>CAJQTT010000015.1:2400000-3600000 GCA_906901655.1 Sminthurides aquaticus | reverse complement strand
AGAAGTTTCCGTGGAAGGTGAAGAAGTTTCATAAGGTGTTTTAGCGTCTTCAGTATATGCTGTAGGCGTTTCAGTAAATGGCACATTGCTTTCAGTTGGTGGCATCATAGTCTCAGTGGGTTGTAATGTAGACTCCGTGGATGGTATAGCAGTTTCCGTGGTTGTCATAGTGATTGTCGTGGAAGGTTCTGTACTTGTACTGGGTAGTTCAGTACTTGTACTGGATAGTTCAGTACTTGTACTGGATAGTTCAGTACTTGTACTGGATAGTTCAGTACTTGTACTGGCTAATTCAGTACTTGTACTGGATGGTTCATTACTTGTACTGGATGGTTCATTACTCGTACTGGATGGTTTATTACTCGTACTGGATGGTTCATTACTCGTACTGGATGGTTCATTACTCGTCCTGGATTGTTCATTACTCGTAATGGATGGTTCTGAACTTGTACTAGATGCTTCAGTGCTTGTACTGGATGGTTCATTACTTGTACTGGGTGGCACTGAGGATTCTGTAGTTGTACCTGTGGATTCTGTAGTGGTGCTTAAGGTCTCTGCAGTGGTACTCGAGGGTTCTGCAGTGGTACTTGAGGGTTCTTTGTTTTGAATGGGCAGTTCCGTAGAAGTGGTTGAGGACTCTCTAGTTGTTGAAAGCAGACTTTTTGTAGCTGGCACAGTCGACTTTGATGGAAAGATATTTACAGTAACTGATGCATTCACCCCATTTTTGTCTACCGCAACCGATACGTTATTGTTAATAATTCCGGGGGCATTTATCGACGAATTTAAAGTAGCGTTGGCATTGAGTGTGGTTTCACTAGTACTAGTCGGATTGGATGGTACTGGAGTTGAGGTTTTAGTACTTGCAGTGGATGACTCCGTTGTGGTAGTTGAGGATACTGTAGTCGTATAGGGTTCTGTAGTGGTAGGAGAGGGTTCTTTTGTGGTACTTGAGACTTCAATAGTTGTAGTTGACAACGTGGTACTTGTTGTGGTTATCACATCTTTCGTTGTAGCTGGCACAGTTGACTTGAATGGAAAGATATTTACAGTAACTGATGCATTCACCTTATTTTTGTCTACCGCTACCGAAGCATTATTGTTTATAATTCCTGGGGCATTTATCGACGAATTTAGAGTAGCGTTGGCATTGAGTATGGCTCCACTAGTACTAGTTATATTGGATGGTACTGAAGTTGAGGGTTTTGTACTTGCAGTGGACGACTCCGTTGTGGTTGTTGAGGATTCTGTAGTAGTAGTAGAGGGTTCTGTTGTGGTAGGAGAGGGTTCTGCAGTGGTAATTGAGGGTTCTGCAGTGGTAATTGAGGGTTCTGCAGTGGTACTTGAGGGTTCTGCAGGGGTACTCGAGGGTTCTGCAGTGGTACTTGAGGGTTCTGTGCTTTGAATGGGCGGTTCCGTAGAAGTGGTTGAGGACTCTGTAGTTGTTGAAAGCAGACTTGTTGTAGCTGGCACAGTCGACTTTGATGGAAAGATATTTACAGTAACTGATGCATTCACCCCATTTTTGTCTACCGCAACCGATACGTTATTGTTAATAATTCCGGGGGCATTTATCGACGAATTTAAAGTAGCGTTGGCATTGAGTGTGGTTCCACTAGTACTAGTTGGATTGGATGGTACTGGAGTTGAGGGTTTAATACTTGCATTGGATGACTCCGTCGTGGTAGTTGAGGATTCTGTAGTAGTATAGGGTTCTGTAGTGATAGGAGAGGGTTCTTTTGTGGTACTTAAGGCTTCAATAGTTGTATTTGACAACGTGGTACTTGTTGTGGTTATCACATCTTTCGTTGTAGCTGGCACAGTCGACTTTGATGGAAAGATATTTACAGTAACTGATGCATTCACCCCATTTTTGTCTACCGCTACCGAAGCATTATTGTTTATAATTCCTGGGGCATTTATCGACGAATTTAGAGTAGCGTTGGTATTGAGTATGGTTCCACTAGTACTAGTTGTATTGGACGGTACTGTGCTTGAATTGTGTGGTACGGAAGTTGTAGTTGATGGCTCTTTGCTTGTTGCGTATGCTTCTGTACTTGTACTGGTAGTTGAGGGTTCAGTACTTGCAGTGGATGACTCCGTAGTTGTAGTTGAGGATTCTGCAGTGGTAGTAGAGGGTTCTGTAGTTGGAGTTAATGTTTTCGTACTTGCAGTAGAGGATGGTTTAAGACTTGTAGTAGCGACTAGTTTCGGAATTGTTGTAAGTAATGGCTTTAGACTTGTAGTTTTTCCCGCTAATGTGGTAGGTGATTCGGTCGGCTTGGTTGAAAATATATTTAAAGTAACAGATGCATTCAATCCATTGTTATCTATTGCTACCGATGCGTTATTGTTTATAATTCCAGGTACATTAACCGATGAGTTTAGAGTAGCGTTGGCATTCAGTATGGGTCCAGTAGTAGTAGAGGTATTCTCAGGTACTGTATTTGTTGTGGCATTCGAAGGTACAGTATTTGTAGTGGGCAGGACGGAAATAGTCGTTGATGGTTCGGTATTTGTAGTGGATGGTCCTTTGCTTGTACTGGATGGTCCTGTGCTTGTAGTGGATGGTGCTGTGCTTGTAGTGGATGGTGCTGTGCTTGTAGTGGATGGTACCGAAGTTGTAGTAGAAGGTTCTGTGCTTGAAGTGGATGGTCCTGTGCTTGTAGTGGATGGTACTGTGCTTGAACTGGATAGTTCAGTACTTGTATTGGATAGTTCGGTACTTGCACTGGATGGTACTGTGCTTGTAGTGGATGGTACCGAAGTTGTAGTAGAAGGTTCTGTGCTTGTAGTGGATGGTACTGTGCTTGAACTGGATAGTTCAGTACTTGTAGTGGATGGTTCTGTGCTTGTAGTGGATGGTACTGTGCTTGTAGTTGATGGTACTGTGCTTGTAGTTGATGGTACTGTGCTTGTAGTAGAAGGTTCTGTGCTTGTAGTGGATGGTACTGTGCTTGAAGTTGATAGTTCAGTACTTGTAGTTGGATAGTTCTGTGCTTGTATTGGATAGTTCAGTACTTGTAGTTGATGGTACTGAAGTTGTAGTAGAAGGTTCTGTGCTTGTAGTGGATGGTACTGAAGTTGTAGTAGAAGGTTCTGTACTTGTAGTGGATGGTACAGTGCTTGAACTGGATAGTTCAGTACTTGTATTGGATAGTTCAGTACTTGTATTGGATAGTTCAGTACTTGTATTGGATAGTTCAGTACTTGTATTGGATAGTTCAGTACTTGTATTGGATAGTTCAGTACTTGTATTGGATAGTTCAGTACTTGTATTGGATAGTTCAGTACTTGTAGTTGATGGTACTGAAGTTGTAGTAGAAGGTTCTGTGCTTGTAGTGGATGGTACTGAAGTTGTAGTAGAAGGTTCTATACTTGTAGTGGATGGTACCGAAGTTGTAGTAGAAGGTTCTGTGCTTGAAGTGGATAGTCCTGTGCTTGTAGTGGATGGTACGGTGCTTGAACTGGATAGTTCAGTACTTGTACTGGATGGTACTAAGCTTGTAGTTGACGGTACTGTGCTTGTAGTGGATGGTACTTGGCTCGTAGCGGATGGTACTGTGCCTGTAGTCGATGGTACTGTGCCTGTAGTCGATGGTACTGTGCTTGTAGTGGATGGTACTGTGCTTGTAGTAGAGGGTACTGGTGTTGTCAGACCACGACTAAAGAACCAGTCTAAAGATGGTACTTTCAATAAAGGGAGCAGCCTAGGATTTGTAGTGGTGGTCGCTCGTGTACTCGTAGAAGTCGATTGACTTGGAGTAGTAGTTAACTGATTTGGAGATGTACTGGGTACCACAGTGGTTGTGGTACTGGAGGTTGGAGGAGTCGTGGTGGACTTTGTCGTAGAAGGAAGCGTGGTGATGGTTGTTGCTGAAGTTGAAGTGGGGGTCGAGGTATTTGATGGAGGTTGTCCCTGCTGAAAGGACCTTCTTGGTTCATATCGCTTTACCCGAGACTTTTTGAACGTTGCACCATTATCCTTGTTAAATAGTGTAACAATATTCGGTGGGATCAATTGAGGTACTATGAAAAAGCCACAGCATTACATGCAGTCAATTTTTTTTACAAAAACATGCACACAGAGGTGTACGTCATGGCCTGAACTTTGTATCGTTACTGTGTCTACTAAAGGAAACAAACCACATAAATCATAAACAATTAATACCTGTGGTCAACTTGTCAATTATAAAAGACGACGCTCCTTGATGTTTAGCAGCACCATCTGATTAAAGAAATAGGGAAATTACAAGCCTAGATTACAATGGTTCTTAAAAGTATTCAAATTTGAATTTTGAACATGTATGTATTGTGTAATACGATCGAACCATTTTCGGAGCTGCCATAATGCTTCAGCGTAAAATATCCCTGTAAAAATATACAAAAATGGACGTTATAACATTAGCCGGAACGTTTCAAAGAAGCAAGAGAACAAACAAAGTCACAGTAACTTTCATATCTTTCAGACGTTAATGCCTTGTTCTTATGAGCTATGTTAATTACAAGCATATACTCGGGTGTGAAGCTCGAGTGTATGGTCCTTACCCCTGAAACTAGTAAGACGGTAGCAAGTAGTACTTTCTTCCACAGTTCCATTATTCGCAAACTCACCCATCCATTACAGGGTGTATGGAATGGTATTTCTGAATTCGCGTTAACTAAAATTCTTGGCGTTTGAAATGTGGCGTGGGGGAAAAGATAAAATCTATCTACCCTAAATGTCTCTCTAATTTTAAACACAATTAGCCTGAAGGGTTGACATGCTAGAGTTGCCTGAACGTTACGTGTCGATTAGTTGTGATCAACTCATCTGTTGTAGGTCACGTGAAATTAAATTGCGAAAGTTATTTAATTTGAATTAAGTTATTACTGAGTACGCAAAAGGGCAAGAGGCGGACTCAACTGCAGATTAACACAAATTCAAGCATCCAATCCATTTTTTCTATTAAAAAACAGTAAGTGGTTTGCACAAGGATTTGAACGAAGAGAAAACTTCAGAAGGTAAAGAATGAAACGCGATGAGTATTCATGATAACTTGAGAATGTAACATCAATTTGGCTCGTAACGATAAATTGGTAGCGTGTTTAATTTTTCAGTTACATTTAATATATACTTCAATTTAAAAACTACAAACCACCTTTCCTACAGCCTTTATACTAGTCAATTTCTTGTCCAGTAATGTATTACACACACAGGTAGTGAGCATGGATGAATGGACCTTGAAACTAAATAATTTTAATCAGGAGTCCTTCAATTTGATGCTGAGGATCACGGCCAGACCCGGTTCTTTGAGTTTCCTTTACTCGGCGTGAAAATAGCCGCACTGGAAACATTCCTATACTGCAAATATTAGCAGAAAACGCGTAATTATTAATATACAAGAAAAAAAGTTTCATATATGGATTCCCGCTTAGTCTATAGCATATTTTAGAACTAGAAAAACTCGCAAAACTAATCTTCAATATATCTTTGCGCGAAAGACAATGGGCAGAAGTAGCAAAAAAACAACGCAAGTTCTCTGAATGAGAACAGATGTTTTCTAGCAACAAATTACCCAATCTGAAAGGTGAAGCCTTTGATTTGGAGGCAATTAAATACTGTGTATGAATTAGTCTGGAAATTAACGAAAGCCAGGAAGAAAATCATCTACCAGCAGCGGATTAAAATTATTCAAGTCGTCTCTTGGTCAACCGTCAGGAGGTACTGCTTTCTACTAACGAACAGAAACTACCGACAGATGTCCCTTGAACCAACCACAATCAGACTTATGAATATTTTCTATTGCAATGCGAGGGACGGCTGGGGATTACTGGGGGGTTTTGGGAATCAAATGTGATGGCAGAATACATCGAATTTGAATGCATTAATGTCACCAACGTTAATCCCAGTGCGCAACCAAAGTAATGGCGTAGCTCGTAAGGCGTTTGCGAACCTGGTTGCTCGGATAGATGATAACGGCAATAGATATTATTCCGCACTGCCAAAATTCTGAGTTTCTTCAGTTCCCTCATGATTTGGCAGATTTTGAAGTGCAGGAATGGCGTGCTCAAACCCTTTCGTCGTATCCCTTTGTATTTAGGGAAGAAACAATCGCTCCTGGATATTTCTCATGGTCAACCATAGAGAAGCTTTCCTCGCCATTATCAGACGCATAGAGACGGGGATTTTTTTAACGAATTAAATCACTCGTCACTGGCTTCAACCGATCCGCCCTAACGTTGAACCAGCTCATGCTTTCGTTTAACATAGTTTCGGAAACACCACTTTTTTTAGAGCAGCCTCTAATTTCAACGATACTTCAAACGTGGCTTCATTTTCTCGGGGTTGCATTTCTGGTTCTCCTGTGAGAGCTCATGGTGTACAATGGAAAAGCGTGCTGGTCCAGCTGCATTACCTTAGCTGCAACGTTTCTGAGAAATACCTGTTCACTACTTTAGGAAATCAGGAAACGGCCAAGGCCAAACCAGTGCGGTAGTGTTGTAACTTTAGCGAATTCTTTGAAATATTATATATCTTTAGAAGGACCAGGATCGAAACTCTCAAAACTGCGTGCGTAAGAATGCAAAAAGTGGACTGGACGTAGCTTTCAAAAAGATAATAAATAGCACTAGTGCTAAAAAATCACACAGCGGGTTTGTTTGATGGCAGGAGTTTATTTAGGACTTGTCGGATTCATGAATTTGTACTATCGCTTAGGTAGCAATGGGCGACACAACAAGCAGCAGTCACGCAATGCCGGTTAGGGTGGGCAATTCATAGAAAAGAAATAGACAAGGAAGTCGGTGGGTTTGGATAAAGCCAAGGTGGAGCATGGAAAAAACTTTCTGAAGAAAACCCGAGAACGAAAACCCGAGAGGTAAAAAAGATTCCGGGCAGGAGCCCGACAAAGTTTAGTAGAAAAGTACTAATACTTCCAAAACAAGAACCCCTAATGTGGTGCATCATTTTTTATCATCCACAGATCAACCCAAATTTTAACCACGATTAAACAAAACTGCGCGTTATTGGATTAAGGTTTACGTGAAATGGATGCACGCAGTTAAGTTTAATCGTGGTTAAAATTTGGGTTGATCTGTGGATGATAAAAAATGATGCACCACATTAGGGGTTCTTGTTTTGGAAGTATTAGTACTTTTCTACTAAACTTTGTCGGGCTCCTGCCCGGAATCTTTTTTACCTCTCGGGTTTTCGTTCTCGGGTTTTATTTCGTAATTTTTAGTGTCACGTACTAAAAACCGTACCCAAAATGCTTGAAACGTGGCGTAAAAGTGCTTTAAGGCTCTGGGTATTAAAAGCTAGGGACCGCGCACAACGTTTTACCGGATAAAGAAAGCAACAGTATGGAACAGAAGGCAGAGGTTGCAGGGATTATCTGTACGGCTCTTACGGAAACTGAGAGCTGTCTGTAGGCAAGGTGAAGGAAGGAGTAAAGAGGGATGAGGACTTCAGCTCCACACAGTCCCTTTTTAGAACGAAGGTACTGGGGAGAGGGAGGATGCTAGCTAATGAAGGCAAGAAGGCTGAGACGCAACCACAGGTTTCCTCCCGCTTGTTTTGGTATGGAAAAGGTGCTGGAGAGGAGGCAAGAACCTCATAACGCAAGCGGGGATGGCCCGCGCCGATGTTTTGGGTTCCCAAATACCGAAGAGAACTAAACTTTATAAAAAATAAACGGCTAAGCCGGTGTACGGAAGTGTCGAAGATAAATGTAGATTCAATTTTCTACAAGTAACTTCAAGTAGATTTAATTAATAAGATTTAATTGTATAATATACATGAATTATTCTTCATTTTAAGTAGGATAGTGCCTAGAAAAAGTTAATGTTCCGCTATCGCTCCGTTTATCCCTATGCTTCCGCGTTCCATCCGTTTATCCCTATGCTTACGCGCTCGCTCCGTTTATCCCTATGCTTCCGCGCTCGCTTCGTTCATCCCTATGCTTCCGCGCTCGCTCCGTTCATCCCTATGCTTTACCCTCCCTATAAGCTTATCATTAGCAAAAGTTACCGCAACGCATGCACATAGTGGTATTCGAACCCTTGCCCTTCACTTTCCTATGCCGCTTCTAGTGCCTGCGCTCTACCAACTGAGCTACGGCATGGAGTAGGAAATGCATGTACATCACGTGTTCACCTGAGATAATCTCCTTAATGACCTGTATCTCAGTGACCACTTGACCAATATCACTAAAATTCAATAGCGAAGATCGTGATAGTATTAGCAACATATCCTGAAAATTTCATTAGAATCCATCCATCCGTTTGTGAGTTAGAGTGCGCACAGACGGACAGACGGACGGACAGACGGACGGACAGACACCATCGATCCCCCTAGGAAGTGTCTTCGACACTTAATAACATTCTATTGTGGACGGCAAAGGTAACTTGATGAGGAAATGTGGGGAAATGTGACATGGGTGTTACACGGGAGTAAGAGTAAGTTGCCCCCGTGTCAAACACGTTACCTTTGCCCCACCATAACATCATGTTCTTTTTCATCTCCATGTTACGTTTACCACCACAGACTATACATTTATAAACTGCAAGGTGAGTTGAATGAAAGTCAAAATGATTGTATGTGTGTTAGCTAAAGTTCATCGGCCAAGTTCGCCTCATCACTGCACTGCAATCCGTTCAGGAGTTGCAATACGCAACAGTCATTAGGTGAAGCAAGCCTGCAAAAAAACTAGTCATACTTACATATAAATATAACTACGCTATTTAACTGGCTTGATTCAGAGTCAGGCAACGTGCAACTGTTGCAGAATTGTCAAATTGTAAACAGGGAAAATAAATAAAAGTTTTGGAAGTCATTACTGGGTGTTTGACGGTCACGTATAAGTTTCCTAGTAACTCATAATCTATAACTTGTTAGCATGCTGTAATGTTGTGTAGCAAAGGAGCGGAAGGTTTTTTACGCAGCAAAAAACATATATGCAAAACTTGCTTAACGCATGTCGTAATTATGCGAATTATGTAGTGAGATGTATGCTTGTCATATTTGCGTGAAAGAGAAAGATTGTTTTGAATAATCCCATTGTTTAACTTGAACGCACTCCGCGGCCACTTAAAATGTTTTTAAAAATTCCATTACATAATCTTGGCAAGATGAATTTTGAGGTAGTGCTCATGAAATCCAAATGATTCATCCTGACTACCACGTTGTTTCACCATTTCCTAATGAATGATTTTGACAATGACTCCCATCAATTCTCAATGAGCAAGCCTACACCTTTAAGGGCAGGTGTCTCAATGTCTTTACCAAACGTGAAGGGGTTATTAGCTTCATCGATTACAATGCAACTGCAGTGTTCGTAATTATTAACACAAGATTGTTTTTTCTCTGCAACCGGCCTCTATTTGCTATCTGTATGAAATTACTTACCATGAAATTCATGAAAGGTTGTCGATCACGTGTGAAATTATGCACCACTGTAGGATGCGGCAATAAAGGAATGGCTTATAAAATTGTCTCTTCCTCCGGGACTTTGGGTCAGTTTAAGGTGGACAGGCTTCTCGTTCGTTCCTGCTAATCGTTTATGCGTTAGCAGAACAGAGAATTCAACGGATCTCCATAAGTTGATCAAGTGAACTTTAATTTTATACAACTTGGCACTTCCAGCATCTTCTGCCATTATGGATACGTCTTGTGTCCTCCCCTGTTCAACAGCTCTTGGAATTGACGACAGCAAACTATCCCAGGTAAGTGATCAAAATTTCAGTTTCTGAAAAATTGATTTTTTATAAGTATAATTTATCAGTAAGCAAACAAGTTAATTTTGTTTTGGTTTAAAAATAAAAGCTCCAAGAAAAACTTGGCAATTTTGTCGACAAGGACTCTAAATTAAAAGACCCAGCCTTCCTCGGAATGTGGCTAAAAAGTAAGTTCATTTTTTTAAAAAGTTTTAGTGCATGCATTATTTAGAGATGCGTATAGTAGTTATTCCAAAAATAATAATACTAGCTGCACGGTGTCTGAGTTGAATGTAATTACAACTCTTCGGGCATTGATTTACAGATTGCTGCAACAATGTGGAAAGGGCAGACACAAAGATCAGAGCGGTATGTAATTATTTTATATTTCAACTGCATTGTTATTATTATTATTATCCCTGCATGTGAGAAATACCTGCTCAGGTGGAGCTGACTCCGTTTTATTAATAATTGAATTCAATCTTGAACGGTTTAGTCTGTTAAATGGCGACTGGAAAATGGTCTGGACGACTTGGCAAAAGCAGATTTTCATCCCAGGCTGAAAGCAGAAATTCCACTACGTTTCGATAGCGTTGTGACCCACAGTGGCCATCGAGGTACGTGTTTACATAGAAATGATGGCTTCAATACCAACCAGTTACTTTTTCTCCGAATCTAGACCAAGAATAGGAATCTTATTTAATCTTTTTTAATGCTTTGAACCTTGGTTTGTTGTTTCTGTTCAGTTATTACCGTATTTATGGGAGGAGTTGATTACGTGGAAGTGATAGAAAAGCATGGGAAAGAAAAATTCTTTACGTTCTGGAGACAATTAATTGCAAAGACTGAGTTGGATGAAATCAAAGTGAACGGAAGGAATTTACATAAGAGTAACAATACCTTGACGTCCGATTCTATTCAAGCAAGTGTGATAATCATGGATGCCAAGAACTTTTCGTTAAAATTCCTACACAGTCGCCAACGTAAGTATTAAATGACGATTAGGAATATTTTAATTTGGGAATCGGTCTCTTGTAATAAAAGAATTCGCAAACAAATTTTTATTCCGTTGGATCGAGTATACAAAAAAACGTTTTCATTTGTTGCAGTAATCGAAGGGTTCCTTGAATGTGCGAGAGACACCTTGCGGTATTACGCTTGTAACAATACAGTTATCTTCCTCACCTGCAAGTACTTTGGTAAAGGATGGCAATCCGGAAAGCGGCAATCCTCGGATTACTTGGTAGATAAGTTAGTCAGAGAAAATCTCTGGGAGGCAAGCTTTGGATAGCTTTTGATAAGTCAGCGGGTTTGAAGGTAGCGCTGACTAGACAATTAGCATTGCGAGTATTTTTATTGACTACCCTTTGGGGAGTAATCTGGAAAAAGGCTATTCACAAGTAAGCGTTAGGTATCCGGGAAGGATGTTATCTCCTAGGAGGTATCTAGAAGGAAATGCTGGATATCTCCGGGTACATGGTAGCCGATACGACGGAGCTAGCCGGAAAAGAGAGAGCTTTGGTAAGCCGCAGATTGGGTACATTCTCCTATGTTCTCACCATTGCAGCAACTATATGCATTGAAGTAATATGCGGGTATCCTTAGAATAGATGACTAAGAATAACAGCTTTGCGGATGACGGAAGAGAACTTCTCAGAAGATAACCTGGATAAATCGTAAATTAGTACTCTACGGTTAACTCCTATGCAGCTTTCCGAAGATGTCAACAAGGGAATGAATGAAAGTAAATATGTATGCCTAATGCAAAGTAGATGGGTTTGAAAAAAATAATATCTAGATGGTTTGCCTGTGCTTAGCTTATGCAGCCGGGCGTCCCTTAGGATCGGCATAATTAATGAAACCTAATTACCTTTAACCTTTATTTATCTCCCAAGAATCGTACAGCGTCGAGGACAGTTTCAATGTAAAGCCCAAACTTTTCTCTATAAAACTATCATCATGAGATCCGTGGGTAGCCGACAAAATCTATAACTATTTAACATTAAAATATAGCTTGCATACGCTAACACAGCGGTTGGGGCCAAACTACTTGTAAGTATAGGGAAACTATATTTCAATGTTAAATAGTTTCAGATTTTGTCGGCTGCCCACGGATCTCATTATGATATTCTTGTAGACCAAGAAAAGGGCTTTCAAGTGGTATAATTATTTGGTTAATACGATGATATGCCGATTAGTTAATGCCCCCCAGATTTTGCCGGCTGCCCGCGGATCTGTACTAGTTAACTTCAACTACAATTAACTAATCGGCATATCATCGTAGGAACCAAAGATTTATACCAATTGAAAGCCCTTTTCTTGCTCTACAAGAATATCATAATGAGATCCGTGGGCAGCCGACAAAATCTGAAACTATTTAACATTAAAATATAGCTTGCATACGCTAACACAGCGATTGGGGCCAAACTACTTGTAAGTATAGGGAAACTATATTTCAATGTTAAATAGTTTCAGATTTTGTCGGCTGCCCACGGATCTCATTATGATATTCTTGTAGAGCAAGAAAAGGGCTTTCAAGTGATATAATTCATTTGGTTAATACGATGATATGCCAATTAGTTAAGGCCCCCCAGATTTTGCCAGCTGCCCGCGGATCTGTACTAGTTAACTTCAACTACAACTAACTAATCGGCATATCATCGTAGGAACCAAAGATTTATACCAATTGAAAGCCCTTTTCTTGCTCTACAAGAATATCATAATGAGATCCGTGGGCAGCCGACAAAATCTGAAACTATTTAACATTAAAATATAGCTTGCATACGCTAACACAGCGATTGGGGCCAAACTACTTGTAAGTATAGGGAAACTATATTTCAATGTTAAATAGTTTCAGATTTTGTCGGCTGCCCACGGATCTGATTATGATATTCTTGTAGAGCAAGAAAAGGGCTTTCAATTGATATAATTCACTTGGTACGATGATATGCCGATTAGTTAAGGCCCCCAGATTTTGCCGGCTGCCCGTGGATCTGTACTAGTTAACTTCAACTACAACTAACTAATCGGCATATCATCGTAGGAACCAAAGATTTATACCAATTTGAGATCCGTGGGCAGCCGACAAAATCTGAAACTATTTAACATTAAAATATAGCTTGCATACGCTAACACAGCGATTGGGGCCAAACTACTTGTAAGTATAGGGAAAATATTATTCCAATGTAAAATAGTTTCAGATTTTCTCGAGTGACCGCGGATCTCATTATGATATTCTTGTGGAGCAAGAAAAGGGCTTTAAATGGGTGTAATTATTTAGTTTCTACGATTACATAGTTAGTGAGGGTCTTCTGCAATTAATTTCCAAACCATTGAATTAGTTACCGGAGGGCCGCTACCTTATGACGTCGGTCACACCATACATACACCATTTACAGCTACATGATAGCAGATATCATGATGATGGCACACGACGTTGTTTGGGAACGCCGCTTCTGTACTAACTTACATATTGGTACATATACTAGCGACTACAGCGCTCTTCAAGGACGTGCTCTGCATAAGATTAACAGGCAAGGCCGTATAAGCCCTTCACCCAAGCGGAGCAGAGCATAAGATTTGCTGCTCGAAGCAGTCAGTTCAAGCAGAACCTTGTAGCGGCATGGTCGTACGTGAAGTGTTTAAGTATTCCTAGTCCGCAATTACAGCTATAATTAAGATTTAAGTTTGATCTTAAAGCATTAGTTTGCCTTAACATTGTTTGTGTTAATTTGAAAATTGCAAATTAACAAGTGCCATAAAATTAAGTGCCATCGAAATGGATTCGGTTGTGGTAAGCATTAATAGCCAAACGAGGCCGTTACAGATTCTTAGAGATTATTTTTGGTATGTAATTATTTTATAATTTAGTCAGCTGCCCGCGGAAAACATTATTATATTCTTTTAGAGTACAAGAAGGGTTTTCAATTGATATTATTTTGGGTGTAATCATTATCTCAACAGTTCAATGTTCTGAAAGGTAAGAACCAGTGCTATGGAAGGTATAGAAAAGGTGTATTTTGGTCGTTGTTCCTTTTGGCTAGCGGAAGGACACGACACAAATTCTTCAAACGCGATTATTTTTCGATTTTGTCGTCTGCATACGGACCGGACTGCATATATCTTGTAGAGGAAGAGTTGGGCTTTCGAATGATGCTACTGTCTGTATTGTGAGATTATATAGCAATAATTTATATTAGGTTTAAGGTAATTAAGAGTGTTTCATGGTGACTGTGGGTAAGGACGGTTGGAAGCCTTTGCTATACCAGAGGAAGCAGACGTAGTAGACGCCCTCCGCAATATAACAATGTTAGAGTACGGCACATGCAGAGTGTGGCATCTAAAGCGTATCAATGAATGACTGTGTGTGAAGCCTGTAGCTGGGACGCCGGTTACAGGCCTATGTAATTTGTGTGCCATAGGATAGGAAACCTCATGGGAAAATCCCATGAAAGAGAGACGTGGTTTTACTATTGAAGAGGATAGAGGCGTGTTATCAAGAGTATTGAGGAAAATTAGTAAACTGTTGTTTAATGTTAATTATTATGAAAGTTAATAGGTCTTTCAGTCCGCCTAAGGTTTTGTGTTCTCCCTAAGAGCTATATTAATTACGAGTAATTAATTAGGAAGGTTTAATTAAGAGTTAGAAATAAGCTATATGCTTTGGATTAGTTTTAGAAATAGAAAGTTATTTAAGTAAGGCTAGAATATTTAGCTACAGGTTTAATTATCATTAAAGCGTATAGTGAAATAAATATTTTTGAAATAGAATCAGTTGACCTCTGTGCTTTTCTCATCTTTCTAGCCTGCAATCATATTTAGAGAGTAACCATAAGAAGATATAGTTAGAGACAGATAGCATAACGTTACAAAGTTAAACCTCTTTAATACGTACATGCGGGCCTCTTTCAAGGAGAAATTGTTACACGATTTACTTATTCAAACATGTTGATTAAATTTAAATTAGTTATAATTTCAGGGTGCTAAGTTATCAAAAATAGCGGTAAATCGGGCCGAAGCCGTCGCTTGTGAAATCGAGTTGGATTCTATTGCTTAACCTTTATATTTATTTCTTTTGTTTTAGTTTCAAAAGTGCGTAATTGACTCCTTCACCACTCAGTGGATGAAAACCGTGCAACTATTCTGAATGAGACAATCGTAGAGGCTATTACAACGCGCATGTAGGGAATCTTGGAAAAATTCATTGCAAGTAAGTTTATATTCAATATTTCATGCTAGTTTAATAGCTTCCTTACAGTACTCGGTATCATTGAAAAAAATTGCAGGTTTTTTTATTGTTTTATTTTATCTAATGAAATTTTCATTACAATTATAGCTTTACCGAACCGGCACCAAATCCATTTTCACCTGTTACAGTCAATGCTGTTAATAATTTAAATCGCGCCGAAGAGATACCTATCGTGAACGTGGTGAGTCAAACCTTGCTCTATAAAAATATGATTTACGACTTTAGTTTTCTTGTACTGCAATAACCATGTGATAGGAACTTTTTGAGAAATTTTTTGCGATGAGCCTTTCTTCTTACGAGTAACGTAGGAACATATCTCAAAAATTCCAACAAATGCTATTTAAGATTTCTCGGATGCCAGCAGATCATATTAGGATATTCTTGTGGAGGTAGATTACGACTGTCGAATGATACTATGTTCGCTGTTATTCGATTATTAAGAGATTAAATATTTAAGGTTTAAGATAATGAGTATAGTTTCTAGGGACTGTTGTTTAGGATAGTTGGAAGCATACGATAAGCGAAGGGAACAATTTATCTCCTACATTTTCTTCCTGATGCCTACCGTATACTTCCGACTATCCTTGACTTGAGTTACTCTGAACTGTACTCATTACCATTAACCTTAAGTAATTAATTTCTCAAGAATCTAATAGCACTGAGCATAGTATTATTCTAATTTCTAACCTTACTCTTTAAGCATATCCTAATATGATCAGCGGGTATCTGACATAATGCTTAAAATAACAATCGTTGAAGATTTTCAGGCGTGCTCCTTCGATACTTGCAAGAAGCAAACCCCAAAGTACATAAGTTCTTTAAATATTTGCACTAATTCTGAAGAGGTGGTAACTTGAAGCTTAAATATTCTTGTATTTATTTTCAGACTCTTGCTACTGTGAATTGTTCGATGGACGAAGAGTATTCTTTAATCGTCCCGTATAGAAATGAACAAGAGCTGTACGTATTGAAGACTGTGCGAACTTTTATTCCAGAACTACTCAAACACGTTTACCAACTCAACTTTTCGAGACTTTGCCTTTGTTCCGAAGCCTGCATGGGACTGTTACCGAATGCTACCCAGGTATAATTATTTTTCCCGAAGGAATTAGTAAAAGTAATTTTGGGTATGCTTATAATCAGTAGTTCATGAACCTGTTTTAAGGGTAACATGATATGACATTTATTTATGAATATGAATTTGTTTCAGCTTGCTTACGGGGCCCTGGCCGAAAGTGAAGAAAGATCCCGTTTGGAACGATACAGTGGAGGCAGTCATAAGGGCTAAAATTTGTGTCGTACTTGCTGGCCTCCGTGAAACAGCAAAAAAGGAAGGATTAATCAACGACACCGATAAAACTCCTCCAACACGAGCTAGACCCAGTAAGCGTCGTCGGAAGAACAGCAGCCCTAATCCTGCAAATGAGTTTGATGTCGTAGTTGAAGTTGATACTGCTAACCCCAACCCAGGAGGATCATCATAGCTATTTCTACTTCTCCTATTTCCTACTCCGTTATAGAAGTACCGGTTTAACTTTGGCATTCCATTTACCTGTAACAGCATAGTTAAGATTCATGCCATTTGTTAGCTAAGAGCTTTAAAATTCAAATATCATCCATATTTGTTGTCATTGGCTTTAATTTAAGTATACTTGTATCTTAAAACTACTTTAGCTGTGCAAAATTACGTTAATTCTTTGTTCTTAAAATGCAAGCTATGTCGGGTTACTTACTTTCTATTTTTGTCTGATTCTTACTGATATGTGGATAATGTTTTTGTACCTGCTGGTGACTTTGTACTTCTATACCAGTTTAATTGTTTTAACTTTTATGATTTGCATGTAGAAAATTTTATGAAGGCTTATTATTTCAATAAAATATTATTCAATTTACCAATTTTGTGTACCTCCACCTACCTTTCCAGCAGCTATATTAAGCTATACTATTTCCGGATACCTGCGAGTATACTTGGGGCAGGTGTATGCATACACCCTGAAATCAGTAACCGCTAGCTACCTGCATTCACGCTATACGCATATATCCATTTTCTGGATACCTGAAGTTACTCTCCCGGTAGCTAGCCATAGCGAGCAAGAACACGGAGAGCTGTAGTAATATTGCTTGCGTGCATCTTCGAATACTCTGCATGAGAACAACCATAGTTATCCTCTCCGCATCTCTTCTCGTGTATCTTGCCAGAGCCTTACGACAGCCATCTACAATGAAGCTAGCGAAGAGTACACGCGACGCCGCTACCTTTCCTTATCTCAAACTGACAAGCTCCAGCGAACCCCGCAGCAGAAATCCAAATTTCGTCCACCGTATGTCCTCTTAGCGTGTAGCCGCAGTAACCTTTTCCACCTTTACCAAAGTACTTGCAGGGGTTGCATAATCTAAAACGTCACAGAAACGAAACCATTCCTTTACTTCTCCATCTACACCATTTTCAATGGCTACGGATCTGCATTTTAAACAATCACCAACGCCTAGTAGTAGTAGACGAAGATGACCAGTCAACATTCATACAGCCCGAAATGAAGTAGACCAAACGAATCTTGTAGAGAATAAGGAATTTTTTTTTGCAAGGGTCTCCACATTGATGAGTGGATAAAGCCTGTTCTGGGATCCTGGCGATACAGTGGACTAAATCGCAGATTGAGTTCTACAAAGTTGTCACATTCCAAGAATCTATTATACAGTCTGCATTTTTGCAGAACTCTGTCGATCCGAACCACAGCTTTCAAAGATTTCAGAGGTTTTAGGAACACCGTTTGAGATCCAGATCGGAGTGGATATATAGCACAAAGTTTAGTAGCTTAGGAATCTAGAAAATGTACGCGTCTACAATCCTCAATAGTGACTACTTTTGTGATAGTTTTGCAATGAGAAATTGGGCTTCCTCTGAAAATTGCCGTAGAGGACTTTGTAAATTAAGAATATGCTTGCATAGCACGTGCCCGAAAGCAGTTTACGAATATGGGCGGAATTCGTAATTTCGCTTAATTGAACAATTTCGTAGCTGAAGCTTTAAGGACTTTTTAAGTTGGTTTGTTTAGTATCAAAACATAACTTTAATGATTTATGTAATTTCCCGATTATGCCCGTGTTTGAATTGAATTAAAACTTTACACCGAGGAGACAAAGCAAAGTACATATAGTCACAGTTAGGGCAAAATATTGTCTGAAGAGAAGTGGGGCACCGTGAGATGACAGCCTTTAGATATTTATTTTGGCAAATTCTAGGAACGAAGAAGGATTCTTTATGTTCTTAAAATTAATCGAACATTTATTTGCTGTTCATGGCGGATCTAAATATTTTACGTCATTTTGCCAGTTCTTAATACTTCAAAAGGAGAAATGCTTCAAAATATATTTACAGACTGGTCATCAGGTCTTGGAAGGCTGTGTAAACGTAAACTTATTTGCAAAGACTACGTCTTTTATATATAACTCTAATCTATATTCTTCAGAATTTTAATTTGTGGACAACAATGGCGGTGCTGAAAACATTAGGAAGTAAACTGCAAAGTACTGTTACTGTAATTGTACATTGAAACTAAAAGCATAAAGAGCTTTAAGTTATAGTTGATTTAAAATAGCTCTGAAAAACTGAAACTACTGCATCAATTTCTGATATGGTTTTCATCCTCAGTTCTGATGAGTATGGTCGGGCTTTGGCTTCAATTTAATCAATTCACGCTCTGCAAAAAATATATTCTGCTGCTGACACTATAGCAAAGCTTCTAATATGCACGAGCGGATTCAATGGATTTGTACATTCAGACGCAGGTTACATATAAAATTATAGCGGATTTTTGCATTGGTGGATAATGTACGGAAAGTATGACTAAACGCAGCCTGATCATCTCTACCGTCACAACTTATGGGCGATTCTTTGACGTCATTCTACTTTTCGGTCAGTTTTCTCATGTCTTTATTGATGATGCTGGATATGAGAGCTGTAGTGGAGAATAATGGTCCCATAGTTTTCCTTGCCTCTTTTGAAATGAATTTAATTAATTGCCTGCACGTGAATTAGGTGTGAGTCTGTCTGTAATTAAAACTGAAATCCTGAAGAGCTTTTAGAATTTGCAGTAAAACTTGGCAACGCTGCATTTTAGAGGAGTATGACGAAGCGAGGAAAATCATAGCATTAAAGCAATAAATGGTAGCGTTGGTTTCATTAACTGTTCATTCCAGTAATTAATGGGTTACATTACATTTATCTAGCTTGTGAGTATTTTTCGAACAAATATATTTTGTGCCTTTCTAAGATCAAGGAGCAAGGTAAAATTCGCTCAATCCACGCCATCTATTGATAAGCGATGGCAGCTCCTTTAGACAAACTTGGAAAAGCGGGTTAAACTAAGATTTCCGAATACCAAAATATAATTGCGTTAAAATGTTGAGCAGTACACACAAAAACTATAGTTAATGCAATATACTGTATCTGCAAAAACATTACAAAGTGATTTTCGCAATATATACCCGAAATGCAGTATCGCTTTATTATGTGGTAGTGAACTAGGAACTGTTTATTTCGTGGCTGAATCGGGGTGCCAGTTTTTTGCAAGAAGGTTTTGTCAACAGCGAAGCACGAGGACCGGCAAAACTGCCCTGCCCGAACATTGCGAAAAGTGCGTATTTATATAAAAAACAATTTCATCGCAGATTAATGGTTTGTAACAATTAAACTCTGGCGTATAAGCTGTGGATCATGAAATATTGAACCCCAAGTTTAACGGGCGGGGTTTAACTATTAAGTCACAAAACCGATGAGTTCCGAGTCTAAGTGCCAGAATTTCTTAACTTCTTATCATTAGAAAAATTGTGAGTTGCGATTAAGGTCGATATTTTACTTATATTCGTGTTTAATTTACTTGTAGATATTCTGTTTTTATTCAACATCACAATTTATGAAACTAAATAACTTCGATAATCCATGTTGAATTATAATTATGATGGCCGAATGTCTAAAATGGGTTTCTTGATTATGTTACAGCGATACTTCTGGGACTACTACACTGAAGAAGAATCGCCAGAATTGATATCTAGATAATTGCTTTGTACAAACTAAGCCACTGAGAACTAATCTTTAAATCAATCAAAAATGGAGAACGAAGCAAGCGAGAAAAATGCAAGTGTCGATACCAGCAAATGTGATACCAAGCTCGAAGAAGGCATTCCGAAATCTATACCAAATCCATTCCAGGTGGAAATTCCTCCTGGTGCAATAACCGGGTTACTGCAAGCTTGTGGGACTGAGCTAACGGAAGTTGAAAGAGATTTAAAAGAACTCACGTATGATTTTATGAAACAAAATTAGTGTATAATTTGCAGTAGATTATGTTCGTACACTGAACCACTTAATTCATAGAACTTTGTCATTTTGATTTTAGAGGTAAGCAAGCTGAAATGATTGAGAAAGTCGGTGAACATAATCGGTTATTGGAAAATAATCCTCAATTAGACGAACTCAAACACTTGGTAAGTTAACTAAGTACTGTAACTAAGTAAATGTAGGGTACATTGACATAACTTTTTAATGGAATGTTAATTTTGCAAGCTTATTTCACGAGAATACCGGTTTTCAGCTATACCGGAGAATTTATAATGGACAGTAAATCGTATAATTGAGCGAATGCATAGTTAATCAAAATTTCCAATGTTATGCCGGATGTACACTCCAACACTTGTGTAAAACTTGTGTAAAACTTGTGTAAAACTTGTTGAAAACTTGTGTAACACTTTCATATTCATATTTGCGGCTCAAAAGACCCGCAAATATATATTCAATGTTAATCAAACGGAGAACATTAGTGTAAAGCCTCAATTAAACTTGTTTAGAAACATAAAATAATCTAGCGGAAACATTTATTTCGATTTCTATTTATTTTTAATGTTAAGGCATAGGAGCATTCAAAGATTTTAATTCGCGCTAAGGAGATAACCATGGTTACGCTCACTATTCGTCGAATATTTTATGTTTCCGAAAAAGTTTAATTGAGACTTAAAACTTTTAGATTTAAAGTGTTGAAGTAGAAACGGCGTTACTATGGTAACTAAACAAATTTTCGGAAAGTGTTACACAAGTTTTACACAAATGTTGGAGTGTACATCCGGCTAATAGGCAGATGAAACTAGATTATGTAAAATGGTATTAGCGAAATTAGCTTATAAAACTTTCAAATTCGCTAGTAGTATTGTCCACGGCATAACCTTAGAGCATCTAAACATAGTATAGTTCAATGTTCTAAAGTTTCTGTTTTGGTGCATTTTCGGTACACTATCTTGTGATGTAAAAATCAATATAACTTCAAATCATTTACGCTTTTACAGATGGACAACATGAAAGCGGGCTTGGAGAAATTATCTTTGGTCAGGCAAGAAATGTCAACGATACACGAGCGAAGTGAAAAACTTAAGGTATGTTCTGTATAAAATAATCGCCCCATTTAATCACTCGGACTAACTTATTGCGGTTGCAGTTTATTTTTGCTGTTTGAGAAGGTTACCAAGAAAGTACAATTAGAAGACCGCATCGATTATTAATGCGGATGGTACTGTGATACAGTAGCAGCAAAGCTAAAAGCATACATTATGTCTATTTACTGCAAAAAAATTCAGCAAATTACCACTGTTGTTATCCTTGAAAATTGACCGTAAGATAATTGAATCTTGCCCAATTTAGCTATGTTTTTGACTTGCATTAATTTACACGTTAGTGCAGAGAGTTTGCCCACTTTCCATACTTTATAGACTCCTGTAGAAAGTTATGGTTTGCCTATTTATCACGTGCTTGCAGTCTGCTCAAGGTGATTTGATTTAGCCCCGTGTACGATTCTTAACATTTAAATGCAGCTTATAATGCTCACGAGCTAATCGTGTGCTCTTCATATTGGTTCTTGCGACCGACAATCTATTTTAGCTCCACATCTCTTATCAACATTTACTGCGTCTTTACACTCATACATTTTATCATATAACACTTAGTAATGAGAGACAAGTTGACCTGTTATGTTTACAGTACAATTGTCAGGGTACTTGAAAGCGTCTACATCTTCTTCTCTGGATTAGCTGCATTAGCTTGCCTCAGGATCATTTCAATGTTTTGTCTACATACTTACTATGTCAGGAATAGTTTCTCAATAATCTGATGTCACTGCAATTATTGTTATGAATCCGAGGCTAAAACACTGCCACAAGTTGTTGCGTAGCAATCTGAGTATCGCTTTCGAGTGTTTGCCCGAAGTTTGTTTTCAGCAAATGTGTCAGAAGCAAGTCTTTCAGCACAAAATTTAATGCATTAATATTCCTCTAGTGAAAATACTCATCATCCTGCCGAAGCCAAAATTGTTGCTGCAGGTTTAATGAAAATTAGACGCAGCTGGAAAACTAGTATACGTAGCAATAAACTAACTAGCAAGACCAGATTTTCGCATCATGCAAGAAAACTTGACCCAAGCCACTAATGTATACTTTTCTTATACTGCACGAACGCGTTTCCTTTCCACATGCTTATCTGTCTGTATTACTTGCTAGTCGATCGACGTATGGAACTAAATTGTTGTTATTTTGATGAACAGGATTATCATAGAAATTACACCTGCGTCTCAATTGTTTGTGCAAAAAAATTCCAACGCTCTCGGTCTTAAATCATGTATGCATCAAGGATAGTTTTTTGCCTGAAAAATGAGGATGGGTCAAGAAAGCAAGAAGGGTGGAAACAATATGCCCTCACCCTCTGATATATTATAAACGTGTGCTGCTAATATATACGCCCTCAAAAAGTAGCTAATATATCAGGCTTGCATCGCATTTAAACGAACGTTGATTGTTTGTGATTGTCCACCTTTCTGTTTCAAGAGTTCAATGGAAATTTAAAAGGATCTGAGATTTGAGTCTGCCCCAACCTAACAGGTTTGGTGTGATGTATTATTGTGACGACTTAGGGTTGAAGTCAGTGTTTGCAGTCAAACGTATCCTTCTTTAAATGCGTTTCGGTTTCAAGTCAGTTGAATCATGACTCTATATTCTCTTAACTCTTCCTGTAATTGAATCCACGTTTGTATCGCAAGTGAAACTTTTGCGAACCTTGGCAAAGTATGCGCAAAAAAGAGAACCTGCATGTGAAGAGCTTCTTTCCCTAATCAAGTTATTCGCTCCTGCTATCATAAGTATTCAGCAACGCTAAGAATAACTTACACGCATTTCGCACTTCCATATGTGTCCATGTGTGCGAGTCAGAGTTTAAATTCAAGGACAATGTTTCCAAGGGGTTTAGTTTGCGAAGACAAAGAATCTCCTAGTATTATCCTAGTGTGTTACTAGGCAAGCCTGAGTAAGTGAAACAAGCACAGGGTATGGAATCTTGCTCGCTTAACTTGTGTTTCGCAAAAAAGTAGGAGGAAAGTGGGAGGGAAATGCAACATCGCATGGATATAATGAAAGAAAGATGTGAGCATGTGCGTATTTTTATGCGAATTTAAAAGGATGATGCAAACACGAGGATAAAAACAAAGCAGAAGATTAAACCACAAGTTCTTTGATATAATCGATTTAGCTATGATATTCGCGAAGTTATTCAGATGATACGTACTGATGAACCGAATACAATAATAATAGTTTTCGAAACAATGTTATATCGATAGTGACTGAAGACATTAATTTAAATTAGTGAATGAGTTAGAATAACAAGCAATAATAGCATAATATATTTTTTATTTGTATTCAGGAACGAGCAGAGAAATTGGCAAACTTGAGACGAACTGCTGAACGTAAAGAAGACGAACTTGTAGCTCAATTGGACGTAGGTGTGGAAGATGGTCAGGATTCAGCGTCATCAGCATCGGCTCCTACAGCTACAGCTCCACCAAAAGATGAACCAAGTGTTGGAAAAGAAACATAATTTCAAAATCGGATTCACTCATCTCTTCCTCACCGATCCGCCATTAATCATTCAAACTTCCAAGGTTTCAAGAAGCCTACATGTTCCTCAAACTCATTTTGTATACAGTGAAGCAGATACTTTTGTACGACCAACGCAACGCATACATTTTCACATGTATTTTAACGTTACTTTGGTGTTCAAGCCTTCGACTTGGAACGTAAATCCAAGCTACTGCTGCTCCTCTCTAACGCAACGATCAAGAAAAAGTGGACCCCCAATGGAAAGCATGGCCTTGTCCAACATAGATTGTGTGTGCATGTGTGTGGTGTGTTTATACCTAAGGGATTTTATACTCTTTCTCGCGAGTCAGTCCAGGAGCTCTTCGCAGCCCCTCTTCGAAGATATGTTATGTTCGTGAACTCTATTGTATTTGGTGTCGATCGAAAAACAGCTGATGACGAGGAAGACTGGCTGAGTTGAGGAGGGAGAGAGAGAGGAGAAGACGGAGAGTCTATCCGATAGGAAAACTGGTGCTGCATTGCTGGCAGGAGGGTTCTTTTCTCCTCCTCACAAACGAGTATTTCCCATCCACATTCTCCTGACTCACACTCAGTCGTTGAGTTCCCTTTAAATTCGACACTGCGTCGCAGTTACGGATTGGAGCAAGGAGCAAGTCATATGGTAGTTGGTTTTTGAGGTGATCACCTACACTTTTTAGACTTGATTCAAGGACAGTTTTAATTGTCCCGATTTATGAGGGAGTGAAATTTTGTGAATTGGAAAAATACACGTCATTGTGGGATTTAAAGATCATCGGAAGAAAATAGAGCATCAGAAATCCGTGAAAACTCAGAAGATAGAAGAAGGAAGAGAAGAAGGAGACAAGTGTGAAGAAGAAAGTAGAGCAGAAAATCAATATGAGAAACTCTTGTTGTAAAACTGTTAAACTACCACATCCAAATGTTATCAAATTACATAGCCACATGGAACACACAACTCTATGTTATTCCTATAATTCATCGAACACATCATATAGCGATACTATAGAAGGTCAATTATTAAGTGACGACTAGGGCCGAATTTACACCAAGTTTATTTAGCCGTAACATGTTTTGTGAGTGAGTGTTTTAGGCTAAGGATAGTTTTACATTATTCTTGATTTTCGAATGGATCATTTTGAGTAAGTTTAAAGTTATCCAGGCAAATTTAAGTTTCAGACAAATATAGTGAAGGGAAGGATTTACCCTGTTGTTGTTGCTTTGACAACCAATCAGTCTTCAAGCTAGCAACAACAGGACAAAGAGTCAGCTGTGATTGTCAGGGGAAAAGACAGCAAAGAGGAGGACAGGATGAAGAATTTTTAACAGTTATTTTTACGAAGCATTACAAGAAATCAGTCATTTATTACACAAGTCAGATTATAATTCAAAGTTAGAAGACACCATACAAAGTGTTACGACAGAACAAAGAGACAGGGTATAAGAGAAGAGGTGAAACCACATCAGGCATATTACACACTCTCAGAAAACCTTATCCTCAGTCAGTCAGACAACATAACCTAATTCTGTGAATGGAAAGTTTAAAGCTATGATGAAATCGGTAGAGGATAAAAGTGAATATCTTTCATGTATCCTACCAAGTATACTACACTTCTAGCCAGGGTTTAAATAATAGTTGGATAGGAGCAGCTGATATTTAGGTGAACCGAAAACCAGACACAATACAAATGTACACGTGCAGACGAACTGGAGTGAAATTGTTTATCAGCTGAATCTAGTTTACCACAACACATCATATTCTAAATTCAATACATTCACACACACGCATACACAGTAATTCAAACAAGAAGAAGCAATAGTTTCAACAAATATTATACCGATTCTTCATGAAGCCAGATTCAAGGTGAGTTAATCAACGCTATGCTTCCTTCCTCTACTACTCAGTTTTAGTAAATATGACACATGATGATGACATTTCATTTAAATGTAACTATGAAACGTGTTAGATTACAAGTTTTACTGTTTCCTCGCCACCCACCCGAGTAATCAGATAAATATGAAAGCGAAGTTCGCTTTCAAAGGTCTTTCTACTACGGTTTTACCGACACCGACCAGATTCAATGGTTTCCTGTATTTGTTTTAGAATGGATTCCATCTCTATTTCTGTATGAACAAGTTTAAATGGGTTATTTTTACTGCAGCTATAGCTATGGTTTATGATACAACTCTTTTGTCTTTGGTGGCTAAAGCTGTAGGGGTAGACAATGGCAAATTACCTGCTTCGTGGTAATAGTCGTTTCGGCTTACACAGCCAGTCATGTTTAATGTTTCAGGCAAGTGCGGTAAAGCTAGAAAACCCCATGTCTTGTACAATACTTCAGCACCAGATTCATATGCTACCTGCCTCGAAGATCAGTATTTAAGTTAATTTCAGCTTGTTAAATAGTCCTCGAAGTTGGTAACCAAACGAAGGTGCCAAGCAGTTTGTATGTAACCAGATTCAGGAGGAGTATTCGAAATAGATGAGAAACAATTAAGCATGGCCATGAACGCAATCCTTGTGCAAGCTAAATGTTAAGGCTAGGTTCTGCTCTAACTATATAATAGTCGTTACTCCGGGGGTTATTTTCGTAAGGGATACGGATTTTGTCATTGTGAATGCTGCATACTTTAACAGTTAGCATGCATCAGTTACATTTAAGTTATCGCCCCTTCTCTAAAGAGTTTCTGACTGAGGTTTCTTCTTACATGGACTCTTCAAGATACGTCTTTAAGAAGGAACCCTTTCGTCATCGTCTTCTTTGTAAACGCATGAATTTCAATGCGTGAGCTCATAGAATCTTAAAAGCGGCGGAAGAGCTAGACGCAGTAGAGTTTCTAGTTGCTCCCCGAGGAATCTCTTTACGATAACTCCAATAATGCTAATGATGAGCTGTACTTAGAACGGAGACTCTAGTGATAAGATGATATACAAGAAAAGTCTCGGCATTTCCTCTATTAGTTTCACTTAATAGTTTCGAATGCACTGCGTCTTGTCTTGTGTTGACAGAGACTAGAACTGGTTGCTCATAGCTGTTGAGTAGATTCACAAAATAGGTTTTGTAACATAACATTATCCTATCTTCTGAGACTGTTATCTCCAGGCATGTTTCTTCATCTTCTCCTGCCCTTTCCGTATCACTCACCACAGCTATTGTTTAAAGTGTCTGCTTGGATCTGTAGCTTAGACTCTGAGAGACCGACCAGATCTTATTTTACCTTGTTTAGATCTTCTTCGTATTTGACTCTAGCCTCGCAGAGTTCTGTTGTATCGGAGGGTCTCCTGAATCCAACAAGCCAACAAGATAGGGATACAGACAGACAGTAAGATGCATCTTGACTTAGACCTCTCACAAAGTTACGTAATACATGTCAGGAAACAGAGTGGATAGGATCCAAAGAAGAAGAAGGCTCTGCTTTACTTATGCATCTCGAGAGGTACTTACATTTTCTGTTCAAGGAGGATAGGATGGAGGGTAGCGGGGTGCAAATAATGTACTTACTTTGCAGAGGGAGCAGAGATAGAAGATGAGTTTAGATGTGGATGGGATGAAGGGAATGTGAATCTGGCTGTGTGAGCTTGTGTGCGTTTACCATAAGGTATAAAGATATGGTGGCGGACGGAGCGTTGCGTACGGGGATAGGGATATAATTTTCTTTTTCATGGGTTTTACATTCCCTAGCAACACAGCCCAGCTGGTCGTCCACATGTTAGGCGGAGGAGCGCGTGCATGGGGAAGAAAACCTTGAGGTGTTCTTTTTCAATGTGTACCATTTTGTCCTGCGTTCTACATGTTTGTGGTACGAAACTTTTAGCTAGGGAAACTACGCCTAGGACATGGGTAACGAATGTGAATGTCTTTGAGAGGTATCCACTATCGTGGTAATGGACTTACAAAATTGGCAAATTCGCCAAAGTAACCTCTATGTCAAATCCGTGATGATGGGCGTGTAAGCAAATCATTAAGGCTGAGACCGAGAAGAATGAATGGCAAGTTTCAAAGAAGAATAAGGATTTTATAGTAACTCGCGTTTTTAATGAAACTCTTCCCTAAGTATCTACATAAACACCAGGAAGGTAGAGAAGGAAGGGAGCAAAAATAGCAAGCCAAGTTTGAAACTGATGAATCTAAAAAGCTTCTCACTGATTCAGCTCGGCCTAGAGCTAATACAGCTTGGCGAATTTTTAAAAGGGACTGAATACACATTGGTGGAGGAGGAAGGATGGAGGAATTTTTTTGAAGGCTACACGTTTCTTTCAAGAAGAAATAAAGAAGCCCAAAGTTCCAAATTGTAAGAAGTTTGAAGAGTAGGGAAGCTGATTAGAGGAAGAATGGCTTTCCATAAAGATTCTCTTTATGCAGTTAAGCAGGGGCTGCAATTAGCTACTTAAACATGCTTATTTATCTAGCCTAGCTAGATGCACGACTGGAGGTGGTGGCAGGAGTGTAACTAAATATAGAAAAAAATTGCAAGGCTTTACCTTTTAAATGACTGCGATGATGATGTGATTGTAAAAAATGTCCTTGGACAAGAAAGGTATTAAAATAAGAAATATATGGGAATGAATAGTTGGAAGAGAAAAATGAATGATGGGGATGTCGGAAAGTACATGTAGTTTACCTTGCACCCTGCATCGCTTTTATGGCATGTGATTTACTTTCGTTACTTTCCGAGGCACATGAATTATGAAGGTAACAAGCAAGCTCGTAATGAGTGGGGTTCGTGGCTCTGGTGATTCTGAAGATGTGGGATTTATGGAGGCCATAATAACCTGATTAATCCGCTATTATGACTAGATTATACTTGGTTCTTAATCGTTAAATTTATAAAATGCCTTGCTAATGGTAACGGCTAGCCAATAGCTAACGCAAGGAAGCGGTGTGCATAGGGGTTTGCATTTGATGATTAGTTGTAGATTTTGGGAAACGTTCTTCAGAACCGAACGGTTAGCATGGCATTTCATAGTAGATAAACTTAAGGTGGATCATCAGCTGATTGATGGAAAATTCTGGAACTGCGTCTTTGGTCTTTTTGATAGCAACAGTAGCGCACTTTGGAAAAGAAAACACGCAGTTGGGGGGTAAAATTTAGGGTAGCAACAAGAGCCTGGAAAAATTCTAGGTGCTAGGGCTTTGTCTGGCTCTAGCTTGGTGGGGTCCTCCGAGGACCGTCCTCGTTCATTCTATCCTTAAGTGCCGTCATTACAGACTGTAGCCTTTGCGTTCTTTGAATCTCACTGCTATACACTGGATGTACATAGGAGTCAGGAGTGCAGTAGTGGTTTTGTGAGGGGAAGGAAGAAGATTATCATCGTTGTCCTGTCCTGGAGAGAGCTCGAATATGCACTGTTGCCAAGCCAGGATATCAGATGTGTGGGGGAGGGCTGAAGGGGAAAGGAAGGGAAATTTACAGGATGTACAAATAGTAGACAGAACCTCTTCTACTGTAATAATTCTAGGCTTGCGTTAAAGTCGGGGTTAGGACTGAACAAGTTCTGGTTCTAGGGCGCCCTGTACATTACTATCTTGTTCCTGTTTGACGAGAAGACATTAGAGGAAGGGAAAAGTCGTTTGGAAATTTTAATTCAAGTAATACAAAGGTTACTGGATCGGGCTGCGGCCTATTGTATTTATGTGTATTCGACTATTGCTTCATGCTTCCCCTCTCACCTTATCTGCCAAGAACGTGGAGTAATGGAAGATAAAGCCAGTTTGTGGCTGGTTATAAGATTCAAACTATTTGATAAAGATGGTACAAGTATGCAGTTGGTTGATGGAGGTCAAAGAGCGCGGAAAGAAGATAGGGATTGCTGAGACTTGGATTTGCATCTAGTGGTTACTGGTTTGGTTTTTGATAGGGATGAGGCTTAAGTTTAGTGAGAAGGAAAACCAGCTTTGCAAGGGTCTGCTTCATGGTAGGAAGAAACTGTTGGATTGTGGATTGATTAGGGTAGAAAGCGACAATTATCATTTGATATCATACCCAGTTTACTTGAAGCAAGGAAGGAGGAAGGACGAGAAGTATGGTCAAAGTTGCTTCACGTTTGATAGCTGCTGTAACTGGAAACAGGAAGGAGGCCACTAGAAAACAGCTGATTAGCAATATCTAGCGCCTGCGAATGCGAAGTTCGAACCAAGTACTAAAGTACGAAGCTGGTTTAAATGCAGCTCGCGTACAAAGGGATCGTCTCTGCTCACTTATGCAGGATTTCTTAGCTGCTGTATTTTCGTTACAAGCCGGATTTTGATTGAAGAGGAAAGGGGTGAAAGTATTGTAGTTGAGGAATTGAAATCAGAGCTTGAGGGAAATTAATTCGTAATGGTAGAAGAAATCAAGGGCGTGGAAAAGGGAAATGACTTGAATTAGTACAGTACTAGTAGAGGTCCTTGGATTTAGCTCAAGTATCTACAGCTATTATTAGCTGACCTGGTAACAGTGAGCTGATGAATTAGACGAGGAAACTGACACTAAACTTGAAGCTTGTGAAAGTCCTATAGTTTGGGAACAATACTTTTGGTGATTCATCAACTAAATGAAGTCATGGTTTCCGTTTCCTCCAGAATCCTGATAATGGATAGCTGGGCTGGCTGGCTGGAAGATGAAAACTTTCATATTGTTTCTTGAAAACAGGAAACATCAGGGCTCTGTTTTCGGAAGTTTTTGCCTAGAATTGCTTATTTAGTTTACCAAGGTTCTGCCGACGATTCCGAGGAAATTGTTTGTAATAAAACCGAATTACTGCTAGGCAAATATTTTTCCTCCTGAACGCTCTATCAGAGTTCTTGTTTTATGTAAACGTTTCCGGTTCTACATAATTTCAGGGTTTGTTCTGATTGTAGAAGGGATTGTGATATTGAAACGGTAGCTTATTGGTCATAAGTTTCGACATGCTGGCTTGCACGATTTTGAAGGAGTACCTTGAAACTTGGCAGATTAAATAATCTGTGTATTATTTTGGGATTTGAAGCCACATCTGCACTTTCAAAAAATTTCTGATTACATTCCAAAGCTACAGATGTTGGTACTCTTTACTTTTGGATTTAGGCCAATTTATAAGATTTTATTATCACTTTTACTTTTGGTCATAAAAGGAAGTAAGCTTATCTCTCAACCTCAAAATATTATGTAATTTTATAAAATCCAGAGTGGCTCTAACAGAGCATGAAGCGTGAAATCCAGATCTGGAGAACTCATCCTGTCCAGTATCCGCATATGCTGGTGCATCAGCTGATGCAAGCTGGACAAGAGCGAGTCATCCAAAGGTTTACAGTATCAAGTTCAACAGTGGCGAGTTTAGGCAATGTTTAAAGTTGTTTTAGAGGTAAAATTTAGAATCAAGGAGATACGCCTCTTGAATTTGGACATGATGATGTGGTTAGAAGCATGAAGGAAGGAAGGCTAGGACCCAGAATATAATTTGGTATGGGCTCCAATTTGAACTCTAATAAAAAGTTTAGAGAGCATGGAAGCAAGGGAAATAGCGTTCCCTCAATCCTTCCTCCGCGTTGGTATTTTTTGTCAATCAAGAGATCAGGAGGGGAAGGGTGGTGGTGGTACTGGGGAAGTGTTTGGTGTTAAAGATTAGAATAGGTTCAGGAAGATAAGGAAGATGGGTTATACAGAGCTTAAGCTTGGTTGCAGATGAGGTTCCTTCCATCCCCTTACTGATTACCATACACAAGCTCCAAAGCAGATGAGGGTTGCTCAATGCCAAGGCAGGCAGGCAGGGAGAGGACATTAAACTCTTGGAAGTTTCCAGAGGTTTTTCAGAATAGGTTTTTTTCGATGCGGAAATAATGCCCGGGGAGGAACCAGAGGAAGTAACTCAGTATTGAAATTAGGACCAAGACTGGAATGAGGCAGCAGGCGGGGGATGCCCGCATTGAATCTTGAATTAAATATGCTAGAATTATAAACGTGTGTGTATCTTCCATGAATTCGTAATCAGGTATAGCAATTCATCTTTGTCCTAGATGGGCTGTGTCTCAGTTTAAGTCAGGACCAAGATAAGATTGTACAGCCCTTGGGGGCGATAACGACGATATTAAGATGGTGTTTATGAGGTTTGGATGAGATGATAATGGATTTTGAAGGGATGGGCCCAAGCCTTCAGACTTTAAAGCTCAGCCTCAAAGATTCGTTATGTTTACCCAGTTCCTGCTACAATTCCCCAAAGGTTCCATGTAAAGTTAATGTCAGTTTCATTAATACTTGTAGATGCTACAGCCCAGTCAGAGAAAGGACCGAGAAGGTCGTATAACTTGGTCGTCCTCAACCTATACACTTTAAGAATAATTTTACAAGTTAACAGCCTCCACATGTGAGGAAATGAGGGACTGTTAATGGTATTGAATGCAAATGATGTGGCCTGGTGGCTAATCCAAGTAGTAAGGAGAAGCATGGATGCATTGATTACAGGGAGGAGCAAGGAATAACGACTGGAATTATTTTGGAAAACATTAACGACGCTTCCCTGATAATAATATTTGATTATAATTCATCAGCAGTTTTACCTACGTCCGCTTCCTCTGCTTCAAGTCTTGTGTAATTTGAGCATCAAGTTCCAGAACTAAGTAAAGCTTTGGGAATATTCAGGAGAAGACGAAAACAGCTGTTTGCTCAGGCAATATGCAATGCGGCATAGGCAGGAGGAGTTTCTACTGAATTCAGTGACTCGTGGCAGCAGAATAGGTTGCCAGAACTAGAAGAGCCAGTAATGAAGGCCGACGACCAGGCAGGTAAATAGGAAGAAGTTGATGTGAAGAGTTTTGGAGCTACGTATCCGACAGACGGAATACAGAAAGAAGAATAATGAGCTTGTGAAAGCACACTTGAAAATAAGCCGTTGGATTTGGTAGGGGCGGCCAGTAAGTGGGCTTCTGCTTCCTGCATACTACAATGTCAGTTTACAGATGATGTTGACCGTAATGGATGAAAATGTAATTGAGGGTATGTAGAAAGAGGAGATGGTCAGGGATGTGTAGTTAGTGCGTGTACATGGAATAGATTCAAGCTTGTTCAGCATGGTTGCATGAAAGCTTGCTTAAATCGCATTGCTTTATTCCGAGCCTGAATTTTAAGCTAGGGAATAGGGAATCATGCATACATACCTTTCACTGGCAATTAGACTGACAGTCGGAGCCTGCATTGCTGCCAGGGTTAGTTCAGAGTTTCGTTTGAAAACACTGTTAAGCAGGGATGAAACGGAGAAGCGCTAAGAAGCGCCGTTCATGCTGATGATCATCATGTACTGACGGCTCTTGTCGTTGTTTCCATCGTCTCCGTCATCGTTAACTGGATGTGTGCGAGTTTAAAGGGGGTCATTGACACAAATCGAGTTTCACTTTGTTCTAAAGATGAGTTTTTTTGTGCGAGTCGGGCTTGAATTTAGTGTGGTTGATCCCTCATTTTTTGTTACTTTGTTGTAAACGGAGGAGAAAATACCCGTTTCTTCTGTACACATGGTGAATTATGGGAAACAGGCTGTGGATGGAGAAGAAAAAGAAACCAAGGGGTGAGGGTATAGAGAGCATGAAGAAGAAGAGGAGAGCAAAGACTCCAAATTTTTCGTTTTGTCCTCCAACTCCTCCTCGTGTAAAAGCTTGTCGTTAAAGTAAAAAAGTTGGTTCCTTTCTTTGGTTGAATTACGAGACTAAAGAAGAAGTATTTTGTCGGCGGATAAGTGTTGCGGTCCTCTTCTCAAACATCAACTACAATAAGAAGAAGCTCAGTGAGTTTGGATGGAGGCACGGAAGATTGCATCATGCTCTTTGGAAAAAGAATAGACTGGAACTGGAGATGCAACAAAGCTGGAATCTAGCAGAAAAGTAAGAAGGTGGATGAGATAAAATGCCGAGTATTTTTTCAAAGGGTTTTCTTTGGTATTTTGATACTGCCTGCCGTCCCGGGATCCTAGCAGGACGGATATAAAGCAGAAGCGAGAAAGTGGTATGTTTTCAGGGAGTGAGAATGTGATATTCTTCTTGTGTGAGTTATTATGAGGCTATGGCCCTGCTGGAGAAAAACGTGGCGGTGGTGTTGCTATGGGGAAATATTTGAGAAGGAGGCGTGGATAGAAATTGAGTCGATTCTTAGAGGCTGTTATGATCCATGCTTTGCTTGGCGTGGTTCTGGTTAAGTTCTGAGGCCATGGTTGTGACAAAGGATGTGTAAATCTAAAAAACTTTGGTAGGAGAAATACCAGTAAAGGCGTCAAGAAAGGGTACGGATATTTGAGGTATTCCTGAGAAAACGAGGAGAGCTTTTCTATCCACCGTTTTCCGTTCTTTGTCTTCTTATATATTCCGGTTCTGGTTGATGTGCAGGAACTTTGGAAGTTTGACGCAGTGCTTGTGGTTCTGATATTGCTATTGCTAAAGGTAGCGAATGTCTGGTTTTACAAACTTTAGATCTGCGACCCTACTAACTGCGAACTATGCTATATTACTGATTCGTATGGATTAGAATTATCCGTTGAAAACATATGGTGGAAGCTTTATAAGTAGTAGGATTGATGTATAGGAAACAAGATTTCTTATGAAGGCTAAGGAAGAGAGTCCGGTTAGCAGAAGAAACTAGAATAGAGGAAGAGAAACGGAACGGAGGAAGGGGAAAGAGAATAATGGCGGATTTAATTGAAATTAGCTGGTAAAATGCGAGCAAGGTAAAAGCATGATGACTGCTTGTCCTTTCAAAGTATCAAGCAGTTAAGAATATAACGCGTTATTGTTAAAAACTTGCATGATGGGGTGAGAATACAAGAGTTAGAGAGGATAGAGAAGAATGAAATTAACAGTTAGGATTTGCGGGAGTGATTCTCTCGTGCCTTGAATTGTACGTGTTATAAGCCATTTAACATGGGTTGAATGCTACCAGTGGAGGAGCCATCCAGGTTGAATGTTTTCAGGAAGGTGGATGAGGGGGAGGACAAAGAGGTTTTGATTTGATTTGAATGTAGATCGTGTACGTGTAGGGAAATAATTGCAGGTGTGCAAAGGCGTGCTGGTTGGGTGTGTTGTGTTTCATTGCATGCCTCTGGTTTCTGCTTCTGTTTGTGCAGGTGTTTCTGGGGAAATGAACATAAAAAGGAGAATTTATTGACTGAAATGCAAAAACAAACTTAAGGCAAAACTTCAGATGATTGCTTTCCTCGATTGATCGCAATTTGAGGTAGTGCAGGTACATGGAAGTGTTGGATTCATGTTGATCCAAGAGTGAAGCGGCAAACGTTTTAAGGTTATTGTGGTTTCGATCAATAGTTTCTTTCTAGTACAAACACATTGACAAAATGACGCTGAAGCCAATTTTCATTCGACTCTTGCTAACTCTAATGTTGCACTAGTTACAGTTTTAAAGGCTCGGAGTGAATTTTGAGATAAAATCGACTTGTTTCCAAAGTAATTTTAAATTGCAATTTAAAACTTATATTTGTATGAAAAATGCAGTGCTGAATTCTAGCATATGAATGTAGATTTAGTTAGCGGTTCATGATAAAGAAGCTATCTGATTGTATTGATGGAATTTTAATTGAGACATTGAGAGTCATTTTTGTGCATGGTAATGTGCGTTGATCTAATTGTGATTAACAGCATTCCGGTTAAGGTTGTATGGTTTTTAAATGGGTTTGAGTTAACGGAAATTACCTAGTCTTGCTTTAAAGGGGAAGCAACCTATGATTATGGGAATTGAACTAGGTGCAGCGAAATCAATGAATTAAAGGCAATATATGCGCATCTAAATGCAGATTCATTAATCTGCATTAATCTTCAGTTAGCAAAGTTATTCGAAGCAAAGGCGAATCTAAGCCGCAGATTGAAGATATAAGGGATTCTTGTAATTTAAGGGAAACGTGGCAGCTTGAAATTGTTTAATTATAATTGTAGATTAATTCGTAGCTAACAGGCTGGGACATGTTTGCATTATATTTACTGATAATAAGCAAGGAAAGCTGGGCAAGGTTCTGGTGGTACAGCACAGTACGCCGTTGGATGTCGTTAAGTACTTGTGATAGTAGTTATCGGCAAAGATGGCAATCATCAGCAGCAGAGCATACCGACATACAAAACGCTGAATCGTGGCACGAGTGTGGTTAGGAATTGAATTTTAAAGTTTACTATCTATAGTATTATGTATTTAAATATGATTGGATCGAGTATAGCGATAACGCATTCAGTTGTTTAACTGTGATGCTTATCTGTAATACCTAAGCGATTTGATTAGAAGCTAGAACGAATTAAAGTCTAATAGTACTCCTGATGTATGATGCATTTATGCAGTTTCAATTTTTGAATTCCCTGTCGTTAGCATTCAGCTTGTTCAAGTCGAGTATCAAGCTCTAGCACAGTGAAGATTGAAAAAGCATTTAGCAAGCATCCACAATAATGATAATAGGAGCTATAAGGAGGGGGAGATAGTTAATAGCGTCGGAGTGAGAAGAATTAAATACTAAAGCAATTAAGTGTCAGGCAGGCTCGAGATAATAATGTGCTTTCTCAATAATGAGCCTCCTTGCGGATCCAAGCGTATACAGCACAGCGGCAGCGTATTATTCCGATGCATTATCGAGAGACTCTTGACGCTGACTGCTTGCGCTGCTTGCTCAGTTGCAACAAACATAATAGAATTGCTTGAGATCGAGGTAGACAAGTCAGTAAAACGTAAACAGCTATAACTTACACTCTTACTTAAAAATATCTTGGAGGATTTGATTAAGTTCCTTGGGATGCATCGGAGTTGCATTACATTCTCATGAATTCTTGTTTTGTATTCAGAAGGATATGATTGTTCGTTGAGATATCTTATGATAGGCTGATGTTAACCGTACTAGTTACACGAATGCGGTTGGTTAATTTTGATCCATTACCTACGTCGACGAAGAGAGGAAGGAGTAAGGCTTCAACTGTCTGTAAGAACAGCTGAGGAATTAAGGGAGACTAAAGAAGGGTAATAATAACGATTTTGTAGGATTGTTTCGTGCTCCGATGAGGACCTAAAATGGTTACTTGCCATGGCATGACATACTTGCGGTTACTTCTTGAGAGCTAGACTTTCGAGCATCTCATGTGCAGAAAGCAAAGCACGAAAAGATCAGAAAGTTTCACTGCTTGCACGTCATCTAAATTTTGTAATTACACACATATGTTTCAACTGAGAAACTCTTGAAGCAAGTTAACTCCACGGAATTGACTAGTAAGTCAAATTTACTGCTCACAACAAGACTATGACTCTATAACTCCGTCCAGTGTAGCCTACCTGTCTGGCAGCTCAGAAGGAGTAGAGTTGGCAAAACAATGGCAACACGCATCGACACTGCATAGCAACAGCGATTTGTCAGTACGCTTGAAAGCTATAGGAACGTGCTACAGTGCAAACTCGAACGCTTCCCTTGTGGGAACAGGTAAACGCTTAATCGCATTAGCTTTGACTGTATTGAAAACAGGGATTCGTCCTCTTGCTGAACATGACGAATCATTGAAGGAGTGAGAGCTGATGATTACAAGTGCCAATGCAAACTTTGTTATCAATAGTAGGCTGTGGCTAGATTTTCTTGGCAAAATTCAAGCTTGAAGGCTTAGAGCCCCATCGGCGGCATTACATGGCTACTATAAAGATATGAAAAACGTTAGATATGCTATATTATATGAAAAAAGTGGAGGGGAGATGGTAGAGAGATGTTGTGTAATACGGCTATGATTTATGTACACGATGGGAGAGGGGAGATATTGACGTAGATGCGTCAATATGTAAGTTAAGAGTCAAGGATGCGAATATTCTGCACAGATAAAGAACATGCAGGTTGATAGCTGTGAGTAAATGAAGATAGCAGCAGCTCAATGCTATGCCTGCAAGGCAAGCATCAAGCAAAGCTACAGTACAATGCAAAATTTTCTGGCTAGGTTTGAGGTTAGCTTAGCTTCATGTTCAGCTTCCTCAGGTTTGTTATGGGCTTTCCTAAGGTTTGCTTTTGGGCATTGAGTTATTGAGCGTGAGAGGAGAGAAACGGGGGCGGTGGTGAGAGAAGTTTTGTGCACAATGTGGGCAAGCAGATATATCAAATATGCATTGCGAATTCTTACTGTTATCTTCGAGCTTTTTCACTGGGGAGAGAAGGATAGGCAGAGTGAGGTTGTGCAGAAATCTCATCTGAAATAATGGCTCGCTGGTGATGAAATAGTACGCATTGTGTAGCCTAAGCTGGGCGTAAACGCAGAGAAACTGAGAGAAGCCAAATAAAGAGAGGATTTTCCTCTGAATCTTGAAAGAACGTGCAGAAAAACCTACATGTAAAGATTATATGCATGGTTAGAATTCGCGAATTAGTGCGGCATACTTTGGCTGGGTAGAAAAGTAGCTATGATTCTGATTTTGCAATTCTACCTAAACAAGACTTGGGAACATATATATGCAGAAATTAAAAGAGAGAAACCCGTAAGACTTGCTGAGAGAAACTCTTCCAAAACAGGAGTAAATAATGCAGCGAAAAATGCTAGATTGAGTACGTTCCTGTACATCGAAGATTAAAAGAAGGAGCAGAAAAATCGTAGAGGCACTAAAGTGATAACAGCATCAAGATAGAATAATATCCTATGATTATGTAGAATACTACCATGATTTTCTGCAACTAACTGTAAAATATGCATAATGAGGTAGCCGAAAATCACACTCGGAGAAATGCTAGCAATGCGTATGGGAAGCAAGAGTGAAGAGAGGAAGAAGAAAGTTTAATATTCAAGCTTGAATTAAACAAGTGTTGTTACATAAGAAATGTTACTTTGTGCTCAACTTTTACTTGGTGGGTTGGCTTGGTTCTTGCCTTGTATTTGGGCTTGACTCTCGCTCCTTACTCCTACACCATTGCAGTACAGATGGGTAGTTGTCATGATAATCATTTTATTTCCGAGTCCTACTTCCATTTAATTAACAAGTTGTAACAATTTAGCATTGTGCAGGAAATACAAACGGAATGGATGTGTGACAGACAATAGGAAGATGTTATAAAATGGCAAACCGGATATTGGAATACTAGCAATGCAATGCATCCAAGTTTTATAGCAGCTTGCTTTGCAGCTATTTTCTACTGTGCGATCGCTTCTGTCTGTCTCCCTCTGTAAGAGGAAGCATTATAGGAATTCCAAGGCAGTTCTATTGATTGTCATGTTTTGCTCGTCTAGCCGGTAAACTAGAAATATTCACGATAAGTGGAATAGAAGAAACCGGGAAACTAATGAATCGATTGCCTCGTAGAGTGCTGTTCGAAGCTTGATCGAAACCGTTCAGTTAGAGTGAGACACAGGTACATTGAATAGAGCTAGAAGAAGGCTTCAACTGAAATGAGTGCTTGAATTAGGACATTCTGGGACAGAAGCTATGACAGTCGAATAATAGATATACGACTACGAAATGTAATGGAATGATAGAGAGAGTCAACTATGAAATGATTATGATTAACGATCTAACAGAGAGCGAAAACGGTAGCGTTGGTATGGAATAACGAGTTTCAGCGCCCAGCGCTCCTTCCATCGTGATGATGATTAGTGCAAGTTTGATGGCGAGCGAATTGGAAGAGGGAAGAAGCGTGACGCTTGAAGGTAGTCTTCCTTGGGAACATAAGAAGATGATTGAGAAGAAGAGGGTTCTTGTTGAATCGAGAGATTGGGACGCGAAGGATTGGAGAAAGGAGTTCAAAGGCATCCTGTGCATGGAGATGGATGAGAAACTTTTTTTGATAACCCAGCCAGGAGGATAGAGCAGAGGGTGGTACAACAGGGAGGGTGCAGTTATGGTAGGAAGCGTTGAATAATGGAAATATTATAACGGTTATCGAAATAGCTGAGAGCGTATAACGTGTAGGCGTAGGTGGCAAAACTATTCCAAGAGGAGGTTCAAATTTAATATTTTGAACGACCAAAAGTATCGAAGTAAATAAGCAGGGAGACAAGTGCGTCGTGCGTCATGACAGCGAGAGGAATTTGGAAAAAAATGCAGGTTTTTACTAAAAATTGTTGGGTTGTCGATAATGAAACTAGAAGCGTAGAACATTATTTACTAAGAGAACCTGTACCAGAGAGAAAGCACAGTCCGAAAAACACTAAACGAACATCTATGATGACCTCTTCCAAGCTACCTCGCATTAAGCCTTTTCATGGTTGATTATCTCGAGTTTGCAGCTGGAACAGCTGCTAGGGATAGAATACAAGGGTTAATGATAATCCGTAGTTGGTGAAAGGCAAAGGTGATTAGAAGGAGTGAATAAGGTTAAAATGATAAACGTAGAGGATTTTAATAAATGTGGAGCATGGTGAAAAGAAGATAAATGCATTCGGAGGTCAAAGATTTTAAATGGAACGAAGCATGAGTGAATAACTAATATGAAGTGAAGAGTAGCACTATTTTCTATCAACGATGTTATATTCCATCACAAGGAAATAATAAAATTATTTAATCATGCAAAACATCCTTTTGCAAATAACTGTCTTGGGCTGTTAACATGGCGAATCGGCATGGAAAAGTAGGTCTCGTGTCTTTACTGGTAGGATTAAATAAGCTGCGCGGAATTCAAAGAGTTAAGAGCAGCTAAGGATTTTGTTGACTATGGATAATTAGGTCGGCGGGTATGAAAATTAACATTTTATTGAGTGTATGGAGCGCAAGTTATAAATATAGCAAATATATTATTCGTACAGTATTTTATGGCCTCTCTCCTTGCTTCTCCCACACTCTTTTGCTTTTGTATTGCAAGGAAACTCTATGACAAACTGAATTGCAGATTGGAGACATGACATGTGCCATATACTTAAATGGGAATTGTGTGGATTAAACCAGGACCATACGGTTCTGTAGATTGTGGATGGATTCAGTGCTGTGCTGTATGACGGTTCTTTCGAGTTGAGAACGCCATGAATTGCCTTGACTAAATGTAGGTTATCTCTCTCGTGCGAAGAGAAAAATATCAACTTGCTCCTTCCTTCTCTGTTTATGTTTTCAAGCTGAATATAGTTTTCCTTTCAATGCTCCTGGATCTAAGGATAGGGAATATATTTGCTCTATTCAACTGTGCTTCACTGCCTTGGAACTGCGTGGGTAGTAGAAGCTATGAGCAAGTTTACTAGCTTCTGGTTCATCATGTAGTTAAACCGGAGCAGGCAGAGTCGGTTGTGACGACGACGGCGATCAAGTTTGTTTTCCAACATAAATTAAGCTCACTCCCAGAAAAAACTAGGAAACATTGACTTGAAAGAAATATCCTAGCCCAAGAAGTGCAAAAACTTGAGGTTGCTTATTTCTTGCGTAGGCCGTAACATGAAACTCGTTCCTAGAAACTTGGCGACAAAGTTTCAAATGACAAGTTACTTGCTTAGTTTGCTTTAGTAAAAGAAGCAAGAGTAAAACTATTTATTGTAACCCCTGAGATTTTTTAGTTACCCGTGCTTGCTTGTACTTTGAGAAATAGTTTGAGTCCTTCCTGCCCTCGCCTCTTTTACACAATTGTTTCTGTTTTTACCTCAGCTTTGTACTTCTGTGGCATAAGTCGGAATTCCAGTCCAGGAGAGTCGATTGCCGTCGAGGCTCGATCGAGTACAGGGGAGACAGCCGCATGGATTAGAATTTTAAAGTAGAAGTTATTTGGAGGAAGGTCAGAGGAAATGCTGTCGCAGACAGGATTTGCTATGAGGGAATTTTAATGAGAGCAAATCCAAAAATGTTTAGCGAAACCTAAATTATACCCCAACAGAACTTAAGTCATAACGAAAGCGAAAACTTTGTACGAGGAACAGTTGTTTTGTTCCCAAAAACATTTTTCCGTTTAACGACATCGCAGCTTAATATCTACATGATTAAAAGTAAAGCATTCCCCCAAAACGATTCCCACATAAAACACTAACTGCTAAAGCAGCTTGGACTAAACTTGTATTCCCTATGATTATTCCTTTGCTACAAGCTCAATAGAGCTTTAATCCTGGCAAAATTAAAGCGTGGAAGAATGGTAAACTATAGATTAACCACATGCTATAGTTGATGGCTGTAAATCAGGTAACTCTACCGCCGGAACGGAATCGGAACGGAACCAGAGCGGTAAGCTCGGATTAGATTGGTTGCAAACTTAATTGGCACAGGTGAATTAACTGCTTGAAATTGGCAAAGAACATTTCGAAGAAAGGGTCGCAAAGTTTTGCCATTTCCCATACTTTGATCATGCAGTTGGCAACCACCAACTTTTTCTCCTTTGAGGAGGAGGGCACAGTTTCGCACGACATGCAAAAATCCGACTTTCCGTCTATAATAAAACACAGAGCTGTCATTCTGTCATTGAATCAACCAGAGAGGACAAACACGAAAGGAGAAGGCATGAAAGAGTCAATCACCTGGTCTGGGTTTCAAGGAATTCCCTTACATTATGTTTTGTAACAGATATAGCCCAGCTGGACTGGCTTGAGCCAGCCACAATCACCTTTGTGGTGTATATAACGTAATTATCGATTCTCTCTCGTTGAGGGGAATTTGTAAGGCATGACAAGGATGGTATATGTGCATAAGTAGACTGGAGTTGGTGAAAGTAGGTAAAAGTAGCTGGTATTGGATGCTCAAGTTTTTTGGAGCTTATACTAAAGGAGAGTTGTAGGGCATAGAGTTCAAGGAGGTGGTATCGGTCGGAAGGAACTGAGAAAATAATCGCTAGGGAAGGAAGATGGTGACGGTTATGGAAAACGGAAAAGCGGGTGAGAATTCGGTGCATGACGGAGAAAGAGGAGGAGGTACATTTTCCTGGTTGGTATACTTTGTGTGCTATTATCCTGTTCTAGCAGGCATTAGAGGATGATGCGTAGAACTACTTACTGGGAAGAATGGAATCCGGGTATTTCGAAGAATGGTTTGGCCCATGGATATGTGCGTGTCTATTTTCAAACTGTGTGTGGAATTGTACCTGTATTTATGCCGTTGCAAAGACACAGAAGCGATCGCTCTTTCCGCTAGCAAATTCTATATTCTTAGGCCGCAGTCTAGAAAAGCGTGTCCGATATGCGGTTCTGAAGGAGATGCTATAGATGCGCCAGGGATTGAAGATCAGTGAAGGTTGAAGTTTTGGGTTTATCATCCAAAAATTCTCGTTTCTATGTGGTTATGGTAGTTGAAAAATTTTGCCTGGTATTGCTAGGCTTTTAGACTCCCGTCTGTTGTAACGATTCTCTTCCTTTCATCATGCTCCCTCTGTTCTTGGTTATTTCTGTAAAGGATGATGACGTCTGATGCTTCTTGGCACTTATCATATGGTGAGCATGCGAAAATGTTTTTGTTTTTTTTCATCATCTTGTTGCACACACTTGCTGGCTTCCACACAGTTGGCTCAGGAGAGGATCATTCAGTCGAGTTTCAGTCATGGAGTGGGTTAAGCACCCAAAGTTTGCTCTGCAAAGTATCAAGTAATGCAGGCTAGGATCTTGAATATTCTAAGAAGATATCGTCAAGGTGCCCTCTGGTCTGGTTTCAAAGGATTTTAGTTAGTTAAAAGGAGAGAGTTGTTAAAGGAAAACCAGAGGAAATTGCAGCAATCTAGTTTTCAAACATGCAAGGCATTTGAGTGTGTGCCTTTGATCAATCCGGCGTACAAAGATCAAGAGATGACAGCTCCTCTAACAGCTTCTGTTCACAAAGTGCAAAGTGATATTTGACATTGAAGCATGGAGAAGAGGAAAATTGAAAAATACGTTTCAACTGCATCCTGTTCCAGCGGAGAGTAAGTAAATTTAGACGAGCTGCATCAGTGTGCAGTTAAAGCAGAACGAGTTAGTGAATCCCGTGAAGATGACAATGGAATTACTCTTAAGTTTGTTTTTACGTAAACTTGTAAATTTGTTATATGCAGCATCTTCTGGAAGCAATACGAGCGGCTAAAGCCGTGCTTAGCTTGAATACATGATTTATCCGGTTTTCTGGAATAGTATGCATTTTTATTTCCCATTTCTTCCTACCTGTCCAACTTGGGAATTGAGTTGACAAGAACGTATGGGTTGTACTAGGCGGAAGAATTTATGGCATCTGCTTCATTGAAACTGGATCAAAGCTCCAACTCGGAACAAAATTCTTCTGGTATTTCCTTTGAAGCGACAAAAAGAACCGGGTGGTGTAAATAATGCAGATTAAGCGTTGAGCTGACTTGAAGTTATATTGCTTGCAAAGCAATTCCAGGGTGCATGTGCTATTTACAACTGGGAAGGATCCCAGCAGTCATGAAAATAAATTCGCATACTTTTATGCTCAAATTTATCTCGAGGGATCAAAGAGTGCTAAAAACTTCTAGGGCACTGCCATTTACATTTGTAATAGTTCGCTGGATCAGCTGGTTTTCTAGTGAGTCACCCACAGAACATGTATAAAGCAGTCACCCGCAGGTATCATTTAATGCAGGGAATCGGGGACTACGATGAAAATTTGAGGTACACAACTGATGCGAATACAAGACTGGTGTCCTTTAAAGTGTTTCGCGTTTAAAAGTATATAGGATTATTTTTGCAGGGTTCAAGGGAAAACATATAGCATTGACTCGGATTATCTCTATGAAATAAGAGTTGAAGGGTTAGGGAACAGAGGAGAGTGAGGAGGAAATATGAAGTGTCATAATAATTTTGCGAAAATCCCTTTTTATCTTCCGAGGTAAATATTCACGCTAGTAATCTCAGAACTAGCAATCAACGAGTGGTATTGCATGACTTTAATTGTGGTGGTGTAATTATGTGTAGGAAAACTACACAAGGATAGTTTATTTTAAAAGGCAAAAACGGTTGGCGTTTTTTAAAGGTACTTAGTTTATATGTGGACCCAGATTGGAAAAGATTGGCCGACTCGCAAAATTTCTAGGTAAAGTTATAGGATACGACGTCAAGATTGTGATACAGATCTGTCTGAGAGACTTCTGAGTTACTGGCTGGCTAAGTTCTGGCTTTTAATTTATTCCAGACATTTAATTACTCGTGATAAGTTCATTAGCTTGAGTAAAGTTTGTTTGACTCAGAGAGCACAGTTTCGCTTTGTTCTTGCTAAAAAGCTAACGGATTTAGATTTGGTGGTAACATATTTCACCTTCATCTCAACTCACGTTTACCATCAACGTTTTAGAGTACAGTATGTTAGGAGTAGAGACTTCCAAGCTTTTGACTTAACATTTACTCAAAATGAATCAAAATTAATGAGATAACAGGAGGAGGGAGACAGAGATAGACGGGTAGGATTAGAGGGCAAACGCTTGAGCTGGCTGAGCACAGCACAAGTCCAGGGTTGATTGGATGAATTTGACTGGGAGTCGTCGGTCCCTGAATGCTAACCGGGTAATTCCAGTTGGCAGAACCGTAACAGCATAGAATCGAATACATGAACAGCTATATTCCGTAAAACATTGAATGATAGACTGCTGAGTTAGCATGAAATGCTCCCGAGCATTATTCCCAGCATGGTTTAATTATTAATGAATCTAATGACACATCAGAGTGATTTATTGGAATAGGATAAAGGATTTACATAGCCTATACTAATTGTAATGGAAAGCGAAGACTGCTACTACAATAAACTATAGTGAATAATAACAAAGAAGACGAGTATGTAGCACACATTGCGGGAGGTAATTTAAGATTACTGGGAATTATTTGCTGGAGAAACGGATAAATATTTTGTATTGATGCCGTTACAGCCGGTTACTAAAAGGCAGTGAAGTTTAATAGCGATGAGTGAAAGAAAATAAATCAAGATATACAAACGAAACTCTCAAGTGCTCTTGGCTCTCGTTCTTGAATTGCTCTTGAGTTGCTATCGGCTAATAAATATCGAGAGTGAGATTATGGTGTAGAAAGTTAAGTGCGAGGGAGCTGTGGTGATACAGTAAATAATATTGACGGGCGGTCAGCTGATAATGACATAGAAGGAAAGCAAGATAAAGATTGCGGAATTGAAGCATATCAAAGGATGGCTGTGGATTGAACTAGCTTGTAATTTGCATAACTAGTTATTTTTCTGTATTGTAGGTCTGCGCCGTGTAGTAGCAGCAAACATAAACTGTGTATATGCAAAATAAAATTTATATCGTTGCACTAAAGACAGCTTTGCTAGTTACGTGCACGTACATTAGCGTATTGGTACATACGATGATAGATTCTGGGTGCAGATTACTACAAGTGTGCTAATAGCAATTAGAGTCCAAGTTTCAAGAGGTCGTGCAATGCAAATTCAGCAAAAATTAGTACTGTAACCACTGCTAATCAGCCAATGTCGAGAATATCTGTATCTATCTGCATGAGCCACAATAGAATACCGATGCAAATGTGAAATGCACCAGTTGGGTACAATCTTGTAATTAAAGTTTTGAATATTTTCTTTGTATTCTCTTTGTCGTTGAGAGTATAACCGTGGGAAGTTTAGTATTCTTTAAATAAGTTGCTGAAACGGTTGCATTTTGTTGGCTATAGTGCCGGATACAATGAACCTACAACACGAAGTAGAATAAGAATAGCCGTGCTATTAAAGCCGGTCCATAAAGCATTGCACATTCAACGGAATTTACCTAATTAGAACTAGGTTAATCGGGCTGAGGATTGTCATGTGAATATGCCATGCTTTGGACAGTTCAAGCGGCAATTTATTTGTAACAGAGAGAGGAATATGCATGTATCAGTCAGGACCGCATCACTTTGGACAGGAAGAACAAGTACAGATTTAAGCAATGACGTAGGTTAGTTAGCGAGAAACGAAAGCGTCATGTAAGAAGAAGATGATGACAACCTCAAAGAGGCAAGGCGGCATAATGAAATCATCCCAGGGTGTAAGTAGGAAAAGGTTTATTAAATATAAAAGCGGGAAATTACAGAGGAAGTTGACGAGTTTAAGTGAGTAGTTTTTTCCAAGATTTGCTCATTGCTACTAGTAGCAAGCTTTGCCTCTGTCTTTCAAGAATGGTATTTGGACAGAAGAAGTTGAACACAAAGAAATAGCTGAGTAGCAAGCAACTAGGCGGAGTAGTGAAGACCTACATTAGACGATTATTATTAAAGTAGCAATAATCCGCCCTGGTTTTGGAATATCCAAGCGAGTTCTATCCAGTAGTTCTTAACTAGTTTTAGGTATAGACTGTGATAGATTTTAATTAATGTGATAATATCCTGTGATATTAAAGAAGAAGGGTGAGATTTACGGGATTGAAACATGTTGGCGATCCAAAAAATTGGCGGACGTTCAGAGGTCAGTAAAGTTGTAATCGAGATTGGAGATTCAAATGGAGTCAAACTGCTTATTATGTGTAGCATTTTACAGCATGCAAGGAAGGTACTAAAAGATACCTTTGCGGAATTCGCGAACACCTGTTTTTAGGGTAATTGAAATGGAAATCTGATAAGGGTGCGCGTGAATTAAAAGTCTCGACAGGCAGGTGCAAGGGAAGGAGACATGAGAGGTGAGTCTGTAGTAAAAGACGGGAGGATAGAGAAGGAGCATATCTCAGTATCAGAAGACAGGATGTCAAGATTATGCATGTATGCCGAAGAGTTGCGAGTATGAAGATTATATGATGAGATTTAAAAATGAGAATTTGATACTTTCCGTGAGGTGAGTTCTATGATCTGTAATGACGGGAAGAGACACGAAAGAGGTAGACAAGAACAAGGAAACGGCCAGGGAAAAACTGCGGTAGTTACCCCGAGCTTCCTCTGGCCGAAGGAGATGAACTTTAACTGTTTTTGATTAGGATGAGTGACGTTGTAGAGCGGGGAGGAATACGTGTAGGCGGTAGCGTTGCGCTGATTCAGCGTACGAGCTTTGGGCAATTTGTATGTTTATAATAACCCGCTTTTTGCAAGTTCCGAGATTTTGAGCATCAATCCAGGTGTGTTATTCGAGACGATACGTCAAACATAGCATATACGTTGTTTCCCATTATTCTAAAGTCGGCAGACCGTAATTAGGTTGTGAACCATGGAAACAGGTAGACAAGATCAGAGTTGTATGACTGGAGAATACTACCCGTTGTTCCGCAGCAGATGATGGAATTAGTAGAAATAGTTGGAGGAGGTGTGTTGGTCTGGGTGGGTCGGTGAGCTTGTTATTTTGCTTGAGGCTCTTAGGGGTATGAGTCAGAAGAATTGAAAGAGGATATGTCCATGTTGAATAAAGAATATATAATAACGTTAACGTTTACTGGAGGAATGGGAGAAGAAGATGAGATGAGCTTGCACTCCTCCTCATGGACTGTAAAAAATTATACGAACGTTTTCAAGGAGATTTTAGTTGGAGAGGTAGGAAAGAAACGAAATAGAAGATTCAGAGGAGGAAGAAAGGGTTAAATGAACTCTGATGTGGGATTGTTTGTGAGCCTACTCATTGCTTACCAGGGCCTGCCTGTGAGAATTGTTGCTAGAAAAGCCAGGGCTAGAAAGAATGTAAGAATCTTGGATAAAATTTCAAGATTCTCTGCTTCTTACAATTACAATTGTTAGTACGCAGGAAGGTATTGTCTGGATGCAGGTTTGTAATTTGAGGAAGGTGTTGTAGGTGGCAGGGATGTGTGATTCCAATGAATGTGGAGATTGCAATTGTTATATAATTTTAAACTTTTGATAATCAAGTAAAACCTACATAAATCTGGGAGCTATGAAGTGCAAAGCCTGGACTTGTATTGGAGCATAGGAATGAGACAAAGTCCAAAGAGTCAAACGTCATAAATTCGGAACATGTGTCTTGCTGAAGTAGATTATGATTATGAGGGTGGTTGAATCAATCTGTTCCTCGTGTTGACTTGTTTTGTTCCCTATTCTTGATGGAAGTGCGGTAGGTTTGATGATTGATGAAACCGAGATAATTATTTGTATATTAGCTGAGTGTTTTGACACATGAGGTGCCAGTTTAGTTTGATTCAAACAACTGTGAAGATGAGGACGACAAGCTTAGAAGCAGAGGTGAGCTGTGAGGCTGTAATTTTCATAGAACAAACAAGTTACACAAAGGCTCATCATTTTGTGTGGGCGTTGATTGAGATTTTGACTTGAGGAATAGTTTTTTCTTGCTTTAGTTCCCTAGCTTCAAGGTGGAGAATGATAAATTTCTTTACCGGGTTCAAGGTAGCGCAAGTAAGGATGCAGGCAGGCAGGGAGTGAATGAAAGCAGATGAGGGAAAGAAATTTTCCTTGTGGTGCTGTACGTGTGCAAATAAGTTTGAATGTAGGAAGGTTATGGACTTGGACCTTGGGATTGTGGAAAATCTTTTGCAAGCAAGTTGCAATTTTCCAAATACATTTTCTTTGAATACGTAACAGGAATATGAGAGTGTATTACTTGCAGGAGCAAGTTAAAGCTTGCAGTTTTGTTGGAGGAAGAGAATATCTTTAATGTTGACTAATGGCAGTGTTTGTGTGTGTGGTTGGCATGCTGACGGCTGGTATTTAAAGGAATGAATCGGGAGAAAGCCTGGAAGGATTGCATTGATAGCATTGAGATTGTTGACAGAAAGTTAATGGGCTGTTAGATGATGAATTGGCAAAAGTCAGATGCATACTCAAGAGGATTTCATGGAGCAAGGCAACTCAGTTTGAGAGAGGCTGGAATTTTGCTAGAAGATCATCTAGGAAGTTTGAAGGATGAATGAAGAGATTATTTTTGCCAAGGAGAAGAGAAATGAAAGAGATTTGAAGGCTAAAGTTGAGTATAAAGTAGGTAAACATTTTGAAGGGCTGAAGCAAAAGCTAAAACCAAGTTTAAGTGATGGTTGTTATACGAGCCTCCGAGATTCGAGATAACGCTGTAAGGAGGAATTGCTGGAGGAAGGGTGACGAAGAAATGGGTAGTAGTTAAGTAACATCCTTTGTTTTAGTTGAAACGCTAATGGGAAGTACAGGGGAAACTGTGTTGCTCATTTAGTATTTAGTAGAAGGCTGTTCACTTTGGTTTAGTTAGTAGTGTGGGCTGGATTGCGAAACTGGGAATTCGCGAACTTTTGTAAGCTTAATTCTTGTTGCTCCTAATGGATTTCTTCAGAAGGGGCGAAACGTTTATTTCGTTAACAGGGGTTTATTAGAAGATGAGTGATGGGGGTTTGGTTGGTGAGGAAATGGTAAACTTGTACGCATATTTCAGAACAGGGGTTGAATTCACGATTGAGTACGTCTATGAGAACTAGGAGCTATGACTTGGTTGGATCGATTTGCTTTTACTGACTCAGTTTTTATTTTATCGTTGCAGATTTACGCTCTGAAAGAGACGGAACGTGGTAAAATGCATTCTACAGAAGTTGAACCTGAGCCCCATGAAGTTTTTATGGGGCTTGGGCTACTGATTGCGGAAGGAAGGATACCTGGATTGACAACTCGAGGATATGGAGAAGGGCCACATTGTTCGCAGTACCTGTCGCAGAATTCTGCAAAGGGACATGCTTGTGTCACGGAAAATTATTTGGTGAGTCCCTCAGAAAATTAGCTGGGATTTTAATGACTAGTAATGAAATGAGATACCCGGATTAATTGAAATTTATTTATTTCATGTGTCATTTCCAGTGTGTTCGAGAAGAGAATTTCCGGAAACACGTGGGATTGCTTTGGGGAAACGGTGTACCTTTGTGCATCGAAGTCCTCCTTTGCTCAGATTGTCAATGCGGAAAGGATAAGTCTACTACTGGTGAAGTGTCCCCATTGCCGGATCCAGCCTACGTTTTGCTAGAACAGTGGACGATTACTGGAACAATAACGAATAAGCGTGGAGGCGGTGCTGGGGTGGGTGCTGGAGGGAATGGAGTCGGGAATGTTTGTGAAGCGGGTAGGGCTGCGGGCGGACGTAACTTATTGCAGGCTGTACGATCATTCCTGCATTTTTCTCAGCTGTCAGCTTGGTTGAGTTTGACGAAGGGAGAGGAGCCAAGACACGTTATGTACAGAGTGACTATGCCAGGGGAGGATTTTGCGAGCAAGTTTGTGCGAACACCTCAAGATCATGAGTTCCCGGTTGCCAATGTCAAGAATACAACTTTCAAAGTAGGTCGATGTTTAATGGATTCTTCTTCTCTTCTTTCTCCCGGATTCTTCTCGGGGTTTTGTGACTGTGTGGAGTAGTGGAGCGCACGTGTATTAGAGAATTAGGTCGATCCTCTCTAGCTAGCTAGCCAAACTGGGCTGGTGAGTGCTGGTGCAGGGAATTCCACAAGAAAGCGGCCACCGGCCTGTTTCTATGTCGGGGAAAGGAAATGAAAGCCAGAAAGAAAGTATTTAGACTTGTGAACGTGCCTGTAGGCGATCTAGGGAGCTGACTGGGTGCGAAAAAATGTGGAGAGAATGTATTTAATTTGCGATGTACCCGGGATTTCTGTTTTTAAGGTGGTAGTCAAGTCTTTGCCGAGATCGGAACGAATTCCGCACATCCTATGCTCCAATGCAGTATGCCCGGTTCGGAGTGGGAAGCGGTCACCTATGTTGAGCGATTCTTTGCTGGATCCACCATCCCCCATGCCGAGAAGATTTCAGAGCCCATCAAGGGAATCTCCGGATCACTTGCTCTTCATTCCGAGCCCATTAAGGATTGATGATCGATTGCCGTCAGAATGTAGCGGGCCGGGAAAACATAATTGCACTCAGGTTTGTGGAAACACATGTTTTCTCATGTCTAGAGTTTTCGGGGTTCTTAAGTATACTGAATTATTGATTGAAACTAAAAGATGGATTATAATGATGGTATTTCTTGGTTTCTCCTATAGGACCAAGAGGAAGTACAACACAGACCTGGACCCTATACAAAGTTTCGTCCTTCGAATAGTTCCAGGAGTTCTCGGCGTGATTTATTTTTACAGTCCGTTTCAAACAGGCTGAGCCCTTATCCACACAGTTCAGCCTCATCATCTTCGCAATTACCAAGTAGTCGTAGTCGATATTCGCAATATGGAGCTCCAGAGCAAGCCTCATCTTCAAATAGTACAAATGGGAATGGTGGTAGTAGTGGCAGTGGTGCAGAAGACTCGTATTTATTTGAACAACTGGCAGCCGCTACACATACAGCTATATCTTCCAATGCATCCAGCCGAGATGTTTCACCTTTAGGCGGAACCAGTGACGAGGATTATTATGAACAGAACGGGAAATGTCGGAGTCGGCCTATACCGACGCTCCATGAGAAGATAAAGTTTCGGAAATCTCTAGACTCGGCTGCCTCACTGGTATTTCACGGAAAAACAGGGCTTCCTCTCACCTCTAGTCCTGCACCATTGCGGAAAGGACAAGACAGATTCGATTTTGATTCCAGTCTTATCAACCCTGCAAGCATTAAATGTGCTATTAACAAGAGTATTTTTCGGCCAAGGTGAGCGCTTGTGAATAAATATATGTAATGGCCTGGAAACCCGGTTCAAGGGAATAAATATGAGGCCAGGTTAATTACATCGATCCTGAGTCCAGAAGAGCTGGGCAAGGACGATGATTAATGACCTTAATGAATGCTATGCAAGTAAGGACATACAATGCTAGTAACTGTTTGTATGTTACAGATCCTCGGAGGCTTCAAGAGCATTGTTGGGATCTTTTGAGGAATCTGTGTTGAACGGTCGGATTGAGCCTGTGTCAACGGTTGAAGGGTTTACTGCCGAAATTGGAGCTAGTGGATCCTTTTGTCCAAAGCACCTTCATGTCCCTGTCACTGTATTTTTCTATACTTTCTGTGACAATGACAAGGTGTCTACTCCTTACATGGTAAGTTGACGGATATGAAATTATGTAGTAGCTTATCGTGAAATTTGGCACTCGGCAAAGGTATGTTTAGTTTGACGGATGTGGATGAAGATGAGCAAGTTTATCGTTCAAACAAGAGGTGAACTTGTGTAAATCAAATCTTGTTTTTGCACCTTTGCAAAAGAGAACTTTAGACCTAGGGTCGAAAAAAGTGTACACCCGGTGCGGAGTGCTGTACTCATTGTCTGTTGATTGTCTTTGAAAGTGCCGATTTACCTTAATGGGGTATTGATTTGTACGCGTATTGATATGGTGATATGATTGGCATATATTTATGCAAATATAATTTACTAAAGAACCTCTCTGTTTGTTTGTTCCTCTTCCTTGTAGGCACATATTAATTTTGGAAAGAAGGGGTATGCTATACCGCGTAAAGGAACTGTCCAGGTGACGCTCTTCAACCCGCTCCGAACTGTGATCAAAATGTTTGTCGTGATGTATGACCTGAGTGACATGCCAGCTGATTCGCAAACTTTTATTCGTCAACGCATACTCTACATGCCTCTGGGAGAGTCAGATTCTGCTTCAGATGCTCAAAAATGGCTCCGGTATCTCATTCATCTTCGTTTCGCAACTTCTCGTTCTGGCAGACTCTTTCTGCATACTGATCTCCGCATCGTGATCTTTCGCAAGTCCGACGCCGACACTGCCATGGGTCATGGTAACAATGTACCACATGAACTACGTTCTTTCACTTACATCCCTCAGAATCCGAAATACAGTTCGCGATTCCCTTCCAGCAAATCATCGAGGGTTAGCCGTCAATTAACTTTTAAAACTGATAGTGGGGAGGAATGTGAAAAATGTGATTAATGATTATACGCTGAACTTTACTCCACAATATCAATTATATTCAACTGTCGTATCCAGTCCAGAAATCAACAAACAAGCTACAAGTGAAACATGAAGACACTAATGAGAAAACCGGAAGATAAATGTAATGCTACATTTATTCACACTTATCAAAACAGAACCCAATACAGCCTGTTATCTTTTACTACAGAAACAACCCAGGATGAAAAGATATCGAATTGTATAACTGCATACTGTGAAGAAATATTGTACCCGATTATTGAAATACGTATCCCGCAAATCTTGATATTTTTAAGATTCAGAGCAGTCTAAAAAAATGTTGAACGTTTTGGAATTATCGAGGGAGATTCCGCAGCAGCTCTTTTACTTCTCCAAACAGACTTGCAATGCAGGCAGTTAGGGAATAAAAGGAAAATGTCAAGTTTCGTGATAAGGGACACAAGGTTAAATGGTACCTTGATATTGTAAGCAACTACTATTGTTGCAATCGATGACCTGTAAATAGCTGGGATCGTAGTAGAAGCTTGATTCGTAATGATACATGCATACTGAAAAGTTGTTTGTACTCTCTGCAGTACGTTTTTAGAAAAATTCTATTATCTGTACCGAAAGTAATAATTGAAGATATAAGCTTAACTTGCTGAAACAGCAGCACTTGCTCCTAAAACTCTATTGATGTAGAGAAATATTTTCAGATCTGGGAAGATGAGCACATTCAGATAGTTTTGTAGCTGAGTTAGTCTCTAGAATATGTGTCTGCGTCTATCCGAGGTAGTGTGTGGTTTAGGAGCAGATAGTTTGCTTATAGAATTCAGTAATTTGTATATTGTACAGATCAGCTGGGATACAATTACATTTACGGAATTTGCTGTATGCTAATCGCTAAAATAATTTTATTCCTTTTGTAACTGGCTCCAAAATCCAAGGATTGGCCTGTCCATCTGAATTCAGCCAGACTGACTCTCAAGGCAGGTGCCGGTAAATTTTGCGAATTAGCAAAAATGTGAATTCTACTCTTTAAAGCTGCTGAATCCTTTCAGTTGTACATACATTCAGTTTTTTCCCTACATGTTTCTCTTAGTTCGAAAAATATCAAGCAAATAATTAGATTCGATAAGGTACGACAGTACAATAGATTAAATTTTGTAATAAGCTTGCCTCAATATTAATCTCTGCAAGTGTGAAACCCTAGACTCCCCCTGTCTTTGATCCTATCATCCTATACATTACGTCTTTCAACGAGAAAAGCTCGAAATCGAAGTGGATTTTGCAATCTATGGCATTTTAGCGTGCCGAGATTGATTCACGATTAATTTACAAAATAGTATTGCCTTTTTTGCGTTTAAGTAATGGCTCTGTGTAGTTTCTTCAGCATCTTGCGTTGGTTTGTAGTGAATAATTCTTACCGTTTGTGTGAATCCCATTGACGATTATTTCCTCATCAACTTTTATATAACAAGACACTATGTAATATTGTCGGCGCGTATATAATTTTTCTTGATCTATGGACCTGGTGCGTAGTGTAGATGAAGAATGTTTGAATAATTTAAAAAGTATGTAGGATTTATTCCTGTGTGATTTTGTCATGAGTGATGATTGCAATGAGAAACTACTGGTAAAGAAAGGGCAAGCGTCATGTTTGTGTGGGCCAGCGTTTACGATTTAGAAATGTACCATTTTATCGTATGAAACTTCGTCGTTTAGAACTCGGATAGGTGCTTCACTCGCAATTTATTTTTTATTAGACGCTCGAACTTTGTTCGGAATTTAAGATAAGTAATAAGAAAATATATATCAAGTTGAGCTCTGGTGAGCTACAACTATGTAAAATGAAAAGATGATATATTGAAAAATTTATCCTTTGAGAATATATTGAAGAAAAAAACAGTGGAAATGTCACACTATTTTACAGCGGTGCAGTGGGCGCTTTGTAAGCGCAGTGCAGTTTATCGTGGGCTTGGACACCACGTCGTGATTGTAATCTAATGCATAATATTTGATGAATCGTGTAAGAAAAGCAAGTCCAGTTACAGGGACGATAGCTAGCAAGTCTTGTCTAGGTGTTAACAAAAATGTAATTGTGAATGATCTGTAATATTGAGTCGTTTTAGACCGGAGGAATAAGGGAGTTACAAGGAGTCAAAACGGTTTGAGCAGCAATTTGTCACAGAAATAATCTTAACCTCAGAGATAATCCCTGTGCAAATAAGCTGGATCGAAACAGATGGAAAATCAAAAAAAAACATCAAAGATGTTATCTTCAATGTATGTAGTCTCCGATGCTTTTGAAAATTCTGCACATCTAACTAACAAAGTAACTCTTTACCGAGGTCGTAGAAATGTGTACAGCTTTAATCATGTAAAAAGATGCAATTATAACGTCACGTGGCGTCATGTCCGCATTCTTCTTGTGAGTAGTTAATAACGGAAAGGAAAATAAATGCCCGCTCTCGTCGGCTATAAATAATATATTCTTTTGTCTCTCTTTTCAACGTGGATTCCATGTTGGTTTCTCTTCGAAACTGCATATTGAATATTACTCTGTTTGCATTCCTGCTGCCACCTGGCGATGGTGTGGCTAATCATCCCATGCATGTGAATTTCAGAGACACATTATCTGCATATTATGGGGCACCGTGTTAGCTAGCTGCGATCTACCAATGTAGGTGCCGGTAACCCAAATAGCGATGGAAGCACGCTGTACAAAAGCTTTCATGCACAGAGGGCCATCAGTCTTTGTCTTCCATAGCTTTCCAGCATTTCGGGGAAAACGTTGCAGTGTAGCAGGATGAGGATAGCGCATATGAGTGTTTGGAATCGCCCCCAGCTCTTGGAACCAGGTAAATGTTAATGAAAAGAAACACAGACAACAAAGTAGCATACACAATAGCAATTTGATTATTATTATCATCATCGTTTGTAAATAACACTACTGCATAACATGTTTTTGTGGAAATCATTACGTCTACGTATATGGATAAGTAATTAAATTGCTTACAAGTTAAGTTTTTTTTATATCCTTATAATCCCTATATGAACGTACGTATATGTATTAATGTTGCTCGCTACATTCTTATCATTTTATCATCGTTAAAGTTGCTTTTTTATATAATTTTTCTATATTTTCTTCATCATCTCTCTTTATATCTAAGAGTGTAAATGGATTATTAGGTTTTTTTGAATATATTCTAGTATAACATGATCAGCAAGTTATCTTTTAATAATAATCCTGTAGTAACAATAAGAATAATAATAAACTGCTGTCTATGGAGAGGAGGAGTAGTAGTAGGAGCAATATATAATAATAATATAATTAGTTAATAATAATAACTGCGCACTGCTCTAGTGCAAAAAAAACGCAGATCATCATAACTGTTTCAACTATAATGTTATAATACACAATTAAAAGTGTGTGTGTAAATTATGTACACGAGGGATTATTATTGTAATTAATAATAATAATATTGATTTTTACACAAAAATGATCATATCTGTTCATGTATGTATAGAATATGCATAATATATTACTTTGTTTTAGCATAAAACCTTTTCTCCATGCCTACACGTTACTCTTAAAACTTTACAATCCCTTCCATCCTATCCATAAGGTAAACGGTGTGTATATAATAATTATAATGAATAATAATAGTACTCAATAATTATAATGTAATAACAATAATAACTGTCCATCTAAAATCTTTCACCCGCATCCATCATCCATCTAAAAGTGTACGTATTTAAAGTATGTATGTACGAATCGCCTAAATTTTGTATGTACTTTTATTGTGTGAATTATTATGCACCACTACTACAGTTAAAACCGTTTATTACTACTAAAAGTAAAACTAACAGAATTTAAACTAAATAAACTCATAGTATCTCTGTGTTAGTAATCGCGGATTAGTTTCAATGGATTATAACGGAAAGAGAAATTTTATAGCTAAATTCCAAACGGATTCCAGAAAACCTTTTCACGGATTGTCTTTCTCCCTCTCAAGCACCTTGGATAATTAATTTTACGTTGCAACTGCCAAACCTTGAATATTGCAGTTACTTTTAAAGAGTTAATATTTTGAAAATTTTGATAATACACTTTCCTGATTTTTTTAAAACTAAATTCTTGTTAATTGAGGAAACTATTTTGGAAAATTTTAGTTAGTTTCAGGATTGTTTAGCTAACTTTTGAAATGCATAAAACTTTTCTAGGATTATTTTAAAGATTCTGCGAACTGCGAAGAATGGGATAGTCCAAGGTAAAAACCTTTTAGAAAAAAATGATAGTTATCGGTTACAGAGATTTAGTTAATCATGTGGAAGTTAGTAGGGGATTCGAGTAAATATAGTATAGCTCTTGTGTCTGATCTAACCATGGAGAAGGATTAGTTTTTGCGAGTTTTTAAGAGGTATTAGTAATTGTGGTTAAGTATTAGCATATAATTTGTTTAAAAGGACACCAGGCCCTGGATTTTAGCTACAAGAGTGTGCTAGTAGTTTTAGTAGTTGATACAATAGGTTTTTTAGTTAGTCTCTCGATACTACGATTAGTTATAGTAGGTTAGCTTTACTTGGCTACGACGACAAATATTTGATTGTGCTATAGGTTTGGAAAAATGTGATGAAATGATTGACAACATGATTGACTGTAACTAAAATAGATTGCTTAGGGGTGGCTGACTGACTGACTACAACTAGGATTTTATACTAGGGTAATTAATGAGTAATTAATTACTTGTTCATTCTTCTAACGAATTGATTATTACAAAATGAGTAGCGTAGTCGTAAGGGACTTTGTTAATCCTGGATTATTACATGTGTGTAGTTCTCGAGGTTTGAATGTAAACGTATAAAACAGATTGATTGTTGTTAGAACTTTAAATACGTAAAAATTAATTAAGACATGCGCTTCGAAGCTTAGGCAAATGTACATACATACACGTTTGTTAAATTTTTGTACATGTTTTTTACGATTTTTTTCAAATGTTTTTTATATACGTGCGTGCGTAATTAAGATTACTAAATATCTTCCACAATCCTTGCTCTACTCAAGTATTAAAAAGTTTTCTTCTTCTTCTTCTAAATATCTTCTCGTCCTGTAGTGTATAGGAGTAGTACATGAAGTAGCAGTGTATCCCGTGTGTATTTAATAGGAGCTCTTCTCGTGTTTGTCCTAAGGTAGAGTCGTCGGGTCGTCTGGTTGCGTCGTCAATAATGGATGCCTAAATAGAAGATGGAGAGAGGTGTTAATGATGTTGTAGTTTTTCGTGTGATTAATCTTCCGACAGTCATTCGTGTTGACGACGACGTCGTATTTTCGAAATGTGTTGTTTCTTTGAACTATTGACGACTTGATTTTTGTTTTTCTAGAAATATTGTTTTAACTACAAACGCAGAAGTTGTGTGTAGAAATATACACGAGGCCGACGATTATCTTGTTAGAAGAGGATGATCGTCATCCGGAAGAGGAGGAGTTGGAAAAGGGGTGATAAAATTTTAAAAAATCATGAATTGAGATTTTAAAAATTTTAAAAGTTTTAGTTAGACATTTTGCAGGATATATTAGTATTAGTTGTAGTATGAACTGAAATGCATAATGCAAGAAATCAAGGGGAAATTACCTTCTAAGATAGACTAAAAACTAATGATCACGTGTCAACAGCAAATAATTCTTTGTGCAAAGCAGGGAACTCCAAATGGGGCGAACTCCTTCTGAGTCGTCCTAGAGCTTCCAGATGCAGTAGACCCATTTCCCTGTAAAGAAATACATGGAGAGTTAATTAATGCATTTTAAGCAAAGCTAGTTAATAAACTGTAGTTAATAATTAACACTCACCTCAGTTGAGGAATTTGAGCTACCAGGGTATCCACAACGGTGACGTCTCCCTTAAGTGGATGCCTATGTGTTTTAGCTACTTCTAATCGTAGCGCTCGTAAAACGGCTTGATTTAATCGATGGATCTCCGTTACTCCTTTTAGGCCTGGTCTCTCTGTTGAAGCATTTAACTTGGAATTAGTTTTCATTTTCAAATTTTAAAATAATATTTTAAATATAATTCGTACTAAAATTTAATTAAATAATTTGAATTAAAAAAAATTGGATTGGTTCTTGGGATTTGTGCAGAAGAAGCGTTGGATACTTGTTCATGCGGGCGGTTTGTACAATGGAGACGAAGTGGACAATTGGCAGGTACAATGTCCAGGCAAGGAGGGGCGGCAAGAGGAAGACAAGGAAGGGATGAGGGACGGGTAGGAGGGGTGGGGTATGTAAGGAAGGGGAGGCGGGTTCGGTGTCAAGGTTACCATGAGAGAGGAGAACATAGGCAGAGTAGAGGGCAAGTTGCGTATCGTTGAGTTTCAATTCGGCGACAGCCCGGGCCACGTCGAAGAGGGATGAGACGAGTTTCATCTCCATGGTGTCCGGCGTCATAAAGGCTTCTGGTGGCAGGAGTGTCTCTCCAAAGAGGACGGAGCTGGACGCTGGATCAAAGTGTCTCGAGACACGTATAATGACCAATTCAAAAGCACCCGCTTTGAGTAAAACAATCTGGTCATCTTGAGGCAATTTCATGAATCCGGGTACCATTTTTGCAAACTCTATTATTTGTTGAACAACTGCCGTGAGGCGGGACGCTGCTTCCAGCCATAAATCCTCGTGGCTTAGATTTTTGTAATATAAAACTTTCGAGATGTCCTGAGGACGGCGAAGCATCTCAACAAGTTGATCTGCAAGATAAAGAAACACTATGTCAATGTACCCGGAAGAGACGGGAGTAAATAACCTCGGGGATTTAATAATAATTAATCAAATGAGGAACGACGTAATGCAATTATTCCACACTCTTATTAGCACACGCAATTAGCAAGGAACAGCATCTTCAAACTAGCATCAGAACAATGTGCTTCTACTACAGACAGAGCGGGAGATGAATAACCGGAAGTGAGAAACGGGACAGGGTTTTCACATCTGGGTGAGACACCTTAGAGTATTGATGATACTCGAGATATGGAGAGCGTGTAATAAGAGTGTGGTGAAGTACTACTGATAAATCATCGAGAGAATAATATATAAACCCCGGCTGGAATCACCCGGAACACTTACCACTGGAATAGAGGCATGTTCTGTTATGGGCATCTGTGATAGTTCTGGCTAGGAGTTCGGAGATCTGTAGAGACTCTGGAGGACAAACTGAGGTGGTGGTCGTCGTTGCCATTGGGGCCGATGGACTCATCATACCGGAATCGGGTAGCTCTGTTGAAGAAGAACGAGGCTCATATCCCGTCCCGCTATTAGGATTAGTAGTCGAGTCTACAAAGTCTCCGCCATTTATATCATAGCCTAAGTTTCCGGGTGGACCCGGGTAGGCATACCCGTTTGGTGTGTACCTGAAATCACCACAGGAATTCATTAGTCCCAACCGCAAATTCAATCTACAAACCCATCTCCAAGAGAAAATAGGTCGAGACGCTTCAAAACACATCCGACCTCTTCAGGTCAACCCACAACAACATTAGCCTCCTGGACACAGATGGAGAGGATGGTACATACTACTTCCAAGGAGGAATAACCCTTTATCCTCCAAATTCTTTCGAAAAACCCCAGCTGACACGAGCATATAAATACCCGGGCAACATACCACCCGCAAAAATACGTAGGCTTTTCTCCGGAGGGGATCCTCCATTAAGTGTCAATATTTCAGAAGGAAAGAAAAAACAATCAAGGAGCTAAACCTCTCATCTTGGAGAGAAAAAAACCCAAGGAGAAACAATGCAAGAGACGTTCCTTCTCCCTGCTTAAATTATGGTCAACATACCTATAGAAGTACATAGTGTCTTTCATTATCCCTCCAGTCTTTTACGGATCGTAATTTAATAGTAATTCAAGCTGCTGCTGACTCTGCTAAAGGAAAACAGCTTGGCGAAATAAATGTGGGATCGAAACTTGAGACTGTGATCTGACATGGGGATAGAGTAGATTATTATTGCTTCGCATTGCGTACGGACAGCATAGGGCTAATGGCTTGTTATACAGTGAATGCACACTATGCAACAAAAACTTTGACTTGCCACTACATGTGGCGTTAAGAACTTGTTTGCTATTATGTGACCACAAATTCTCTTCCGGTTTCCTAGTCCTATTAAAAGCAAGGGAGACAAGAGAAACAAGCTTATCTCCTCTAAAGCTTTCACTTCCTCAATCCAAGAGAAAGTCTAGAGATAATAATAATAAAGCTTCTCTTCCTAAGAGAAGCACTAGCATCTCTCCCTGGCTACAACGCCGCAACATTGTCTAGAGGGCGGTAGGAGTGGAGATATGCTCACAGATTCGTCTAACTAGCAAACGTATGACCTGTACTATGAGGGCAAACGCTCAAGAAAATCGCGAATGCTTAGAGCTGTAGCATGTGTACCGAAAAACACTAGGAGGACCAACTTTGGTGAGACTGTATGCTACAAAAATTTTCCCTAAGATTCTCTATTGCACTTGTTCCATCTAAAAGTCTAGTATGGTTGTCCTCTCTTCTACTTCTATCACAACTAGCAAGCAAGCTAGCTGAAATCATACAAGAGTGTTCACTTAACCGCCGCCTCCTCCAATCTCTCAAACACTAATCTTAAGCCATATCTGACTTTTATTGACACTCTCAGCCCGCTAAATTGCTCACAAAATCTTGCCCCATCGAACGCTAACATCATCCCCGGCATCTATTTTTATATATTATTAATAGTCCGTCCCGCGGGAAATCATTACGCGGGATGTCGCCTCCTAGGACATTACGACAATGCTCGTGTCAATTCTGCTTTTATACCATCCGCTTTGCGTTCTTCCGGAAGCAGAATCGCAAAGCTTTGGCTTTATGGACTTGTACAACAACTTCCGGAAGTATGCACGGACATATTCTTCAAAATTATATCATTAAGAAGAGTATATAAACGTTCAATAACCAAAAGTTTCATAGCGACCCAACAAATATAAAAATTCAGTGGAATTAGTTGCTGCCGGAGTCCAAAGTCCTAGTAGCTCATGGCGCCATCTATGAAATCCTCTCTGTGTCCAGGACTCCCACTGATTATGAATAGAATATGCGGATTTTCAAAAAATACTTACTCGCTTGTGTAAGGATTGTATGTATTATGAGTGTTGTAGTGAAGTTGATCACTTGGGGTGGGAATGGTGTGGTCATAACTTGAGGAATCCGGCGCTGTGTCAGCACTGGTCGGGGGAACTTTCATCTGGGCTCGGTGGTAACGAACTTCATCTTCAACCTTTTCCCGCTGCTTCTTGGACATCCTTCCGAATTTCACGGCTGTTGAAAATAAAATGCAAAAATTTACACATCATGTATACAATAACTAAATTAATCATCCAAGACAGGCGGAGGAAATCCACTCATACATCCAACACCCAAATTACACACTCCATCATTCATCATCACTCAACGCGATCAAATATCCATCCGCGCACAAACAATCGAGAATATCAATCTTTATTTTCCATTTATTCCTTCGCTCTTCTCTCTCGCTTCCCTCCCTACCTTTGGCATTCATCATGCTCACGTGAATAATAATTTCTTCACCTGCACCACAACGACCGACGACACACCTTAGAATTTCTTGTAAACTATCTCTCAGCTGATGGTTGGTGCCAATGCCTGGTCGTTTCCAAACTCTTCCGTCTTCAAGTAGGAGGGGGAAACAAAGAAGTGGACAAACTTCTTAGAAATGCAATACGAAGCTCTACCTCCGCTATCCTGTTATCCCTAAGCCTGTTGTCCGGATAAAAATGAATTATGCTAATTCACATAGGAAGCGCTGGTTTTAATGCCTGAGCTTGTGCGATTGATCGATTCTTCCCAGCAAATTCGCTACCAGAATATTAAAATACAGCCCGCAAAAATTATATTTCAATCACATCCCTATCCCTCCCAGCATAGCAAACAAATTCAAGTATGTTTACTACAGCATTTTAATATCATGCTCTTGACCGAATACTTGGGATGCGGGCAAGGTGAGAATCAATCTTTTCGTATGAAGAAGTGGACTACTCTGTAATCATTGGAACAGAGGACGCTTCCACGATTCAAGTTCTGGAAGCTATCAAAACAGAGAGTCAACCAGAAACACGATTAATCTCTAGATTAAAGGTTATCCTCCTGAGACTCCTCGTACAATTTCTCGTTAACCTAACCCCGAACTAATCTAACTAATCCTCTTTAAAAAATTTCCCATATTACAATTGCTAGCTTCTTCCTATCATATTCCTCCATGCTTGGTCTCTTCCTGCAGCTTCTTCTATGCGAATCTTCGTATTGTCATATGTAATTCTTAAAATGCCTCGTCACTCACCAATCAAAATTTACTTGCAGCAATCAATGGAAAGCGATACCAGTAGAACTACTTGAAATTAATCAATTTTGTAATCCTTCATTTCTGATATTTGTTAAACAAAAATCTGAATACAATTACCCCAAACCTGTTTTTCAATCAAGAGGATGTAAGATCTCTCAATAATCATCCTTTTACCTGCCGCGTTTCTCCCACAGGTGTGCTGCAGGGAATGCGGGACATCATTTGTAAAATTACGAAATTGCAATTTTATGCAAATTATGCGAATCAATAAAGCTCTCTACCGTTTTTGCTGTCCAAATTGTTTTTTTATCATTTAATCCTACCGGTAACTATGGGATTTTTTAAATTTAATTTAGGCCCCTAGAAAATTGCTATCCCTTTATAGTATTTTACCTCATGAAATGCAGGATTTTGACAAGCAATTAATTTACAACACAAATGGAAAACTATACAGGTGCATCAGTGAAGATCCGTTTTCCTTCTTGTACCCGAAACGTGTTTACATCTTTAAGAAACAGCTAAGAGAAACTATGAGCGCTTGTTGAGCATACTCGCTAACTGTGTTTCCCGTTAATGCGTCGTTGCATTTAAAATTACGCAATCTCCCATGCAGTATGAGTCTGCCTTATCTCGGTTTCCTCAAGCTGAACTAAGAGGGATGTAGTCGTGCCAAGTTAATAAGCTAAACTAACTAAGTTAATTCGATTCAGGGAGTAATCCAAGATTAAATAGGGATTAACCTAACGGAAAGGAAGGGGGAAGTAAACTAATATAGCCAACACATTCCACTTGCAGCTGTAGGGTGGGAAATTAATTTTGCTAATCCTTTTGCAAATAACACAGGACTGGGTGCTAAGCAATTAGTAATTAAATGTGAGACATGGTGTGTTACAGCTTGTAATCCTTTAAATCTCTACAACACCCACAGGACACCCTCGCGGGTCAAGGGTCATTTAGAAAACTGTTGTTGTAATCCCTGAGGATTTTATTAGTTTCAGAGGAACATACTAAACCGTAGGTGTGCAAAACGCCAATAGCTAATCCAACCTCCCGCCCATCATCTCCTCTCCCCGCCCCCTGCTTACGATTACGCACAAACATGTCACATGTTGCCAAATCCAGCAGAGGTCAAGGACCCTTTTGCTCCAGTGCGAGCATCTAAGGACCGATGACCAAAACATCCCTTCGACACACCCCTATCCTACATCGCGTGCCTAATGATGCTTTACTGGAGGAATGGGCTAAAGGGAGGGAACTGACGGATTCAAAAGCGTGCATAGAAATGGACGTAATTTGGCGGGAAAATGCGGAAATGCGGGGGTGTGGGCGGGACTGTGAATGAGGCATGTTGCAAAATCGTTTTAATAAAAAGCCCATAAAATTAATTAAATACGTACATAAGAGATGTGGGGGAAGCTTGTATTGGATAGCTTTCGCATGGTTGGATAGCTTGGAAAAGAACGGACGTAGGAGAGAAATGTAATAGTATGAATGGCATTTTAGGAGGAATTGAGGAAAATAGGGAAGAAATACTACCCTCTCTTCAACTAATATCATCCCATTTATTCACATGGAGCGACAAGAGAGAGAAAAGTGCTCCTGTAGCCAGCTGGTAATGTTCCATTAGCAATTTCAGTTGAGTGTGGGCTTTAGTTTAGTATAGTGTTAGAGCAGTTCAGCGGGAAAAGAACGGGACTTTTAATATTGTAAATGATAGGGACACAGTCGACTCTTCTGAGAGGAGTAGCCTCACTCAGTTTCTCCCTATCTTGAACCATGGGGAGAGGCAAGGGAGAGAGGAATGGCATAAACGTGTTGTGCATGGACTCTCATGGCTCACATCACTCCCGCACTTCTTGGTAATCGAGCAAGCACTGCTCTCTGTAGACAGAGTGTCTGAAGAGAGACATGGCAACGTTGTATGGGAGGTTAAAGACCTTCTATGCGGAAGCAGTTGGCTCACTCAACACACACAGATCGATATACCTACTCCCTGGTCATGTACACTCCCGCCCTCACCCTATCCCATCACATGGTAGGCTCTGTGTAAACCAAAACCACTGTCTGTGCTATTGTAGAACCCGAAAGAGGGGCGGGGAATAGATGGGAGGAGGGGTGACGGGTGGGATAGGGAGGGGCTATCAGCATAGCCTAGGCTTTAGCAGGATTGCGTTAGGGTTTTTGTAACCTGCTATTATTGCAGATTTCTAAAAAAGAATTATCCCAGGTTGTAGTCACTGCTTTAGCTATTTATTGCTCATAGTTTTAGCCTATTATAGTTAAAATTGGGTTTTGCTAAAACCCAGTTAAGTAATAGAGAGTCCTCTTTTTTGAATTGTAAGCCATTAAAAATTGTTGGCTCACACGACAAGGGAAATAGCTGGGAATCAGAACCTTACATGAAGATAGGAGGGTGTTGTTAAAACATGGCTCATAATAGCCTGCAGCTAGCAAACCGGGATGCCTACTTGCCGGGATGAAGGGATTCGAGTATATAATACGCTACACGGGAGACGGGAGTTCAAGCTAAATGCAAATATGGGTCAACAGCTGATATGATTTGGCAGGAGGGTGTAATGCATTATTAATCCAAGAAATTCCGGGGATGACGAAAACCCGGTGGATTTCATAGCTTACCCGCCTCTTACCTGCACTGCCTACCCGGCTCCTAACCTACACTCCTCCCCCTTACTCTGCAAAATCGGCTAAACTCCATGTGGTTGGGGCATTGCCCATGGAATATTATCATTTACCCGCGTTGATTTTCATTCATTGAAAAGCGGGGGTATTAAGACTGAGCCGTAGGATAAGACCCGTATTTTATGCGGTACTTAAGCGGTTGCAATCCTCTCTGATATGATCACAAGTATGCGGGTAAGGATTATAGTGTGAGAATGGAAGAAATGCCATGTGGTTAAACCCGAACATTAACTGAATGCAAATAAGTCATAAGCTCGTGCTGGAGTCTAGTCGGTGCCTGCTGATAATCAAATGGCGAATAAAACATTATCAACAAAAGATGAGGAGGAAGTAGGGCAAGTAAATAGTGTTTAGGGTCTGAGAATGTGCACCAGCCTGACTGTTGGATGTGGTTTTCAGATTTCAATCTGATTCTTCCAGTCTCATATATTTTCATTCCGGTTTGTGGTTTTGCATACACCTGGCTGGCTGGTAGTGGTGTTGGAACGTGAGACGGAATTGCTTTTATCATCATGAGATGATAATAGCATGAGATGCAAATAAGGGAAATGATTCAGGATTTGAATAAGCTTATCCTACAAAACCACTCCTGGGTCCCGAACACACGTTCCTTTGCAATTTCATACTTCAAATCTCAGGTATGTTTGCATATTGATTGAATTATTTGCGGATGTAATAGCGATGCGGGGGTGGAAGATAAAAGAAATAACTGACTGACTGACTAGTGAGTGACTGCAGCAGGACTTCAAAGTGTAAATAACATGGTATTTTTTACTGGAAAAATGAGTGGCAGGTAAAAATAAACGGATGGGTGATGGAAAATGCAAAATAATTCGGGGTTTTACCAAATTTGCACCAGGATCAAAATTCAAAGAGGTAATCCAAACTTTCGGGAAACAAATCAAATACTACAGGCTAGAAGGGGCGGAGTAAGAGCATGATGGCTGTGTTACAGGTGTGTGTGGGAGTGTTATGCGGGTGGGGATAATAGATAGAAGAGTTGTTTGTGTTGTTGTATAATGTGTTTCCTCACTGGGTTTGCATGGATGTGGGAATGGATGATGAGGATGAAGATTCCCGTTAGTATCATAACGGGACGAACCTGTCTGCATGACCCAGATTTTACCGAGAGGAAAAAATACAGAGAGAGATGCAAAGAAGAGGCTTATCATGTTCAGGTATACACACGTTATCTTTTACCAAACAGTAAAAGAACCATGATGATGCTTGATGGCACTAGGAGCAGGAGTTGCTGCTTAAAACCTGCTTCTCTGTCTCAACCTTCCTATGATGAGGTAATGCAATGGAAGAGGAGAGATTCTCCTCTTCGAATCTCCTAACCACCCTAAATGCTGCCTTCATGCTGAGATTTCTACAAAGGATAAGCCTCAAGTACAGCTTTGATAAGAGCGTGGTGGAGTTTGGCAAAAAGATGAGCTTCACTGGTTGTAAATGGTGTGGATTTTAGAGGGAAAAGCGTGAATTCGTGGGAAAGGATGGGATGTACTGTTGTGGAGGATGCGATTGTTTAGTACATCCCATGCATAGCCGGTGTCCATGGACGCTTATCCCGTTCTATACAACAAGGAGGTGATTTGCAACAGAGGCTCTCAGCACAGCCTGTATGGCTTTGAAGTCTGAGAATTTGATGCAAATTTAATATTTAAATGCCACAAGAACGAGAATCCCAAGTGAGGACTCTAGTGTTACAGCAACCACAAAGATGAAGACAGACATGAGATGAATCTAGGATTTTGCAAATCTAACAACTCCTTCCAAGACACGTCTCTCCCTCATATTTTATCTCTGTCTCACAGCTATTCAACTAAGCTTATTAACATGCTCCTCCTCATTGTATCTACACTCCTTAAGAAATGCACACAAGTGGCTCGAGATGATGAGGTTTTTCACCAGAGATGGATTCATAACTAACTCGCTGAGAAAAACTGAGGGAAAACATTGCATCTTTAACTTGAAGCTCACTAACTCTTGCTAAAGAACTCAGATGTTAGTTTTAGCGAATCATGTTGATTCTAGTGCACCAGAGTCTTTGATAAGAAGAAGGGGATATAAAGGTAAGGTACGAGTAGTGCATAATAATATTGCAAAATACAGTATACATATTTTAACGTTATGTCATTAACATTTCTCTCACTTGCTTGTCACTTGGGGCCTGTGCGCTTTGATTTGCCTAAATCTTCAAAGGTTTAAAGGAGCAATAACTCGGGTATGAGACGCTTGCACTGAATTTTAAAACTAACTCGTTCACGGCTGATTGTAATATGAAACACAAGTGCTAGTGAGGAAAAATCTAGGGGGAGTCTGTACACAATTTCCATAACAAATGGCGTATAACTTGCAAGCGATTCTCTGAATTCTTGTTACTTTTGAGTAAATACAACAGGTTCTGAACAAATCTGAATGAAATGCTCTTGTAGCAGACAAGAGAGGAAGAAGAAGAAGATTCTGAGTGAACGAAATGAGACACCATCATCTTCCTCTCTGGGAATAAATGACTGCAATCAGATGGGCATTAAAGTAGCACAAATGCAAATTTAATGTCCCAAGAAAATCCTGATAAAAGATTATCAACATCGTAGTATATAGTGCTGCTGTTAGTATAACTTTTACCCTAACCAGGGAAACTCGAGAGAGAAGGGAAGAAGAACATAATAAAGCCTTGATGAGCATTCGTAGAGGGCGCGCGCGTTGAGTCTTGATGATTTTATGATGCCGCATAATTAGCGGAATGCGGAAAAAAGTTTTGAGACGATAAGAATATTTTAAAAGGTTTTAAAGAAATTCCACTTACCATCCCTTGACATGCCAAGGCGAAGGCATTTTTGTAATCGGCAGTACTGACATCGGTTACGATTGACTCGATCAACAACACAATTCTTGGATCTCGGGCACTGGTAGTTGACAACAGAGGACTGAGAGCGACGGAAGAAGCCTTTACATCCTTCACATGTTATCACCCCGTAGTGAACTCCGCTTGACTTGTCTCCGCAAACTTTACACGGAATGATCTCGATCTGAGCTGTAATTCAAAAAAAAAATGAATAGGTTAATGATAATATACTTTCAAAAATATTATTCACAGACAGTTTCGCATGAATTCCCAGCACACACAAACAGATTTGCAATATTTTTCTAGGATGTTACTCCCGCAACAATAAAATATTATTCCAACAACCTCCAGGCATGATGGAGCTAAAAATGGGCAACTCTCGCTCTTTTCTTGGATTTCTCGGAAATTAATGGTGATACCAGGAAGGAGAAGAATAAGAAATGACAACTGTGTACTCGTTACGGTAGCGTATATTTCCTGCGAATCTCAAGGAATCATGTCTCTTCTTAGACATCCGAGGAGTGCAAGTGCAGGAGAAGGTAGCAATGTTTTGAAATATTTCCAGGAAGCTTTTAACACAATCCAGGATTGTTTATACCAACAAGAATGGAAGAAAGGTTGATGCTTTGATTGATGCATTGATACAGGCAGCAGTAGATTGAATTGCATGCGGGGAAAGAAGAGATTCAATAAGGATTGAATGATGGAATTCAATTGAGTATCCATTTACGTTTAAGTGAACCATGTTTGTACCAGCAAGCGCTGGCGCTATGCTGGAGATTTAAAGCGTATATAGTATAATGTATTCCCTACGGAATAAAGGATTGTATCATGTATAAAGCTGCAATTTCTATTAGATCTGAATCCCAAGAAACCGATACTTGATTGCCTCTGATAAAGAGGAATACCAAAGGGTAAGAAAAGTATTTAGTAGCATCGATACACACACGTATTTAAATATAATCAAGTACTAAAGAAAAAGCTCATCCTTCCTTGATTTTAACTCATTAGAAATTCAAATGGCCGGAGGTAAAATATTATTGAATGGCAGGTATGTAAATAACCAAGGAGGGAACACACTTCGGCGGTGCAATCAAACATTCAAAGTTCATCACCTTTTGAAAAAATAAACGAGAATCTAACGGAACTATTAAAGCGCTCATGGAGAAGAAATAACGCCCCGAGGATAGAAAACTAGACAGCATTCACTAAAGAGAGACCCTCACATTTATCCAGCTTTTAGTCCAAGAAACTCATCAATGGACAGCAGCTACTTTAAGCTATTTTCTTAATATAAACGGTGGGCTGCTGTACCCGGAGAGTAGAAGGAGTAGCAGAGGAACGTCATCTTCCAAAAAGGAAGAGGAAGATGACGGGAGAGGTGTGGAGTAGGAACCCGCCGCTTTCCTTGAAACGGTATATGTGCCCGCAGGCTGTACATTTTAGGAAGCTCTCGCATCATCATCATCATCATTACTGTATAATACTGAAAACGGTACATTTATGAGCCCCCGCTATCCTCAAATCCCAGGGAAGCGTGAAGCAAAGACGGATGAATGTATACCCCAAGCAAATACACAGTCTGCTTCTTCTTCCTACAACAATCCACTTTATGCTAAAGCGCAAGAAGGCAAGGAAAATATACCGCCAGACTAAAGCGGTGTGTTTACAAGAAATCAATTACATACGCATGTGTATATGAGTGTGCCAAGGAGGAAGGCAGAATAAAATTTTATGAATTTTAAGGGCTCTTCCGGATGAATATTTGACAACTTTAAAGTATTGTCGCGTCACGTAGCAAGCATTGCAGCTTGCTCTACGTCTAAAATTTAGGCAGCGGAAGCAATAGAATAAAATGTCTCTTCTTTGATTGATTTAGGATCCTGTTTGACTACATCTTCCTCTTCAAGGGCTGTAAACGTAGTGTGGGAAAATAAATGTGATTTTTACAAGATTCAAAACTTCAAAAGTAAATAAAGCCGTATTTCCTATTCAATAACTTGAGGAAAGCAACACATGAAAAAACAATAGGGACGCATCTTCCTTTTTGGATAACAGCTAGAAACAATGCGGATGTTAGTCTAGGAGAAGAATAGATTCAGACAAATAATAGAAGATCCTCCTAAGGAATTCAAGAGGGGCCCTAAGGTTCAACAGCTTTTGTGCATTGCAGGGTATACGTAGTCAACCCTTGGTGCATCCCTTGAATCCCACCAAACTCTCCTTATGTGAGTGATTATGGGTGTCTGGTCTAGTGGAAGATGAGACAGGGGATTTAACGGGACTCGGACACCTGATTGTAAATTATTTCTCTTTTAGGATGGCAGCCACTGCCTGAAGATGCAGAAGGAGACCCTTGTCAATCCTTAGAACTCTTCTTCCTCCCTGTCTTGCTCTTGACAGGAGTGGATTGTTCCACGATGAGATTATCATATATTTGGAGGGAATAAGGAACAGGTGCCTGCTTGCTAGGAAGATACCGGAAATAGTCTCTTTAAAATCCTTCGGGCATTCGGATTAACTATGAATCAAAGATTAGCTGGATTCTTCAGCTGCATCTTTGAGAATTTTTGTATCCATCAAAATCAAATCACCTATGGGTAACAGCTATCCTGTAGAATTCTCTTATCAAAATATAAACCATTGAAAAATTCGCGAATTATTTTCGCCATATTTTCTCCTCAGACACACGTAAGACTACGCTTATTAATGGGCGGAGCCATTCCTATACAGGGTTGAGTGACGTCCGTCGGTCCGTCGGTCCGTCGGTCCGTCGGTCCGTCGGTCCGTCGGTCCGTCGGTCCGTCCTTCCGTCGGTCCGTCTGTGCGCACGATAACTCACGAACGGATTGACGGATTTACATTAAATTTTCATTATATGTAGTTAATACACTTAGGACCATCCCAGATGAATTTCGTCCATATTGGTTAATTAATATCAGAGTTACAGATAATTTAAGAGTCAATTAGTCATCACGTACATGGAAATACATACGTTCCACTCACAAGGACGCTCAGCAGGCAGAGAGTGGAAAAGAGAAAGGAAAGCAGCGCACAAGCACACAATGACGAGACTAGCGAGTGGAACAATACTGGAACGAAAACACTGTTCACACTACCGTGACTTAGTGGTTAGAGCTTGCGAGGGTCGAGGTGAAAGACGCGCGTTCGCATCCCGGCTAACTCTCATTTTTTGCATATCATTCCCATCAAACCATTGAGTTTTAGTCATATAGTTTGATGAGCCAGTGAGTTTTAGCAGTATAGTAATTCTGCAGATTACGGGGCGATAAGAGAAATTGCTTTTTATAGCAAATAAGAGCATACAACATTCCTAGTTAGTATTAAATCATGGATTAATTGTTATTATGAAGTCTTAAACTTCTACATATACTATCAATCCAAGGTTTTTTAATAAAGCTCCGCCCATTGCATATTCGGTTACCCGTTTATTAATTATTACGGAAGGCTACCCAAATTAATTCAGTTAATATGTACTCGCTGTCAGATGACGCAAGACTGAATAAAAGTTTGATTATTCTGGAAAATTCCAGGCGACTCTAATAATTATTCTACTTCTCATCCCCAAACTGTTATGAAGGCATATGCAAATGTTTATCCTTGCGTACCTACTGCTAGTGCTACTACCGCCTCCTCTTAGCTTAGTTTGAATGTCCTTCTCAGTTTTACTTTCATTAGGGAATGCGTCTATTCATTTATGCAATCCCGTGTGTGCAGATATCAGAAAGATAACAGGAGGTTAGAGAGGATGGGGAAAATGAAGCAAATATATAAGCTCATGGAATAAGAGTCATCTGTAAGAACTCAGTCAGTGAGTCAAAGAGCTCTGGCTTTAAGAGAGGTTGAAAGATTAGTGGGTCACGAGTAGAAAAAGGTCAAAGACTCAAACAAGTATTTTCACCAGACTCGCACACTGTCTCACTCAGTGTGACGGCGGCGGTAATCTACTAGTGTAATCTGTTCCTAGCTATAGCTAAACCAAGCACCCACCACAGTTTCCCTCCTTCCTGTAGCGTATTATTAACAACGCTCCTCCACAAGCTAGTTACAAAGCTATTTCCCATTTTTTTAACTCCTTCCTTATTTTCTTTCCCCCGTCAACATGAAGCAAAACTTCTTTTCTAGCTTCTGCTCCTGCTAATGGCTTTTCTTCAGCCGGTTTTTCTTCCTTGCTTCACTGTAAAATTCTGCAAATCTCCTCCACCACCACAAGCAATAGCTATCCAAGCTTCCCTAGAGCGGGAGCTTGAAATAAAGCTTAAGTGAATTCGCAATTTACTAAAACATGTATGCTGAGAGTACAAGGGGAAGAGAACTGGGGGAAAAGTCATAATCAAGGATAAGGATTTAATGGGGAAAATTACCTTTTTATCAAGCGTTTCATCTTTGTGCGTAAATTGGCGCTTGCTTTTGCCTACAAGGTGTATGCGCTTAGTGTGTGTATGAATCAATCTAAGCGTTAAGTATGCGCAAAATGCAGCGATTTATAAAACAAAACAAACTTAAATACAGGAAAGAAAGTTTAGTTTCCTCTTTGAGGGTGGGGGAACGAAGAGGGGGAGGCTTGAAATTAAATAATAAAATGTTTACGCATGCCTATGTGTACCACAAAGCTCAAGCTTTTCTGCTTAACTACTACTGTATGAAACGTTTCCGCAGCTGAGAAACAGGAAGAAGAAATATATATATTTTCTCCACGAGAATATTACGACTACTTTAAGCTTTCATAACCCCTTCAATTACATAGTCTCGCAAATGGTAACAAGGGTAATAATTATTATCTACCGCGTCTCCTATAACGTTACCTACACTTTTGACAGATTTACAAACGTCCCAACGTCTAGCCCCTATAGTTTCTCTTCCTCCACCAAAACATTAAATGCGTATACACAGTATAGCACAGTTAAGGCTAATAGCTAATGCTAAATATGCTATCAAAGGTTTAAGCTCTCTCTTGTAAATACTGATTTTAAAGGCAAGTGCAAACCATAGCAATGCTTTAAACCACACATTTAATTGATAATTACTAGTAGGCGAGTCGTAAACTCTTTAAGGATATGGCAGTTATTACAGCTACTGTATTATTATACAGTACAGTAGGGTTCGTTGGAAAGGTTATTATATTGTTTCCCCCCTTGAAAATCTTTCTCCTAAAGGAATATCATTTACCAGCATATATACATTCTCTTTAGTAATTCTTTGAATTTATATCGCGGCAAAGTTTAAAACTGATATATTTTGCAAATAAAACAAGAGATGAATTATCAAGATGAGCTACTTCCTCGAAATAATAACTATTTCATAGATTATCTTCTAGAGCTGTAGAATTCCTTGATTACCGACCGAGACTGCTTCCTACTAGAGAACTTTACATTCTTTAAATGTTCGTTAGCGGTAACAGTCTCTCAGTAACTCTTACTATTTTACGTACGGTTTAATGTTTAATCACTTTGATCAGATGGTAAATCAGGCTGTAAAAGGTAGATTTACAATAGGATATCTTCACTCCCTCGCCTTCATAAAACCCTTGCGTCGTCTTCCTTATTTCGTCAAATCCATCTTACAGGAATACAAGCGTGAATCCAGCATTACCGCAGACTCAATGAACCCAAAAAATCTAGTCCTTTGTACTCTTGGACAGATAATGGGGTTTTGTACAAATTTTCAAATACAAACAGTAAATCAACACCCAATTTTTTAAGAAAGCACTAATAAAAAACTATCAAACTTTCCCACCGTCTAAATCCGATTCTCGGCAGATCCTTACAAGAACAGCTATATGTTGCATCTTCATGAGACTCAATGTAAAAAGAAGATACGCATTCTTGGAGAAAATGGAATTGAAACTTTAGAGCAACTTCAAGTTTATATAGCGGCGGCTAACAGTGTATTGCAAAGGCAAGTGGTGTATAACTCACCTTGTGTTGCGGACGTGGGTGGAGAAACAGTTTTCCGCTTTTCAAAACTATCAAGTTTCCTAAATCCCATTAACCGATTTTCTATAAAAGAGCAAAGAATGGATGGGTAAAATAAAGTGGAGGGTGGGGAGTGAATGGAGTGGTTGATGATGATAAACGGGATGGGGATGAGAAGTGCATGTTTCGGAAGCAGGGATGCAGGTGATGCAGGCGCAGCCTGCATCACAGATTTTTTAAGACAAAATCCATGAGAAACGGGATAAGAAATCATGACGTATCGATCATGATGACGACCGGTGTTTTCAGGAAAGATTCAAGATGGAGAGAGGAAATGTTCCGTTCTTTTTTCGGAAGAGCTGCGGCAACTGCAGATGCTAACGCAAAGCCATTGGAAGGATTTCGGATAGGTGGGAAACATACAGGCACGTAGATGGAGTTTCAAGTATTCCATTTCTTGCTGCAGGGCGACTGCATAAAAATCAAGACAGGAAGAAGAAGAAGAAGCTGCAAAGAAGAAGAAATCATGGAGTGCTGGGCGTTGTTGAGAAACGTTCAAGTTCCTTAATGGTTCCGTTTGGAACAGTAAATTTGAGTTTCCATAAAAAATAATCCAATCGATTCCAAGCTATTGTCAAAGTCCAATGTTTGTCTAACGTTCCCTTGTGCCTAAAAGATTCTATGTTTACCTTCTCACACTTTGTTTTAGAGGGGTTATGAGAAGAAATGTGAGAAGGTTTGAACAACGAAGACATGAGAAACAATAGTGTAAATCCACAACCCGGCGGTAGGTTAGTAGGAGAAGTTCTTATTTGAGCAATGGTGTGGATGGACGGGAAACGAAAACCGTTATTTTGCGACAGACAAGCACAAACTCTGAAAGCATGAAAACGCTTTTCAGCCACTAGCCACACTATAATATCTGTAGACTCTGTATCTTCCGGTTATCGCAAATGTACAGTTAAAACGATAGATCATCTCTTAAGTTGATTTTAAATCGTCTTCCAGACGCTTCTTTCTTCAGCCTACTCCTAACAACGGACGCTTGCGCGTAATCCTAAAATTTAGAATTCTAAAACGGGATATCCGAGGAGTCAAACCGGGGGCGACATGACAGCTATGACACAAGAGATAATTTATTTTAAAGAGAGTGTCTTGTCTAGTATAAGAAGGCTGAGATTGTGAAATATTAATGCACTTTTTGCATGCACGACTTGATGTGAATTTAATGATTTGGCAACGGATAGAATCGGTGGGAAAAATTCTGGTTCCTTTGAAATTTCTTGCCACCATCCGCAATCCGCTGCATCGCTTTTGCAAATCCATAATTTCGGATTTATGCTGATTTGCAAAAAGCTAAATGGAGATTTGATGGTGATTGAAGAAAATTCAAGAATTCGCAAAATCCTTCATCTTTCAGCTTTGCAGTACCGCTACCGTGCAATTTTTATTCGTTTCTCTATGATTCAGTAGACTGTGAATGATTTTCTTTGGATATGTTTACAGCTGTGGTGAGGGAGGGGGAGGAGAATGAATCTGTATGAATTGCACACGCAGTTGAACGCATCTTATTTACTTTTCCATATCTACAATCTTTTATCAATATCTCTCTATTTTGTACACGCCAAATCTTGTTGACTTGATTATATATAATTTTGTTGCATGAATCTGTCTCTGCTTGAATTGAGTATAATCCGTTTCTTCCTACTCAACTTTAAATCAAGCTTAAATCCAACAAATCCAACGAGCAAATCATCATCTCCTGCAGCATAACACTACCTCCCAAACAGTTCTTCTCTCCTTCAGTTCCATTGCCTTCAACGATACCAGAAGAACACCGATGCGACATATGTTATTTCCCTCATTCTCATAGAAATGTACAGAGTGCAAACACAGTTCATTGGGTTCGATTCTAATGTCACAGATCGACGAAAGTATAAACCAAAAGAGGGACTGAACAATGGCAGGCAAAAGAAGAAGAGAAAATGTCGAGAATATTTTGTAGCTTTTACCTGATAATAGTCTGAAAGCGATCTCGCTAATAAACCTCAACGCAGTCTCAGCTTGCCTAAAGCCTTGTTGTAGCGCAGAAACTAAACACAAATCTGCGAGCCTGTCATCATCAATTTTCTATCGCTGGCTAAATCCTAATGTAAGGAGGAATACAAAGGATTTACCGCAAGAGGAGAGGAAGAATAGACTACAAGGAGGGAGGTATAGACGAATCGACTCGTGTCGTCTACCAGATTTTGGGCGGATTTATTAGGAAATGTAGGCAAATTTCGTTCCAATTATTCCTCAACGTTTTCCCTTTTCCATATCCAAACACAATGCACACAAGTGTTTTTATAGAATTAACAAGTAGAGCAGGTGCAGGAATACTCCTTGGTTTGATTATCGGAGAATCCAAGGTGGAACATGATCATCATGTCTCTTGACGAGCTGGATGATTAGCTTCCAGGGAAAGCACCGTTAGATGCAATATAATGTTTAGAGCATAAGAAAATGCTAGAAGCTTGTGAAAAACCTCGGTATAATTTACTGCTACGGTATTCTCCAGAATCTGTCCAGGAACCTGCCTGCTTCAAGGGCCAAGGGCTATCGATGGTGGTGCACAAAGCAATAAAAATCAAGGGAGATTAGAGCATAGATAGGTGCATCTTTAAACTCCTTACGAAGGAGGATTTACAGCAAGTTCAGTATTACTACTGATGTTATCATCAACAAGTTAATAATCGTCTCTTATTCTCAAACCCTTAAAAACGATCATGAGTCATGGACACAGAATGGTCCTCCATGCATTAAAAGTACCGAGAGTAGCAAGCGCTAACATTGGAAGCTAAGGGCCAAGGGTAAAACAGCATCATAACTGTTCACACACAACAGGTCCTTCCAGAACCCCTCCGACTTATCACGTCACTTAGGTTGTAAACTGGAGTGAACCCTAAAAGATACCGTTACCGTTAGATCCAAGTGATTCCTCATCCTCATTTTACTAAACTCAATCACCCAGACCAGACGGACACTGTCCCGCATGAATGCATTATCCCTTAATATTCAAAATACTTTTACTACCTCCGCATTAGCAGGGCAAGTGTCAAAAGTGAGTGGGAAGAAGTATAAGTAGTCAGAAGAGACTGGACCTAGGATAGACTGGACTCTTAGGAGAAAAAAGCCCTTGAAGAAGCGGGGAACAGTGTAGCAGTGGTCTGTAAAGTAAACTGTTCATTCCATTCCTTCAAAGTCTCTCATGCTGCATTCAAAGTCACAGTTTCTGAGTCTCAGAATCTGAGAGGACTAAAGGCACACATAGTAATCACAAAAACTGATAACAAGTGCAAGTACAGTAATAAGGAGCTGGAAGGGGACTCAAGGGACGATGACTCTTGCTCTTGTTACACCTTAAGGTGTTTTTCTCCGATCTCATGGTCAGCTAAGCACATTCTTGGGATCATCATTATTCAGCCATGATGCGGAATAACGCCTTGAAAAATCAAAGGTTATGAATATGGATACAACCTGGAAGAGACTGTGGACCCTTATGGTCAACAGTTACACGGATAATAGCGAAGCTAGCCTTCAAGGGCCACTGACCTGTGGATTATGACGGGTGAAGAATAAATAATTTTATGTAGAGAAGGCGTTTATGCATACTGTTTGAATGCATTCCATAAAACCTTTAATAGATTTTAAACAAGTTTTGCCTTTTCCATTTCAAAAGGGTACGGAGAAAATGGAGTTGAAGCCAAATACGATCGTCTTGGGTTGGCTACGATGTCAACTAAAGAAAAGAGACGTAAAGGCAAAAACTGTGGGTGGAAACTTATGGCTGATGCCCAAGGATAATTGTGTTTCCCAGGAGGCGTGTAAAATGTAAACAGAAAGGCAATGCAGAAATTAAGCGTAAAGCACCTTAGCAGCTTCAAGGGAATCATAGCATCAACAAGATTCAAACTTGAAATGCAGGGGGCGCTGGTGTGTTATGAGAGGAGCTGGGACAGTTGGCGGCTACTAAGCAAACTAGTGCTCTATCAAGTAGTACGGGATTTTCGGAATCAAAATCCTAATAGAAAATCGGATAAAAGAAATATTTAACTTTCCCAAGAATAATAATATAGGAGCTGAAATAACTGCGGGACAGAGAAACCCCTTTTGGAGAAATCCCTTGGAGTTCCGGGAAATGTACAAAAGATGAAACGTTAAAAAGGATTTCCTTCAGACAAAACCAACGGGTAAATTAATTGTTTGAATTGTGGGAGGGAATAGCGGGAGATTTTTTTTCTTAGTTTAACTTCAGTGGGTGGGTGCGCTACAGGGGTGGGTTGTATGTATTGTTCCTCCAGTTTCCTATACTTGTTCTCTCGGGTTCTGTATGAAAAATAGCCCACATTTAACCGTCTTCCCAAGCAACGAACATATCCGCAAATAACGGTATCGTTGGCGTACATAACGAAAAAGAAAAACAACTCGTTTTAAGAGTACTGGCTATTTTTTATGTGATATATGGTGGCGTAACTTGATTGCGTGATGCAATGATTTCTCTCTCCTCTCTCTTCAAGTCTTTGAAGAATAGCAGGGAGGGAGTCATCTTATGAGAATTATAATGCAGTCCTGGTGCATGCTTAGCCTATGCATAAACTCACTTGGCTTGTATGCGAATAGCGGAGGAGGGGCGTTAGGTGTAGAAGGGTGGGGTGGCAAAAAGGCATCAAGAGGATATATGGAGAGATGAAAGATTTCACGAGAAATAAACGAAATGTTATATTCTCTCCACCAAGTCAAGCCAGGAGTGGGTGAATGAATAAAGCTTGCGTAGGAAACACTCACTCCCTCTGCGTAATATAAGTAGAAACGCTATGTTGTAGTATACTTGCCTCCTGAGCTGTGTTGTAGCGGCAAATATTCTCAATTGAATATGGTGGCTATAAGTTTAACTGTAATGTACAACTAAACTACAGGATTATATGGTGAAGCCGATGCGAATATTGTGTGGAAAGTTAGCGTGCAAAGTTGGGTTGGTTGAGGGAATGGAGGGGAGGGGGAGAATGATAGATATACATGAGAGAGAGAACGTCGGCCTACTTTTCCTTCCACTCCATGTTTTCCTTCTTCCCAAAGCAATCCTATTCTTTCTTGCCTCCACCCTCCCTCTCTCTGGCTACTATTATTGCATGATGTGGGGAAAAATCTGTGGTGGTGGTGATCATAGAAATCCCTCCTTCGTGCTATGCTTCTTCCCTCTAACAACTAACTATCCTTTGCTTTTCCTTTGCTTTGCCTAGTAACAAACTGACTGAGATTTCTGCAACAACGCGTTTACATTCACAGCCTTACATCTCGTATACAACCAACCCAGAGCACACTCACAGATTAGAGGGAAGTGAATGTTTGCGAATACATGTAATGTATTCACATTGTGGGCACAACTAATCATTATTTGAAGAGAATCGGAGAAATCTCTTCTCGACACGCATAATTAAGAGATATTTCACCCAAAGATAATTCATACTCCGCTGTAGCGCAGCAGCTATTCTATAGCTACCTTCTATTTCCATTTTTATGATAAAACTCATGTAAAAGCTGGAACGGATGACTCCATGTTTGTTTTACTGGCTTGATTGCTGTAGGTATGAATGACTGGAGAGAAGGAAGGTGAGAAACACGGAGGGAGAAATTATCTAAAATTCGTTTTTCCCAAACAAAAAATTATCTATAGTCAATAATATATTGTTGGAAAATATTCAGAAAATTAGATATAATTCTATGAAAAATATCCAACGATTTGATGGAATTTATAGAAAATTCACAGGTTTCACCATGCTTTCAGCAAGTTCTAGAATCCTAGCGGAAGTTAGAATTCCAAGAATCATTACTGGAGACGTTTATTAGTCAAAGCGTCACATTTTACAGCACTGCTGTCGATTACAGCTAAAACTAATTTAACCTGTTGCGTCCCATAAGCTTGGCAGGAAACATTTAAATTCCGCTCCATGAGCGAAATTGATGCTTGAGAGCACAAATATTTGACGGTTGTCATGGCCGTAAGCTTCTCCTCGCACAAATAAAAGACATTCCTATTGCGAAATTGATGTTGTAGAACACAACAAAAAGACGGAGTGGCAGCCCATTGATGTTTTTTAAAAAGTTTAAATCTCCAACTGCATAATGTGTATGTGAAGATAATTTGGCGCCAATTAATAACAAAGTGTTTTTAAAAATCCATGCTTCTAATAGTTGTCTACTAGTAAATACTGACTATGTGGAAGGGGGCATGAATCAAATAGTCAGTCATAGCAACCAGGGCTAGTAACTGAAATACTCTCATGTGGTTCAGTACGCAAGAGGTTAATGATGAGTAGCTTCAGTAGGGGAAGAAAAAGTTCCTAAAATCTTTCTTCTAGTTATGTTTTCAGCACCACTGATTTTGTCTCCTTGATCATTAACTACTTGGTTCCAACTTTGTTAGTTCTCCCTAAAAGACTTTTTCACAAGTCTTGTGGGTGATTGATGGTTTTTATGGGGGAGGAAGATTTGTAATGGTAAAAGTTTGTGGATAAAATCCTTGAGCATGCATTTGTAAGGAGAAGAGGATGAGAGAGGAAGACCCTTGAATGGAACTACTCTAAGCGTTCAAATATTATGGCAGGGACAAGTGAAAAAGAAGATGACATGTTTGCAAAACTCTTCTTGAAAAGGCATAAGCTTTTATAGAAGCTTATAATTTTGGGGAATAATTTTACTTTGAAAAGTTGTAGAATAGGAGATAGCATGGAATAAACTGCGCTGCAGCGCAGCGCAGCTCAATTGAAGTTGTAAAATTACCTGATTATCACATATTACGCTAGTATCTTGTATCATTTTGCACAGGAAGAGCCTATAATTCTGCAAGAAAGGCGAGGTAAGGATAGAAGAAATACTGTGGGGAAATAATTCACTACATGCTATGCCATAATAGCATTTTGTGGGGAGAGTTGAAAAATGATGGTTGAAATTAACAAGATTGTAGAAATTGTGGAGGTTGCTTGCTTGCTGCCTTTACCTTTCTTCGACTAGAAAGGATAGTTTAGGGTTGTTTAGCTAACTGACTGAGTCTTATAGCATGCATGGTATAGCGAGAGAGGTGCAACAGCTCTTAGCCAGTTAGTTAGTCATAGTTAGTTGATTTTACTAGAAGGGATTTGGCTACACGCAGAAGACTGGGAGAGAGATGGCAAACTTTCCAAATGTTCCTCACTGATTTCACTCCCAGGGAAGAATTACTACTTCCTACATCCCGTACATAAAGTGCAAGAGAACATACACGATAATCTGCAGGATTTGTGCATCATGTCTGTGGTCTGGCTGTGTGTTGGGGCATGAAAAGTTTACAACTGTACAGCATCATAAGTTCCCTCACATACACACAACCATTATTTATGTTTCACGGGTCTGTTGTGAATTGTGAATGATATAAATGCTAGACGAAGACAATGTCTGGGAATTAAACAAGGTAGTAATAAACGCATGTGTTTGCATAATAATAGGAGAACCATGCTATATTCCAGCTAATTCTAATACTTTGATGAGCTTCAGAAGTGCTTGGCGAAATTCGCGAAAACGGCAAAATCCAATGGCCAAACCCCGGGAACGGCAACGAGCCGTGCATAAGCTCATGGAGTTCTGAAAATTGGCAGGACAATTGAGGAGAAATCTATTGAATAGAACATTGGTCCTAGTATAGAGGCTGCGATGTGAGAAGAATGGGAGAAAAATGCGGAAGAAGAGAGAGTGGACACTCGAAAGCTCGTGTTTGCCTAAAAGCTTATTAGTAATTTAGGCTCCTGGATGAAGGCATTACATGATAAATAATCGGATTTCCTGGACCCTGCTGCCTGGAGTGGTGGGCTGGAAGAATAGAGAGAAAATCAACGAGACAAAAGCTCAGCGGGCAAAGAGGGAGCGTGGGGCGAGTGAGATTCATGAAAGTACTGTAGAGAGACATATATTTTTCGCTAGCCACCCGATAAAAAATGTATGCAAACTTCTAGCTAGATAACGTATAAAGTAGTGTGGTGAGGGCCCGGAAATTGATATCAATCAAGCATTGAGCAAATAGAAAAATTCAGAGAAAGCACCTCCTTTTCAACCCCTTGAAAATGTCGTCTCATTCAACTCCAATTCGGGATGCCAAGTAGCCCTTTATTGACATAGATTGTATTGATTTTGTATTGCATTCGCAATTCTAAAGAACTCAGCACAGTTCCCACAGGTGTCTGACGAGGCTTGCAATTTCTAGTGAAACTGGACTGGAACTGGAGGAGAAAGTGGTGAAAGTTTAGAAAGTTTAAACAGATCTATGTTGCATTAGTTACTGGAGAAAGTTTTACTGGGCGGTATGCTTCAAGCTTCCGGAAGTTTGATTCTAATGCTGCCAGCAATGTTCATGCAGCCAATATTTCCGCAACCAATCCCTCCAGACATGTCTGGATAGTTTTGCTCTGATGATAATCAAGGATGCACAATGCAATGAGGCTTGCATTACAAATTGACCTGACTGCTAGATTAATGGGGGATGGAATTTTATTTACAACCCACACCAGCTGTTCCTATCTTTTCTTTATGTTACAAACTACGTTAGTCTACAAACAAACAAGCTTCTCCTTGAAGCCAATACCAATATCAGCTATTCCGACAATAGAGCGTACCTCTTAGACGTAGCTCAAACTGAGAACAAATGGGGTACACTGAACTCTAATGAATTTAGAGAAACGAAACTGGAGCGATGCACTGCGCTGCACTTTAGGCGTAAGCTTATTGCATCGCCCACAGTCTTGTTTGGCGGCGGCGGCGGAACTTGAGTGAAATAACTAATTTTACCGTAAGGAAAACATGTATAAAGTATATTATCATCATCATCTCCTAAAGGCTTGCAAACTTTAGACGAGAGCTAAAATCATCAGTATTCGCGTCGTACTGTTTGGACGATGGCATAGAAATGAATTTTTCGGATAGTTGAAATTGTAAAAATTTTACGAGAACGTAAAATAATTTTTTCAAAATTTATTAGCTTCATAAAGCTATGGCCACAGGAATAACCAAATCCCATAAAGTATTTGCAGGCCAAGCCTTGAGCGACGTAGAGTGGACATGGATCATGAACGATATGAGAAACTCATGAATGTAAAACAACCAAGCTAAAAATTAAAAACACTTAAACTCTGAATTTGTAGGAACTACAAAACATAAAAGCTAACGGATATACGGGAGGAACTAAACGTTTTAAACGAACCCACAACCTAACTTAACCTCCTCCTCCAAACCCCAATCAAACAACCTGAAGAACCTGTACGCCGAACTGAACCAAAGAACTTGGCGAACTTATAAAACATGTGAACCCAAACAACCTGAGGAACGAAACTAAACCTAGTAAATGCATAATAATATACGCAATTTCGCCGATTTTCGATTCAGATAAGATTCGCATACAGATAAATGCTTTAACGCTTGCTACGACTAACGGTTCCTTAAATTTTAGCATAATTCATACGTATAATATGGTGGAAAGACTTGTGTATTTTTACGATCGTCATTCACCCCTTTTGTGCACATTTAACTTTTGATTTCCTGGTTCATTTGACTAAAACAATTGAGACAAGGAGTCTTCCATGTGTGGGAGGGTGTTAGACAAGAATAAAAGCACAAAAGTGAGAGAAGAAAATAAATTGCCCGGGAAATCAAATATTGCAAATTCGAATGTGTTTGAATCAAGTTAAGGAGGTTGATGTTTTTGAAACACTTGGAAAATAAATATGCGGAGAGAGAAACAATGCTGGAAACTTTTCTGCCTACTTCCTCTTGTTCTATGGCTTTTAAAAAAACTTTTCTCAAAACTCTATTCATAATGAGTTGCTTGTTTGCCAGAAGAACCAAGAAGACCGGGAGAAGACCCGCAAGAAGAAACTAAGAGGAAGTGATGACATTATATTCAGAAATATATCCGCATTATATTCACATACACCAGTTTTGAGAAAACAAATCCAGAAGCGCGTCACATGACGATGAAAGATCGGTGAGTGCCCTGTCTTTACCTTCTTTGAATGAGCCAGTGGAAGCTATGCCAATTTTGTTTACTACATATGCAAAGCAGTTACAAATACATTTACAGTATACACACACATTAATTAAGAGTTGTGGGAGAAATGTCTTGTGCACTGCACGCCTAACCAAATTCAAAAACTTTTGCTACGCTACTGCGTTCCTCATTGAGGAAGGAAGGAAGTTAGTGTTTGAAAAACGGTACTAAACTCTAAAGATAAGGAATCAGAGTTTTTCACGTACGTAAAGGTATTTAAAGACATACTATTTTCTTTCTCAACTCATGTGTTTTAATGTGCATGAACCCTTTGAAAGATATCCATCTTTTCTGCAGCTCCGCGCATATATTCGCACAGAATACTCGTAAACTGAAATACGTCAGGAGGGCATTTAACTGTAGGTTAAAGAGAGGAAGAAGAAGAAAACTAAATGAAGGAAATAATAGTAGTTTCATCTCAAGCCCCTATCCGAAGACAACATCATACATTATCATCATGTGTCTAGAAGAGAGTCTGGGTGAAACTGTTACAACGAACTTTGCAATTTCTCGCATGAGAATCCTCACCCCCATCTTTTACTCTCACACTGCTAAAGTTTTACGATTCTGTTTCTCTCTCTTTCCTCATCCATGACTGGATACTTTGAGTTTTAGTCAGTGTATGATGGCTCTGTTTGTAAGAAACGCATTCAAATACCTAACAAATACGTGGAGAGAAAACAAGGTTTCTAAATTGCCATGGCGCTGGGCTCGCCTCTGTCTCAGGCTAACAATCGCGTAAGATAAAATGGCAAACACCCGGGCATCTTTCAGAGAAACTCCGAGCTGGGCATCAGCTATAAGCTATAACAACTAAGGTACGCACTCACCCCTGGAACTAAAAGCAAAGCTTCCTAGACGCCGTCCTCGCAGTTAGTTCCAAAGGCCCAGAGTTAGTGCTAAAGTTGTGTCTTGCGAGTGCTTTGCCCTCCGCCCCCTCACCCTGGTCTTTCTCCCGGTAAAGAAACAAGCAGAGAGAGCGAGAGAGGCGGAGAAAATGTGGGAAAGTTTTACACTAGTTTTACGACAACATTGCAAGTCCCGCCGCGATAAGCAAAAAACATACATATATAGATTTCATCAATGCTATTCTATGCTGAAAGTCCAGAAATCTCATCTGTGCGAATATACATGCGAATTCAATACTACCAACTACCCAAACAACTTGACTACCATCCAACGCACGCTATGTAGGCTTCATGCATAAATATACGTCTTACACACTGTTCTCCTCTCTTCTTCCGCCGCCTCCTCCTCCTAACTTTCTCTCACTTCCGCTTTGAAGGCTTTTCCCTTGTGACAAACTATACAAACTTGCCAAGAGAATGAGTGGGGGCAGGGACTGGATAATGGCGAGAGGAGGGAAGAACAAGTTTGAGGAAATGGCAACGCGTAGAGAGAGAGATCAAGCACATATACAAGTAAGTGAGAGGGTTGGGCGGGAGAAATCCTCCAAGACTTGTACAAATACACTTTTACTTATCCATCATATCAGATGTGTATACATCCAAGTAAACCAAGAGTGTAAAAGCTCTCTTCAGCTGGAGATTTCAAGCATGTCCTAAGTATATGCATAGCATGAGAACAATGTGATGTAGTACTTGAAGGAACAATGTGCGGTGGATTATATCGGATCGATACTTTCTGTAATCGATTTCTCTTCAAGAGAAACTTTTCCGGGTCACAAAATAATAGATTGGGTAAGTTTTAACTATAATTTTAATAGCTCCGGAATTATACTCAAAGTGTGGTCACAAATCCTGTCGTGATAAGAGTGAAACTATTTGGATTCACATGTGGCCAATGGCCCCGGTGTCGGATTACATGAGTTTAGGTTTTAGCCTCGTAGTCGGCCAGCCATTGTCCAGGAGAAAGGAGTGAAAGTGGACATGACTGGCAGAGAGACGGATCTACGTAAACTGATTGGCATAGACGGGCGGACAATTTATGTGACACTGACAAACATTTCCCCCACAAGTCTTTCCCCCAAATATCCTTTGACAACACACACACACAATGGTATTAAGCCATTCATCCGTCCGTGTACCGAAATGGCACTGCTCTGCTCGTCCAGCGCACCAGCTTGTGGTTTCAAAGTAAACATGCAATCTTCCTACATTAAATACTCATGAATCAGTCAAACGTTTAGGACTCCACGGGATTTGTGCGAAGGACTTTCACCCAGTTTACAACAAGCCATTACTGCTCCGCATGAATACGTATTAGCAGCTTTCAGACTTTGGTGAAAGTTTAAACATGCTCAAGTGCCTGCTGGAATGCATTTGTTTTCCCAAAGCCTAGTTACGACAAAATGGGTTCAATGCATTCTAAATAGGTTGGTTGGAGAGCATTGCAGAAATTATTCCATGTTACTGCGAGAGAATACACTTGAGATGCACTTTTCTCAAAAAAAGCAAACAGCATGCACCAGACAGATTTACTTAGTGTAACTAGCTTGCTCTCCCCCTTTCTCTGCTTTTGATCTTCCGGGAGAAATTATACCGCGGAATGAAATGCATTCTCCTTTTGCACCAGACGGCGTGGGATAATCTGCAAATTGCCAATCCTTCCAGGCATCCAGGCACATCAGGAATAAGATCCTGGGAACGTTGCCCCAGTCTCTGAATTCCTGATCCTGGAGGCTTACACTCCATAGTTTGTCTGCACAAAATCCTCTCTTTTTGATGCAGAATAATTGCCTTAAATGCACTCAGACAGCCTTGGGAACATGCGGAATGACAACGACATTCATTTCAAAATAAAGATTGCATCACGTAGAGTAAGCTTAAGCTTTAGGGATCCAGGAGGGAATCCAGGAGCGCACGAAGGTTGTAAAGTAAATGGGAAATCCTGTTTTTGAAGAGCTGGGTGGAAGGCAAACTTTAGAGACGGGAGAATGTCCCGCCTGTTCTTGACGATCCTAGAACTTAAAAGACATGTTGCAAAGTCTAGAAGATGAAGAAGTCGTGTCTAGGATCCTCACTGCATGACAAATCAGCTGGAATGCACATCAAAGCTCCAGTTTAAGAAGATGCACCGGATATGTACGTTAAAAACGTGGAGAAAGTCTCAACTCTCGTTTCTTCAAGCTATAGCATATCAACTAATACTAATATGCTACTAAACCTAAGACACCCAGTCTGGAAACTAAAGATCAAAGCCCAACTTGCACAAAAGCTACAAAGCTGCACTCTGCATTTCTTGGAATACACATTGCAAATTGCTAAAATTAAGTACGGACTTGCATCCAAGTCAAGCTTTTGAAACTATTCCAAAAGTTCCAATTCAATGAGACAAGGGAATAAAGCGGACTTAATTCAATAAAGCACGAGGGGTTGCTTTCCCCCTTCTTGCATTAGATTACATGGGTAAAGATCAAAGTCAGGTAAATTGCTGGAGAATTCCTCCCACTACTACTGCCACTGCAATTCATATTTGCGTTTCAATTGGAAAAATTGTGCCATGCTATCACGTTGCACTCGCATTGCTGCAAGCTGTTGCTTAGCAGCACATTGCTCTCGTGCCTCATCCTTGAAAAGGTAGGAAAAAAGTGTGGTACGTTGCAAGCAAAGTTAATTTATTATGTCGACATCCTTTAAGGGTAAACGACATCCCTTTCCCACTAACGCAACAGTCTTCTGGCAAGAGCAAGTGCAAACCCTTCAATTACACGTCTTACTAACTCACATTAACGCTTGCTCCTTGCCACACTTGAGTGGCAAGCTAGTAGCAAGGAAAGAAATAATAAATATTGCGAATTCTTTCTTTCTTACGGCCAAGGTACGATTACGAGATTCATATCTGCTTTGCTGCTAACTTTACTACTGAGGGTTGCAGCTATATCATTACGACTTGTACTAGCCTAGCATAGCCGCCATTAACAACTAGCTAGCTTTGGATTTATATACTTTTTCTAGCTATGACTGAATATTCGCAATAAATTTCGCACTGATAAAATCCGGTTTTGATGTATAGTAAAATCTGATTCTTCTTATTAACCAAGTAACAAGATTATCACGCAAGACAGGAGATTAATGGGGAACAATAATAACGTCAACACTGGAAAGGAATTACTGCATTAATTTTAAATTGTCTCTCATATTCATTCATCTCACTCGCATCGGAAACAATGTACGGAAAAGTAACAGCGATTATTTCCCTAAGGTATATCATGTACAGCATGCTATCAATCAAACAATCAGAAATCTGTATCGCTTAAAATCTAAATCGTTCTACAAGATAACTGCTGCAAAGCATTGTAATTGTACGCCATTTCCGTTTTTCAAGCCCAATTATTCACACTAGCTTTGACTAACTCGCGAATTTAATAATACCAAAAAACTAACTAAAATACTTGTAAAGCTTCAAAGCATGGCTACGTCATTAAAATGTGCGAATTTGTGAAATAGCTGAGTAAGTTGCTAACTCTGACTCTGAGAAGCTCGTTCACCAAGCAAATAGCCAGCAAGCAGGAGTCTTTAATATAGAATAATAATTGCGTGCAAAAAAAAATTCGCAATACTTTCTTATGCATGGAGAAGGGGAAATTATGCAGAAAATAATCGGAAAGTCTTCAAGGAGCAACTCTTTAATAACACACCCTTGCTACCATACCCATCCCATCCGCATACATTCTATAATACCTGTAAATACTCTGTGTGAATAGTTAACTAACCAAGTAACCAGTTAAATGCTACAACATCCCTCACTAACCAACAATCCCAGGCTGTTAAGAAGAGATTGTTGCTTAAGATTCTCCCATCGAGTATGGGATTCATTGTATGTGAAAGAGCTCTAACCAAAAGGAACGGTAGTGGATTTTTATACGCTTTTAGTACCAGTATGCAGCAGCTAACAGTTATAACTTCAAACGTTTCTCGATTCTTTCTGGCTGTGTGCGTGTAGGCTTTTCCCACAAGGAATCCCACTCTGTGGAATCTAATATCAACTACACAATTGTAGCGTGTGCGTATCATGTGTGAAAAATCTGATGCTGCAGAGGAACATTAAACGACTCAATGTGTAACTGTTCATTTTTTAAGGAGGGATAGGAAAACGAACGGGATCTCTTCTGTGCACAGCATCAATGATCAAGCAACGGCGAGTCAGCAGTACAGCACAGCCAGGTAGATACAAGCACAGGTAAATGCAATCACGAGATGGGAGCAAGGAGAGAAAGGCTTGTGTATAGCTGTGTAGACTCATATGGGGCTACTGTTATCTGGCTGTATGCACAACTTGTGTAATGTGTTCTGTGTGTGTGAGGTGAGCGCTCTGTCTTCTTGGTGCGTGCTTGGCGCTTACCCCGCCTTGCTCCGTGTGTGTATGTGTGGAAGGTGTAGAGATTTTTCTTTAAGGCATCAGAGCCTAACCCAACCTGCATACCTATGAATGCTCCTGCCGACTCTCTGTAGGTGAGAGAGAATGTAGAGGAATGAACGAGAGGTTATTTTATTGTGCTAGTCAGGCGGAGAATGTGCGAGCTATTGGTGTTTCCCTTGGCTAGTAAGATCCTTGCTTCCTGACGCTCCTCCTGGCTAACCCAGGGAAAGGTTCACCACGACCAGGTATGCACAATCTCCTCTCTTAGGTTAATAAGATTCTTCTATAGAGCTTCAACGCTAGGTAAGGTGGTACAGGGAAGCGGCGGCGGCGGTGGGTACAGTTAGGAATGGCAAAGGAATAACAGAGTGTTTAGGTTATTGCCCTTCTCTAGATGCTTAGATGTGGTAACTTGATATGACGACGTCGAAAGGCAAGGATGACGATGATGCGAGCGGATCGGGCAATGTAAGAGCTATAGATGTGAGAGAAACGCGCAGAGAGAAGAGAAAATATTGGGATATATTCCCTTGGGTAGCGAAAAACGCTGCTCAAGCAGCGTTATGCGTTGAGTTCCCTTCGGTGTGCATAGTCATAATAACGTTTAACGAGAAGCGTTGATGATGGTAGGCAGTATAGCGCTGTCCCGAGTCTGTCTATGACAAAGAAAGAGAGTTTGGAAAACGCTGCTCGCGATTGCAAACGCTGCAGATGCGAGAGATATATACCTGAAACGTTTCCAATTTCTAACTTGTTTTTTATATAGCTAGTATATCAGGATTTTGCACATCCCATACCTGTACATGCCTACCAACTACACTGTCATCATGCTCTTTAGAAGAGGTAATAACTTGGACGCCTTGTGATACAAGCTACGAGACGCTCACAATGTCCACCTGGTTAATTATCCATCGGCGGAGGTGCGAGAAAGAGGAAGGGTGTAATAAAGAGAGATTGAGTTACAACGTTTGGCTGAAAGTCATATGGCGTCTCATGTCATGAAAGGACGGGAAGCAATATGGTTGGCAATGCAGTAGTTTCAGCGCGCAGCGCAATGCTCTTTGACAGAGAACTACAGCAGTAGTACATACAAAATTTGCGTATTCTGGGTAAAGTAAGCGCTGGGAAACAAGTTGTGGACAGCAGTATCGCTGTTGACTGCATAACACACATGAACACAGCACAGCGCGTTTAGAAATACTCGTGAATTGAGGGAAAACTAGTTATGCTAGCTGGCTGATAGGTAGATTGAATTACAGGTAATGCATGGGAATATTTATGGTGTGACATTCTGCTTGTGTTTGCAAAGTCAATGGAAATAATACATAAAGTCATGGCAATTCCTATAGTCAGCGATTACTCATAGCGTGAAACTTTGGCTAACAACACAAAACTATCATTACGCACACACGTGAGTCTTGCATAAACGGATTTTGCGAAATGATTTATACACAATTTGCAAATATTTCTCTCGCTCAATGAGCAAGGTCTTGATATCTTCCATAGTCCAATGAAATACTAGCTACCGACAATGCTTTTGAATTTTTTTATCATTTTAGTTTTCTATTGTTTAAGCGCGGTTTAATCCATGAACGAGATTCAATTTTGCAAACCAGCTGTATCAAATACAGACATTTTGGATTTTTCGAAGCGAATATTTTCCAAACTTGAAACTTGAAAATATGGTGAGATCGATTCGATAATTAGTTTTTTCTATAAATTTCTTTGGTACGCACCCACAGGATTTTGCAATGATAGAAACTTGATGAAAGCTAGGAAACTGTTCTCTCTTCTCGTCGTATGCTCATTGCTTCTACGGTGTTGTGTGTATGCGTATTCCGTCGGGTACGGAAATGGTCATGTTTACAGCTGGCTTTCTCTTCCTTTCTATTATGTATTCTCCTTGGAGAGAATTGATTGTATCTTTGACCCCAGATATAGCTCCGTGGGTAAAGGAAATTCTGTGTGTTCAACAGTGATAGAGGCGCCATAATCGCATGCGCCTCTTATAACTTCAAGTGGGCAACGTTTATGATAACTTGTGTTTATAATTTTATATAAAGCTTCAAGCTAACAAACACAAACCAGACTTTGATGCAAACTTCTAACCGAACTTTCCTCAACCTACAGAGCATGCTTAGCATATTCTATTTTGCAATTTTCCTAAGATACCAGCTTGGAAAGCCTATGGTATGTATGCAATTTTTTCTTCCTGCTTACAGAAGTGAATTTTGGCAAAGTTGCCAGGCAGGATTAGAGAAGATCCCCTCCTCAACATCTGAGCCAGCTTAGCCAAGCCAGGGTGACTGGGAAAACGCATGTCCCATGCTCGCTTCCTCTATGTACGACTGAATATCGTTCTCTATGAATTACACAGGGGTTCATAGTATCACGCTTAAAACCCGATTAAGTACTGGCCAGGAAGAAAAAACTGCTGGCAGAGAGCTGGCAAACCATAGAGGAGGAAGAGGAGGGATTGACACTTGTTGGATCTTTTCGGGTAGGACGTAGAGAAAACTCTGTTATAAAAAATTTGCCAATTTTCAACCTACTTGTTCTTGTTATTCTTGTTTTGGATTTTTTTATGAACCCATGCAACTCTTGGTTGAAAAATCAGGGAGGATTACAGCAAAGAGCAGAGGGCGCACACGGAGGTTTAAAAGACTTTGGAAAATTGATTTACCTTTTATAGAACCTGGTGACGGTGTAGGTGATGATGAGGGAGAAGGTATATCAATTAGCGAAGTTTTGTTGGGCTGTGAAGCCCATATTTTTTCCCACATATCCATTCCGTTAGAAGATGGAGTAGAAGAGTATTGACTTAGAATAATTTTGCCGCAATTAGCAATGAATGAGAATAATCAAGAGGAAAACTCGTCCTGAGAAACCTCTTGCTAGCACGGAAGTGGATATTAATAATAAGCTTCGTTTCTGTCACACACAATCCACGAAATGAATTAATCACACTTTCTTAAATTATTCGCAAATATTCGCAATTTTCGCTAAACTCTTGATCCTGGCACAAAATCCTTGAGGAAATTCGTTTTCAACTTTCCACAGGGGGAGATCATTTTTGATTTTTTCACACTGCTCTTCCTACTATATCCTCAGGAGGAAGAAGCACATGGTCAATTTTTAAAAATTGTATCCAAGCACACAAAATCACGGTTTATATTCAATCTAAGGGCAGGTTTTGAGCTATACTAGCCCAAGGAGGTTGAGGAAGAAAATAGGAAAAATCCTAGAGAGTTGAGAAGAAGGGTTGCGAATTTCAAAAATAATCCGTTGTCAAGGAAATTACAGTTTGGGAAGAAGAGGAGGTGTCGTTTGCTTGTGATCCTAGATGGATTCCAAGCTGGTAGAGACGGGCTTCAAGTTTTTTCCACACTCGCTGAGCGTTTATTTCCTACTGACACACTTTTGTCTGGTACACAGGAGAAGAGTCTGGGAGTGCACTGCACTAAAGTGTATGTTCCTCTGTGTACTACCACAATGGCTTATTGGGTTTGCTGGGAGGGATAGGAGCGAGCTCGTGGTGTGTATAGAATTGAATGATGATGAACCTCCTAGGAGCAGTCAGGCTCGCTGGCTGGCTGCAGCTTTGCTTCCCTAAGAAGAAGAGCTCTTCGCTGTGCGCAAGGATTTAGTCGTCGCTGCTGCTACAACGCTCCTGCCCGTGGCTCCTGCCAAAGAATCCCTCACAGAGTCAACTAACTATGAACGCTGCTGCGAAACCGTAGATTTCAAATCTCTCTCTCTCTTAAGCTGTTTGTCCTATGTTGAGTGAGGTTTGCTGATTGAGGAGCAACAGCGTACAGGCAGCGGCAGCGTCTCGTTTCTGCTGAGAGCAAGTCAGAAGATGAGAGCGTTCGCAGCGACGGTAGTAAATCAAGCACTGATGAGTAACGTACGGGGAATACGTTCGTTAAGACGAGCAGAGGACCGTCTTTATATTTCACGTTCCATGGACACGTTCAAAGCTCGACTAATTTTACTCCGAGTGGACAACGGAGCTTGAGAATGAAACGCACTTAAGAAACAAGTGTACGGTAGTGTTGTGAGATACTATGTACAGGGATACAAGGAAGCAGCCGCAAACATGTGCTTGCTTCTCTCGCAACGTGTAGAAATCGAATGGACAGGCAAGTCTGTCCCGAAGTACCCAGAGACTAGAGTTGAATCCCTGAGATGAAAAGTCCAGCAGAGGCCCTTCACCTCTAGCAGTGATCTCCCTTAAGGTCCTTTCCTCCAAATCTCCTTGACAATGGAAGACACTTGTATAAGCTCTACGAGTAACTGTGAAGTGAATGAGTGAAGCTGTAGCAAGCTTAGAATGCAAGGGCTCCTCTTCAAGGGCCTCCAGGCCTTGGAGACTAACTTGTGATGGAAATAGATGATGATGTTAGTAGTGGCGGGGTGGTTAATGAAGTTCCCGATAATGTTAACGTGGATGATGAAGACAAAGTAGATGAAGGCAGGAGCGAAATCTTTGTTACGGAGAGACGGGAATCCGTGAAGAGTAGTAAATGTGATAACCGCAAGATACGTTGAAGCATAATTAGATTGATGAGGAGGGGGAGGAGGCGAGGAGGGAAGAACAAGCTAGTTTTAAATAGATATAAATGTCTAAAATCGTTAGCTTTTAACCGGGGATTCGAGTAGTGCCTTGTTGTGGATAAAGTTTAGCGTACGAGCACCGAGTACAACAACGGAACAATTACACCGTCCACGAATTTGAGCTGTAATTATTTCCCCCTCCAACCGTTACTTTGATGGCTAACTTTTGCGAATTTTTCCAACCGTTTTATTTCGGAATCTAGCGGATTTTATGCGAGATGAGGATCGAGAGACTTTACGTTGTGTGCACTTGGTTTGCTTAGCACGCTGCTTTCAGTTAGTACATAACGTTTGCAAAACTAGCGGTTTGCATAGAAGAGAAATTGAATTTTTGCTTGAAATATTTAAATTTAAATTCGCGATTAGGTAAATTCAATTCTGCTTTTGCATGTCAATCTTCTTAGGTCACAAGGTTAGATTTAAATATTGATCAACTTTAAGTTTAAGCTCAACACAAGTTTAGCTCAAATCCTCATTTGATAAGCATCGAGCATCTTTTAAATCTTCCGAGATTCAAAGGAAGGTGCTAAAGGAGTTGGCGAAGTTAATCAGGACTTGATGGTAGAGTAGGAGGATCACGGAACTTGATACTCTTGAGAATGAGGAGAGGCACAGTACACGAGCACTTGACTAATTATTGCGAATATTAGCTCGTCGTGGCTACTCGTCTCCCAGCTTGGATAGTTGGTTGATAAGGGATGGAAATCAAGTTTTGATTAGCCCTCCTGGTAATTTAAATGATACCCTTCTTCTTCTGAATTCAAACTGCAATACCACTTCGAGCACAACTAAAACTTGATTCTGTTGTTGCTAACGTGATTGAGTATGTAACTGAGCCGGATTTGAATTAATTCGCACGGATGTAGCCATGATAACAAGAAATACAGTTATGGCGGGAGGGAGTACTAATAACAAGTTATCGCGAAAATTCACCATGGAGAGACAAATTCACAAAGTCTCAAATCCATATTCAATATTTGCGAGCCAGCGTCACAAAGTGACTGAATACAAGAGGATTGCGTTTAGTTTCAAACATTTTGAGCACTTTGAGATAAAAGCTGGTTATAAAAAGTTTGCAAATTGTTTGCCACACAAAACTTGTCGTTAACGGAGACAGGGTTGAATTCCTATGGCTAATAATGTGTCGTTTACGGGTGGGAGTAAATTTTTTATGTATGCGAAAAAAATAATACGCAAGACAATCAATAGCGAATGGAGAAGATATTCGCCAACCAACGTGTGAGCTCTTCCCGGGATGAACGAGTTGAAATATACAAGTTGTGTGTGCGAGTGAGGCGGAGAAAATAACATGGAAACAAGCTAAGGGATACATATAGCCCCGTGTGGCGTAGGTTGTGAAACAGTATGTATGTGTGTGCATGCAAATAATAAATCCACATCTATCTCCCTCTGACTAACACGCCGAGGAAGAACCCGGGTAAGAGGAGAGGAAGAGAGCGTAGCGTAAGGGAAACTCATAGAGGCCTTTGGATGATGGAACATGTCCCTAGATTTTTCGGCAAGTTACCAACCCCGAGCTTACTCTACATTCACCATCAGTATCAGCTATAGGAGTCCTACGAAGGTACTTGGATAGAGGATTCTACCGTGTAAGCTACCCGGTTCAGGATGAGAGGAGATAGGAGCCGTATGCGAAAAGAGGCGGGTAGTATGCTTCAAAGCAGGAAAAGAAGCTCCTGCGAAATTTCCGCTACGTACTCTGAAATCATCATCATCATCCAATCATCCAACTTGACTGAGCATGTCGCGGGTAGCTTCTTTGTCCCAGCATACAGTATTCTATCTGCCTTTAGAGGAACCCGGGTAAAAGACAGGGAGAGCTAGTAGGGAAACCTCGCGGAGGAATTTCGCAACTATTATTCGCACGGGAGAAAGCCGGGAAGAGTAGAGAAAGTAAAGTTGTTGGATTAGTTCCGATGTTCCACTCTTCGAGGAGCTGGTGTCGGTTGGCGGGTAGAAGGAGCAGAGTAGAGGTAGCAAGTGGGTGGGAGGTAGGGGAGGAGGAGAGAGTAAAATATTGATCGCGAAATAGTTGGAAGATAGTTTTGTGAGAGAGAGAACGCAAAATGCGTGGTGAGCGTGTGCGAATCACGTCATGTGCGTAATCTCTACGCAGAAGTTGGAAAGAGATGGGATGAGGGGCGGGGGCGTGTAAAGCTAAATAAAATAACCCGGGACGTGAATAACTCTCTCCGAGGAGAATATAGATGAGAGAGAGAGAGAAATCTTTTCCCGCACCTACCGTTATCCCTATACCCCAACATTGAACATGGCAAGAACGAGGAAATACCAGGGAGGCAGTGTGGAGAGAAGGGGAGAAAAAGAGGGGTCTTTGGACTCTGATTGCAAAATTTTCGCGAGACATACTCGTGCTATAGGTCTCTCCGCTCCCCTCCTTACCCGATTTTCCATTACGGCTATGCTAGGACAAGTACAGCTGGAGCAGCTAGCACAGAAGCTGTTCCCCGAAAAACCCGACTACACCCACTTTCTTTCAGCAACTTTCCTCCTCCTCCTATACAGGGAGTAAACCTAGGGAATATTTTCCTTCCACTTTCCCCAACAAGCAGCCCAGAGGGAGGCATGAAAACAGGGAGAGTCGGCTGCGCGGGTAGTCTACGGATGCTACCGAGAAACTCATTTTACATTTCTCGGATCTCACACAGGAATGTCTTTTATTCCTTTCCCAGGCTCTTCGCAGAAACAACTCTCTCAAAGCTTAAAACCAAGAGTTTCTTAAAGGAAGAGAGGAGAGTCACTTCCGTATGGCTCGGCCACGTGCTTCTCTAGAATTCTACCAAGGATGCTATGTATAATATTATGTACACCCGCCTACTACGAGCTGCAGCTGATGTTAATACATACGCTTAGAAAATTCGATGATGCATATATATACGGCAAATTATTCTTTAGCCTCTCCCCAGCCAGTATCTTCGTTAGACCAACGAGTGATTCTGCCTACCAGCATCGTTAACGCTAAGAAAAGAGCAGAAACTATGGATATACTGTACTCAATCAAGGCAAGGCTCCGTTTCTATACAAGGTGATAATTTTCTCGTAACACCGCCCTACCGTTAGATTCTAATTGAAAAAGGTGCGGCTAAATTCATACCTTATTTATGTTCTTCCATGTTTAAAGCAGAACTCATCGCCCAAATTCGCCACTGCCGATTTTGACGACGAAGCGAATGACAAGTTAGTTGAACCGTTGCGGCTACAAGAAATTGCAAAACCCGGAGGAGTATCGAGGAGTGGGAGAACGTTGAAGAATTATTTACAATAATTTCTGTGCAATATTACATGGAAAATAAAAACGTGAAGCGCTAAATCATGCACATCACAGCCGTACAAATCCCAGTTTGCTTGCTTAAGTTCTAGTCTAGCTGCCAAGGGAAATACAGGAAAGGAGAGCCAAGAGCGTGAACTTTGTCACAAAGATCCATAAATATTTATGAGAAAATAGTTATTTACTTCTTCCTTCCTTGATTTCATTCCTTGCTTACTTTTCTACACGTTTTACACACAGTCTCTGTGTCCGTTCAGTCAGTACTAGAGCACATAGCCACAGAAGGTCTAGGCTCTTTTAGCTTTCTTCTTTATACAGCAAAACCCCCCTCTCCCGGAAAACCGTTAAGGCTATTTTAAATATTTCCGATTTATATACGACTATTACTATCTTCCTCGTCTATCTACTTTACTTTGTAGGAGCAAAGCGTGTAGGTAAACAAAGAAAACAAACACTTTTAGTCAAAGTCTACCAACAATATGTACACAAGCATACGATAATCTCACGTCCAACTACTATTATTCTAGCCAGCAGCTACTGCTTCCAACGTATGCAGAGACACCTCCGCAGCGCCCTCTGGATAAACGGACATCCTGTGAACATTCAAAGGTTACAGGTCTGTGGCTGAGGTATTGGTGATTGAACATGTATGTAATATCATATCCATCGCCAACACTTGCAACATTTCTTCTCAAGAACTCGCAACGTCAGAAGCAGAGATAATTCACTCCCAGTTTTAAAACAAGCGGAAAAACAGCGCGAATCTGCGGCTAAAACTCATGGGATCCAAATATTTTTACGAAGCAAGCTAAAACTAAAGTAAGCTTGTAAAAATAGGTATTAAAACGTGCAATTACTGCAGGTAAAGGGTGGAAGATGATGAGCTAGACATAACGAGGACTGTACTTAAAGCAGCCCATGTACAAGCTTCCACTCAAGCTTGCTTCAAAGTCCGTACCTAAACGTACATGTATTTAAGGCACTGTTACATACAATCCCAGAGGTGAGGCAGGCTTGGCAGTGTGGGTTATTTAATAGTTGATGCTTGTAACAAGGAACCAAATGATGATTAAGGGGGAAGAAGAGACGGGGAAATAAGAAAAGAATAAGAAATAAGATGGAGTAATGCTACGGCAGGGATGAGGAAAGATGATGAGGATGATGAAGAACAGTTGGAGAACCCGTTACTTCTTCTCCTCCGTCTCTCGTACGGTATAAAACGTACGTACCTGCCTGCTTCTCCCGCGAGGAGATCAACAACTGTACCTGTACGTTTTTCTACCTTTTTTCCCTGGCTCTCCTCTCTGGCCTGCTACTCACACATTTTTCAACAATGGGCTTTCAGCAGTGGGTACAGAGACAGAGCAGGATTTTATAGAAAATGCCACTACCACTTCTTCTTCTCCACCAGCCGCGCTCACACAATTCATTTATATTCAATCCTCAACCAAATCCATGTAAAAGACAAGAGCAACCAGTCGAGGAGACAAACTTGAAGAAGCTTTTGAATATATAATCGTAGTTCACCTTTGAGTATTTAATTCAAGCAAAAGTCTTCTAAGCCCTGGTCTGACAATGGCCCAAGACTTTCATGATTGAGAACCTGCTTTTGCTGGCTGTGAGCTGCGTACGTAAGGAAAATCAAAATTCTGTCATAAAGCAGCCAAGAGAATAATGCACATTTACTCTCTGTATAAAAGATAATCCAAAAGCTAAATGCAACAGCTAAAAGGCAGGAGATGAGAATATATAACTGTAGTGGAAGCAAAGTTATCTTAACGTAAAAGCTTTAAGGTATTGTCGTGGATTGTGGAAACGAGAGAATGAGGAATTTGGAGAATATTAAGCAATTCAATATTGCCTCATTAAGAAGCCACGAAGGATTGTTGTGAAGGAAAGCTTTATCTACCCCCACTTACTGTTATAAACCAAAAAAATAAAGAAGCAAAGAAAATCGGTAGGATTAAGCTTAGCCGTAGCGTTAGCTTATGGCATGTATACGTCAGCAACATAAAGTTCTTTTGTAAAAACCAAATCTCTGTGGCAAGCCACAGATTTTTATGCGGAGGATTCCATACATTATGAATGCAGATAAAAGCGTGTTGATTTTACATGAGTGTGGCCTTTTCGAATATATATTTTACAGAGATTTTCGTCAAGCAAACGTTGGACGGATTAGGGATTTTAGGACAAGTTAAAATCCGTTTATAGCCATGCAGTTTCCTCTGTTCTGCACTAACTCTGTTGTCTGGATTTTGCAAACCTTCTGTTTCCTGGTATGGAATTTGCAGAGCTGCGGGATTTTTTAAATCAAGTCCGAAATTCCCCAGATTGCAAAAAAAAGACGATTTAGATTTCCGCAAGATTAGCTTCACAGAACGAGAAATTCAAGGAAGGGATATCACATATTTAATAACGCAGGATTTGCTGCATCGCAATAAGGATTTGCTGAATTATGATACACTCAAGCAGTACTGCGAATACCAAATTCAATGGCGGAGTTAATGGAGAATTTGAAAAATTTGCGAATTGTAAGTAATTGAATTCAAAACTCTTTGAAGCCATTTAGAAGCCAATGAAACCAAAACTGGGTTTGTTCGTTCATTAATTCTTGCATATTTGTAATGATTCAACAATCCAATCAAGGCGTTACCTCCAGTTCAGAATGAAAAGTTGCCTTCAAACGTAATATAATATCCTCAAGATTCCCAAGAAGTTTTAAAATTCTTTTAAGGTTCATCAAGCTCCAGGGACCGCTTGAAATTACGCATTTACGAATGCAGTCGGGGAGTTGATTTAATGGATTTTACTCTGTTCAAGGACTGAATATCTGTGAAGCTGTGAAAAATAATCGACTGATGGTTGCTGGAGAATTTTGAGAAAAATAGAGTCGTCCACAAGTGCATCCAGTCTACTCAGACAGCATCTTTGAAGCTAAAGGGTTGCTCCTGCTAAGGACAGGTGAGGGGATGATGAAGGGATCATGGATTGGCCACCGTCCGTCACTTACGGAGCAACTCAACTCGCCCACACGGATAGCCGACGGACTACAGACTAGTACAACAGCAAGTGACTCCAACCAACTGTAAAAGGTGCGAGTTATCTTTACAAAAGATAGGAAAGCTATTAAGATGCCTTAGGGAAGAAGACGAAGAGGGAAGATGTAACGGGATTGTTTGCTGCGAGCCAGGAGGAAAAAGCCTTGTTGGCTTGGAGAAGATGGAGGAAGAAGAAGAAGAAGAGACGGAAAAGTGATTCCTTTTTATTCTCTTTCTCATGTTTTTAAATTGTTTCAGAGACAAATCCTGGTGAGAATTGTCTGCAAGTGCTACTGACGCTCCTGCCTTAAAATCCTTCCGACTGCGTAGCGTTGCTGGCGTTGCAGAGTTAAAAGATTGGATTTAAATGCCCTTCTCCTTGTTGATTTTCTTTAACGGAGAAGAGTTGAAGAAGGATTAAAGTTTTGTAATGAGGTATTTGAGAGAAATTTCAATTCTTGTGTGAAACTCTGCAAGAGTTCAACTCTGTAAGGCCACGTCTCCACTAAAACCCACTGTCTTTTGAAACAAGAGACAGGGAGAAGCTTATGATAAATGAGGATGAATAATTCTTAAAGATCAGAAGAAAAGTATCTTCTCAAGAGACTTTTCTTCCCCTAATTGTGTGTACTTGGGATGGATTACGAAGAAATGCAAGAATCATTTTGAATGATTTCTAAAGAAACTTGACTCAAAATCCATCCCTGAATTAAGGAGTACAACGGAAGACGTGGAGGATGCATTTCTTAGGAGAAAACGCAAAACGAGAAGATGATCTCTCTTCTTGACTATCTTAAAGAAGAAGAAGCACTTGTTATGCAAGAAAATCATAGGGAATAAGATGAGAGTAAGGTGTTGAAACTGGTGGTGGACGTCCTGGTCAGTTAGGTTTTGATAGGATGATGCTGGCTTGGTTACTTGTCCGAGACAGAGGTAGGGTAGAAGAAGCAATCAGAGATAAAGAAAAAATTTGTTATGGCAAAGGGTCACGAGTTAATCTTATGCATCTTCTCTCCCCTTTCTTAAAACGAGACGGACAGAGGGAGAAAGGTGTAATTGTGCTGGATGTTGTACATCCACGTATTACCGTCTTATTTTCTCTTAACCTTCCTTGCTTCCCTCCTTATCGTAATTGGAGAAGAGGGTTTTACAACAAGAAGAGCAAGGAGCGCGTAGACTGGTAGTACAAGACGCTGGCCAAGATTGGATCCGGTTGTCCTAATTTATCTTTAGCGTGTAAACTGTGAGTGATACAAGAGATCAAGTGTGATAGCTACGGCAAGATGATTCTACACGAGAATGGGAATTAATCAGGAGGTGGGGAGGGAAATCTTAAACGGATCCGGATTTAAACACACCTGTGCACTCCATCTTAGAGCGTGCCGGCTTGCAGCATCCTCTTAAACCTGAGCGTGGAGGAATTAATAAGCTCAGGGTTTTTAAGCTTTTTTCAAAACCAGACAACCTAGTTTAGATTTTTCTGATTGAATCTGGATGGAATGGAATTTGTTTTCCTCGGGTGCTAATGTTAATTTTGTATTTCAAACTGGCACAAAGGAGTAAATGTTTTTACTATTCAAGTGTCAGTGTATTTTTGTACAGCTTAATCATGCAAGCAATCGAAATGCATTAGCTGCTACAAATGATGTTAACGTAAAAATGATAACGTTTCGTTAAGAATTCAAGTAGGAATGTTCCCTGACTGAGCAATGTTTGATGTTTAGAATGTTAGATGGTATTACGAAAAGCTGAGCTTTTTGTAAGCGTATTATTGCAAGCTTAGCTGGAATCAAAATAAAAATTCACCTGTTCTTACTCCCAGCATCAGCATTAATTAAGCTGGTTTAGATGGCACTTAAATTTTTGGTATGGCCGTTACTGAAGATTTTATTTCGTTTGTTTCAAGCATACAAGCTATTACTGATATAGAATGGAACGTGCTAGCTGGTTCAACCGTTACAGAGATGGCATGTGTCGATTGTCGAAGCTTACTGTAAGATACACTTGTACATGCTACGTTTTACCAAAGTTAAGTCCGTAGTAGTCTCCGTGATATGTCAAGTTCCTCTGATAAGCCAAACTGACAGTGTTACAGCATGTTTCATGCGTAATGTCCAGTTATAACATGAAATATTTCTTATAATCCTGACATTTATTGCGACACTGGAGAAAAGTTGGATATGAAATACTTTATGGTGTCGTAACATGTTGGTTACGACATTAAATGAAGAGTTAAGTATTCTGGATATACCACTCATTCTTCTTTAATGACCGCCAAGACTACTTAAAGTAAATAGTCGCAAGTTTTGCAAAGGCAGAAAAAGCAAGTTTAATTAAAATCTACTCGCAGAATCAACCAGGTAAAATCAAACAAGCTAAAAGTCAATAGTACTGCTCTTTCTGAATCAAACTCTACAGACTGGAGCAAGGAATATCGAGATACGAAGCCGCATTTACAATCCGGGTAGCATGTTCCAGGATAAAGTTATTGACTCCTGAGGAAAGCAAACTATTCGGAAAATACCCGGTACTTGCCGCCACCGATACAGGCCTGGATACAGCAAACGCTTAGAAATAGTTGCTTTGGTTGCGGCTGAATCGATAGGGTGAACTATTGTACAGAGAAGAAAATGATGAGTTTTGTTTCACAAAGCTTTCTTACCGCCGCTATCTACAAATTCTCACTCGATTCCTCCTTTGTTTTGAGAAAGTTATAAGACTATATCACTGGAATTCTATAGGAAAACCTATAGAAGTATTATTTTCTCATAGGTTTTCTTATCAATCAAAGAAGAAACAGGGAAGAGGAGGAAACTCCCGGTTAGTGACTCTAGGATTTGAGACTGCGGGTAAAAAGTTATATCCCTGGCTGTAGATGGGAATTTGATGAAATGGAGAGGATTTCCAGGAATAATCTAATAAATGCTGTGATTTGATGAAACTGACAAGGGTAAGCAAGAGCTTATAGCAGGTTTGAAAAATCCCAATCCCGCAAGACTTTCATCCCCAATATAATGTCCATGATGGATTCTCGATAGACAAGAGTACGATTACTTTTTCAAACTTGTGTATCTTGAAGCAATACTAATGCATTGAACTAAGGTTACCTTAGTGCGAGCAGGCATCATCACATGGACCAAAATACTTCGGACGTGTCCACGAGGTATTAGTGAACATCATAAGCAAGAGATAAGTTTTGCCTTTGGTGATACGATTATCGGAAGAGGCGGGAATAAAAATGTGGATATTGTGCGTGTGAGAGGGGGGAACGTACATGTTGAACATATGGGATTGGAATGCGTTAGGTTATGTGTGTGACTGAGCGGGAGGAGTCTGACGCATCTGTGAGGAAAGTCCTCACTCAAAGTGCGTTGTGTATGCACGCGCCAAGGGAAGTGAACGAAGGTAAAGAGTTGGAGAGAAGAGCAAGTTGTGGGTAGTCGAGGAGTGAGGAGTTTTTCCGAGTGTGTGAGAGAGTGAGTATGCATGTATACGTTCCTAGGTTAATGCTCCGTAGAGTCGGCCTTGCTAAGGCCAGGATAGTCAGTCAACTCTTGAGAGTAACGGGATCCCGGTCATTCACCCTAGCCGTCAACATACGAATGCGGTGTTGCCACATCCAACATTCGCACACACACTCATCCCATTCCTTTTCCACACATCTCTTTTTCTCTCTCGCGAGCTCCGGGATCTGTGAACGAAACCCCTTGTTTTTCCACTTGGAAAACCCAGTTTTTTACCTTTTTTCCGCCCAATATCCCGCTAAAGCCCTAATATTTAATTAATTTCAATTTTAAAAAATTAATACCTCTTTTAAACTTAACAAATTCCGGGAAATAATACAACGTAAACCTACCTAGGTCAAACCTTTCACTAACTACTCTTGGCCTCTTTTTAGATACATGTTTTGAGGCTAAGTCCTAGAAGTTAGAACCTTGCCCTTGTCACCTTTCCCTCCTTCCTTCTTCATGGACATGGTAACTATGGCACAGGGTTGTTAAAAGGCTGTGCCGGGTACAAATACAAGGATACGTTCTAACAGTCCGCAAATTATGCAACAATGCAAGGCGGGGCCAGCAACAACTTTACACACAGTCTTGGTTACGAGGATTTTCTATAGGGATGTTGAAGAGTTGAAAAAAGGTGAATCCCGTTACCTTTTGGTTTTGGGTATTGTGAAACGTTAGATTCTCATGATTTTTGGTCTGATGGTTCCTAGAAGAAGGGTTGGCTGAATATTATACGCGTTCCGGTATACAGCAAATAATGGGTTCTTTTGCTAGCTGTAGTGTGATGTGTAGTAGGAAGCTGTATCGTAGAGTCCTTTGACTCGTCCTCCTTGCATCACACACACTACAGCTTTGCCTTGTGTCGGAAGAGGAAGTATGGCAACAGGAATTTTGGAAGATCGATAGTGACATAACTCGGTTGAACGTTTCCATCATGTTGTTAAAAAATATGCACGGGGCTTAACATGGTGGGGGAGGGGTGGGAGGAAGTTGTCACATGTACGGCATGCTACATGAGTGTGAGAATTGAGAATGTGCGGCAAATACCACAGATTAATATTAAACGAAATGTTATTTTAAATTTACCACCTTCAAGAATATTCAGTAAATTCAAACCTAACCCCTTCATTGCCCATGAATATCATCAATAACACTGCAAGCAGGGGAATGTCGCTATGTTAATAATATTCCGCTGATATCATCACGAGACGAGTCCAAGACAATGTGCATGGACAGGATATTTAGAATGTGTGCGATAACATGGTGAGAGGAATGACTGGAGGAGGTGTGTGTGTATGCGTCTGCATACGTTTGTGGACGTCTGCGATAGCATTTAGGTAGTAGCAGTAGCACTTCCGCGGTTTATTGCCCCCGCTTTACCGTATGACTGAAGCGATATTGCAACAGTGTGTTTAGGAGCGATATTCCCTCATCATATGATCATCGGAATACCATCATCTAGCCTTGTCATTCCTCTAAGTTTAAGGTTAATTAATAAACAATGCTCTTGGAATTTGAACAATTTTTAGCGCCAGTTTAAAACTGTATTATCTTTAGCACGATCGTAATTAAATTAATCCGGAGCTATAGTAAATAATGCACTCAACTGTTTAACGGCTAATTAACCTTGAAACCGAAGGGAAACCGAAGGGATCAAGGAAGAGTAATCCTGCCTTACAAATCCCGAATATGGATTGTTGAAATATGGGATTTAAATATAATTAAATAATTTCAAAATAGCAATGCTTACCTCGTATAGTACTCGGCATCTTGACGTCATCCTCCCATGTAATCACTTGTTAATAAAAAACAATTGCAATAAATTGCAAATTTTCAAGTATTTTTTATAAAATTTTTCCTCACTTTTCACTCTTCCGGATTTGTTGTTTCACTATTCCTTTGAAGAATTAAAATGTGTTGAAAGGTTTTAACGCGCACAAATTCTTTTAAAATTCACACAATTTCCCTCAACAATATAATCAATCCGTAACTCGCCTTGGCCACTGATTATTATTCCGTGTTGTTGTTAAAATTTGCATTAATTGCAAATATGTGCGCTAGTAAAATCCCACTGCATAAGTATGTATATCCTTATGCTTTCTTCTCTCTCCTTGAGGTGATGACAGCCCGAGTCGAAGATAATTTACAAATGCGGAAGAGGAAAAACACGCTGTTATTGGAATTGCAAATAACGGATGAGTTTAAAAATGCACCCACTGGAACTTGATGACGCTCCAACTACAGCTTCCTCTCAACTTCTTGAGCAAGTTTTACTGTATCCTCCAACTTGTCTCCAATAAGTTATTTCCGTAAGCGCTATTGCAGTGATAGCGTTCCGGGATTTTCGTTCCCAACTTTCCCTTTGACTAACTAACGTTAAGCCCGACGTGTGGTCACTGAAGCAGAAGAAGGATAATAATAATAACGGAGATGATAACACAGAAGCGTCGTCCTCCAAATTCCACTTCTTCCACCGAACTCTCCGAAGCGTATGAGTTGCAGCGCTGACAATGAAGTATACTAGTGTCCAGTGTCGGCGTAGGCTGCTGCTGCTGCTGCTGCTGGGTCTCTCCAACGTTTCAGTGAGTGTGCGAAAAAGGAGGAGGGAGTTTTCCTCTACGCAGTCAAGGAGGGTGCGTGCGACCGTGATCAAGCCCTACCTTCAGAAAGAGTGCCTAGCCGAAGACTATATAAACGTGATGAGATTGCATCCACAAAATGCGTAGCCGGGGTCTATGTCCACCTGACTTGCAATCCTGGGAATCAATGCCAAAACCCTTGTACGCTCTCTCTGATAGGCAAGTCAGAGTCCAACCCCAGGAGATACGCTTTACTATATGAGGGCGGATAAGCCTGTATTTGCAAACTTCGGGTAGTAGCTTGCATACAGCTCTGCCGTGATGATGATTCTCTAGGTTACCTGTTCTTCTTCTTCCTTTCCTGGCGATGATGATGAAGGAGTTTGCTGTGTATATGCTGGCAAGGTGTTGGCTCCGCTACCCAAGGAACGAGATGAGCCTTTGGTTTAAGCGGTGGAATAACGGTGAAAAGAGTTGGGAGGATGAAAGCATAGAAGATTCCCTCCTTGGATCTCGGCTTGACTTCCTTGGAGGATTATTTTTTACTGGGCAACTTGCTTGTTGCGTAGGGTGGCGAAATTTTTCAACTCCCTCCTCCTCCTCCCTCCTTCTTTTGTATTATGCGAATCCTTTCTTGTAGATGAGGCAATCTTGTTTTACCGTAGCGGCGTCTCCTCCCGCTCCTTCTTCTCTGCACAGTCCCTGCCCGCGGCGGTCCGCGGATGAGAGCGTATATAAGCGTACTAACGGCTATAGGCGGATCAAGACAGAGATACAGTGGGATTTATAGGAGAAATAGAGGAAGAAGAATACGGGAAATCTTGTGCACAAATTCGCATATAAATGTATACTCAGCTTGCGGTATGTACAAAGTCGGTACAGTTGGCTCGTGGTGGTTGATGCTGCCTTGTAGTAGGCCCCCGGATTACAAGTTTTAGCGGATCTCTGTATGCCGTAGTATTATTACAAGCTATAGATGATGAGATGAGGGACGGAAGGGATCGACCGCACGCACGGGTTAAGAAGAACCGACTGACTTGCAAAGACCAAGAAAGAGTATTGAACTCGGATGAGCCAAAACTTGTAGGGGATAACATAACTGTTCTCTTCTCCATCAGGCCCATCCATTCTTCTACACTAGATTCAATCCTATTACATCACATGGCAGAAAACCTGTAGGAAAGCCTCTGCCTGCGAAATATCATCCTCCTCTGAAGTATCAAATGGATTGCTGGTCGTTCGTAGTAGTAGTCATAGCACTCGCAGAGATGAGTTTTATCCACAGAGGCGCTGCGGAGGAATCATTCACTCAGCTCTATACGCATCTTCCTCCAAAGGTTTCCTCAAGTTTAACTTGAACAAGTTGGAGATGATATGGTCATAGGTTTGAAAGAATCACATAGTAGATTGTGAACGAAATCCGGTCTCCATTCTAGTTACGGAGGCGGCGTTGATTTGCAGCCTTATACAGCATTCAAACCTTGGAGAACTTGAGAATGACTTGAACTTAGAGACAAGGAAACTCAAAGATGCAGAATTCCAGGAGGTGATGGGAAAGTTGCAAAAGGAGAGGGAATAAACAGGAGAAGAAAGAGGAGGAGGAAGCAGAAATGCAGATTTATACAAGTTGTCATTTGGACATGGTAAGGAAGAAGAATTTAAAGAAGTGAGCCTTTGTAGAGTCTCAGTTCTCTCTAGGCCAATGCAATATTTAAAGTCAACCTTAGAAAGGGCAGGGTGGAGGAGAAACAAGGCTTGCAAATGTGGAAAGAGAGGAGAGAGACACGGAGGAAACAAGTGCAGAGAGGAAACCAGAGAGAAGGGAGACACGCAAGAAAATTTTGCAACACTCTTGCATCCTGGATAGACAAATTCCATTCATTAAATATGCAGCGTCAATTACGTCACAGACGGGAAAAGAATGTCGGGACTGTGATGATGTGGATACCATGACAAATATAATTCTTGAAACTATGCCGGTGGGATGGTTTGAAGAAGAGGACTTTTAATTTAAAATTCAGGACCTTATTTGACTACGAAACAAAGTTTTTGCGAACGTGTAGGGAAATTCGCGAATTTGACGCATTCAAGTCGCGAATCCGCGAATCTCAAAAGCGCAAAGGGTCAGGACTGTTGAGGTGACTGGTAAGAAAGACTAGTAGGGTTCAATGGCCATTTTTGCTAAAGGATAGCCTACTGGTTTGTTGCAGTTGGGGGGGGGGTACAACTAATTTGCACATTTGATTGTAATTAGTACGAAGTTTTTTTGTGCTAAACAACCCTGTGAGGTCTTATATAGGATGGAATTGTCATTAATTTCTTATATTACAATACAGTTGAACAATTATATTTATTGCAAATTCTAAATCCGAGCAACTCAAACAACTTGCATTCTTGAATCTCGGTTTGAAAATGATTATATTAAACATACTGGAAATAAAGCTTTCAAAATCAGTACTAAGTACGAAGAACCGAGGTAGCCGCCAAGTCTAGTGGAAGGCTTCCGCCTAAAATCCGCAAACCGGAAATGATGACCCCGGGCATAGCGGGGGAAGAGACGGGTCTGCTTAGCATTCAAACGAGCACAATTTAATTGATACCCTGCAAAACCTATTGCCCGAAGGAGATAACACTGCAAAACTGGGAATTGATTCTCAGTCAATCGTTAAAACCTAAAGATCAATGACTCTTATCACGGGTTTGCAGGTCAGGTTGTAAATAATTATCCCCTGTGCTGTGTGAAAAGAACATCAATTCAAATACTACACAACAAGGACAAGAAGAGAAGGTGAGGAATTGGCTGAAAATGTAATTGCATTTAAAATTTAAATTCTGGACACACCTCAAAATTGGGATTGGAAAACACATGTTGTATTGACATGTGAAATGATGAATGCATCAAGAATTGTAATTGATGATTAAATGTACCGTTACAGCTCTAGTAAGGTTAATATTTCAGATGTATCTGTAGGAAGCCATGCATGGAAAAAATTACTAGTTTACTGTTGTTGTTCTAAGAATCTTGCGTTAATTTCACGAGTCTATACGCGGGCACTTGTAGAGGTGCAGCCGACTGGGGTTATTCGTGGTTAAGGTTGGAGGAAACCCTACTGACCTCATGTTGAAAAATAAGGGGTTGAATGTCTGGGTCTTTTGAGGCTGATGTTGTGTGTGTGTGTGTGAGAGAATCGTGGTGAGTTTGTTAGCACAGAAATCGGACAGGTGGTGTGGGAGAAAGAAGGGCTTCCACCAACCAAAGCATGTACAGTCTGTCAGCACTAATCTGCGTATATTCAACTGACCTTAGCCAGCTAACTGACCAGAGAGGGGAAGAGGGGAAAAACACTGCTGTAACAGAGCAGGAATACAAGCTTCAAGAGATTCAGAATGCCGGACAGGAGGGAGGAACCGCGGAGGAGTGGTAGTGGCGAAACTTCAAAGAGTATCATCAAGAGTCGAGCGAGGATCAAGCGTCAATGGTCAAGTTTAAAGTACACACATAGCAGGCAAGCTCTAAATGCATATTAAAGAATGCTGGGATAACGCTGACGCTGCATCTTAATATAATGCACAAACTGACCAGCTGAGATGTGGGATTGACCGCTTGGTCTTGTTGGGTTCTTCCAAGTGCCAAGACAAGATATACAATGTATATTTTATGTAATTCACGGGTTTGTGGCGGGAGGAAAATTGGTGAGGAAATGTGGTGTTTGACCAGCACAGCCAAAGCAATTTCATAAAAAAACCAAAATTATAGAGCAGACGCAATTCAAATGGATCAAGCAAGACATACAAGCCAAACCGGGAAAGGATGATTCCCACAAGCAAATTAATATCCCTGAGAAGAGGATAAACTACATTCAACATATCATCATCTCGGCATGGAACTAATAGCAACTAACGAGCAACTGTAGTATGATTATACGAGGATTAATAAACGTTTTTACTTATTACATGCCTGACTGCCGGACGCAAGCCCTGTGGGCAATGGGCAAAGGGTAATCATTGATTAAACTTTTTTCTAACCGTCTTAATTTAAACCGTACATGTAGCCGTGCTCACATTTAAATTTCAAAGACATGAGAACATTTAATAAGGAAACTAGATTTATAGTTGTAGTCAGTCAGTCTATGAACGGGGAAAAGGCAAAGGGGAATGTTTAAGGAATCCAATGATTACGCAACGTTTACAGTTTTGGACATCTCTTTTCTCCACTTGTTAAGTAATAGGCTTCAGCCCTCGCGGATGAGTCTATAACTTAACCCGAGTTTACTAACAATGTTGCCGCGGAAGCGTCTACCCACCGCTCCTCCTTGCGAAAGGAGAAAAAAATGGCAAAGTTTCAATGTAATTAGCCGCTCCAAAACAACAAGTTAAACTTGAATGAGCAAAAGAGCAGTGAGACTGAACATGAAGTCGGAGAAAAGAATAAGTAAGCAAGGAAGAGGGCGGGAAGAGGATAATCAATTTTTTTAAATTACGCCATTCCTTACAATTGTGAGAAGTAAAAAGAATAATAATAATAATAATATGGTTGTTGCGGATTCAATGGTCGGATCGGATGATTAGCAGTTAGGAAGGAGCAAAAGTTTGCCGTCGAAGCGAACACACAGCAGCGCTATTTTGTGTTAGAAATAAAAAAAATTCTAACCGCATGAATTATGCATCTCAAATTTAATTCCTCATCTTAACCTAACGTTGCCTTCTCAAATTCAATGGCCGGTAGCTTGCAATAAATACAGTTAGTGAATAACTACACAGGATAGCAAGAACTCGATGTGGCTGGAATAGATTAATGTGCGAGTTTACATACGGTACATCTAAATACTACCTTCGCCCCCGTTATTTATATGGTTTAATCTACAATGCAGCCACAGATTGGACGTTTAGTTTGTACCTCTGCGTTGCAGTTTACTACACTTAAACAGTTACCGAAATAAACAATTTTTCGGTAAGGTCAATGTAATGGCACACGTGGAAAAGGAAGAAGTGTAAATAACCCACAGAATGTCTCGAAATTAGCTTCTTGAATTAGCGAATCTCCAAATGCTTGAATGATGTTATGCTGTAACAGCAGAGAGAAGCCTTGTTGGAATGTCTGCTAAGCAAGCTTATTCATCGCCCTATGTATGTCTTGTCACCATATTGACCGCTGCACATGGGCTAAAACACGGTTTATGCTAGCTCGAGAAAAACTGTTTTAGGGACAAGCTTCTGAACAAGCACTGTCGCTAAAGCAAAACCATTTTCAATGACCCAGACCCAGCGCAGGGCGCGGCATGTTAAGCCTCCTCCGGCAAGCGGCCGTATTCACCGGAAGGGAATACTTCCATTTGCTAAAAATCAAGCGGTAACAGTTAATTACAGGTGAGAAACATGTAATCAACAATACGTTACTTTTGTGTCTGTATGGTGCAATATACGGTTAGGTGAAGGCTTTCCTAGCAAAACAAATCCTTTGGGAGACTCATCATTTAATGGCTTTAAAAAATTGTAAAACTAGGAATACTTAACTTACGCTGAACATATTGATGGAAACAGACTGAGTGAGAGAATCGCAAAAGTTTTGCGAATGTTAGTTCTATTGTAATTTACAAAACATCCTTTATATTTCACTCTCCAAGTTAATTGACGCTGTAGACGGCTGATTTTGACAGAAAGGAGGAGGTTTGCGATAGAGCACTTGTCTATCTTTCGCATCTGTGACAAAGCTTATAAAGTTTATGATTTGAGCAATCTTCATTAACGGACGGAAGGGAGGAAACGCCAATCTAAAAGAGTATAACATTTTAGAGTTACAAGCTGGGAGTATATATAAATGCCAATTTTGTTGTCAGGATGATGATGATCATGCCATCATTCCTCAGATTGTTTGTGATCATGTCTGATTTGATGCAGAATGTGCAATTATCCAGCAGTGTGAAGATTAACGAGTGAATCAATGTTCATGCTTGCATAAACCAGATAAGATTCTGTTAGTGTATTAACAGTTAGCTGTTTCGGTTAATTCAATCATGGTAACGCAGCGAAAGCTCGCTGTGAAAGCGTCAGAAGAGTCAATGAGAAGCGTCAACAAGTTATAACGACAAATGTTAAGATTGGACTGGCCAGAGCTAGAGAAATAGCATTGAATGCCTGCGCAGTCACAGCTACAGCGTAAAAAGCTGTGACAGCGTAAAGATTTTAATGCATAAATTACAATTCCGCAATTCGTAAGCTGAGCGGTATCAAAAACGTAAGTAACGGTCACGTTATCCACTGCAATGTTGCAGCATTTTTGAGAAATGATTTTCCGGCTTTGTGCACGAAAAACTTGTTAAATTCAATCCTATAGTCCATCATAATTCCAATTACCGTTTAACCTATGGCTTCCACCTTGGCCAGTAATAGTAAGCAGAAATATATAGGTAGTAATAGCTCATGCATTAAACTATACAAATCTTCTGCTTATTACAATCCCTGTTGTGTACAACAGTTTGAAACAGCAGTACTGCTAAAATTCCCAGTAAAAAATTTGAATATCAATTACCAAAATCATACGCTCGTAGGAAAGGTATGCTTTAAGCTTAGGAAATATTTGAAGCTTTCGATATTTTCACCGCTGTCTTTCTAAAATATCCATTTAACGCAATAAAAGGAATTTTAATTAAAAATCTGATGCTTGCAAATAAAAGCAAGTAATTTGTTTCCCATCGCACGGAATTAACCTGCTCATAATTCTGTTTACAGTTACACGGAATCACGCAAGATGCTTACAACGATAGCTTCGAGTGGTGACACTAATTATGATTTGTAAAATTGCAATGCCAAGTTCAAGATAAAGCTACTCTGCGCATGACTATAATCACAATATCAGAACCAGTCACTCTGACCACACATATAACCAATATGCCAACGGATGAGATGCAAATATTACATAATTTGTTCCTCTCGCTCGTACTGAATGTCATGTTTCAAGTTTAAGGCACAAAAAGCTAACGCACTCTCTTGCTAGCCGCTCTTTAAAATATTGAAATTTGATACCTATGTATAGGCATACTCCATACAGCAGGGAGCACAGAACGTGTACAGAAGGTTGCAAAAGAAGCAGATAGGGTTCTTCCGTTACCATCAGGAAACATCTGATACTGAGATATAAATTACGTGTTATATGTTGCGCGAAACGAAATGTGATGGACGGGGAAGACAGGACAGATAGCCTTCGTCTTGGGATTGTAACGTTCCATATCGGATGCACGGTGGGTTTATAAGCAATTCTAGTATGATTTTATCGTTCGAGGGGAAATAAGTAAGAAGTGTATGCAAAATCCGGTCCGATGCTTGTAAATCCTTGCAAAAGATTTCGCGATAACTTTTGTATATGCATGGTTGTTGATACAGTAGAAATATAAATTGCGGATTTTAAACCTTCAGGCATCAGACCAGGATTATATATGAAGACCAAGAAGAGAAGGAGTTATGAAGAAAAAGTAATTTAAAAAGCTCCGGAGGAATAATGCGTGCTTGTCTAGCATAGGATTAATGGGATATGATGGATTAAGGATGTGTTTTTGCAATATATAATCTCTTATGTCAAAGACTTCTGCTCTGGCCCAGACGAGGTTACCCAGCCTCAAGCTTTTAGTTAAAGCCCAGGCTCAGGAAGACAATAACTGAAATTAACTAGGGTTACGAAGGTTAGGTCCAGGCTTGGTTATAGTCGTGCTAAATGGTTACGGATAGTCATACTAAGCAGTTGTAGTAGTCTTGTCCTCCTAGTTCGCCAACTTCACGTCTGTCTGTCTGGTTCAATAGCTGGTCTTGAACGATTTGATACGGATGAAACGAAGGATTTTCTTATTGTTTTACATATAATCAAGAGTATGCCATTGTTTAGAGCTTAGGAGAAGAGATTGAAATAGAGATTGCTGGGATGATGAGTGAAGGAAGAAAGGAAGAGATGAAAAACTGCTTGCTGTGAAAGAAAATGTATCATATTTCTTTTTACAAGCACCGTCTAATGTTCTCTTGTTGTGACTCCCAGCGTCAGATGAAACAAGCGTCTGCTGTATTGTACATTGTTGATTATTATCGTAATTGTCAGAATGAGGTGTTGAGATTTTACTCAACTTTAAATTCATTCCCGCGGGGCAATCGCAATGTTTCTGTGCATAGAACTAAGCATCTTTGATGATTTTTTATGTAACCGATTTTCTGCCGAGAGGTTTGTATGAGAGACGATAAAGCGTCGGCATAAGCTTCCGTTTCCGGTTAATTCCTGGAATGTTCTGATAGACAATATTCGCGAAAATAGGATAAAGCGTCAGACGCTTCCGGTATATTCCAGGAATTTTACGGTGCAATGGACCAAAGGATGGCGGTCCTATACATTGATGTGCTAGACTTGGATCAAGGAATTGGTAAGGGCCATTTTTACTTTGACGTTTTGCGAATCCGTCAATGCTAATTGTTTCAAGCTTTAGGGTAGAAGACACCTGATTTCTCTGCTTTCAAGTTCAATCGTATTGTACTCCACTGCGACACAGACCTCTGTATACTGGCATTGAATACTAATGAACAATTATTTATCTTTGCCGAGACTCGAGACAATGAAGCATGCTCTGTTTTAAATAATGCAACCTGTATCAGTCATCAGCCACAGGACTACCTTAAGCAATAAGCACATTGCCATACTATTGGCAAAGAATCCTTGAAGGATTGGAAGAGAGACAATATGCGGCATTGTACAGTGTCTTCGGGCTAATTTTGATTGTAAAATTCTGCAAATTTTGGATAATACTCATTCGAAGAACAGTATGGATGGAACAAGAGAAACGGATAATACTTTGTCCTGTATAATTGTGCACAGTGCTTTATTGTGTCTGTTAGTTCAAGACAGATGCTAAAATAATGTAATTCTTATGAATCCTATGCTTCAGTATATTTGCCACAGCATTGCACGAATTGTTGCGGCTGTGCTGTATCCTCTTCTTCTTCTATTCTGTACTTCGTACATCTTTGTTCTTAATTTCCGCAAGACTTTGTTTCACAAATGAAGTGTTGAGTAAACTGAAATTTGAATTGTTGGCAACGCTTCCTTGTCGTGGCTGCCACACCACCATAGTTCACATTCTTGGATTCCTTTTGTACTTATATCGCAGTAAGGAGTGGAAACTTTTACATGGTATTGGCAAAAAGGGTTTTTATGTCTTCTCTCGCTTGTCTTATCTATAGCAATTAGGAAGGACAAGCAGTAAGTGGCTGCGCATCTTGGAAAAGACAACCGACAAGACGAGCGAGATGGTATGGAATAACGGCGGACGGCGGTTATTTGCAAGAATCATGAAAGAATTTACGCAATCCATCCACTTACGCTAGTACTCACTATAGTATACATGATTTAACTATTTAAAGCTTCCATATATCTCCGTCACTCCGCTCCTACAATCCTGCTAATCCTTTATAGCAGTCCTCTGCATGAAGTTTATACATTCTCGCAAAAAATATGGATAACCATGATAACCGTCTCATGCTGTTCTTCCTTACAAACTTAGGAGGAACCACGTAAGTACTGGTGGGTTTTAACTGTTCAAATAACATCAAAGAGCGTTTTAGGAGAACATTCTATTTGAACTCTTGAATTCTAGCTTGCTTGCTTGCTCATTGGTCTCTGGTTGTAAAGTGTATACATTACCAATGTGCACTGTGAGACGGAAAGGACACTTCTGTCCGAGGTCTATGACATTGATATTGATGCAATGTGATACGCTATGCAATGCATCTTTCGCTATAATTTTTAAGAATATAAATTACAAGCTGCGCTTCTCAGTTCAAAGAATTAAGCAGGAAGATCGGGAAGAATTGAATTCCAGACAAATTGAAGAATTCGTTGAGTAAACGCCGTGCGATTACCGATCAAATTCGCATCTTCTGTCACAAGCAGATTGAAAATCCTTTCAAAAACATTAATGTTGATTGGCTTTCGTCTGAGCTTTGGGCAAGTATAAATCCATACTGCCAGCTCTTGCGGCTTGTAGGAAAACTCCAGTGCAAACACATGCGAATGTTTATTCAATTTTAAATACCGTTAGGTAAGCACAGCAAGTTTAGCTGCAGCGGTAGCGATTATTTAAGCGGGGAAAGGAAATTGTGGTGTACTTTGCTCATGGTGTAGAGTGAACGTTTTTAGCTTGCTCATAACTTGAGTAAATACACATAAACGTTGATGTATGCAAAGTTTTTGACGTCAAGTGCGTGAGTTAATTAACGCAAGAGGAATTAAAGAAAGGAGACAGGTAGATGAATAATTAGCTTGGAGCCAAGTAAGGAGTTTTAAAGAAGCTTGTATAATTTGCATGGCTTAAATGATGATTGCACAGTAACATGGTATTTAGCTGTAAGCTTTTTGTATTTGGCTCCCAGGCTGGGAGCTGTGTGCACATGGGGCATATTTGCTAAAATGCTTGAGTTTAAAATTGTGAGCATAAACCCAGGTGCGGGTGGAACAGGTGTGGGCGAATTAGCACCTGAACCATAGACGAAGCAGGAAGAGACGGGCAAATACTCAAGAAAACGTGTATTGCATTCAAGTATTAGCTTGTAAATTATATGCTTATGCTATACTCTGTATATTGAACAGGAACGTGCAACTGTACGATGGTGAAACCAGGAAAGATAACCGGCAAAAAAATTTCGGCTTGTATATAATAATTCATAAATACTGACGGGATTGGCAAAATGCATGAGTGTACAGGTTTTTATTGGGAGCCAGTGCGGTATTAAAACTTAACAGTTAAAATATTGAACTTTTAAAAAATCTACAAATTGACATGGAAACTAGAAGTTTTTAATAATTTCTATAGACAAGGGGTCGCTGCAAAGCTTAAGAACTAAACACGAACAGAAAAAGGGATATATTAACGGACCTATAGGCAAATCGATTAGATAGAACTTGGAAAAACAGTATGTGTACGCACAAGAAACACTATCGTTAAGGCCGTTGTTAGGCGCGGTGAAATCAGAAAAGAAAATCTGAGGATTGCGTGGCTTTGTAATATTTTCATGTCTCTCTGTTCTTTCAGGGTTTGATCGAACCTGAAGTGAAGGCCTGGAAGCAAGAGAGAAATGAAGCCAAAGAAACCCGGAGATTAGTTTTCCTAGTACCTGCTGGAAGCTATGGCAGTCACCGAGCAATGGAGTTATATTTTTACACACATGTAATATCAAGAGGAATGTAGAAAAGTAATGGAATAAGAGTTTTGATAAGAACCGCATGAGTGAAAATAGCAACGGGTGAAAATAAAAGCTATAATAAACAAAATGACAATGTGCGTGCGAATCCTTAAGCTGCAACAGCACGACAATAATACATTTCGAGGATGACGATGAAAGAATAGACTCGTGAATCAGCTGGCCGTATGGCATACAAGATTATTTACTTTCCAGCACTGCTGTGAGTTATGGGATAAATAATGCATGTGTACATGGCGTTGCTTTCAGTTACAGATTTGCTATGCAATATAAACTCTAGGATGTTTGTCCAAGCCAAGGTATGGTTAATTTTGATCATATAGAATTATTATGATTTTTATCAAAATTATTACCTTCTATGACGAGCCATTTTCAACTTAAGCTTTTCAATCCGCCCATTCATAAAATATCTAAATTACAGTGATAAATAAATTCTAAATTGGATGTTTACATACGTCAAGATTTTCTAATTCTAGTGATGGAACTATCCGACCTATGATAGTTGAATACAGCGGTGGGGAAATAATTTAGCTAGCGTAACAGCGACCTTATTTGAATACGCAATTTAAACATTAAGGCTTGATAAGTACAGGTTATTTAATTAGATAGAAACCTGACATTGTACAAGACAAAAATGCAAGAGTAAGTAAATCATCATGGTTTTTGACATTACTTTAATCGTCACATTAATAAAACTAAGAAACATACATTAGTTTCACTTGAAGAAGGTCAAGTATACACTTCTCTAAATAATTTCCTAAAGTTAGTCGCTAGGTTTTAAATTCTAACCCTCAGTCAGTTCTTCAAATTATATTGTCTTTGGACTAGATTAGGGATTCACAAGAGGGAGGCACTACTCTACTCACTGACTGACCAAGGCAAGGTTGATGGAAAAAGCTAGGACTTCTATAAGGTCGAGGTTACATTTCACTTTTGTTGTGAAAATGAGTACGATGCACTCATTCACTCATAAAGTCAGCCTGCTCTGATTTATAAATAAAAGTGATTCAGAGGGACAACTCTGAGACCACTCACTCACTCCTCACTGACTCCAACTTGAACTTCACATCCTTCCTCCTTGAGATACATATGTACCTTTTAGAAACGAGTAAGGAGTCCATAGCATCGCTAAAGAAAATGCAAGAAAACCCTCAGGAATTTTGCACATGTAGGTGCCGTTAAATAACAAACTGGCATGGAATTCCCTTCCTCATTCATTCAACTTATGACGAATCCAGCTGCAGCCTAAGGCAAACGGCAAACCCGACGATCATGAAACATGAATAAGTTTAGGCAGTATTCTTTGATATGACGTTGGTTATATAAAGCTCCGTCAGCTGGAGGAAGCGATAACGCACCAGAGGAGGCAATGACTCCTGGAAGAAACGTTTCAAACCCGCAGAGTGGAATGCAGAGGGCGCTGCGGCTGAAGAACCCAAGGAGAAAATTTTTGGGAGGGTGTGGAAAACGGTAAAGATGCGGGAAATGCAAATGATGACAGGGCTATACTATAGATTGCAGATGGTCCTGATCAAAGGCAGGAGTTGAAAAAAGAATGGAAGGATTGTTTGGACAAGGATGGGATGGAAGAAGGAAGGATGATGGTGGTGGCAAGATGATGAGACGAACGGAGATGACTGGCAAGATTGTTAATGAGCGTGAAAACGTTGGAGTGGCGGCTCAAAGGACAGGAACAAGTTACGGGTATGTGCCGCGATGATCTAAGACTCTTGTTACGGAAATGCAGAATTCCAACGAGGTGGGCATGGTATGATACGTTGAGGGAAATACAAAATGCATACAAGGAGAGACGGACGGCGGATTCACACAGGATAACTTTGGGGAAGGGATCAATATAAAATGACAATCAAGTTCATTGACTATTGACGCTAGAAGAATAGGAGGAAGGTGTGTATATTAGTTTGTACGCCTTGTTCCTCTGCCTCCTGTCCGTCAGTCTTGTAGACAATCTTATGTAAATTAATGACGATGGTCGTCATACAATACGACGAGGCAGGTTTTGCTTCGACTTATATCCCGACGGCGGTAAAATAATAATACACGGAGTCTATGCCAGTTATGGGAGATCCAGGCAAGATTTGCCGGAGATGGAAGTAACAAACACGATATAACGATGAATTGAAATAAAATAATTCATGTACTATCACGCCGTATGATTTACTATCTCACGATGGAGTGGACAGATAGAAGATGAAGGAAATACACAATTGACAATGCGAATACTTACATACAAAGGTACAAAATGCTACAACCCTGAATTCCAAAGATGACGACGAGACTAAAGGGCTGTAAGTAATGGAATTGGAATATTATGTACAAATATAGCTGCCAATAAAAGTCTGTTTATAGGGTTTAACGCTACATAAATTGACTGTATGTTATTACTCGGGCTTGATCTATCGATCAAGTGTCAGACAATTGGCTGAAACGGTGACAGGGCAAGGCAAATTACCGTAAACAAGTAGGAAAATAATATCTATGCGTTTCTAGTTTCGGATTTTATGAAATGTATTTAAAGCATGGAGACTGGTGAGTGGAAGAGAATATGAGTACCACGTTCGTTATACAAATTTTCGAAGCCGATAACGATGGATATTCTCAAAACTTTAATGTGAGGGCAGTTTCTTAACAAGAACTTCATAAAGAATTCATAGTAGTGTAGGCGGCTTCAATTGTGCATAGTTTTGTTTTCCAATCCCTATTTTATTAAGGGCAGGAAATTAAAATTCCACGGGAAATTCAGAACTTACAACCGGGAACTTCTTTTCGATGAAAAAAATTCAAAAATTTAAATTCAAATTTTCAAAGTCGATCGAAAATTCAGATATTTAAATTCAAATTTTCAAAAATTCGGTCAAAAATTTAAAACTCGATTTGGATTATAAATTCAAAATACGAATTCGCCGGGAAATTCAAAATTTACGAAAACATTAATTAACATTTAGTACAAGATCTCTCACCTGTGTATATTCTAATAAGCTTCGTACTTTTTCATAATAGCTTCATGTACATACAGCTTAGTTTTTTGGTGGCGAAACCTTTACTGGAAATTTGTAACTGTACATGCTTTCCTCACAGAAAACGTTTAAAAATCACGTAGAGCTTATACCAGCAAATTCCGCTTTGAATAAAGATTTAAAACCATGAATACCCATGGATGATTGTATACTGTCTTACGATTGCTTACATCTCCGCTTACTCATTTTCTTGTAGGTATACGCCGCAGGTGAGTTTAAGAAGGCAAAACCTGAGCTTGTGTGAGTGAGCTGCTGCCTGTTTTGACGTTTGCATTTGTCTTACATGTCACTGCCCGGTATTATCCTCGTCATTTAAAATAAAATATTTCAAAATGCCAGTGAAAAAAAGAAAAGATGAAGATGAAACGGACGCTAAATAATTGCTTGCTGTCGGTGAGAATATTTTTCAAGAGCTATTTTTTCCTTCTAAATGTTCGCACTGTCCCAGTGAAAAAAAATTAGAGTGTAAAGAAGACAAACGAGTTACAAAGAGAGAAAATTATAGGAAGAAGCAAAAGGATTCATAAAGAGCGGATGAAAAACGTTTTATAGGATTTACTAAATCAGCAAGACTTTGAAGAAACAAACTTTACGGAAATCATCGGGTAAATGATCCGGCAATAAAAAATTAAAGAAACTACACCTGAACGCTACTGCATCGAGCACTGAGTTCAGTCCTCAGAATTCACTTTTTCCATTCGAATTTTTTGTTCGCAGAGTAGTCAATTTTACAATAAAACTAGCGCGGCGGATTAACGGATTTCTTCCGACTGATGAATTGTTGAGCGTCCGTTTGCTACGCACTTTCTGCAATTTGTCAGCTTGCTCAACTGCTAAACTACAAGGGAATATGCAGCGTAGAGTTTTGATGACCCCGCGGACCGATAGAATTAACGACATTAATTTCAAGATTTTATGGGCTTGGCTGATTCGGAATTGATGGATCGATGCGTGCATGGAGGTAGAAACAAAATACTTATGGATTTGAAGCGACCATTTCTGGGAAATGAGAGAAACGTGTCTTGGATGGACTTGAGTGGACGCTGGTTGAATCGTTTTATTCTCACAGTGCAAATTTAAAGGTTCGGTTTGTTTCTTGGAGTCGAAACGGTAAAACGGAAAGCGGTGTGGTGTAGCGTAAAAACGTTTCTCACTCCATCTCATGCAGTCGTTGGGAGGGAAGGCTTTTTGCTCCTTGCTTATGGAGAATACGAGTGTTGCGAATTAGGAGAAAAAAATTACCGTTATAATGACAATGTGTTTGCTCCTTCCTCACGCTGTTGTTGTGAAGCTGTATGGTTGCTGTAAAGCCATTATATTCTTTAGCTGGCTTTTTCCCCAGGGCAAAACATGAGTGATGTAATTCTTTAAACTTGGAGTAAAGCACGGAAAAGGGGTGTGGCTTGTTAAGGGAGGGAATTTGCTATACAAGAACGCTGCCGCTTCATGTCGCTGGTACTTCTTACGCTCTTGCCTAAACCTTGTTTTGCCTAAAGCTTAAGCCAAGCTTAGCTTGTGCCTAACTTGGATGTTGCAAATATTGTTTACGATCCCAAACAATGTCTGGCAGAGACGCTACGTCTGGCAGGGAATCCCATTAAACGTGCAATTCACGTTTTGTGCGGTAGAACTGTTTCAGCGCTTACAGTTTTCTCTCCCACCTTCCGTCAGATGCGAAAAATTTCAGGCGAGAAAAATTTCAAACCGTACAAACCAAGACCTGATATGACCAAAATTTGAAATTCTAAAACGAACAGATACACAATTTGATTTTGATTTACAAGCAAATATTTTAATAACGGATACCATAGCCGGAAGCGCGCTAACGATCTAAAAGCTATTTGATTGAGCAGAAGTCCAATCCTTTCTGCTTCTGTCAGCTGTTTACAATGTTCGCTTTTTACAAACGTTTTATGTTTGCTATTAAGCAAAGCTTAAAAAGAATAAACCCGGGTTCCCGGAACACAACTATAGCCGTTAAAAATTTACAGGCTTCATAATCTCTTCAATTAGCTCGTTACTTTTGAAAACTATAATTGAAGTTTCCGAATTTGTGAGCTTATGTCACTCAAATTTCATTTTCATAAGCACTCCGTGTGCTTATTCAGTGTCCCACTTTTCTCCTAATGTGAATGTAATCTCCGTTCTGAATTAGCATATTTGCACAAATGCCACGGCTGTGTATCTGCTGTTGTGGTCAGAGCAAGTCGACAAAATTAATTATCAATAAATACTACAGAATCAAATTGAAGAGAATCTGCATCAGCAGTGATGCACTTGATTTTAAAGCTACAAATAATTCTTGGATATTTTAATTTAATCCCGAACGATCGATGTAGCCATTTTTGATTTTATTGTATTTCTCGACTTGCAAGACTAAATAAATGTAACTGAAATTGTTATGCTTTAATCCTTAAATTTAATTAAAATGATTTTTGTGTCACATACACAACATCTTTATTCCATTGCGGCTTCTGCAGACTTGGATCCGTTTAAGGTTTGAAAAAGCACTACAGCCTAAAACAAATGATGTCACAGAATAATAGAAGAAGATATAAGCTCTGGGAAGTACAAGGAAATTGAAGCAGAACGAAATGTCGCATCTTTATTGTGGATTGCGGTGGTGCAAATAATGGAATAATTCTGTGAATTTAATAGGGCATGGTTTTATTGAATGTGTGGCTTATTTACAACAAACTTGTGTATAGTTTCACGAAAGAAGAGGCAATATTTTAATACTTAAACAATGAGACTCATTGTAATTGTATCTTATACAGAATAAAAAAGAGTTAAGCCACATTGTTTAAGGAGTAGATGTAGACCTGTGGGAAGGTGGCCACATTGTACGCACTAAATATTTAAATAATGACGGATCATAATGATTGATTTCAATCAATTACCAACTTCTTGACAAAGCACCAGTAGATTAGTGGAGCAGTTGATGAATTACGTTTTCCATATCACAAAACTAGTTAATAGAAATCCCTTATTAACTCTTAGCATTAAAGTCACAATAATTAGCGCATTGCACATGAAAGCGTGCTGTAATTTCAAAGGCATTCGATAAAAATTGGCATTTTTTATACAAATCTCCTTAGCATTAAAATAGAATCTAACTTTTATAAAAACAATTCCATACATTACAAAACGTGGAATAGACGACGGAAGGAGCAGTTATTTGCATAATTATCAGGTAAATAGAGAATTCGAGATTAGCTTGCTCAAAGTAGGACAACTTGTGCGGATTCTGCGTCACATTAGAGTACGGTCGCTTAAATTGCAGTTAGCAACGTGTTTAACACGCTGCGACCAGGTATTAGTAGCATGGTGTTAGTGTCTGAAGCTTTTATCAGAATGTAAGAGGGAGAGGAATAATATGGGTTTAGCGACATTGGGTCCATTGGTTTTGCTCCCTTGCTTATAGTGGTATTGACATTCAAAGTTTGTTGAGTAATTATTAACAAGGCTAATTACCCTTTTATTAAGGGCATGAACTTTAAAGCTGTTGCGTAGTTATTATTGTTTGAAAGTGTGACAAACGTATATGTACACGCTTCGCCCGCCCGCCCTCCATCATTCATTCTTCCCGCAGAGTTAACTATATTTATGTAACGCGTCATTTTTCATAGCGTTAAATCTATTAAATCCTGCACAGCTAATAGGTGGCTCTACTAACCAAGCTGACTGACTGACTCAGTGACAAGAGTCAATTGTAAAATAAACAGAATTGTAGTCGGTGACCCAGAAGAGGTGAGTCAGTGATTGTGTCCTCGTTTACATTTCCATTACTTGAGTTCGGAGTTTACTGTCACCAATGCACTGTCTGGAAATAATGTTATTCATTGTCGGATGGAAAACCCGTGTGGTTGAGTGTAACACTTTTAAATTCCTTGAAATGACGTCCAGTTAAAAATTCGTGGAAAGATGAAGGCTTGTTTTGAATGTTTGACAATTAATTATAGCTGGCTTAAAATTAGATGCATTGCTTTTTTAAAATAGGTAATTCTTTCATAAGTCTCCCCAACGTGCTGCTTTCATAAGTCACCAACTAGAAGTCGGGTGACACCTCGTTTTCCTGTCAGCAGTTAGTATTCCAAGTGTTTCAAACCTAACCCCCGCCCAAAACCTTAAGGTTGTCTATCGTAACCTAACCTTCACTCGCTCAATGAGGCCCTCGTCCTTAGGTCATCGGTCCGCGAAATGCTTGGCCAATGGAAATACAAAATTAGAAACACAGCAGCCGGAGCCTACGCTTTGCTCGGCCCAGCGGCGATGTGTTCCCAATTCTGTATTTCCATTGACCGGGCATTTAGCGGAACCTCCTGACCTAAGTCCTCTGGCCTCATTTCGCTTCACTCAGGTCAGGTTGCGACAGCCAACCTTAACGTTTTTGGCTCACCACCCCGAATAGACTATGGAGTAGGAACTCAGTAGTGTCACCCGACTAGCCATTAAATGCATGCAATCACCCGTTTCCAAGGCAACCTACACCATCTATAATAAACGCTGGGGAGACTTATGAAAGTATTTCCTTAAAATAATCTGAATTTTTTAAACTACTGAAATTTAAAGCTTCATTTAAAACTGAAATTGTAATTTTGCGATCAATTACAAATTTTGCGGGCAAAGTAAGAAAAAATACAAGGATGAGGAAATGCAAGGCAGGAAACGAGGAGTCTCACTTAGTTTGAAGCTCTGCAACATCTACACCGCCAACAGCTTCTGAAGCAGCAGAGCCATCTAGGAGCACGTTGACAATCCTCATCTTCGTCAGTTTGAGTGTAGTTCTCAGATTGAATAATCTGAAAGGGAAATTTTTAAAACTCTTGTTAGTTAATCATACGTTTTGAATGCTAATGACTGAGATAAAAAATTGCGCATGAACTTGTACCACATGCTCCTTTAAATTTAGGTTAATGCGCTTCAGGTTACTAAAAGAGCGCTTTTGGTTTTGTCGCACAAGTTGGTGACAACGTACATGTTTTTCCAATCCAGGGAGATTTTGCAGGGCAAAAATATCATCACAGAGGCAGACAAAGATAAGAAACCACAACTTGGCTTTATCGTTTAACTCAGTCACATGCTCTGCAGGTATCAGGACGAAATGAAAATATTTATCCTGTTCTACTTTGCTTATTTGCTAATTGAAGTTAACTAATCATTGTTAGCTAATGAGGTGAATACGATACGGATGGCAGTGATATTGACCGTACTTTTCAAACTATTTCCTTGTAATGTGCGAGCAAGGATTGCGTATCTTTATTAAACTTGAAATTTCCTCCCTGACATACTTTCGAGCAGAACGCATACGCAAACGCTTATGTATAGTTAGTGACTAATAACAGTGACTAACGAAGGGCGAGAGGACGTGCAGCGCAGCGGTCGGGGAATTTTATGACCTATTTCCGAATCTGGAACATTTTGGAGTAAAACTAGAACGAATTTCGAAATTCCTTAATGAAAACAGAGAGTCGAGTAGCTGCATGGACAGACAGGATTCGGAAGACCTTAGAAATTATTAGAATGTTTTTTAATTAATTCAAATAAGGATTATAACACTTACCCATCTTGGAGGATATTGTGGAAACGGTTTGATGACTACGCTGGAACGATGTGGTGCTGAAGGATCCAATTCAGCAGCAACAGATGACCTTCGTGATCCGTCACGAAGTAAACGCGAAACTGCAGCTACGGATGCCATTTTGATTAACAGATATTCCACCTAATACTAGCTTGCAACACTTGCGAGAAGTTTCACCAAACTTTTAAATCGTTAATTGGCGGCACTGAATTTAAAGGGTCATGCAATTCCTTTTAATGGTTCACTAGTAACTATTACAGTACTATTCCAAATAAACCTGGGATTTGTTTTGAGCAAGTTCGGGGAAGGAACGGTGGTGGGAAAGGAGAGAATTCATATCTGCAACAGGTAGAAATAGGACAGGTAGTAACACGGAACTTTTGCTCCAGCATGCTGTTCGTCCTCTTAACCAGAATGTAACCGACAACTGTTGATTGAAATATGAGCGGTGGTGAAGATTACAAGTAAAATGTAAGCCAATAGTACTGCTTCCAGCTAATGGATGGACCCGTGTGTATTTAGGAAATATTTATAACATGATGTGGTTAACTGCGGAGCTTGTAATTAATGGGCTGATCGGTATATTGTACCTGGTTGCTTTGCTAAAGTTTGGATCTTCTCGCTGGACAAAAACTAAACTAATGTGTATTACATGTTTGCAAGACTAAGCTAAATAAGGCTTATGTGAGAGAAGGAAATTATACATGCCACATGGGAGCAACTGTCCTTGGATTAATGATCCCGAATAGGCGGGGCGGTGAAAGGTGTAAAGGAGTGAAAGTCAGAAGAAATGGAAAATGCAGGTTTTGATAAAACTGTATGGTAGTGTAGAACAGCGCTGTTTCAGTAGCGTCCAAAGTATTCTAGCTTCCGCGAGAGTAAGCGGGTAAAAATACTGTATATTCTTTGCACTGCATCAGAATTAATGAATTTTTAGCTAATCAATACTTGGCGGGTAGAAAAAAGGTTAGGAAAAGAGGAAATGTAGGAGGAGAAAGCATGGACTGCAGCACCGCTTTGCCAGGGATTAGGGCATAGTCAGATCAAAATGTGCTGGCTGATTCTAGTATGAAGTCATGTGTGCACTGTATCTGCCTGTCGCTATTATTTCATCGTACGAAGATGCTCTCCGGTCATAAAGATGAGTTGCTGACTCTCTTCATCCTGATAAAGCAGTGGAGAAAGTTTGACACTCCTTGCAAGACTTGTGCATAGCGGGTTACCAGTGCATGGGTTCTTTTATTAAACAAATGAACATAATATTCAGAAAACGGAATCGCAGATCCAATCAAAAGATTACCGACATATGTGGCAAACTTTGTCTTGACAGTACATATAGAGAGGAAAATATATTTCATTTTAATTAAATGCAAGTTGTATGATTTTTTCAATTTCTTATAACTTATACTTCATTATTCCTGTAACCATTGCGAGGGTTCCACCATTTGAATTTCTCGTTTTATTGATGGTTAATGCATAATATTGTGAAAAATTTTCAAGTTTCGGTTTCTGGACAACATATATGTAGCATAGCTCCAAAGACTCACTTGAAGCTTGTACGCCATCTATTAACAGGTCTGGTAGAGCACCCAGGTTGAATTCACGCTTCAGCCCAGGAGATGCTTCTCTTATTTTGCTTTTGGCAATGAGTCTAACGTTGTAGCAAACTTCTATTGCAAAATGTCAAAATGTGCGAACTGGATTGTCATCAATAAAGCATCAAGTTTCAAATAACAAACATTTTTTGTAGCTTGTCTGGTAAATGCCCCTATGGTTAGTATAACTTTTACACGCACAAAATTATAGAGTAAGTTGCAAACACTTACTGAAGCACAAGATATTATATATATCTTCATATCAGTCAAGGTCAATCAGAACGGTTGGCTACTATCTAGACTTGTCTCCTCGTCGTACGTTGTCTGATCTTATTTATACCTCGGCAAGAATTGTGAAAACTGTATGTTGTACCCTAGGCGGGATATAGCTTGAAACTATTTTGAAGAGCACCCCAGATTTCTGGTTAACTTATAGAGTTTGTCCGTTGTTCCGTCTACAAGTTAGAAGACATAAACACATGGGAATTAGCGAGGCTATCCTCTCCTATTATCTCTCTTACACTTTAATCATTTATCAGGTTGTATTCTTGAGATGAAAGTTGTAATTAATTTTCCAATCAAGTCACCCTTAAGCGTCATTCCGGTACAATTTAGGCTGAGTATTTACATAACTTGGACTTAATGTGAAACTCTGTATCATCTTTTATTCTCGTAGCTCAGTTCATTTTAAGAATGGTAAGTTTGAATACAATTGATTTATAATTTTGGTAAGCGACCTCTCCTTAACGTTTGCCTAACTTCTACAGGATGAAAGCAGCTTAGGCAAACCAGGAGAAGAGAAATCAAATGTCGCTTGTGTTGGACTCAAAGTCGGATCGAACGCAAACATAGACATGGAAGACCGTACGGTTAAAAATAAATATCCGGTAAATACTGCCACATTCTCCTGTACCAATGTAGAATGTATGTCTAGAAAATAGCGAAAATATCCGCAACTCCATCTTGTTTTAATTGAATAGGATTCCCCCATCGCTGCTCAACAACAGTGCTGCAGGACAGGTAATAGTGATGATGCGAGCTCAGTTCTCAGTCAGAGCCAAGATTGTGTTGTTTTTCACGAGGCAATACGTTTGGGAAAAGGGATCCCAGATCTTCAAGTAAGTGGTTCGGATTTTTGACTACATTTATTGCAATTATTACCTTTTTATTGAAGAAGCTGCCTAAAATTTGAATTCTTATTATTCATGTATTCCAGGAAAATATGTCGAATTTACAGGTAGGCATCCAATGCAACCGGCTGGATGCTAATGGACCTGTTAACGTGAATGTAGGATCTGGGGTAACTTAATATACAGTAACCGTATGTTAGGATCATAACGAACGTCAATGGATATGTGTATAGATTTCCTCTATTTGCATCAATACAGGTACAAAACATTATCACATATACCAGCTCTGGAGTGGAGTTTCTAAGTAGTTTCGGATGTTCTGAACCAGTAGCATGTTTCGTAGGGAGAGAAACGGAGCTAAACCTAATGACTTCTATAGCTGGAAATCTTGGGAAAACGGTACTTGGAAATACACTCGTAATAACTGGAGAGGGAGGAGTGGGGAAGGCGGAAACTGTGCGAAAATTCATACAAGAACACGGCAAGAAAGAGTTTGAAAAAGTTTTATGGTTCGACACGGAAGATCGGAACAAGCTAAATGAAACCATCAAGCGGCTGGGAAGAATGCTTTTGCAAATCCCTACGACAGAAGGGTACAGCGATGTAGATGTCGTTCGTGAAGCCATCTATCAGAAGCTGGGGGATACTAAGAGTTTGATAGTTTTCAACAAAGTTGAGAGTTTTCGAGATGCAGTCAGTTTCGACGGTATAGAATCCTATTTACCAAGATGCATTCATTCAATGAAATGCCCACCCATGATTATTATAATTTCAAGAGCGTCAACGGGATGGGAGCCTGGAACCGCACACATCGATCTAGGAACTCTCCGCACCGAAGAGTCGGAATTATATCTCAAGAATCGATTGCAAGGGGTCAAGGATATCCAAGAAAGGCTGAGGGATTTGGTCAATTTTTCTGCGAATGTGCCAATCGCTCTTAAACACACCACGGACGTATTGCTAGTGAGAAGACGTCAACGGATTGCATACACCGTTGCAGACTTTTTCGACGAAATATCAGCAATCCAACTGTGGAGCCCTGTTTGCGAGTTCCATCCAGCGTACCCACCAGCGCTTTTGATACTATGGGACCATGTTGCTAACGGTGGGAGGCAAAAGCCCGGGAAGTATGAGTTGGAACTCAAGGATTGCGTCGCGGAGTACAAGCGGCGTTACGCATCCTTTGGGAAACTCAGTTCAGATACTCTCATTGCTAGAAATCAGATAGCTTTCCTACGGACCAAGCAGGGTGAATACAAGGAAGCGCTACGAATCTACAAAGAGGTGCTCAGAGATCGGTCAAGCGTTCTTGGACCCTTTCACCAATTCACGTTAGCAACGAAACATGATGTTGGTTTCGTTTACAACAGGATGGGCAAGTATAAAGAAGCTCTCAGGGTTTATGAGTCTGTGTATGAGGAACGCTGCAGATACATCGGTGTGGAAAGCTTGGATGCTTTGATTACTCGCCATGATATTGCTTACGTTCACCTGAAAATGGGGAAATACGATGAAGCGCTAAGGATATACGAAGAAGTTTATGACAAACGGAAAAGATCCCCATATCTCGGAGAAGATCATGCAGACACATTAACGACGAAACGGGATATCGGCTCCGTGTACATTAAACAGCGCAAGTATGAGAAAGCCCTCGAGATTTACGAAACCAGTTACACACAGTGGTGTAACCTTGGTAACGGGCCAGAAAATCCGGATGCACTTATTACAGCACATGACATTGCGTATGTCAAAGCTTTGTTGGGACTGTACGAAGAAGCTGTTAGCCTTTACCAATGGGTGTATGGAAACCAGGTTCAAGTACTTGGAAGTGCAGACCATCCGGATGCACTTCGAACCCGACATAACATTGGCTACGCTTATGCACTCATGGGTGATTGGAGCGAAGCCCTTAGTTACTACCAAGAAGTGTACCCTAAACAAGTGCAAGTGCTTGGAACCAATCATCCAGATACGCTTACGACTTACCAAAATATAGGGGCCGTTTACTTGGAGGAGAAACGATACGATGATGCCCTCGTGATTTTTCAAGAGGTCAGTCAGGCCTTTGAAAATGAGTTAGGACCTGATAACCCTGATGCCCTCACTGCAAGACATTACATAGCTAAAGTCCTGGAAAGCGCAGATAAGATGGAGGACGCTTTGAAGATTTATGAGCAAGTCTGGGGGCGTCGCTCCAATGTCTTAGGAGATGAACATCCAGATGCCCTGGAAACTAAATTTCATATGGACCGTCTCTGTTCTTTGATCAAGAATGGAGTGTGATTCAATGTTATCAATACAGGCTTGTTCCAGATTAAATGTTGCTGTGCCATAATTTTCAAATCAATTAATAAATACTGGATCAGCAAGGAAAAGGAATGAGAGACGTCAATTTACAAACAGCGAGCAGCGCGACTCCTTTATTTTATATTCAGCAATCACTTTTGTAAGTATATATGTATAAGGTAGATTGTGCATGGTAACTTGGATTATGTACTGTAGCACAATTAGGTTCTACAGGCCAAGTACGGCAATGAATGTACATTGGACATAGAGATAGAGAGCTCCTGGCGGAGTAGACGCTGTGTGCGAATCTTATCTGCTGCTCATTTCTCAAGCACGCAAACGGCTGACAAGGGGATTTTGCAAAATACATACGCATATGCCCGTAGTGGAGTTACAGTCATTTCCTAAAGTTGACTACTCTTGAGAGGTAGGTTGGTAGATAGCTTGAAAACATGAAGCAGATGGGAGGGACCTTGAGATAAAACTATAAATCGACAAGAGGAGCAGCTCAACGGACGTTGCAGTGATGAGAGGGGCATTAACACAGAGTACAATGCAGTGTGACGTACTTTACAAGAAGAAATTCAAAAAAACCGCCTTTCCTTCTTGATCTACTCATACATGCAGCTTTGAAAATTTCCGCGTATACGAACGCCCCTCTAATAGTAGAACTGGAATCTTGACAATTTTTGCATTGTAACCACTAGATCCATCCAAAATGATTTGCAAAGGAGTGAAACAGTGAGTCATTCTTACCCAACAGTCACACTATTATGGATTTCCAACGTATTTTGTGCACATCCTGTAGTGTCTTTATAAATTTTGTTTTCTGTCTTATATTTTCCTTGTAATTTATGGGGAGGTTTCTGAAAATCCACTGTATATTAACTTCTTATAACTATGTTTATAGTTTCTCTTAATCAATTGGATAGGAAGATTACAAAGGAATAAGGGTACAAATTTAATTTTTTATTACATTACATAATTAATGCACAGCCATAGTTATAACGATACGATTTTTTAATCCAGCCCGGAGCATAATCTGCAACCGCTCATGCGCTGTGGCAACATGATGCTGACGCTAGTCTGGACTCTAGCGGTTTTCTTAATCGCTGAGGATGTGCGAGCCTTTGGAAAACCCGGTGACATTGGCAACGAGGAAATATGTAGCAATTTACCTGAATCAAAATTAAGCTTCACCTGCTCAAGAGAATCCTCCTCGTGTCATCCAACAAACCCTGTGAATAGTTTTACGTGCATTCCGGGATGCCAAGGAAAATGTCTTCAGATTCCATCATATGTTTGTCGTATAAAAAACTATATTAACATGACACACGTAAGTTCCACCAAACAAATAAACATAACAATTTGATCTGTTAGGGATACTTTAAATTGATGCAAATCCAACTACAGTAGTAGACAAGGAAGGTTATTTTTGATTGTTTGTGGCAGTTTCGGTGGGAGGAGATCCAAAAGTTGGCACCTGAAGAGCCCTACATCTGCATTACAGAATCGGAAGACGCGACTACACCGAACTCATTTAGCACATCATCATGCGAAGAAGCACGTGATCTACAAGTTCTTCGTGTCCTAGCTGCGGAAAAAACTGAAAAACATGAAACTTGCTCTTATAATATTTTCGGTAAGCATTTATGGGTCCTGTCTGGGTGAATTGAGCTTGGATTAAAAATACACAAGATGCCTGCCTCTCATTAGGGTAATGTAAAAATGTATGTGTAAATTATTTAGGTAAAATCGACGAAGGCCTAGAAGAAATTTTCAACAAAACCGTAAACTTCATGGACGATTACTGCGCTGAGCTTATTGTTGATATCAGAGTTGGAGGTTTCGAGTTTATTCCGCAACCTCTATCTCAAAGCTTCCCGGCTCAGCCAGCATATTTGTTATATCTCATTGTTTTTGCCGGAATTCTCTGCGTGGTATCGGCAATTACATTTAAACTTTGCCTCAGGAAACTAAAACACAAGGTTAGACCTTTTTTTGAAATTTTCAAGTGTTGTAAATGCTATGATTTAAAACTAAAATTTTAATTTAGTATGTGAACAAATGACAGTTCCGTAGACTCGTATGTATTTGATTAAGTTATTTGTTGATTAATTAATAGTTTGCAACTTATACTCCTCTAACAATTCCTCCGTTAAATCAAATAATGATTAATTAAGTTGTTTATAATACACAGCACACTCAATTGAATTACTCTTACTTTTCCACACTACTATAACAACAAAAAATTTATAAGTGTACATTATAATATTTTCATATGTAACAAGGAGCTAACTAATATTGAGTAACGACATTTTATATAGAATCAGCGGTTCCCTCTACCGATTCGATACGAATTCCGAGATCCAGTTGGAACATTTGTGGGACGAAGTAGCACACTGAAAGAGCTGGAGACAGCCGTTAAAACTGGCGGCAAAACCTTGGGCGACAATACAATTGTAGTTGTCGGCGGTGCTGGAGTGGGGAAAACGGAAACTGTTAGGAAATTTATCTCAGATTACTCAAAAGACGTATCCATAGGGGAGCTCGGAATTGTATGGTTGGAGGCTTATAGCGATATCTCCTTGAATACGGAAATGATCATGCTGGCTAAACATCTGGATATTCAAGTGACTGACTTTGAGAAAAATTTAGAAGATTACGTAGATAAAATATACGGCAAGGTTTGTAAATTCAAAACTATTGTCGTCTTTGATAACTGCGAGATTTTTAGTCGTAGTACCACGAATGCGCAACTTCCCTTGTTGGATCGCCTGAATAGAGTCAACCGTTACCTGCCGAAAACTACACAAGGGCTCCTGCATGTTCCAACTATAATAATTACAACAGTGTTTCAAACAGGATGGTGGGATCCAGGAGTGAAAACGATTGAACTGGCCCCTTTCCAAATACAAGAATGTGAACAATTTATTCAGAGTGAGCTGAAACATGTGCCGGATGTTGAAGAGCGATTGCAAGAGCTTGCTGAATTTTGTTCTCACTTGCCGCTAGCTTTACGACATGCAATTGCAGTCATAAATCGGAAATCAAACCGTGGAGATGAATATAGTATAGCAAAGTTCTTCGAAGAAACACGACTCTCGAACTGGATGATTTCTCAGGAGGAACCCATCCAGGGTTTTTCTTCAAACTTGTTTTCAATTTGGAATACATGTTTTCAAAACTTACATTCTGACTACACAAACCAGAAAACAGTAATACAATTGCTTAAGGTAATCGGTGTCTTATCACCAGGTCGAATACCAATTAGTCTAGTTCGTCGACTTTTGAATGAACCCATTTCAAAATACGCCTCGAGATTGAACGGAGAGCAGAATGATCCGTTAAATTTACTAATTTCTCTGTCCTTAGTGAATATCAACAAAGACGGGACGCTGAGAGTGAACCGGGTGTTGCAAACTTATTGTTATGACTGCGTAATTTTTAATAGTAGTGATCCAGCTTTGCTACGGTTTATTAACGACTCTACGGAAACATTTTTGAGTATTGCTTCCCAATTGGATAAACCTTATGAAAAACATGCAGTTATCTTACAGAATTTAAGTGAATTTCTCAAAGCTGTGAAACCCGCCATGTGCCTTGAAAATGTCGTCAGATTGTATTTAATTTCAGGACGAATTTTTCAAGAATACCATTTTCCGACTGCATTAGAAATTGCTAGTACTCTAAATTCCATGTACCAGGAACAACGCCGGGAAGGTGATCCTGTAACCCCAATAGACGAGAGCGTGAGCAACTTTATCGATTCCATTGAAAACAAAGTCGAAGCTAGTCCTGGGAGTTACGAAACTTTCGAAATGCTGTCCAGACTGCCAGCTCGTACTTTAGATGCGCTTCAAAAAGAAGAGAAGCATTATTCAGAAATTCGGAATTTCAAATTTAAAATGGGGATTATTTACATTCTCAGAGGTAAATATGAAGATGCGCTACATATCTTTGAAGCGATTTACCAAGAGCAGGTCAAACGACTTGGGGAGGAAGATCCAAGAACTCTGGCAACTTTGCGTAACGTTGCCAAAGTATACGAGGGTCAAGAAAGATATGAAGATGCGCATCAAATCCTCGAAGGGGTTTATGAAAACCTTAAAGTGATTGGTGAAGACCACCCGGATACTTTGACGACCAAGCGGGAAGTTGCTAGCATTTACAAAAGACAAGGACGACATGAAAATGCGTTGAAAATCCTAGAGGAAATTCACAGCATACAGTGCAGTCTCCTTGGAGTGGATCACCCGAGCTCCATCAGAACATACCAAGACATTGCTAGTATTTACAGCAACCAAGGAAAATATGAAGAAGCGCTCAAAATCTGCCAGCTGGTTTATGAACAACGGTGTGAAATTTTAGGCGTGGAACATCCCGACTCTTTAGCAACACTTAACGACATTGCTTCCTCCTACAAACTTCAAGGAAAATACGACTCTGCCCTCAGACTTTTCTCAGCGCTTTACGACAGCGTGTGTCACGTACTGGGTCTGGATTCTACACTTACTTTAGCAATCAAGTATCAAATTGCATGCATTCAAGAAGTCCTAGGACACTACGAAGACGATACGAAATTTTTTCCAAATTCTAGAAAAGCAGTTTTCGAACATGAACGGAAACGATTAATGGATGACAACTATCTAGAACCTAAATCAATTTCTGCAGACTGGGTTCTTACAATGAGTAATATTAACAAAGATGGAAGTGCATTAAAATGCAAGTTTCCCGGTTCGAGGCCTTCGTTCACCACTGCGAATGCGTCAACGAAAAGTGATGGACCGACTTGTCATATTAATTTCAGAAACCATTGTTACGAGTTAACAACGGCCAATCCTTAAATTGTGATTACATTTATTATCAAACCCTCACAAAGACAGAGTTGGTTGATTGGTTGTAGCAAAGCAGCGCTTCATGTCTCTATCCAAGTTCTATCCTGCGTGGTGGTCCTTTATAGATGGCGCCATCACCTGCCACTCGCCATTATATTATGTATATATACATTATATACGTAATCTTAACTATAAATTAGAAAGTTTGTCAGTACAGCCCAGAAGCTTTTGCAAAAAGTGAAAGTATTATCGATGCTGGAGGGAATTCGGAGGCAGCTAAACCTAATGACTTCTATAGCTGGAAATCTGGGGAAAACGGTACTTGGAAATACACTAGTAATAACTGGAGAGGGAGGAGTGGGGAAGGCGGAAACTGTGCGAAAATTCATACAAGAACACGGCAAGAAAGATTTTGAAAAAGTTTTATGGTTCGACACGGAAGATCGGAACAAGCTAAATGAAACCATCAAGCGGCTGGGAAGAATGCTTTTGCAAATCGCTACGACAGAAGGGTACAACGATGTAGATGTCGTTCGGGAAGCCATCTATCAGAAGCTGGGGGACACTAAGAGTTTGATAGTTTTCAACAAAGTTGAGAGTTTTCGAGATGCAGTCAGTTTCGACGGTATAGAATCCTATTTGCCAAGATCCATTCATTCAATGAAATGTCCACCCATGATTATCATAATTTCAAGAGCGTCAACGGGATGGGAGCCTGGAATGACACACATCGATCTAGGAACTCTCCGCACCGAAGAGTCGGAATTATATCTCAAGAATCGATTGAAGGGGGTCAAGGATATCCAAGAAAGGCTGAAGGATTTGGTCAATTTTTCTGCGAATGTGCCAATCGCTCTTAAACACACCACAGACGTATTGCTAGTGAGAAGACGTCAACGGATTGCATACACCGTTGCAGACTTTTTCGACGAAATATCAGCAATCCAACTGTGGAGCCCTGTTTGCGAGTTCCATCCAGCGTACCCACCAGCGCTTTTGATACTATGGGACCATGTTGCTAACGGGGGGAGGCAAAAGCCCGGGAAGTATGAGTTGGAACTCAAGGATTGCGTCGCGGAGTACAAGCGGCGTTACGCATCCTTTGGGAAACTCAGTTCAGATACTCTCATTGCTAGAAATCAGATAGCTTTCCTACGGACCAAGCAGGGTGAATACTCTCAGGGTTTATGAGTCTGTGTATGAGGAACGCTGCAGATACATCGGTGTGGAAAGCTTCGATGCTTTGATTACTCGCCATGATATTTTACGTTCACCTGAAAATGGGGAAATACGATGAAGCGCTTAGGATATACGAAAAAGTTTATGACATACGGAAAAGATCACCCGATCTAGGAAAAGATCATGCAGACACATTAACGACGAAACGGGATATCGGCCTTGTGTACATTAAACAGCGCAAGTATGAGAAAGCCCTCGAGATTTACGAAACCAGTTACACACAGTGGTGTAACCTTGGTAACGGGCCAGAAAATCCGGATGCACTTATTACAGCACATGACATTGCGTATGTCAAAGTTTTGTTGGGACTGTACGAAGAAGCTGTTAGCCTTTACCAATGGGTGTATGGAAACCAGGTTCAAGTACTTGGAAGTGTAGACCATCCAGATGCACTTCGAACCCGACATAACATTGGCTACGCTTATGCACTCATGGGTGATTGCAGCGAAGCCCTTATAGCGAATATAGACTTGTTCCAGATTAAATATTGCTGTGCCATAATTTTCAAATCAATTAATAAATACTGGATCAGCAAGGAAAAAGGACCCAAATGGAAAAGGACCCAAATAGAGAAGGATCCAAATGGAAAAGGACCCAAAAAGGGGACCCAATTAAATAATAAGAAATTTTGTCCAGCCCTGAAGCTTTTGCAAAAAGTGAATGTATCATCGATGTTGGAGTGAATTTCGAGGCAATTTCGAAGAAATTTGGAGGAAATTTGGAGAATATTCATTGGGTGGGATTTTGGAGGGAATAATGTTTTGCAAATTTTAGCGTATTTTTTATAAATATCTGTAATATAAGGGAGAAACTTTGTCTGTGTGTCCAAAAATGCCTCCGAAACTGTAATATCTTAATAACTTAATTTTTTTGCTTTCAAGTTTTCTGTTTTAAACTTCATCCTCGGGCGAAGCCGGGAAGAAAAATCTAGATTCCCATTTCGTTAAACAAAATGTCTATTCTTTCTGAACTTTCAAAGGTTACATTCCACTGCTCTGCAGCCGATTTTTCATAGATTCTGTGACCGTGACAGTGAAATCAAGAAGCGTTACTGATTATTTTATATAACGGTTTTGAAAAGCACTAACGGGAGGAAACGACGAAACATGGGTTATCAATAACAGAACTGGATTCAATTCCAATGTTTAATTAATTGTATTCTTGTGTATGGAAAATTGAACTTTAAATATAATATTGTAGTCTTGGAAACTCAAGAAGCTCCGGTACTACAGCTCGTTAAAAGGGTGGATAATCGGTTTAATTTACTATTCCGCTTACACTCCATGTAGTATTTAAAATTGAAAAACTAAATTATCTCCAAGCATTTATATCAACTTTTCATTTTTAGCGGCAATATTCGAGAGGGGATCTCAAATATTGTTGATGCCGAGAAACAGAGCAGAAGAGCTGGATGGAGTATAATAGTAAGTGAAAGCATGCGTAGAAGGACTCATACTACTCTCACCCTCCGTGCAATACTAACGGAGAAAGGCGGAGAGGTAGCGGTGGTACAGAGAAAGTAATTCTTTATCGATCTCCAGGATGGAGCTCAACAAGTAGCAAGGAAAGGCGCTTTTACCGAAAGGGAGTACTGCTTTGAGGTAGCCTGGTACAGGATAGGGAAATAAACCAGGGAATTGCATGTCTTGCTTTGAACAAGGGGAAAGTTGTGCAGTTTACAGATACGAGTGGTGGCTCCAACACTTCTCCCGTCAACATCCCAGAGAGAGCAGTTTTCCTTCAAGAACACTTGTATGCTCTTCTTGCCATCATACAAACGAGAAATTCTTCACCAACTCAGGCTATTATTGTATAGAGATAAAACTGACTGGGAAAGGGGGGAAGAAGAAGGCAGGAGTTTGGAGAGCGAGGGAGGAAGACCCGTCTTTTCTCTCGGATATCTCCCCTTGTCAAATCTTTTGTTGCTATACTTGAAAACGAGAGGAGCAGAGAAACCGCGTATAGTTGTTCGGAAGCAAGCTTCAAATGCACAGAGGATTTAGTTGAGAATACCTCAGAAAGTTGATTTTAGTATAGTGCTAGTAGCCCCTTGCTCCTCAGCTCGTACCGAATTCGGTCCGGCTGACTGGGACTGGGAGGAATTGAAGAGAGAGAGAGACGCTCAGTTGCAAGCAGTGGTCCAAGGATGGTATAACACGGAAGCGAATCCTCCAGAAAAGTAAAAAAGTGTATTTCCCGCTTGTAATAACAGAGCAACACGCCAAACTTGCGATTTTGTTTCTTACATTAGACAACATTTTCTATTAAATGGAAAAGCAGGAACTTTTTCCCAGAATTTCAACAGCTAATACTAAATTAAACTTACAGCTTGTATAACCTAAATTGAGAACGCTAACGCTGAAGCGTACATTTCTCCAGTTTCAACAGTTGCTAGGCCATTGAATTTCTCAGTATTGAAAATAGCACATCTATTTTTTCATGTCAAACTTTCTCCAAAGGGATCTTTGTTGAAGCCAGTGATAACAGCTGACGGGTTTTCCAGGTTTAACCTCAGTGATCTGTACTAGATCTGAATGTAACGATTCAGTTTGACCTTTAATTAATTGTGTGACAGGGTCCCCATTGAGCTCCTCTGATTTCATCTGTAACAAAGTTTAAAACTTAAGAAAAAACTCAAACTTTCAAAGAACGTCGTTAGACATTAAAACAGTGCTCCAGCCCTACCAAAGTTCCGTGAAAAAATTTATTTAAATTACTTAGCCCTCCTGCATGAGTTCGCGAAACTCTCACGTTTCACCACTACGCAGCTAAAAGATTTCGACAACGCTGTAACAATATTAAAGGATGAGGCTTTTCAACAAGAAACCCTAATTTCTAAAGAAATCAGATCAGTTACTTAAACCCGGGAGAGAAAGTATTCTGGTGCGGCGACATCGGTTCTTTGGCGGGTACGATATCTTGTGTATTATCCTGGTAGTGTGGAAAGTGTGCTAGTGCGCAGCTGGCATTTTTCCAAAGATATACACATACACCAACTTTTACCACAGACAGCGGTAAGATTGAGGGTGGTGGGGGCAAGAATATTATAGCTCCGCTTTTATACCCATGCACAAATATAGTTCTGAGAATCGGAGGGTAGTGTAATGTGAGTGAATTAAGAATACCAAGTCAGGGAGTGACGCTTGCTTCTTATATCTGGTATAGATTCTATACACCATTGCATCCACCACCATCACATATGTAGATTCTTCCTTGGATACGTTAAAAAGGGATGAGTGGGATGAATTTTCTTGCGGTTCAACAACTTGGACATTTCCTACTCCACCAACTTCAACCCGCCACCTCCCTCTGTGCGTTACCCGGTTCATGGAAAAGTGTTGAGAAAATGCAGGAGCTACTACGGCTTTTTCCCGGACTAGTTTCTCCCTATAGTTCATCCCAGGCCCCCTTCTTGGGAGAAAAGCCTCTAATACACTCCTAACGGGATCATTACGGACTGGAGAGGAAATTTCTGGAGAAATGAGAGCCTGTATGCTGGCTATATTTCCCGTACCCACCCATGTAGCAGAGAATGGATGGATTGACTAGGATTGAGTTGGCGTGGAATAGTGTGGAGTAGTGTGTAGTGCTCTCATCGTAGTTTCTGACTTTTACAAATATTAAGAACTAAAAGCTAGAAAGCTTTCTTGTATTACTCCTCCTCCTCCTTGTTCCATATACTCCGGGACGTTCTCGGCGTGAACAGATATATATAACTCTGTATACGACGCTTTCACTGCTTTCTCCCAACGAAACCGGCTCCCCCTCCCCCCTTGTGATTCAAAGGAAAGTCTATCTATACCCGGATAAAACTGGATGAAGAATCGGGAAAGAAATTGGAATAGTTTTCTCCTTGTACAAACCCTCCCCCCACCAGTGTGAATTCATTCCCTCTTTAGCTCTTCTTTTCAAGAGGGAGTGAAAGTCTTGAAAGATTTCCATAACCTCCATAGACTTTCACTGTATGTTCAAGAGCACCCCAAAAACTAACACCATTGAGAAGCTCCCGCTTCAAGATTTTATCCCTAGGACAAAGAAGATTTCAAAGCAAGGCTCAGCGTGTGACGACAAGAAAAGCCGTCCCACATTTTGCATAGAAATCACAAACTTTGAAGAAAGTAGTAGCGTCACGCTCCTATACTTAAACACACTGGATGAATAAGATTTGATGCGTAGTGCATGTCCCAGCCTCCTTGAACCAACTTTCTCCACTTTGCTTTCACTCTAAATAGAGGGTGCATGCATAAATAATTCGGCAGTGTTTAAATCCGCAACAGCCTTTGCCGCCAGGGGCGAAAGAAAGACAAGGCGAGCTCCTCCTAATCGCTCCTCTGGTTGGAGAAAGTAGAGAAAAAGGAAGAGAGCCAAGAAGTGAAAAAGTCCGCGTGAAGGAGGATGTGTGGATTGTGATTATTTGAATGCAGAACTACGTTTTAGGGAAAGAAGATTTACGTCAGCAACAGGAGTATAGTTTCCAATGTTTATTTGAAAAGTTCTATTGAAATTGAGCGAGAAGAGAAAAGTGAAGAAACGTTGGGCTTTTCCCTACGACGTCTAGCAAAAACTTGTTTCTTTGATTGCCATCAAGCCAAAAGAAGAGAAATAGAAAGTGACGCCTTCAGAATATGTTTTCTCCGAAGCAGTTATCTCTCTTTTATGGAGAGCATATACGTATGAGGTTCCCGGAAGATTGTGATTGACGGCGCTCCGCCTTCCGGCTATATATGTTATACAGATGAAATGAAATCATATTCTACAAGTGTTCGACTTACATTTACCTTGAACTCGTGAAGAATTCTGTGAGGAAATCATTCAGGAATCATATGAACAGAGATGAGAAAATATTCAAGTCCCAACAACTTTGTAAATAAGAGACTCACCTTTAACTATTATTTACTTTCATCGTGCACTTCCTCGAGGGAGTGAAAGCGGAGAATTTCAAGACGTCTACAGTGCAGACTTGCTGGTCTTGGACCTCGAGCTACTACAACCACCAAATCAATAACGTCATCGTCAAAACTCAGAATAAACTCTTCAAAGGAGATATCAAATAAAAGGTAAACGTTGACAACATCTCATGTTCCTGTATTGCTTTCTTTTTCCGTAACGATGACGTATACAACTACTTATTTTGACTCCTTGTTGTCGAAAATGTGGAGCTTTAACTCCCTCTCCTTCATCGCATTGACTTTCTTCCGAGAAAGTTGAATTACGTCTGTAAGCTCAGCCGGAAACGGTTGCTGCTGGAGCTCAGCATGTGTACAGCATAAGCTGGCGGGTTTCTCTACCCGTGTATGAATACCCTTGTTCATAAATTCACTTGGTGAAAGTAGTTTCGAGAAAGTTTTTCTCTCCCAGTCAGTCAACTCCATGACAAAAAGTTGTCTCCAAGCCGAACTCAATCCAGCCATCCAGCAACCAATAAGCAGCACAACAGAATTTAGTTATTTCGAGTAACAGGCTAGAGGGACAAATGTGATATAATCAAGGAAATAAAGACAAGAAAAAAAACCTATACGAATTATTTAACTAAGGCTTAAAATACCCGTAACTAGCTAGATCCAAGGAACAAAAGTTTCCCTCCAAAGTTTACTTCTTCCTCTTCAACTCTTCCCTTTTAAGGGCATTCATTCTACTTCTTGGTTTTTTGTTACCAGGGTTTCAACTGAGCGGATGCCAACCAGTCCGCCAGCTTTTACAAATCACTCTATCGATTAAGGATTAGGAAAGAGAGTTGCTCTTTTATGTTACCACTCCCGGATTGACTAAGCTTAATTTATTTATTAACTAAATCTTTCCACTCGTGTCAATATATTTAGGATTCCTTCAATACAAATCTGCTTGGCGACAAATCTGTTGAATTCGGTGAAGAGATTCTGAATTGCTTGGCAGAGGGAGCGTAGAGAACGCTAGCTTATCAGGAGGAGAAAGGAGAAATAACTTATTCAAGCTTTTTAGTACTCCAACCAGGCCACAGTAGGGCCACGAGTGTCTTTTATGCCCACTTACAGAAAATTATGAATGACAGCCAAAAGCCTTGTTTGAGAATAATTTTAAGCGTGGTAGAAAGTAGCTTCGCCTTGCGCCTCTTAGATTTTAGAAAGCATAAGCACAACTTTAGCTCCCGAAGCTTTCACTAAATACCACTATTAGTACAAAGCACAACTTTCACAGTAAAGTAAAAGAAAAAGTAAAAGCCTGGAGGGCGTAAGCAACAAATTAGTTGCTGAAATGAGAGATGGAATTAAGGGATGAACCTTGAGTCGCAGGAGGAGATGCAGTACATGGGAGCATTAGGCTAAGAAAAGAATATACAAGAAAGTGTTGGAGGAAGACGCAAGGAAATCTTATCCGATCATTGTACGTTTAACTGCTTTCAGCATAATAAAGCATTACCACAGAGCTCTGGGCCTGAAATAGGAGGCTGATTAGGCAACAATAATCCAAGAGTCGTGACTTTCTCCATGTTTAGTTTACGGAGAAAGTGAAAACGTGCAATAACGTTTCTCTACCCTATATTCACTGCCCCTAGTTTGTTTACACTGCCAGAGCATAGGGTGTGTTTTTATTCCCCGAGGCGTTATTCTATTCGATGCTTTCACTCCACTCTTCACAAGAGTCTACTAAGCGAAGAGGTGAGAGTGAGACCCGCCAAATTAGCTACTAAAGTTCCAAAAACTCAACGTTTTCCTCTATACCCTTTTCCCTTGCATTTTGCATTCTGTCTCTTCGATAACTCTGCAACTCTTCCAGCATCTTTCTCTTTGTCCTCGCTTACTTTATCTTTTGCTTCTCCTCTAGTTGCTACGTAGTTCAGCTGCTTCCAGGATGTGGTATAAGTTATGGAAGGAAGGAATCCCTGTAGAACTGGTTATACGAGCTCTTACATGGGCATGTTACGGAACTATTAACTATTCATGAAGGAGAAGAGGCTGGGAAAGGGGCGATAAAAAATTTAACACGGTCATAAATAATACACGTTTCAGCCCTTTCATGAGATCATTAATCCGCTTCACTAATTTTTAAACTTGGATATAGCGTCATCATCTTCTTGCATCCTTCCTTTCCAACTTTCTTCCATTCCACTCTTTCTCTGGACAGCTCCAAGACTTTCACTCGTTTGTTATTAGCTCCCATGTATTTAACATGAACTAAAGTGTTACCGGTTACACGCATTCACACTTTAATGCAAAAGATCAGTCCGCTAATTTCAAACAGGGAAGGAAACGTTGGTGCATGGCTATTAGTAGTACATGAATAAATAACTTCATACTCAATTAGTAAAGCACATAATCGTTAGGGAAGTAGAGCAGAGAAGGAAAATTTTGGGGTTTAGTTTAAATAAAAGCCTGATTTCAGTCACGTGTTTATAAAACAAATGATTTGTAAATTTCATTAGGGAAAACAGGTTTGCAAAATCCGAATGGAAGCTTTAAGAGCATTGTTTTACGATGCTACAAACTTTGCATCGTGGCAATGTAATGTAACATCCCAAAAGACAATAAATAATTTTACACCCAGGTGTTTGTACATTATTGTAGTAACAGGCCGTACAATAAATGTTTTACAAGTAAATTACACCGGAAGGTATTAAAACAATGACGTTTCGAAAATCCGCCACTCTGCTAGTATTCTCATGAAACATAATTGAAACACGAGTTTAGCTCCATGAGCTGCAGAAACGAATAGGTCGTTAGCGAAAATCTTGATTACCTTGTTCTCGTTGTGTAAAATATCCTTCCTCGCCTTCTGCCGTTCAGTTTATTTATTATGCGGACTGAAGTTATGCTCTAATGTGAAAGCAACGAACAGCTCACAAATAAATAGGTGATCAGGAGAAAGTTGGCACATTTCCTACCTCAAGTACAGCTTGCACTTTCACCAAGAGAATTCAGAGAAAATCCTACAAGTTGTTCTACCATTTGCCTAACTATGCCAGTGGGCGTTCCTGTTTGCAACTTACAAATAAAGGGGTAGCATGAAAATTACAATCCTATCCTACCTACTGCTTTTGTCATCCTTTCAGCAATTTTCTTGATGATTCGAAAGCTTATTATTATGACCAGGGACAGAAAACAGAGCGAAAATTTCCTCGAGGTTTCATTACAAATTAGTGGAATTTGCATCCATTATCACCCGCCTCCTACACTCCTCTGCTTCCTCGGAAAAGCTATTTTGTATCTAGCGCTTGTACCCATTTCCTTGAAAATACAATTCACTCTTGCCCAAAAGGGGGTAAAGGCTGATTCTTGGACGAATAAATCCGCTCGCTCTGACTGAATAGGAAAGAAGGAAGTTTGATGATAGGGAAGAGAAGGATATGGTGGAAGCAAATCATTCTGTGGTTAAAGCCTTTAACGGCATGTTTTGTCCTTCTGGGGAATTTGTTCCGTTCTATTGAATTCAATTATTTATCGACTTGTTTAGGAAAGGCAGGAGCAGGGGCTGGAGAAAGCAAATCCATACTGTAGACTGGGTCGAGGAGAAAGTCTCAAATGGGTTGCGTCTGGTTCTGGTCTAGCTTGAATATCAGAGAGGCAGAGAAGGAAACCAAGAGAAATTCCCATCTAACCACACATTAAAGCTTGGAGAAAGTAGCTTATTCTAGATCCGTGCTTGCTATACATTCACGAAAACTGACTGGCTGACGCAATGCCTTTAGAGTTTGGAGCTGGAAGGGATTTACTGGAGTGGAAGGTGTAAGTTTAGTAGTAGAAGCCATTTCCTTCCAACCCTTCCGAAACTGACGGTGGCTGCATAATTAAAACACGTGGAGAAAGCTTGAAATTAATTAAATTACCGGCCCGCGACGAGAGAAAGCCGAGAGGAAGGTGTAGCAGGAAGGAGGATGAGCTGGTGAGTGAGGAAGACGAGGTGGCTAGAAATAACAAAGAATTGAAAACACAATGGAGAAAAAGCAAACAAAATCCCTTGTTTGAACTTTCTTTTCTTGTTATTGTTACATTTAGAGTATCAGACAGATGCTCTTGAGCCTGGGATTTCTGGGGGATAATCCCTTCATCTGATTTTAGGATTGATTTAATTGTATGCGGAATAGTTCTACACTCTTGGGAATCCCACACACAGAAAATTATTTAATCCGGAATTTGATAGATTTGTTGTAGAAATTAAAATACGAATTTGTTGCTTTTGACTAAAACACGTTGATTTCTACCGCTACAGATTATCTGGTGATGGGATGCAACAATAGCCACCTACGGCCACTTTTCAGAAGATGTCGCCGTCGGCGGTCCAAGAAGGATGAAGCGAGTGTCACGCCCAAAAATGACCTCGTCATGATAGAACAAGGGATGGAAATGGACGGAGGAGCCCACGATTTACTAGGATTACAATTTTTAGGTTCGTCTGCAATCAGGAATCCAGCCAATAAACAAGATGCCAACTCTTCCTTCGAGTCACCCTTCTGTGTTCCGCTACTCGCTCAGTCGTAAGTTGATTATATTGGAATCATAAAGAATTTATTACGGAGTACACGTATACAATTATGCTATCACTAGCTGCTCTTACAAAAAAATTCTTTGAAAGAATGGCAAAAAGTAGCGTCCTTGATGGACAGTCCGTCCGTTGTCTGGATTCACTGTCCATCCTGTAAGGATCGAGGACAATCATTAATTTGTGATGGAATCAAACACAAACTACGGAACATAGATCTAGATTAAAAGATGTCCTACATGCAATCTAAACTTTCTCCGGGCATAAAATGAGTCATCTCATCAAACAACTTTCCCCCAACTCAGGAAATAACAATGGACGTAGCCGGGACAAATGGAATGCCCGTTCTAGAATGTAATTCCTGTAAATCAGGATATGATGAGCAAAACATGACACATGCTACCCGATCAGCAGGAAAAGGGGAAAAAAGCAAAAGGAATTAATCCTACAAGGTTGGATCAAGTAAAACAATTCAAAGATACGGTGAAAGCTCCCGAAGAGCAAAATTACGGGCAAACTATGCTAGCTCTTTCTCCTACTGGAGTCTCTACTTTCTCTTCCAGATTTAGGAAACTTATGTAAGCTATAGCAAATGCTCTCACAAGAGGAAGCAAAGGGCATATGCCAAGGAAACTGAATTCGTGCGTGTTATTCACGCTGTTGGAGGAAAGGTTTGCTGGAAAGAGATAGCAGAGGTGAAAGCTGGGAAAGAGAAAGCAAGGTAGAGAGATAAATGTAATTAGGGTGATAGAAAGTGAATCTGGTGTCACGTAGGATACAAGTAGATTGGTGGTGGTGGCAGAGAGTTGTCGGCTGGATAGGAGACAGAGAGATACGTCCGGAGTTTGGTGGATCGATGCTCATAAAATCTTTTGGAAACTTGTCGTCCTACGCTCTCTCTTTCTCTCTCTACCTATAAACTTTCCCAGATACATGGCAGCTTTGATTTGGAACAGATGCTCTGGGATACAGGGAAATACGAGAATCAAGCAACATAAACTATCTCCTCCATCTTCCCCGATACAACCCCAGCTAGCACTGGGCAATCGACAACATTAGTATATTCAACAACGCTGCCACAGTAGTATAGCAGCTCCACTACGTCCGTCCCTTAGCCTTTTTCCTACAAAATAAGAGCAAAATGGGAGCACACATGCAATAGGAACAAATGTGCAGAATACGAGATTGACTCGTCAGAGAGAGAGAGGGAAAAGATTGGAGGGAGAAAGAAAGCTGGAAGGAAGGAGAAGGAGGAATGGAATCAATCTCTTTGAGAATTCATGTTTATTTGTCTTGATCTTATCAAAGTCCTTTCTACGTCCAAATATATATGGAAAGCAACAGGAGGGGAAGGAAAAAGGGATATTGCAAATTTACTAGGAAATAGGGCAAGGAAAGCCAAAGAAGTTAGTTTCAATGCCCGCTAGGGTATGCGCAGGGCACGTGTGTCCCACCTTGCTGTCACAGGTGGTGCCGTATGGGATTTTCGGAAAGGATTTATAAGGATTTGTGAATTGGAAAATTTTGCTGAATCTCTCGTCCCCGTTTCCTAACTAAATGATGCTCACATTTAGTGCAACCCATAAGTGTAAAACATTCACGGTAAAACCTGTAGTAACCCGTGCAGGCAGATACTTCCAAGAATGCAGTAATAGCTTGAATCAGCTGCTCCATAGCATAAGAAACCGCCAGTTCCCGGTTAAATCCAGGCACAGGCAGTTTTACAGAACGGGTAACATGCAAAACTGGAAATTTAATATCATGTCTACAGGAAGAGAATATTTTCCACAAACAAATTCAAACCCTTCATCTTTTTATCCTGATGGACAGCCTTTGGGGCTTAAAGCGAGCGAGCGAGAACAATTGCTTTGTAACTTGTACCTGAAAATCTTCCCCAGCCTACTTTCATATTAAGTATATGTAGAACGTTCAATTTGGAGACAGAAAATTGTATTTCCCTAATAAAGGTCCGTCGGAGCCAGTTTATAATGCGTTGGGATAGCAAGAGAATTTTACATGTTAATTTCAGATTATGGCAACTGGACTGCCTTTTGCCTTCTCTGCTCAAGCTGAGCTTACTTTCTCGTTCGCTTTCATTCTTTATTGCTTTCTCGCTTGAATTTTCCCGGGTGTATTAAGTTTCTTCGTTGAACTTTCCTGTCGAGAAAGTGTATGAGCGAGAGAGAGAAAACATTGAAGGAGTAGGCTCGACTAGAAGAAAGCGCGGAGAAAGTAAAACCAGGAGCGACAAACTGCATTTGGTCGTAGAAGAGGAGGATTGTCTTGTCTGACTGAACCCCAGCACGGAACCTAGGAACCGTCAGAGAGAGGAAGAAGGCTCTGACTGTGGCGAGGAAAGTATATCTATATTGTAGCTAGTAGGAAAAAGGAGAAAATTGAATAAAGAAGAGTGACGTAAATAAAAGTTCGGGCACAAGCTGGAATATATACTATACTAGCTTGACAACCAAGTAAAACTGTAGACTGATAAATGACATCAAATTCAGGAGAGGTCCTTGAGAATCCCGCCGGTCTATTGCTCTTCAAGCTAGAATTATGTGTCCTAATATTATGCCAGAGGGAAAGTAAAAGTGGAACGTGCATTAGCAAAGGAGAAATCGAATGAGTAGATGGAGAAATTGGAGATAAACCATTAAAAGAGCGTGTATTTCTCTGAAAGATGATGCTGAGCGGGTAGTAGTTTTATTGCCAGGGGCTCAAGCTCAACCATTGCTTTCACAGCAAATGGATGATTGCATTACAAAGGTTCCCTATGCTTTATACACTTTTACCCCTGCAAGTCAGGGAGTAAAAGCTTGTATTAAAATCTTAGTTGGTCCGAGAAAGTATAGGTGAGCGACTAAAAGGTGTAGTAAATTACGAGTCTTCCATCAGATTTCCATCAGAGGCAGGAGAAATATTTTATCATAACTCAATAGACTTTTTATGCTAAAATCTGATTACATGAAAATTCCTGAAAGATATTATGAATGACGTGCGAGAAGGTGGTTACCTGGTGATAATCAGCGTGGGTGACGTGACTTTTGACATTTGATTCTCAGGTTTAAGAGAATAGAGGCCATTCAAAAGTGTCGGTGAGAGATTTTAATTTTTTTTGATTGATTAATCCCCTTGAGCTTTCGCTATGGGGTATTTATTGTCATCATACGTTATTAAATTTACAAGATTAAAGATTTTGAGAGCAGAGTTATAAAGATAGTTATCCGTTGTTGTCGCTCCAATCCACATCCAATAGGACTGATTCCGGAGACTTATTGATTCATCAGAGGTGGCATCATCTTTGTTTAGTACAGGTCGTAGTTTCCGTTAGCAATGGTATGTGCTGGGTTAGTAATGGTTCTCATTATCCTTGTTGTACATTTGGCAAGTACTGGTGGGAAGAGTGGTGCAAGTCTTTAGTTATAACTTCTGTTGTCCTTGCAGTTTTCGCATTTTTCACGGGGTTGTGAAACATTATCCAGCTGTCGACAGAGAATTTTTGCTAGGGTAACGAGGGTTGTCGTCGTTTCTTTGTTTTCATGTTGTATGGTGAGGGTGCGAGGGGGAACGATGGTGTAAGTCTTGAATATGGATTTCTGTGGTTGATGAGTCGCTTAGGCATTGGGATGCTTCTATGATTTGTAGGTTGACGACTTGTAGATGCAAGCTTGCAGGTTTGAGGGATTGGTTTTAGTTGCGAAATTAAATAAGACGGATGTTTGTGCAGAGAGTGGATCAAGTGCGAATATCTTACGTTAGCAAAAGTTGATAGCGTGGAGGTTGCTGTAGTGTAGTTATGTATGGTCGGTATTGGTTATGTGCGTACTGTAGATAAGTGTTGTCCATATTCCATTTAGGGAGCGGAACTTTTCTTATGTATAACCGGATTTTTCCACGAGTTTTCCGTCTCGCACCTGGAAAATTAGTTCATTATGTCCGTTTTTGATAGTGAGGATCCTGTTGCGGATTATTGTAGTGATGGTTGGGTTGGCTTTCTTCTCGTTCGTTGCATGAGCTGATAGAATTTTGTGCTCTTCTCTGTCTGATTTCGTGCGGTCTACTTGTATGGAGATTTTAGACAGTTTTCCTTGGGGACTGAAGGCGGAATGATTTTTCTTGGCGTTCAGAATGGCAAATTTGTCTTTCATGCGTAGAAAGACTACTTGAATGGGTCTTACTTTTCCGTTGCCAGGACGTCCTACACGTCGTACATTGTCGATATCTGCATTAGGGCAGCCAATGATTTTGAAAATCTCTTGCGTTTTGTCTTCAGAGTGTTTGAATGTTTCGCGGGGTTCTTCTGGGACACCGTAGATTATGATGTTCTTGCTAATACAAGCTCTTGAGAGAATTTCGATGGAAGTTTCTGCTTCCTGAATTCGTTGTATGATTACTTTGTTGATTGTGGCGATTTCGTCAAAACGTTTGGTCAAGTAGGTCATGAGAGATTCCAATGTCACTGCTGGTGCTGCTGTGAACGAGCTAGGTGTAGAGAAGTAAGTCGTCATGGTTTTGGAGGGTTCGGGTGATTCTGGTTCGGTTTCACTAACACTGACACTGCGGCTTACTGGCGGAGTAATTTCGTTGCGTTTGGTGACTGCTTTTTTAGTTGCGGATTTTTCAGTTTCAACTTCACTTCTTTGTCGTTTATTACGTGAGAGGCCGTGAAATTTAGGTTTGGGATTATTGGTTTGAGTGTGGGATGGATTAGTCACTGGGGATTGTGAGTTGGAACTCATGTAAGGAATTGCTGTGTTGACAGATTTCGCGGAGCGATTTCTGTGGACGTGTGTACTGTTCGGTGGCTAACTCGGCTCTAGAGATTTTAATATGTTTTGTTCATTTGCAAATGAGAAATTATGCAAGATTTAAAAATCTATTCAAAATTTCCTTGCTGCAATTTTTGCGCAGCGATTGGAAAGTTAAGGAAATCTTTTCAGAGATTGTTGCCATATATTTGCTAAACGTGTATTTTAATATATTTTAGCAAGAGCTGTATGGTATTATGCGAAACGATTATTCATAGCAAAATGAAAGCAGGAACAACCCTGTTGCAAAACAGGAATAAGAATTCGCGCACGTAGCCCCTGCAAAAGCGTATACGTTGGTACATGTTCATAAAACTTTGGTTGAAAAAATGTTGGAATGTTTGTGTGTCGGGGATATTACAATCAGATGCGGGTAGCTGTTGAGAGAATAAGAGAGATGGACCAAGGTCTCGGGAAGGCCGGAAGATGAGAATGTTATTGTAAGGAGAGGATTAGGAAAAGTTGTTGGAGGAGATGTACCGAAATTAGAATATAGGACGGACGGGTATTTGTGTTTTTGTTGGAAACTAACCCAAATCCTAGCCATACAAAGCTGGTTACTAATGAATCAGGGATTTATAGAATCCCTTTTAAGACTTTTTCATCTACCACCAACCAGCCAACCATGGTATTCATATATGAACCACGCTAAAATAAACCAAGATTTTAGAAGTGGCTCCAAAAGTTCTATGCACACGTCCCAGGAGAAGACAGACAGACATAGGCTGAAAAGTAAACTATATACAGGGTATTTGGATTGCCTTGGGATACTTTGTTGTAGGCTAGGGAGAATAAGACGCTTTGGGAGATGGCGTTGAGTCTGGTTTGATGGAGCTCAAGTCTCTCGTATTCACCCTCCTCTGTAAGTTATATACTCTCTGTAGGATGATCAAAGACTAGGTAAGGAGTTACGTGAAGTATTTTTAGATGGACACAATCCCATTGAAAGAAGACAAGACGAGGAGAAGACGGAGGAGGAGGAAGGCATGAAGGATGGTGGCTGACTCTGAGAGGAAGAGATTAAACTTGGGGCGGTTTGTTTTTTCTTCCCAAGAAGATGAGCTTTACGAGGAGGTAAATCTATACCGGGAATTGAAAACCCGGGAGATTCTGAAGCAGGAGGACAAAGGAGCAAAGAGGCGATAACTATATAGGTAGAATAGTGGAGGAGAAAGTCAGATAGAGAAAGAGAGAGATGTTTGCTTAAGAGGGTTTAAGTCGTATGTCAATTTAAAGAAAAATGACATGACAAGGCGTATAGGGCATGGGTTGGCGGGTGCGGTGACAGGAGGTAGAAAAAATACGGGTACTTTGTGAAGATACCCGGTTGCGAAAAAAACCTGGTATGAGGAATTTAACCGTAGGCTAAGGAGGAAGAGGAGAAGAGACAAGAAACTGATTTTTTCTCAACGTTTCTTTCGCTGCAAAAATAGACGAAGAGTAATTGTAAATAGGTTTATAAGCTTCTCATGGCTACTAAGTGGTCTAAATGTGGGAACATGTGAAGTTAATTTAAGAAAATTATTTGTCTCCTTGTCAAACTAATTAACCTAATTCTTTTCTTCACAGGGAGGCGAGTACAAGCCAAATTGACTTTTTCAAGATGCTTGACGCCAAAATTGAAGAGGCAAAGTTGATATTTTATTTCTACATGTTGTGCACGATTGAACAAAGTTTTGCATGTAATCTGTAGTTTACCTTAGTGCCGACATATTTAAAATACGTTTATTCGCTAGCTTGCCTTACATTTTAAAAATTTTCCAAGGTTATAAATATTATTCTATAAACCTGATTTTTGTACAGGGCCCTGACTACGATCCTGATGACTCCCAAGTAGAATACGAAACGCATAGAGAACGAAACTTACAAGTATGGAGAAAAGGAATACAAAGCTTCTCGTTACACAGTCGAAGAGAGTCTGCTCCTATCGCTAGATGTCACTGGGATGAGGAAGGAGATTGATGATGAACCTAGTTTTTAACAAGCTTTGTATCTAATTTATGTGGGCGGATGATAAAAGTTATATCGATATATCATGTACATGTCGTTAAACTCAATATACACATTTAACTTTGTATTCATCTTTCTGTAAAAATATCCCTGCGAATAATTGATTCTGGAGGATGAGCCATACATGAGCGATAATTAACGTAAACCTTGTTAGTTCTTAATTATATAACTCCAGAGAAAACTAATGAACGTAAATTATAATACGAACAGGATTACATTATTGGACGTATAAAACTTAAGTGTTACAATTTTGCAATAGCGTGTTTTAAAAATCTGTACTTATTTGTAAAATCCTCATATCAGATTCTCTATCAAATGTTATATCCTTGCCGTGTTCAATGTTACACATCTTTTTATTCCTGCTGTAACACACAACACGAAATATCTTTCCCTAATTTTAAATAAAAGTTGTATTCAAAACCCGCTATGCTGGTTTTAATTATGCAGGTGTCCTTGTAGAACTGTACATGTTACATTGACTAAAAATGCAGGTTTGGGTTTCTTAACACACACGTATTCAATTTACCTGGACGACTCGCCGAAACCAGCTGGACTTTACGTTAGTCTTACAATCATTCAAGTAGGAATTGAATAAATCCTGTTAATTATTTCTGTTACAAAATATCCGCAGCTGGTTAAGTTAATTTTTTCCGCAAGTAATGTTAATAATGTTATTTCTATCTAAAAATGTTTCCTACTATATCTATCACCTATATGTACGGATTATTGCAAACATAATTTCCAAGGTGTGTATGTGAGCAGAATATTAATGTACTGAAAAAAGACTGAATATATGATTCTGAAGTAAACTGGAAGGAATTGGGGATAAACGATTTAAATTTCAGTTACGTCTTGAAATGAATATTACATACAGGTCATGTTAATACTTCAGAGAAGTGCAGCTTCTTACGCTCAGGACTAAGTAGATTATATTTGGTAGCCGCAGTTTTGAGTTTAATGGAATTTCTAATTAAGTTAGGATCATATAGTTGTTCACAGTAAATTTACTAAGAGGTATTGTTAGGTGTGAATGCAGGAGGGTCGTCAGAAGAATTCTTCCTATAACAGATTTCCCCCCTGATTTATGCCATTGTATGTGTCAAGATACGACTGTATTGTTCCGTTTGCGCAAAAAACGGCTGACTCAACAACCTTTCGCCTCTTTTCGCTAGTAAGACATGAACTTTGGCGAATGGTTACTTTAGAAGTAGGAGTGCGAAAACTAGTGCTTGTCTTCATCGTACCTGCCCTAAATTATTTGAAAAGCAAAAATCACTTTATTATTCCTGAATCCTTTGCTTTGATTTCACAACGAAAACATTGCCATTTCATAAAGGAACATGGAAACATTCTTACACAAACAAGTCAGGTACTACTGGAGAGTGCATGCTTTAAAAGTTAAATTCGTGCTGGAAAACCAATCATAAGTTGGTTCAAAATGAACAGCACGATGGCCAACTACTAACTACAAACAGTGACTAAACTGCAAAATATTTGAAAAGAGATATTCTTGCTTACCGTTTGCCTGCAACTTCAAACATAAATGTCCTTGGATATTGAAGAGGACAGGTGTGGAGGGTGTTGTGGATGGACAATTTACGACATTTAACTTTGCCTTGCATATTTAGTGCTCTTCAAGTTTTGACTTCAAGTCCTTCCGTTATTGCTCATTCGTGTTAAACTTCAATGTGTAGTCCTTCATTTGCCCCCTTTCCCGTGCGAGAGAAAATCCCACCGTATGTGCAACGTTCAATTGAATATCGTGGAAATTTTAGCCTGTATAGCTCATGAGCCATCTAGTGCCACGTTTGCGTAATATGTGCAAAAAAGAACATTTAACCTTAAGTTCTATCAAAAAACTATTCTTTTAAATCCAAGTTATGCTCAGAAAAGTCAAAACTATTTGTTGCATTCAAACTCCCAACTTGGCTTCTGGATTGCATAAACGATGGCTTTCAACACCGGTACGAGCAGAGCAGGTTACTTTAACCCCTTTCCTCGTCAAATTACTACAACTGATAATTTGGACGGGCTCCATATTTCATGGGACACCGGTCGTATGGAAACGCTGTGAATCGCTTCCACGATTAGATCAATCTGCAAGCCATATTTTCAAATGGCAGCTCAATTCTATAATCCTGCAAATTTACGTTATATTTGCCTGCATCCGTGCAATACAAGGCTATTCCGATGAAAACTTGAGCATTTTAGAAAAGTATTACGGCCTGTGCATTGCATCCGTTTACTTAACCAATTTACCTTTCCAATTCCTACTCTTCTTACGACGTAATGAACTCATATTACTTTTCCAACAAGTGTTACGACTCATTTCCAACTTTCAAGGTACTTTAAAAAGGACGCTATGTTGTGCACTATACACTATATACAATCTTCGACAAGGGTGTAAGTGCAGTTATCTTTAGAATTGCTTGTATATTTTATCCGTTCGCAGAGAAACATGTGGAACCAACTTCCGTTGGAACAATTAAATCAGCGAGCCAACTTGAATTTCTTTTACTTGGATTTTTCGGAGCAGTTGGATTCAACGCAAGCATGGCAAACATTCTAGCATTCTTCCTTCCACACAACCCAATCTCTCCTACCTGTTTTCTCTTCAACGAATCGGTGATTGGCGAGTTGATTCAGAATTCCGTTTGCCTTCTCTTAGCAATCCGAACATTCAATGCAGTCTTCACTGCCTACATATTATACACAATGGGAACTACTCTGATTTTGTTTGGTTCTGCTGCTATTTGTATATTTCTTCTTCCTGTCCGTGTTCTTCAGGAAATGAGGTTACCCAAAAAACAATCGCCAAACTTTTACGAGGAGCAAACTCTAGAAGTGAATATATTCATGGAACTCATGCTGATTACGAATGTAGTTTCAAGCGATTACGGTGCGTTGTTAGGATTTGTCCAATGGACAGTAACGATTCTAGCAGTACTTTGCTTCTACAGCGCGATCAAACTAGATGGGGTCGTAACAGTGGTCCTTGGAGGAGTAGGACTGACCTGTTTGCTCATGTTTATTGTTATTTATACCTTGGCAGCCAAGGTAGGGAAGGAATCCAGTCATCTCATAGATAGTTGGAAATACGATTGGAAGAAGCGCCCTCTCCTGTTACAACAGCAAGTTCGAGCTCTTCGTCCATTGTGGATTAGAGTGGGGAATATGTATTATTTCGACGATCATTTAGTCCTTCGAACTTGTGCCCTCATTGTAGAACACACTGTTAATGCTCTGCTTGTACTTTAATATGGAGGAAATATTGATCCAACCCTAAATGGGCACGAAGAAGCGTGGGTGTGATGCTTGATCCTTGTTTGAAATGAGCATGTTAAACTATGCGTTAATAAGCACTTTTCTACAACCATTTGAATCTTTGCATTCATTATCAGTGCTTATTAAAACAATGTAAAACAAATTAAATTTACCGAGAATTATAATGAAGCCGCACATTTAAGATGGCTAGATGCTAAAAGCACATTTGCTTGGAGTAAGTTATCTGTTTAGTTTAGCTTAGTTTAATCTTTATTTACTGGTCGACGTTTTCTCGTAACACAAAAGACCTTCCATGCCGGACCATTACTTCCACCGCTCGTTCGATTAACTTCACCTATTTTCCATCTGCATTTCATTGATGCTTCCACTGAGCTGAGATAAAGGGACAAATCGGCACATTCGTCATTGAGTGATTCAGCTTGGATTAACTGATATGAAGTTGCATTCCTTAACCTAGTCGCAGTTCAGGTTTTAGAGATCTCCTTTATCGTGGAACGTAATTGTAGGATAATTTAAATGTATAATCGCGTTCTTGGCACAGCTTGAACACATTTTTTGAATAAACATGCCATTAACCCGTCACACATGATTCCAGTCTATACATTCTACGTGTTCCAAAAGGGGTTTTCGTACTAATGGATATAGATTCCCGTCCAAAAGTAACTGTAACTGAATTAACGGTAAGAGCAACAATAGCGTATTGAAGTACATCATACAGCTGTTTAATACGTGTGCATAAGAGTGAATGGTATTTTGCAATAATGAAATATTTTCAGGACACGCCCAACTTGGGAGTCCAGATTACCATCAATGTAAATTCATCTGTAGTTACAGACTCATTCAATCATTTAAAAGTAGATGCGCAGGTAAATGACGAAATGGTTTTTCTTAGCTTTACGAGCAATATCTTTATGATAAAACAATTGGTCCCAATTACAACCTTATTGCTGCTGTTGACTTAGCACGACTAACGGAAAGTAAGTTAACAAAGTTTCAACTCTCTATTTTTCCAGATCGTTTCACCCGCTGACAACAATGATAACGAAGCCATCACGATCGGATTACAGGATCCTATCGATTCATTTGTGGGCCGCACAGATATTATAAATGAAATTCAATGTGTACTTCAAAATGGCGGAGGCACTAATGTTTTTGCAAACACGGTCGTAGTGGTTGGGATGGGTGGTGTAGGAAAAACGGATACTGTCCGGCAGTTTATAAAATATCATCTCGAACAAAAGTTCAAGCACATCATCTGGTTTGAAGCCGCTGATCATAATTCCATTAATTCAACACTCAAGACTCTCGCAGAAAAACACTTACGCCTTCCAGAAACCGATTGCGAAAAAGAACTCGACTATCTTCTCGGCAAAGTGTATAATAAACTATGTAAAGATCCTACCCAAACAAGGTAGAGCATGAATGTTAAAAATGTTATCCTTAAGGTATACGATAGAATAAAAAGTAAAAGTACAATGGCAATATACGTCAAAATACTTAAAATTAGAATCAATAATTCTAAAATAATAGAGATGGATAAAAAGTCATGTAACCCACATCGATGTTATATGTGAAGTTGTTATCCTAACGCATGTTGCGGAAGGGGAAAATCAATGCAATGCAATAAGCCGTCAGAAAGAGGGACCGAATAATGCAACATTTCCATCGGGAAATGTAAAGAGCAGCATGGGAACACTCTACCATAAAGATGGGCCTGTCTTTTGCAGGTAACATCAAACATAACAACGGGAATTGCTGATGGCAATGCAGTTATTGGTCGAAACTGAATATCCGTATAAGAAAGCATTTTGTTCAGGAAAAAGTAGCAAGAAGATTCGGTCCAGTCATGCTTCCCGTACAGCACAAATTCCATGGGCGGCAGTGGAAACGAGAGGATGTGGCATCCTAAACAATGAAACGGAAAGTGTTTAGCCAGTTATACACGACTTGAATTTTTTATAGGAACTTGCAGTAAGCATACGCATGATTAACTCACTGCCAACAAATTTTCCCAACATGAGATCATGTATTTTACGGCGCAATGCATTCTTCTGTCGGGGGTCACGAAAAGTTTGAACACTATCATAGTTGGTTTTCATTTCTGCCAGCTTGACCAAGGAGGCTATAGATAAAAAACACGAAACGTAAAATTGCGTGCTAAAAATTTGGGGTTATGACATGACATTTCATTCACAAAAAAAACTGGTAAACTTACCTGGTGACGATAGTTGTATCGCTTCAAACGTTTCCTTTTAATAGCATATACTTTGAACATATCCGAAAGTATGACGCAGGGAGCACACCGTGTTTTCCCCAAATGCGTCGTGTCCATTAAATATTGACGTTATTTCTTGAATTCTTAGTTGATCATTGTCAAATATTTTGAACATGTTTTTCCCTTGTTCTGCCGTCACTGGAACCGGCTCGTCTTGAGCCAAGGCGTCGCAGATGGTTGTGGTATTCACAAAAGACTCAGGCGGAACAAACTTTCTCGACGTGTAATCTGTCCATAACCTGAGATTTTGAATGGTTTTTAGCCTTGTGCTATTACTGTTGATGATCCTTCTGAGGACGGTCATGTTGAAACGTTCTCCATTTGGATGAGCGATATTGGGCTACTTGGACTGCGTAATACTTTCTGAGTTGTGCTGTACTACTTTGAGCACACTCGTTGGATTTGGGCAAGCCTGTAACGCAACAAAGCAATAGAAAATGGGTTCATTAATTTGGTAACGATAAATTCGACTACCTGAATGCCAATTCGGCAGTTTCTGTAGGTCTTACCTAGGTTTTTTGTATGCTGCTATTCCAGAGGAGGTGTAAAGAGCGAACTGCGGCTTTCATGAGCAACTCCAGTTTGTCACTATGCTTTTCCAAAGCGTTGATGGCACTTATCAGAAAGTCCTGATGTCCTAATTTATGGAGCCATTGGAACATGCTGTTGACTGTGACCGAAGTACCGAATGTCAGTATCATCTCGACAAACACGAGGTTGACAAGTTCGATTCTGTAATAGCGTCGAATAACGATGTAGTCCGGAGGTGACCACATAATTACTCGACATGCAAGTGCTATAAACGACTCCGATAGGCAAATCATTTCAACCATGACTTGATCAATGTGAAAAACTAGCACAGTATCCGAATCCATCAGGTAAGCTGCCAAATATGGTGGGGGATGAGCTGCCTGAGAAAAAGAGTATACTGACATTGAATTATTCATAAATGTAGTTATCTTATTTAAACTATAATAATTATAAATGTACGTACCTCTATACGACTGTCGATGTTGCAGAACATACAAGAAAATAATTTTTTCCTTGGTCATGAGCTGCACAGCGTCAAGAACGTGCTCGTATTTGGTTGCATGAAGAACTCTGGTATCGCGCAAACCATTTTCGGGAATATTGCCATACATGGTCCTTGTATGCATACTGCGGCCTATTAGCTTTGTGTTTCGTCCGATTTCGCTTACCGATCTTTCATATAAAGCCTGTTTGAGGGCTAAAGGATAAGTGGCCCGTCTACTATCCATTGATGGGAGCTGCAGAACATGAAACGATATTGTATGTATAGCCGTAAAAATTACTTGTAATCCGCTTATAACTAAAGTTAACTGAAAAATTGTATACCTTGATGAGATCTTCCCAGTTTCCATCCTTAGGGGCTGAAATATTTGTCTCCTGCGGTAACAAAAGAAAGAATTACATGAAAGGCAATTTTGATACATGTTTATCAAGCATTCATGACAATTATCGAACACAGGTAATTATAATTGTAAACGAACCGTGCTTGCAATTTTTTTTAATGGTGGAGAGACATCCGGATCCTTTAATTGGTGTAAAAGATGGGCCGACACATGCGAAAAAATGATTATTGCAGTTACGGCGTTTGTGGTGACAAAAGAAGCAAAATATCACAAAAGCGGAATGTTTGTACAGAATAAGAGCGATGCTGATTTTTAAAAAATTAGCATGATTACTTACAAGTTTCGTAGGATTTATGGGTGCAATTTGACGTGCAAAATGGTTCAAACTATATAGAGAATTAACTATATGGTACCGTCTGCGCACTTATCCAGGAAGTGGAGTAAAACTGCGGCGTGCAATGTTGGTTTTAATTTAATCTATCCGCCGCTGCAGCAATTCATTACACTAGGTAGCATTCATGAAATGTGGAAGCTCGGGTCGCCGCATGTTTTGCTTTCAGGTCTCAATCGTCTGAACATGTAAAATCATGGGGAATAATAATTATTTAATATACATGTTCTGCGATACGAAGCAAGCACTGACCAAATATTTGGGGTAGCGGCGGATCCATCAGGTATGCTGGTATGCATTGTGTCAACAAAGCTGCGTTCCCCAAAAGCAGCAAGCCAGTTGATTTCCGATTTGTTGATGTTGCGAATTGTCGCTTTTAGAAATTTGTCCAGAGATATAGGCAGCTTCACTTCCACGTTGAAGAAAAATTTAAGTTTCATGTACTCCTCCAGGTTGGAAAAGACGATCTCTGATTCAATTGTCCACCAAATATCCGAATCTCGGGTGAGGGCGACAAGAAGGTTTTCCAGATGGAAGACGTATAATCTCATCACATTGGTTAAAAACAAGTAGATGAACCTTGGTGGACCTGCCAAGTTTTAATAAAACATATAAGCATAACACCATCAATACTGACTGTGACCGGTGCCATCAATCAAATCAATTGTAGCATGATCAACTTAATATTGTAATTTTCTGCTGAAAGTGTCAGAGGGACGAAGACTCTATTAGGGCTATTATTGCAGTATTCAAGCACTTGCTTTAATTGCTCCTCATTCCGAATCGGAAATGATGGCCATGTTTCTGGAAAACGGTATGCTTCCAACGGAACCTCTGTATTGGAAGTGTGAACTGTTTTTGTGTTCATCTCAAGTCCTGACTTACAGCACCGTTCGAAATAGCAACTTCTGCGACAATAGGATAATGATTCATGGATGTTGTTTGGATTCGCTGGAAACGTGAAACATACTAAATTGTATAATTGTACAAATAAGCAAGCAGGCATTGTAAATAACAGAATATACTCGCATTTTGTAATTCTAAACAGGATGTGAAAGGTAAATCTCGGACACCCTGAAGGTCTGGTTATGGCGGATTCACCTATATTCCCATGAAACATGTTACTGTGTTAAAACATTGTTAACAGCAGTTTGTTAGAATCAATGAATTGGCTTCCTAAATAAATGTGCCAACCTGTTGTGGAGGTGGACTCAATGCGATTATTTGCTCATGTCCACTTCAAAGATGCTGCGATTCCGATTGTGCTTGTGGAGCGTCTTTATTCGTGCTCGAATCATCCACATTTGACGCCTGAGGCTGTATCATATGCAACATTGCCATGTTGGTATAACGCTATACATGCGATACATGTATTAAAGATATTTTCAAATATAACTTTGTATTGCTAACCGGTTCATGTTCACTGCCAAGATGCTTCGATTCCTCGAATTAGGCCGGTTGTGCATGTCGAGTGGCAGACATCGTGTTGGCATCAATAACGACATGTACATTTGCTGTCATAAAAGGGGTGTGAACTGTTTCGACTTGCTGTACTGAAGCAGCTTCCTGCAAATCGACAGCTAAGGCTGCATCCTGTAATCACGTTCAACATTGCCATGTTCGTATAACGCTATACCTGAGATACATGTATTGAAAATATTTTAAAATGAAACTGCCATAGTATATTGCTAACCAGCTTAAGTACATTCGCCGTGTTTCGACTAGTTGCATGTGTCGATCCGTCATCATATTCGGGCTTTTCGTGTCCAGTGGAATCGTTACTATTCGTGTTTTCTTTTAATCTTCCTTCTTTACCGACTCAGAATATTAATCAGCACCGATCTCGATCTGGTTTGGAATTTCCAAGACTGGTTGCTAAATGTCCCAGTCAAGAATGGAAAAACTTGTCGTTGGTACGAATTTACTTGCTGAATTTACCTGTAACAGACGATAGGTAGTTTCAGAACATAATTCATTCGGTTAATTTTTTTCAGGTTGATCCGGATTGTACGGAAACATGCGGAAGTGACGGAAAGGTTTTTGAAACGGTAGAAGAAAGTCTTCCAACCAGAGATTGCTGGGAATACCACTCCGACAGTGAATCAAACATGGGAGAAGTATATAAACAATTTCTTTGAAATTATTGTATTTTCATGAATGGCTTACGATTCGAGGTTTCCAAGAATAATGTATTTGCAGCCTGCGATTAACATGAACTACCCAGGTTATTTTACTCCAACGAAACACGCAAGGTCGGTTAATCTGGAAGATGATGACAAGAATTCGCGTTACTATTAGGAGGAGCAGTTAATTGGATGTTCCGACGCTGTTAAATTTCCCCTTGCGAAACATTTGGCCAAAATGCATGAGTTGCAGCAGGATGGTTTCGAGATTACAAAAGCACATGAATACAAGATTGACAAGATAATGAATGATACACTGTCATGATGAAAATGAAGACACGCTTGAGCCGGAAGCGAAAACGCACTGTGTGGGGTCAGTTAAGTAGTATTAATGCAAGTTTAATGACAACCTGGACAGATATCCGCAAAATTATTAATAAAATTTGAACCACTGATACATGCAATCTTGCTAACAATGTACCTTAATTCTTTTCCCATATATTACAATATTTGCGCGCGTAACGCTTTCTATGATTATGCGGGGAATATGAACCTGACCATGCTGCGCCACACTTGTCTTCAATGCCAGTATGTATTCTAATGCCGTTTCAGTGAGTAGCACGCCGAAACGCACTTGTAGGTTAGCAGACTGTAGAATCATCATGGGCTACATTCAGTACGCATCGTAGTAACTGCTATTATCCTTAACTTCTGTTGTTTAGCTTAAAATTACGAGAGTTTGTTACATTTAATTCGTGAAAATAGTGTAGAGTAGCAGCTTCAGCTGACAGTGTATATTGGAAATCCTGTTATTTAACAACCTATAATTAACATGCGTGGAAGAAGAACCCGCGCAGCAAGTCAGTGCCCAAAAATACTCTCGCAGGATGTGAGTTCAATTAAAGGTAATTCAAAGGATCGTATACCAAGTGCTAAACGAACAGCAGGTCAGGAATCACCAATGGCATTGGAAATAACGACAACCAAAAAGGTAATACTATTCATGATAAAGTCGCGGGTTTCAACGGCCGTACGTAATTAGCCATGAATCTTTTAGTTGCTTTAATAACCATGCTTTTACTTCAAGTCCACATGTTCAATATGTTTTGCAGAGACGGAACAAAAATAAACATGTAGATAACAAAGAGGCTGAACATGTTCCAGATACGCTGCTTCCTTTACTGGACAACGGAGCTGAGGTATATATAGTACACTTGTATTTTTAAAATGCTTGCTTTTTCATCGTAACACATGAATGTAATTTCAATCTTATTTTGTAATACATCGAATCGCAGGTTGATAATAAGGAACCCGGACATGCCAATATAGTTTATAATAGTGTGAACGACGATTCACAGGTAATGTGTGACCACGAAATGTTGACGGCATGGACATGTACTTTGTAGTTGGAATTTACGGATATGCCGAAATTTTTACGTAGGTTGGACATCAGGCTAAAGACAATCTCATTTCCCAACCACCTCATAGTTAATCATAAATTGGACCGGTAAGACGCCTTTATTCTTACACTTAGTATAGGTTTATCGCCAGTTAGCGAATTTTTCATGTTTTTAGGTCAGTATCAAATGCTCCCAGCCTTTACAACCGGACAGAAGCCTAACCACTACAGGCGCCGTTTCTACAAACATGGTTAGAACTTATCCGTCTCAGTGTAACCACATGTTGAAATTTCAAGTGAAATGCTTAAAGATATAAATGTGTTCATGCATATCATGGAGTGTTATTGCAGGACAATTTCAGCCAATACTATCAAACATCTCATCCGAACATGCACACGGGCTATAACCATGACATCGTAAGTGCGGCATTACAATTGTATAGTATATATGCTTTACTTTCATAATATCCGAAACAAATTGAAATTGTGACTCATAATTTCAGAATTTTGCCTCAAAATTTATGTACGGTTCCCATCTTTGGGATTGATTTGCTACCTCCGAAGGCAATCTGCCGCCACAGCAATATTTCCAAAACACGCCACAACCCAGCCATGTAGACTTCGGTGCACATATATCTTACAGTCCGGTATAGGTATGCAACACTGTCCATCTAACTTACTTATCGGGGTATGTATTCATTTATTGTTTGTATTGACACAAAACCATTACAGACAACGCCACCGGGAATACCAAACATGCATGATGAAAATCGGTACCCGCGAACTAATTTGGTAAGTAAAAGCATCAAAACATTGTGAAACCTTTATATATATATCGCCAAGGACTTAACATTTTATTTTTTCTAGCATCGTATGTCGCTTCCATGGACTTCTTCCTATGAAAATACAAGTGGGTCCAGTTATCCTCTCAGATACTGTTACTAATTACTGCTTAATATGTTAAGGTTCTCATTTTGATTGTTCATGTTTTATATCAAGCCACCCACTGCAACTATTACATCGGATGAAGTTTCTAAACAGTAAGCAGAGGGGAACATATCTGAACCTTTGACGACCCTCCTACAAAATCCCGCTTATACCAACGAAGCATCTGTAACGGTACGTATATCATGAATACTGTTAACACCGTAACATCGTTGTAGAGCGTGATTTCGTTCATTCATGTTTTAGGGAAACACGGTGCAGTTGGCGCCACATGTTCCACTCGTTGATGAAAATCTATAGACGTAGAAAATATCCTTGAAGTTCACAGCATCATACGTTTGATACAAAAATTGTTTGATTTTTTAGTTTTTGATAAATGTCATACTAATGTATCACGCAGCAGGACCAACAATTTGGTGGCCGAGACACGCCGACATCGCGCTCTGAAGACATAATTACAATTCCTAAGTCTACTCTGGACCGACTCACACAACTGGTGCAAGCAAATGAAAAAAGTGAGTTATCCGGCTATTCCTTTCAGAAGATAATATGAACAATCTCATGTTATAGGTGTATTCATGAACCTTTAAACTATTGATTTCAACAGCTTTGTTGAAGATCGAAGCTCTACTTAATACAACGCCTACCATAAACTCAGCATACACTACAGGAGCATCGTCACCAAGCTTGCAGGAACCGATGGAAGTAAGTCCTGTTCACAAGTAGTATGCAGAAGAAATATGTTACGTTCCGCAAATGATGGCTCATGTACAAGTATATCATAACGAATCAACGCAAGCTTCATAATCTTTGAACCTATTCTTTTATTTACAGGTTCTGTGCTCATACCAGGATGACAGTCTTACCGAAGTTGACTTTATGATGCCTGCAAGCTTGGTTAACAAACTGAACGCTTGCCAAGTGCTTCGAAGCTGCGTTAAGAAAATTCTGCTGTACAAGTACAAGCAGCAACTTTCTATCGTAGGGGATTTTTTCCTTAAAGCCAACCACGTTAAGAAGCCCGCTCTCCATCCTGCGCCGCTTCGTTGCCAGAAGAGGACCGCAACATTCTACGCGGTAAGTTCTGCTCAACAGTGTAATTCTTGATCATGTGGGTTCATAACAGAGTGCGGCCGGATTAATTTATTCTCATGTTGATATGTTTCCAGCATTTCTTCATAAAAAGCTTCGTGGGAACAACGAATCTATCGTCCGCATCCAGAGTGGAACCGCTATCCGCAAGGCGCTCGAAGACCTCCGCAAGGACTGGGAAAAGATGCAATCTAATATGTCGCCTAGTGTTACAAATTCCGATGAAAACGGTGAAGCCAACGACGACGACAGCGATAACGACACAAAAATTGAATCCGATATTCACGACGATGAGGAACATGATTAGGTTAAATGTGTATTACATGTTGTAACATTGCCGTTACGTTTGTTTGCATGTTAAGCATAATGTACTGTGTTAATGTTTTCCAATGTGCTAATTCAAATAGTTGTAACAGTTTTTAATTTTCGAGCTAGCATTCCTACATTTTTAAGACATGCATGTATTATTATATTTACAGTTATGTTCATGCCAATGAAGTAAATTATTGTTATTTACTTTTCCTACCAAAATTTATATGTGCCAGGGACTAATTAACATGGGTGTACCATGCAAATGTTATTACCGTATGTATTTTACCACAATTGTTATGTTTTTCACTACAGGGTTCATTAAAAACGAACCAAACTAATTATGCGTGTACCTGCAATCAGTAATACCTCACCTGTAATTAGTAAGCGCCCAACATGCATCATACAATGATCAACCGCGTGACCCCATTTAACGGCGTGCCTCGGTCACAATATGCAAATTCGCAAAATTTATGGCGACCTAAACGGGCATCAAACGCCTCTAAAACCGTTCAATTCGATGCCCTTCTCATTGTAGTGCAAAAAGCCATGAAACGCCCAAAATGCCCGGTTTCGCATAGCACATTTCTAGTACCACGGACGCTGGTCGCCCTCCGCTTTTTTGTCCAATACCCCTCGCTTAAAAATGCTTAAAGTGTTGACATCTATCATACTCCCTAAAGTGGCCACGCCGGGGTACATTTCCAAACGCCCAAGTGCGAAGCCGGGTACCATCTTGCCCGGCTTCGCACTTGGGCAAATGGAAAAGTGCCCAGCCGTGGCGACTGTAGGGCGTATGCTGGATCACTACGTTTATTCAACTTTGTGCCGGGGATTGCGGGCGAAAAAGTGGGGAGCGACCGGAATGAGTGGTACTGTAAGCATGCTATGTTAAACTGGGCATTCGGGGCGTTTGATAGCCGTTGGCACCATAAGAAAAAGGGGATCGGATTGATCGATTTTAGAGGCCTTAAATGTCCGGCAAGGGGCCTTTAATGCTAGCATATTTGCATATTCTGTCCGTGCCACTCCAGTTAAAAGGGTATTGCGGTTGCTCGTTGGTCGGTGCATATTGGGCGCTTACAAATTACAGGTGAGGCTGTAATAATTACAGGTATGCTACAAATTGGATTAGTTAAATTTTATTAATCCCTGCAATAAAGTTTATACAATTGCATTGTAACTAGTAGGATTAATTTAACATGAAGCAGGTTTCCATGGCATTTAACTGTATCAGAGCTTAATCTAGTATAAAACCTTAACATGCAGTTAAAAAAGGTTGGTATACCCTGTTAATACATTGGTAACTGTCATGCTGAGCACAACATGAATACAAAGTGTGGTAAAAAATGTTAAAAAGCCACTGCGATACATTAAGACATTGGAAATCCATACATATAGTAGTACCGTAGCTGATAATCGTAAAATAAAGAAGACATTCACGTGTAGCACAGCTTAGCTAGTTTAAAAAACAGTATTCAACAAATATTCTAGCTAAGGATCTTCATGTTCATCAGTAGAGTCGGATTCATGGGTATCTTCTTCGTCGTCTTCAATCATGTCGGGATCACTGGTAACCTGCGAGGTAGCTTCGGTAGCCCGGATTTTCGCTTGCGCATTTTCCCAGTCATTTCGTATGTCCTCAAGCGCCTTCCTAATCGCGGTCCCACTTTGAACGCGGATAAGTTTAGCGTTGTTACCATGTAACTTGCGCTGCAGAAATGCTGAAATAAATAAAACATTGAATGAATAGATGGCGACGTAAGTAAAACCTTAACAGAACAGAGTAGCTGGTTTAAGCTTGAATTTACCTGTGAGAATGTTTCGGTCCTCTTCCGGCAGCATCTGAGCGTTACGATGAAATTCCGGTCTCTTGATCTTGTTAGGATTCAAAAAAAATCGCCCACGATTGATAGTTGCTCCTTGTACTTGACAAGCAAAATCTTCTTAACACATGTTCGAAGAACCTGGCAACCGTTTAGTTTCCTCACTAAACTCGCGGGCAGCATGTAATCCACTTCAGCATTGTACATATATACTTACTGTGTCAGCTGCTACGTGGGTATTTAGGGGCTTTGGTGATACACTCAATGGGGTAATGGGACCATTATTTGCGGATACGTCATCTGAGACTTCCGACGAGGTGACAGTGGCAGTAGCTGGCTAAAGGACAAAAATCAGTTAATAAACATGACCGAGAATCGGCAAGCATTTATCAAGCTGACAACATATAACGAACTCACAGGATAGGTATGAGAGATTCCATAGTGTGGTACTGCATTTGACCATGGAGCCGAAGTTTCCTGTGTTAGTTAAAAATTCATATTCACATGTATCCCGATACCATTGCTATACATGTAAAAAATGTTGTACCCAATTGTTGTATGGATAGCGATAAGGCATTCGCATGTTTGGTCTTCCCGGCGGCGTAAACTGTAATTCCTGCATCATAGTTAACATGATGAGTAATACGTATTCGTACATGTTCAGGAGGAGTTGAGGACTACTTTTACGATCACACTCGCTGTATACAGAAATACCTGACTGTAGCTATGCTTTCCCGTTATGTCGACGTTATTGAGAGGCGGCGTATGCTGGAAGTATTGTTATGACTGAAGATTGCCTTGTGAGGTAGCAAACGAATCCCAAAGCTGCGAACCGTACATCATCTGTAAGTTTACAAATGTTGCAATACATTCTGAAATTCTCATGTACTTTGGATACTTACAGGTATACGTACATTATTACAGAAATACCCCGACTGCGTATTAGTCACATAAGGTTGACTGCAAGTGTCGGAACTGCCCTAGAATATTAACACATGTTGCAATAAAACCCTTCAATGTTAGACCACATAATGGCATCAATAATTAAAACATGTTATGAATACGTTCGCGTCGCAACTTACACCCACGTTTTGGCTGTCACTCAAATTGAAGCGCTGTAATTCGTACAATTTAACCTGTAAGCAAATAACCGAAGTAGCAAGTAAATATATAACTAGAAGCATGTTGAAAGGTATTGTTTTGTACGAGAAATAGTATTGTACATGCGAACTGTCAGGTAAATCATTTGCTGCTTTCATACCTGGAGTGATTACCGTCGTGTGACGTACCTATGAACATATAGCTTCATACAATTACAATTTAAATATAACGAATGAGTTGCACGTAGTCCATGATTTGCTACAGGAACATTACCTTTGAATTACCGATATCCACTGAAAGATCCATATTGACCTCTGCAGATTTAACATGGGTATCCTAAAATACGAAACATGTTATCAGAGATTATTGATGATTAAATTAGGAGACAGTTTTTCATCCATCGTTTAAACGATTTCAATGAGCAAGTAATTAAATACATCATGTATCTGGGATTTATCCGAAACTGTAGACGGCATTTCCGGCAGTTCAATATCCTCAATGTCCATGCTCCCTAATCGTTTCTAAAAGATATAATTATGAGACGAGTTTTGTGATGATTACAACATATAATGGGTACTATGAATGAATCTCATTGGTTAAGGTACGTGTCATTGCCTGTATTGTAGGGGCTGAGCTTATCTTGAAAGCGGCCATATCAATCGGAATAAATTATTATTATATTATTATATTAATGGGTACTATGAAAATGTGTAAAAATGATGAAACACTTATACCATCTTCGGTGATTTCAAGCCTGAATCTTGCGATACATGAATTTCACTTTTCCTTCCACTTCGTGGACGATGTGATTTTTTTTGCCTCGTGTTGTCTCCATTCGTATCAGGTAATTGTATAATCTGACTTCCGGAACGGGTAACTCTTCGTGACATGTTAATTTGTAATGGTAGTTTTACCTTAATTTCCCCAAAATTTTAGCTTTGTGCTGAACTTAAGGCCATACATGTTTCCATGTTTGAATGAATTACAGCATTCATGAGTACCAAATAATATTCACTCGCACTATGTTCACAATTAAATTACCGTACGAATGAATTTACTCCGCTAATTAAATTACTGCACAAATGAAATTACTGCACTAATTAAATTCAGAATGGTTTAATGGAGACTGCTTGATTTAGATTACACGATGTAAATGATGACCACGAATTGGCTTTGCCCGCGTGAACTGACTAACATGCTGAACGTAGTGCGCACTTATGAGAATAAGTACGTGCCGGCATGTAAGCTCCGTCACATGCGGGTGTGCATGTTAACGTCGGAATGTACGGCATGGCGGAATTTGATTTTCCCGCAAAGTCATAGAAAATACAACGCGGGGTCTCTTTGTTTTTGCTTTGTATAAATTCAAAATTAAGTCATGTTTGTTAATCAGTTTTGTTGTAGCTATTTATTAACTTTCAGGGAAATAAGTGCCAACAACAAATGTATAAACATGTTTCGTTAATTCAAGGACAGTGCTTCTTTCTTGGTGGTTCTACCGCTCTTGTGGGTTCTTCTTCATCCTGGGTCATTGCTGCAATCAGTATTTTATCCATCTTTTTTTCATGCTCTTCAGTTACCTGGAAACCATCCTCTTTTAAGGCGTGCATCCTGGACAAGTATTTGCTCAGGTGAAATTTAACAGCTTCAGAGCATCCTAGCAGATTTGTTTCCCAGTAATATGGTGAAGTCTTCTCTTCTTCAACAAGTTTACAGGCTTGTTCATCTTTAGTCGGATTTACCATACCTGGGTAATTAACTGCGGGTTTCACCTGTGAATGAATAGAACACAACAATAGTTAATTTTGATAATTTATGTTTAGCTCCTGAAATTTATTACTTGACGGGCAGCATACCTCTCCCATGTTTGAGCCATCACTGTCGGAAAAATAGTAGTCCCAACAATCTTCGTTTTCTTCAAGTACGGACTATTGAGTTTCAGTGGGTTGTTTTATGGAAACATATTCATTCATGATCTGAGATTTCTGAAATTTGCGTGTTAAAATTCTTGATTGTGTTTTGTTACACAGGTTCCGTGAAGTGCAGTTAACTTACTTGGGTCGTTTCGTCCTCATTATCCGTGTCGTGAAGTTTTTCCATTACGAGTTTGAAAGCGTAATTAGTGTAATGGTAGTCTATCACTATAAATAAAGAAAAAACAAAAACCAGGTTACGACTGCAATTACCTCGATACGTTAAACAGGTGCTGTCAGGATGAATAAAAAAAGGTGAGTATCCGTGTTAACTGTAGTTTCAACAATTATCATCGCAAATATATTTGTAATTACGCGCGTTATATAACGCGTAATATGATTTCAAGGGATGACAAGAAAGCACATGACGCTCAGGTTCAAAGAGAATACTAAAAGCGAGTCAAGGCGGCCCACGACGAATTCCGCGATAGTAAGCTGATTAAACTGAATATTATTCGATGCCAAGTGACATGAAAACTGTTTTATGAAGCATCGTGATTTTTATACTTGCAGAACTATGGAGTAAAGGATTGGATATAGGCCCATTACGGAAAAAACGCAAGCATGTTAAAGAAAATTGTGTACCTTACTTTTGCCCATGCAAGCCATACGTTCACATATCACCTGCATGAGTTAGCAGGATTTTCAGTCTTCTCTACTTAATATTTTGTATGGAGTTTTCAGTAAGTTAAATAGTGTCAAAGCTGTTACACAAAAACTGTATTCAACATCTGCAAAAGTTAATTCATCATGGAAAAAACTGAGCCCGACGACAAGGTAAATATTCAATTAGCTTTTAATAAAATAAACGTCGATATGGAAACATGCAAGGGACTACCTGTATTAAAGCTGTGATTCCTTTTTGGTATTCCTAAAATTGCAAATTGTTTGTAAAATTTATTCATGTAATTGTGATGGCATCACAATTTTGCACTGCAGGGTAAAGTGCAAACTAGCTGTACGCAGTCACCAAAATTTAAATAGCCGGCATGAAACTTGTGTTTAAGTTAACATGATGTGCGTGTACATTCTGCGAGGAACGAGGAGTATCGTTCATTGATTTTGTATTCCTAACATTGTTAATGTTGCGTAATTTTTTACACTCTAGGATAAGGAAGAGATTACGACAGCATCTTCTCCACGAAGTCCAAACACTGTCTCAACTATGCAGGTATTTCATGATATTTTAACATGTAACAATTATATATAATAAGCATTAGATTTAAGTTTATTACTTACCCGTTTTCACTTAACTTCTAGTCGCTGAACCAAACTAGGAGTTACGACGACATTGTTGAAGACGTTGAAAATGCTTGTTCAGCTCTAACAACAGCATTGTCTGCCGCTACTCATGACCAAATGGGTATGCAAAGACACGCCAATTTATTTATCTCAGCCCCATTCCATCCGCTTCAATCGGAAAATTCTTACATTCCACCGAAAGCCGCAACAGGGTCCCAATTTCATGAAATACACGGAGGCACAGGTGGACGCATAGCTACAGCCAATGTACAGGTTAGCAATGTATACCGTATATGATGTAACCATAACAACTATACAATGATAGAAACTAAAGGTTTTAACGTAATGACAGGAAGCAGTGTATATGTCATTGCCAACGGACAGTGTATGCGTAATTCCCTCGACGTTGGATCTTACAGACACAAAGTGTAAAGATTCCACTGGACACGAACCAACCGAACATGACGAAGGATCGACACATGAAACTAGTCGAAACACTGCGCCTGTACTTACGCTGGTTAGCAATATACAATGACAGTTTCATTTGAAAATATTTATAATGCACGTATCTCATGTATAGTGTTATATGAACATGGCAATGTTGAATGTGATACAGGATGCAGCCTCTGGGTTCGAATTACAGGATGCTGCTCCACTTCAGCTAGCCGAAACTGTTCATACCTCTTTGAGCATAGCAAACGTACATGTCGTTGATGATGCGAGCACAGAGAAAGACGCTCCACATGCACAATCAACGAAAATCGAGGAATCGCAGCATCTTGGAAGTGGACATGAGCCTATTATCGCATTGAGCTCCCCTCCACAACAGCTTGGCAAATAAATTTAGGTAGCCCAGTCATTTATTCTAACAAACTGCTGCTATAACAATGTAACACAGTAAGAAGTTTCATGTTAATATAGGTAATTCCGCCACAACCAGACCTTGAGGCTATCCTAGATTTACCTTTTAGATCCTGGTCTGAATTACAAAATGTGAGTATATTCTGTTTTTTATAATGCATGCTTGCTTGTTTGTGCAATTATCCAATTTACTATGTTTAACGTTTCCAGCGAATCCAAACACAACCCATGAATTATTATCCTATTGTTGCACAAGTTGCTCTCTTCGAAAGGTAAGTCAGGACTTGTGATGAACACAAAAACTGTTCACGCTTCCATTACAGAGGTTCCGTTGGAAGCATACTGTTTTCCAGAAACATGGCCATCAATTCCGATTCGGAATGAACAGCAGTTAAAGCAAGTGATTGAATACTGCAATAATAGCCCTCATAGAGTCTTCGTGGCTCTGAAACTTTCACCAGAAAACTACAATAGTAAGTTGATCATGCTCCAAGTAATTTGATTGATGACAACGGTCACAGTATTGATGGTGTCATGCTTATATGTTTTATTTAAACTTGGCAGGTCCACCAAGGTTCATCTACTTGTATTTAACCAATGTGATGAGGTTATACGTCATCCATGTGGAAAACCTTCTTGTCGCCCTCATCCGAAATTCGGATCTTTGGTGGACCATTGAATCAGAAATTATCTTTTCAAACCTGGAGGAGTACATGAAACTTAAATTTTTCTTTAACGTGGAAGTGAAGCTGCCCATATTCATGAACAACTTTCTAAAAGCTACAATTCGCAACACCGAAAAATCTCAAATTAACTGGCTTGCTACTTTTGGGGAACGTAGCTTCATTGATACAATGAATACCAGCATCCCTGATGGATCCGCCGCTACCCCAAGGATTTGGTCAGCGCTTGCTTCGTATCGCGTTCAAGCTTTATTGAAGCTCTGGAATCTTTGTATAAGAGGAGGCCAGGTAACGTGACAATCTACCGCCACACTAACCTTGTTGATTGATACGCAAAAGCATTTACATTAAATAATTATTATTTCGCATGATTTTAAATGTTTAGACAATTGAGAATCTGAAAGCAAAACATGCGGCTACCCGAGCTTCCACAGTTCATGATTTAAAACGTGTAACGCCAATTCAAAACGAGCCGATGTGTTCATTTTTAGCCACACTTGGAGAACGCCCGATAGATGCTAATCCTCGCTCGATGCCCTACATGGTTAAAATATTTGAAGAGATTTTGAAATGGAGGCAACTTGTCCCGCCGAGCTTGGAGTCTCATTGGATTACCTAATGCCGAAAGAAAGAATTGCTCGGGCAATCTACTGCTTTGATACGTCGAATTTATCGCTAAAACGGGCGTTTCCAAATCTCGTCCAGCGACCCACGGACACTGATAAAGCAGTTGTTGCATTAAAGAATTTGCTAAACGGCAGGCAAGTGCTATCAGATGACATCCAATGTAACGAGTGTAGTGAACGTGGCCATGTGGCAAAATTTTGCGTGAATAGACATGTTTACGCAGCAATCGCAAGTTCTTCCACGAGTAAGTCATTCTCATTTTGTAAACAGTATTCATGGCAATAGTTTACGAAGAACACTTGTACGTGCAACTAATTGTGTTTTCTGCAGGTAAAATCCAACTTGCAGAACAGCGGAAAGCCGATGCATCGGCTATTGAAGTTACCCAAAGACCGTGGGAAAAGGATGAAATATTGCGAGAAGTTGCTCAATGGGGCGTTGGCAATTTGATTGGCAGTGAGTTTATTTGAAGCATTTAAACATAAGCATGAGTTTAAATTTTCAATGCAATACGATTTAATTCATGAATCTTCATCTCTGCTTCCAGGCTGTGTCATTGATGAAATGGAGATGCCAGCTGTGGAATACATATTTTACGGCATGGCGACGTGGAATCAAGTAGATGCCACAATCTTCTTGAACAATATAATGACTCCAAGGACACACAAGGTGTTTGAGTTACAGAATGTAGCTAGGAATGGATTAGTCGAAATAGTTTACGACGGAGGCGTGAAACGAGCGGCTTGTTTCTACGGTGTCGTAACACCATGCTGCACTCGCCATTGGAACCTCGAAAATATCGACCCAGTCTATCGTTTACCCGGGGGATGTGTCCAGTTCTTCCCTTACCGTAACATGGCTAGACGTAATTGAAGAGGGTTTATGCTAGATTATAGTTGCAAGACCAAATTTGTTATCGTTTATGATGTGTACACGAAGAATTTATATGGTTTTGTTTGATACATGTATGATTCGATTTACAAATACGATGTGTACACGTAGAATTTATATGATTTAGCTTGATACATGTATAATTAGATTAACATGATGTTTTGGGATTTTGGAAATAGCACATGGGGTTGCATGTAAGAGGGGCATGGGCTAGGTGGATGTTCCCGATGAGATTAATCGAATATAATTGCTTGAATGTTAGTGTAGCAAATATTTTTTCAATCTGATTTACATATTGAATACATTTGAAGCGATACAACTATCGTCACCAGGTAAGTTTACCAGTTTTCTGTAAATGGAATGTCATGTCATAACCCCAAATTTTTAGCACGCAAATTTACGTTACGTGTTTTTTATCTATAGCCTCCTTGGTCAAGCTGGCAGAAATGGAAACCAACTATGAGAGAATTCAAACTTTTCGTGACCCCCGACAGAAGGATGCATTGCGCCGTAAAATACATGACCTCATGTTGGGGAAATTTGTTGGCAGTGAGTTAATCATGCATAAACTTACTGCTTTTAGCAAATTCCTATAAAAAGTCATGTATAACTGACTAAACTCTTTCCGTTTCATTGTTTAGGATGCCACAGCATCTCACTTCCACTGCCACCCATGGAATTCGTGCTGTACGGGAAGCATGACTGGACCGAATCTTCTTGTTCCTTTTTCCTGAACAAAATGCTTACCTTTACGGATATTCAGTTTCGACCAATAACTGCATTGCCATCAGCAATTCCCGTTGTTATTTTCGATGTTACCTGCAAAAGACAGGCCCATCTTTATGGTAGGGTGTTCCCATGCTGCTCTTTACATTTCCCGATGGAAATGTTGCATTATTCGGTCCCTCTTTCGGACGGCTTATTGCAGTTTTTCCCCTTCCACAACATGCGTTAGGATAACAACTTTACGTAACATTGATGTGGGTTCCATGACTTTTTATCCATTTTCTATTATTATAGAAGTATCGACTCTGATTTCAAGTATGTTTACGTATATTACCATTGTACTTTTACTTTTTATTCTATCGTATACCTTAAGGATAACATTTTTAACATTCATGCTCTACCTTGTTTGTTTCCAAGTATGAATTAATAAATGAATTAGTCCTTTAAACACAATGTTATACAAATTGTTTAATCTTATATGATTTTAATCGCACGTAAATATACAGAATGAGTCTTCTGCCACTTCACAGTCAACGCATCAAACAAATTCCAATCTCATAATCATACATCTAGTAATGGCAACAATTGGATAATCATGACAACTCACATTAATTCATAAAGATATTCATGACATTTAATTGGCTTCCCGCCTCTATATATAATTAAGTAAATTTTGATTTTCTGTTTCGCCCACAAAGTACCCTTTCGGCCCATTTGTTGTGGCACCGCGCGCGGCTATGCGAAAAAGTGCGATTCTGTACCATTCCGGGCAAATCCCCGCATGCCCCGTAAACTGGCCTATTTCGATGCTCGAATATCACGAATTTCATACCCTCCTGCAAGGGGACACCAACTCATTTTCGCCCACGGTGCAAGAAATGTAAAGCCGGGTGGTGTTTAACAATGCAGAATCTTTTCGGAATCAAAAAGGTGTGAACAATGATGGAATCGAGCGCTACTTGCCAAAAATCATACGCTCACCCCTCGTGTACCCACTTATTCTGGTAACGACTCGGAAACGTCGAGGTTGGGGTGACGGTATGAAGATTATCGATTTGCAACCCTTTGTTCAAGAAGAAAGTAAACTTTTTCTGGAAAGAAAATTAGGAACTTTGACTGACTTTCCTGCAAAATGGTCGGAACTTGCAGATCTCTGTGGAAACCTGCCAGTAGCACTTCAATACGCGACCGCTCTCATCAGTTATGAACAAGCACTAAACGAATGCTATAACATTGGTGATTTTTTAAACGAAATGCCTATTTCAAATTTTGCAACCTCCGAGAACCCCATCGAGGATGAATATCCGGTAAATTTAAATTTGCTTTGGACGAAAACTTTTGAGAAACTTGGAAATACTTATCAACACGGAGGAACTGCGTTGGACATACTCCATGTTACATCTTTTCTTTCTCCGACAGGGATACCCCAGGAGCTGATGTACCCTTTACTCAACCACAGCGCCACCTGCGCTAAACCTACGGAGGAGCAAAAGCATGGGGCGATCCTCCTCATTACGCTTTCGTTGATATCCGCCAAGTCTCGCATCTTTGCCATACACAGACTCTTCCAAGAGCAATGCTACAAACGAGTTCTGGCCATTCCTGAACCGGAGCTTGTTTCGTCCACTTCAAAAATGTCGGAAACCTTTTCGGCAATCCTTGAAAAAATCCTTACAGCGGACAACATTTATGCCCTCATCATGGATAACCTATTTGCATTTGTCCGGAAAACGGACATTGCTCTTCAGGATTACCAAGTTCAGAAGCTTCATTTTACAGCAGCCAAGAAACTGCAGATTACAAACTTTACTGGTGCAATTGTTGTTGTGGAGAAACTTTACGAAGCCTTGCTGCAAACGACCTCTGGTGGTAGCGACGATTCGATAGATTTACTTTTTCTGAAAACTAAGAGTGTAGTTGCAATGATTCGAAATTATGAGGGCAAATTCACAAAAGCGTTGCAACACTTGCAAGAAATTTACGATTTGCAGCGAACGCGTTTCGGAGAAGACAATTCAGACACTTTGGAAACTCAGCATAACTTGGCAACTGTTTACACGGATCAAGGAAATTATGAATTGGCTTTAAAAACTTTTGAACACGTTCTGGATTTGCGTACTAAAACCTTAGGAGCAACTCATCCCGATACTCTGAACACGAAGAGAAAAATTACCCTCGTTTACTATAAACAAGGTAGATACAGAGATGCTCAAGGAGTAAACGAACAAGTTTACGCCCAAAGCTGTGCGGCAGTCGGAGCTGATGACCCAATGACACTATCAGCAAGACATGACATTGCTCGTCTTCAGGGTAATCTTGGAAAACCAGAGTCAGCGCTACAATTGTACCAGCAAGTATACTTAGACCGATGTCGCGTCCTCGGTCATGACCACCCTGATACACTACAGACTCGGCACAATATAGCTCTCCTGATCGATCAAACTGGGGATCCTGAAAAAGCGCTTCAAGTCTATCAAGAAATTTACCAGAATTTATGTAATATCTACGGCTCTGATAACCCTGAGTCTCTCCGAACTAGGCATAACATTGCCTTCGTTCTGGATACTTTAAAAAGATACGATGATGCGCTTGAGATTCACCAGCAAGTTCACGATTTAGAGAAATCAATTTATGGAGAAGATCACCCGGAAGCCTTGATATCAAAAGGCAGCATTGCTTCCACGTTACGATCACTCGGAAGGTATGAGGAAGCTCTTGAGATATACGAACAAGTTTACGAGGGTCGCTGTAAAGTTCTCGGATCGGATCACCCCCTAACTCTTGAAACAAAATCCAGCATCGGAGGAGTATTTTATTTGCAAGAGAAATACGATGAAGCCCTGGAGCCTTACGAACGGGTTTGGGAGATACTCAACGAAGTCCTAGGTCCTGGACATCCTCAAACTCTGAGAACAAGAATTGTATTGGCATCAATTTATGATAATCTGGAGAGGCACCAGGAAGCTCTGTTCGCCTATAAAGAAATCTACAATTTCGAATCCGATTCTCTTGGCGCAGATCATCCTAATACTCTTGCTACCAAGCATAACATAGCGAAAATACATCAGCATCTGTTCCAGTATGAGGAAGCCCTGGAGCTATTTCAACAAGTACTGGAACGGCGATCACATCTACTGGGTCCTGACAATGAAAAGACGCTGGAAACTAAGCAAAGCATCGCTTCAGTTTACTATGAGGAGGAGAAGCATGAGGAAGCGCTTGCTATTTACAAGGACGTACACGAAAAACGTATAGCTGCTTTGGGCAAGTCTCATCCTGACACACTGGATGTTCTACACGCGATTGCTTCCGTCTACTATGAAGTTGGGAGGGACGAGGACGCTTTGGGGACGTACAAGGAAGCGTACGGGATTGCACTTGAAATTTTTGGTGAAATCCATCCTCACACGCTAATCCCTTGGAGCAATATCGGTCTTGTGTATCAAAATATGGGCAGATTAGAAGAAGCTCTTGAATCTTATCGAGAGGTTTACAAGCATCGAAGTGATATTTTCGGGATAAGTGACACCAGCACGATGTATACCGTCGACTGCATCGTTTCCATTTACCTTGAGCAAGGAGAGTATGATAAAGCGATGAAAATGTACGAGGATATCCTTGAATCCCATATCGAAACTCATGGAGAAGATGATTCTGTGACGCTTTGGACGAAGGAGAGCATCGCAAGGATTATTGCTTCGAAAAATGAGACAACACAGTGCTGAACCTCCATCGGCCTACGATGTCCGTAGGGGAAGAACAAGAGTGACATTGCAGTCCTCTGCTTCTACAGCGCTATTAAACTAGAAGGGGTTGTAACAGTGGTCCTCGGAGGCGTGGGATTGGCCTACTTACTCATGTTTGTTATAATTAACTGTAATAGCCGATTCAACGTCTTCTTCTTGGCTTTCAAGGCATGACGTGTCCATGCATTTGCTTAAATTCAGAGCTGCTATCCCATAATCATCTGCAAACACATTTGTAGAATCAACCAAGAGTAACAGTTAAAAATACTGCTTTGCTCCGAATACTTAAAACCAGTGCGCAATTACTTTACAGCTCACACCTAAATGAACAGTCCGGATATCACGATTCACTTACAGAATAGTTGTGTTAATAACAAATAAATAGCTGCTTACCATACTGGCCAAGAATTTTAGAGTAAAAGTATTTTTCCCAAGTTTCTTCTGGCTCTGCTTTTGCTTTTTTTATCATGGACTTCACTGTAAACGAATTAACCTTTGGCCACCAGCACTTATTTTCCTTAAAAATTAGCCATCGCGATGGTACAATTTCAGTTGGGCTGGAACCATCATCTTCGGAAAGAAACTGCACAATGCAAAAATTTTTCAAAGATTTGTCCGTTTTTTTCATTTTGAAATTGAACTTTTAGCGAACTTTTAACTTCTATTGTATTTGAACGTTACCTGCACAGTCAGACGACTTGTTCCTTACTAAGCTTGTCTTGCACGTGGAAGCATGCTTGAATATGAATAGCTATTCTGTGGAATCCTGTAGCAGCTAATAGCACGCTACTTTGCTTGTCAGATGGCGCCACTAAAATTACTCTGTACTACGCGCAACAACACAGCATATTTATGCGAGCCAGATAGTGTAAATAAAATATATCATAGCTGGCGGTAAAACGTACGGAGTAAAGCCGCATTGATTTCTCCTGCATTTTTCGTAACATGTAAACTTCGCATATTCCACGCATGCTATCGTCTCCGTGTATGACTTCAAAAGCTTACGCAAAATATGCGGTATTAAGAGCTTCTCTGCAGACCGGGTTATTCCTTGGCAGCAAAGATAGGGAAGGAATCCAGCCTTCTCATAGGCAGTTGGAAACACGGCGGACAGAAGCGCCCTCTGTAGTTATTACAAAGAGTTCGAGTTCTCCGACCATTATGGACCCAAATGGGGAATATGCATTATTTCGACAATCACCTTCGTTCTTCATACAAGTTCCATCATAGTCGAACGCACCGCCGATGCGCTTCTTGTACTTTAAGTTGGAGGACTTTGGACTCCATTTTGAAATTACGAAGCGCAAGGAACGTCTGACAATATCTGCGAGTAAAGCGTAAGTGTGGCAAATAAGTTATTTCGTTATATCGTTGATTCGTGCCGTTACTGTTGGAGCCGACGTTCAAGGAGAATGTAATGAAATACCATATATATGAAGTATCATAATTATATTATTACCGTGATTGACTGAGCAACAAAACGTGAACGACAGTACTGTAGTACAGCATCTACGACTTAACACTATAGTATATACTGAATTATAATAATTAATTACAGTTACATGATAATGATAATACGACAAATATGGTATAGTCTTATGGGGAATACATAATACTTGTGTAGTTTTCAAAGTTGTTGTAGTTCTTCTAGTACAGTATATAGTATAGTTGGAGCAACATAATAATTTTTGGATAACATGTATCAAGGAATAAAATTGTAATAGTAATTATAGCGATAATACAATAACAATATAATTGAACAAGTTGTTATGAAGTTACATAAGAAAGATTGGAAGAGAAAAGCATTGTTTTCCTATGCTACTGTAGAAGAGGCTGAGGATTTAGGATAACTATTAAGAATAACAATTAGTATGTTGTAAGAGTAATAAGTATTAGGTTATTTTTTCAATATTTTTGTTCTTAAATGTCGGAGAATTTCATTTGGATGATAATTGTTTGGCCAACTCGGAGTATTTGATAAACTTTGAAGTGGGTGAATCAGATGGAAGAGGTTGTTCTTCTTTGGTAGAATTAGGTGGACTTTTTTCTTTGATGAAATGCATCTTGGCCAAGTGATGACGATAAGCGCCCTTGGACAAGAAGGGAGTGTCGCAGAAAGTACATTTAAATACATTTTCTCCATCATTAACAGCCCAGTTCAAGCCTAGCAAGGAAGATCCTTCGATTCCTACAACAGATAACAAATTAAGAATTAATTTTCATTATTCAACGGCCCATACAATTTAGTAACTTTAAAGTTTCAACTCACCTGGAGATGACTGAGGATTAGAAGAAGAGGTACTCGTCGGTCTTGAACTGACGGCGGGCGTCGTATTCTCTGTTTTATCACAGAGTTTCTGAAGTGCGGCAAGCGGATGATGAGAGTTCGGAGGGAAATTACCTCCACCTGTGCTGGAATTGGTACTCGGAGTAGGACTCTTTGCGGAATCATGGTGGTTATTATTCCCACCGCCCCCTCCTCCAATTGACTCGAACATGGAGCTAAGTGCGGACAGGCTGTTTACTTTTGAAACCGGTTTCTCTGGAGTCTGAGACCGGGAGCGTGGTGTGTCCTCTCTGTCTGAACAGCTGTCCCTCCCCATGTCAGTATCGTTCAGGGGGGATTTAGCCATACTTAGATTCCTTGGAGACTTGATGTCCTCATCCTTGAGAAGAATCCGGTGTCCTGAATCAGAGCAGCCTCCAATGGAATTGTTGGGAGAGGGCGTTGTGGGCGCGAGCATTTTCCCGGTATCGTCGGATTTCTCGGATGAGACGCTCCGCGGTCGAGATGATGGGTAGCGTGGAGGAATTGGCATGACGCTTGCATCCACAAGCGGTTTGGTGTAGTCCACAGATTCATCGATTCCCAAACGCTTCAGAATGCTGTGATATACAGAAGTTGGTGAGTGTGATTTAAATCTGATTTATGAACAAACCGTTCCCGTTAGATTATTATTTGTTTCACGGCAAAAGTAGCGCCATCTACATATGAATTTGGATTGAACAACAAAAAGTATATTCACCTTGTTCCGATTGGCGGAGTTACAATATTTCCTGCGGGATTTCCACCTTTGGTACGATAATCAAAGGATTTTTCAATCATCTTCTCAATTGCATTCAAAACGGAGGAACCGTCCTTGTTTGAAGAAGAAGAAGAAGACTCCTTGGACTTGATTCCAGGAGAAGGACCTCCAGACTCGGAACCGTTATCCTTGTCCTTATGATTAGCATGTGTAGAGGAAGAAGAGGAACAAGTACTAATGCTGAGATCTTGTGGAGGCTCCATGGAAGAAGAATCCTTTTCCTTGTGTTGTTGGCCATGATGATGCGGATTTTGATGATGATGATGGGATCCGTGGTGGTGATGATGATTCATTCGAGGAGATTTGAGTGGGGGAATCCCTCCGGGATTATGAGAATTGAGGGAAGGGGGTAAGCCCATCATTTTTGCTTCACAAACTCTTAAATGCTCAACGAATGCAGGAGCAGGTATTTTTTCATTGCATTTTTCACATGAGATCCGGATTTCTTTCTTCAAGTCTGTGTTGGCTCGCTCAAGCTCCAAAAGCTTTCGGACCGGCAGGGATTTTTTCCTTTTCTCCCGTGATTGACGTCTTCTCGAACCTGACTCGGTAATCGAGCGCATAATGTGCTCTTTGTAATGTGAATTTTTTACCATATGATTTGACAGCTCTTTCAAAGAGGAGAAAGCCTGTGAAGAGAATAAATAACATATGTGTTTGTTAGAAACCACTTGAGAAAGCAATGGTGAAAGAGTGAAAGTAGCCGTATTGCTCGAGAAAACATATTCCCTTGAAACTCTCAATGAAATCTCATCCCACTTTCACCACGGATTTATACCCTCCGCCTTTCCGATCACTCAGAAACCTCCCCCCTGTGCGCAATCTGACAGCTCAACCCGTCTTCTCAAGACTGGACATGGATCAGAAATGTTTCTTTTTGTTTCACTGCTCTTCAAGACGCACAGTTTATTCTCGCTTGAATACAAATCAATACGCTTAAGCTTTCGCTTTATCTTTCCTTGTCCTACATCGTAAAGGCTTTGCTCTCTTTTCAGCCGCTAGATGGTGCTAAGGTATTCGCTCTGCTAAACGCAATCTAGCATCGCTTGCATCTACTTCTTTGCTTCCTTTGTAAACTCTTTGAATACGGGTATACCCTCCTGTTTATAATATTTAGTGAAAGTCTGACAAAAGATTCATTGAACGTTCCATCACTAGGTGGCACCATGATTTACCTGATCGCAAACTTTGCATGTAAGAACAGCGCTGACATGAGAATTAGTAGAGGAAGTCTTGTCTTCGGATGACCTCCAGGAAATCAATTGTTCCTGCGAAATGATGTTGGTATAATGCTGAGTTTGCTGCATATGAGATGTCATCTCTGCCAAAGATCGGAAACTCTGTCCACACCACATGCATTTAAGAATCTGTCGAGTTTGTTCCGCGCCTTTGCCCAACCAAACATCTTGGCCTGAAATACACAATTATATATTTTAAAACATGTCTTTCTTTGTAAATACAGAATGTAATTCCGTCGGAAATGTAAACTCTGTAATGCATAATAATGGTTATATACTCAAAGATATATGTAACTCACCTCTGACTAATTTCCTTGGTAGTTGAACAGTTTCTGTAAAAAGAACAAAAGCAAAACGTTTAGTAAGAATCTTTACATTTCTTTGTAATCTTTTGAATTATATTTTACGGGAAGGGGATGTTTTAAAGCTAAACTATTTCAAACAAAAGAAAGCATCCTTAAATGAGTGCAATTCTTTTGCAAATATTTCGCACAAGAACTTCAGAAGTCAACAAAGCACAAAAGTAGAGCATGTCGTAGTTTTCAAGTCTCTTCCCTACATCAATTCTTTAGCCTTTCAACACAATTTAAGACATTCCTTGAGGTAAACTACTGCCTCTTCAAAGATGAAATATGGCAGAAAGTAGCAAAAATAGTACAAGCGTGCTCAAGAATTTCGGAGTAAGAAGAACGCGTAACGAAAAATAGACGTTGAGGGAAAAGAATTCACAGACTCTATGCCCGAAGCTAGGGTAAAGTACGTACGGAGGTAATTAAAGTTAATTAAGAGAAGAGGAGATGGAATGTTTTGGCAATATTGGGAATAATTGCTAATTAGATTTCATGCGGTGAAGAGAAGGAAGGGGAGTAAATGAACGCATACGAGGAAGCAACAGAAGGAAGACGGGTGGAGGAGCATGCGGTGAATTTGTGAATGTAACGTTTTAAAAAGGGTATTGTTGGCAGATTCTAAATTTTGTGAAAATATAAAGATTGTGTGGATGATGAAGTAGATGATAGGGTCGGACAGGCTGTCGTGGCGGGGTTGTAATAAATTGCGGGTGAATTACAGGGATTGGCAATTAAAACCTGATGGCTTGGCTATTTACCTTTAAGAAGCAGTGACGAGTCGTGAGTAGAGTTTGAGGATTGTTGCTGAAGAGATGAAGGGGGTGAGAGATGGGAGGGGGGATGGTTGGGGCCGCCTGGCGGAGGTCCACCCCCTCCCTTTGGAGAAGGGAGGCTGGGCAAGGGTGGACCGTGTTTGGCCTCCTTCATGTGCGTTGATAGGGCGGAGAGGGAAGGGAAAGTCAAGCGGCAGCAAACGCAACGGAGGACGTCTCGAGTCCCACATGAGCTCTGTGCCAACCACTGTGCCTGCCATGAGGAACTTGAAGAACCTGTGTTGAGAAGAAGAAGGGAAATGTCAGTTCGAACGTGAAATAATGAATCATAATTCTCATCAGCCAATCCGTGCATTTAGGAATGGGAAAAGGTGAGAAATGTTGCCAGAATCAAAAAGATTAAAGATAAATGAAGATAAGGTCCGCTCGCTCTAATGCTCTTCTGGTGTAGATAAAACTGTTTCGTTAGGCAAGACTTTTGCACGTTACTCTCTGTCCTCCCTCCCCCCGTCTGTTGTCTATCATGCAAGAGGATTGGGTGGGTACGCTGCTGGGTAAAGAGAAAAATAGGAAGACTACGAGTGAAGGATTTTATGGAGAATAATACTAAAGAATTAAGCAAAAGAATATCATCTTGAAGGATCACAGAATTTGAGAGAGAAAAGAATGAGGGAGATGATGGGATCCTTCTGTGGTGGTGTCCATCCGTCCATCCACTACTCATTATTCATTAGTTGCAAAACTAGTTTGGAATAAGTAATTAAAGCTTTCTGATTGATTTATGAGCATCTTTGTGGTGAATATTGATACCAAAATTAAATTATTACTACTGCCAACACGATTGTGAACACCTCATTACATGGGCAGGGGCGGAGGGACAAGGAAGAGGGAGGGATCAGCCTGCACGATCCTTCAACTACCAATGAGTGACTGATGCGAGTTGGACAGCCTGGCCCCAGCTCTCGTAGGTGGGAATGGCAATTAAAAGGTTGAATGATAATCGTAAAGAAGTCAAGGCGGAAATTTATACAGGGCTAAGCAATAATAATAATAATAACTATTGTTTCCACACGACGACACACAATGTCCGCTACATCCACATAAACAAGGAAAGTATAACTCATACACACAGTCCAAGAATGTGTGGGATCATACCTAAGCTTGTGCTCAACTCCTTCTTACATTGTTAGTTATATAGCTTATTAGCTTATTATCATTTTGGGCTTGGTTTGGAAGGCTAAGCACAAGACGGAACTTGACTTACAATACTAATGGGGATAAGTCATAAGGAGAGAAGATGGGAGGTCTGACGTTAGGTGGTGGTTAATCCATGCGCATTCAATGGCTAATCTCATCAACGCTCCGCGCTAACGAGCAATACAATATAACGCTAATTTAAAACAAAGACTTACTTCTACTTCCGGGAGAGGTTAAACGACCTTCTGAGGCAGCGGCAGCTGCCGCTGCCATTGCAGCCTGGCTAACGCGACCCATCTCTGACATCTTCTCTAGCGCCTTGGAGGTCATATCTGGACCTGGACTAGTTGAATTCCCATTCCAGCCTCCGCCGGCCTTCTCCCCCCATTTGAATATCTTCTTTGGTGGTTCGTCCTTCTTCATAGGTGGGTGACCCACTGAGAGGTCAAGCGGACTGTCTCCTGAGAGTGGGGGAGCTGAGCCTGTGCGTAGGGAGGCTAGGGATTCCGCGATACGGTCTTCGGGCCGTTGCTTAAGTCGCCGGCTTGCACGCCGGCTAAAGTCTAATACTGCTCCACCGTTTTGTCCTGGAGATGGACTGAGGCTGAAATAAATGAAGCAAAATCGTTGAATATGTGGTCGTAATTTTTAAATTTCTATTTGCAATTGCATAGAAGCAGAAAAGTAACTTTGAACTTACGAGGGTGAAGATATGGGAGAATCTGAACCAGGACGTAATGGAGATCCACTGGAAGCTGATGACTTATCTCCATCCTCTGACATATCTTCTGATCCTGAATCTGAAAGATGAGTATTATTTTAGCAACCATAGCAACAGGTACGGAAATCAATATTTTTGAGAAATGAAAAATGCAAGAAAATTGCAATTACTTACCATCTTTCTTAAACTGTTGTAGAGCAGCTGCACTGAGATCAGCAGCGCCCTCTGGATCTCCCGCGGCAGCGGCGGCAGCCGCTGCTGCTGCTGCAGCAGCTAAATTCTCCAGTTCCCCTGAAAAAATACAATAATTCTCAAGTTAGGAAAGGGTACATCAGTTTCCTTGCTCATATTACAGCAAGTATGGAGGATGGTTAGAGATGCTTCAGAGAGACGCTTGATTGAGTGACATGATAAAAGGAAAGTGCGGGAAGTTTGTATAAGAATATATGAGAGCCCGGGCAAGGATTTTGATTGACAGGGCTGATAGAGTGGTGGTGTTGTATGGCGATCATGTTTTTGAATGGAGGAGAAGGCGGGGATTGTGGATAAAAGTGTGTACATTTTCTTCCAACTTTTTCCTCGAGGAAGAGAAAGCAGCAAAAGATGTTTAGACAGGAGCGGAGATACGGAAGAGAACAGAGGGGCGGAAGTTAGTCACACTTAACGGATTTTACTGATGTGAAGTGGCAGGAGGACAGGAGTAGGTTTGAGCAAGGCTCCTGGTCAAAAGCAGAACCATTATTATGCTCTAGCTACATTACATCCATAGAATCCATCTTCCAACATACACTATTTGTACATACACAGCACAGGCGGGGAAAGCAAGGCTGGGGAAAGCCGGACAGTTGCTTCCATATCCAGCAGTCCATCCGAGATGTGTCGGCAAGTATTTCCCGGCTGACTCCCTCCCTATGCGGACTTGTAGTGTCCATCAAAGATGAGAGATGAAGAGGCGGTGAGTTGGTGTAGATTTGAGTGGGTGGGAGGTGCGATATGATTTTTGTGCGGAGCTAAATATTGTTCCGAATTCTCATCACTACCTCCGGAGGAAATAGTGACTATCTGTGCAATCAAAAGAATGAGTGAGTTGAATTCTTCTCACGATTCTTCTCTTCTGACACACGTATGGATGATGATGGAAGGGAGGGAGGAGGATAAAGAAGAGAAAATATCAAAGTCCACACATACACTAAACTAGCCCCTTCAAAAGATCTCCAGTTGGAAATAATACTCAGCAAGCAAAACGTTCTCATTGATGATGATGCTTTCTCCTCTGTCCGTCCGCTCGGTACATGAGTAAGAACTACTCGAGTGAGGAGAACCAGCTCTACATCCTAAATTCCACATGTGTCTGGATATATAGCCAAGAAAACTGGATAGACAAGGGAGCGGAGAAGGAGGGAAAAAATCAAGCATGGAGAAAGGTGGATGTGGTGAAAGAGGGAAAGGAAGAAGAAGATAGATAAAACAAGAGTACTACTGCTGACCCCGCATCATATTAATTACTTGTCCAATTCTCCTTGATTTTGTCCTTCTACTTGGACAAAATTCAGAGTGTGTCTCACTCTCCCTCTCAACAACGACTTCTCTTCCTCCTTGTCTTCTCATTCCTTTGAGGTAGATAATCTTTGATGATTTACTCAACTTTCTCCAGGAATTTCTCCACGTTTCCCCTACACCTGCTTCCTTCCTTTCTCTCCTACTTTCTCCCAGCCTCAATCTTTCATATATCCTCACAACGATCATACTTATTGCATCAGACAGAGATTATTAGGTGGAGATATTGAACAGAATCTCAAATCCCAAACGGCTGGAAGACATGACACTTGTTCAAGAAATTCCAAATATCTCACATCACCCACCACCTCTCCCTATCATATTTCCAACCCCTTATTTAGTGAACACAGCAAGTACATGAAATATAAATTGAGACCAACCCTATTTACAAAGTCAGCAATAATAAACCAACTTTCTCCAAAGATGCAGGCAGACCGAGAAAGAGGAACAACGGATTGGCCGAGGTCCGACAGAGATCATCATCAGGTACAGATCATCCGAGAAGGTGATGATGAAAAAGCTTCGCAATGTAACTTGAAAGGTAGAACACACAAGGAGACAAAGAAGCTGATCTGATTGGAGGATGGTGGATAGGTAAAAGTGCTCTCATGTTGCCTCTTCGAGGAGATGTATGTTATCCCCGCGAATAAATTTACTTTCCTTGTACGTGATTAAAACAAAGAGGGAGAAGTGTGGGACAAATTTAGGATGTGATGCGAGAGCATGATGGTCTCATGTCTTAGGGGAACTTTGGGAATGTGACAAGAATGACTTTGATTCTGATTCTCATTACCCAATCTCATGATTAAGATCTTCCTCGTCCAGGAGAGAGAGCATGGATGGCGTTAAGTACACGCTAACGTAGATGTAAGTTTTTATCATCTTCTACGTCTCTCCCTGATAGCCTTATCAACTCCACACACTCTGATGGCTTCAGATAGATCCTCTAAAAGCTAACCTTATTATTACAGGCGAAAGCACCTCGGGATGGTGACAAGTATTGCTTGTATAAGACTTGCTAGGAAATCTACGCGTGTTAAAGCTCACACCTATCCAATCCAGTTATAGACTTTCCGTACAGAGAGCGAGAAATATCAAAAGCTATTAAGGACAAGAGGAGGATTGCAGAGCAGTAGAGGAGAGCAAGGTGGAAAACTAACCAGTCTCGGGAACGAGCTAATAAATTCTTAGACGTGTCTCTGATTAGCACAGGTATTCAACAAGGTGTCACCAAACATGTCTCAGGCCATGAATAACATTAGCCTCCCTTGTAATTGTCCTCCAGTCCCTGCTTCTGCACAATCTGGTTCAGCTATTCAGCGATAAATTTCATAGCTGTAGTAGATGTGTAGGATACTGTTGAGAAAAATCTAGGTGTGGACTCTGCAGTAGTGCAAGTGCCATAGTGCTCCAGCAGGTTTTCAAAACGTATGTTTCCATACATCACAGGGCGCATCTCAGCTAAAATTCTAAACTATCTTAACTTTTAAAATCTGTAGCTTTCCTAATTCCTAGTTTGCAACGACAAACGAGATGAGTTGCAAAGGCGGCGCGGTATTTAATGTTAAATGGTTATTTATGACAGGTAAACAGGGTTACGCAGCTGTATAACCAGGTACAGGTCCCCCTGTCCGCTGTCTCCCTCCTTGGCTTTGAGTAAGCGTATTTTTCTGGGCCAGCCAGAATCGGATATAATAAAAGAAGAATAATGATGAGAAAAATTGAGAGGATGATGATGAGAATAGTTGTGAGGAATTCGTAGCTATTTTTCATAGAAACCATCAAAGGGACGTCAATAGATGCGGACAGGAGATGGATAGCTTCCACAGACTCCCAGTGGTGCTCTAGCGTAGATGCATTGAGGGAATGATGGAGGATGGATGGAAGGATTTTAAGGTGAAATCTTAATTTATCATTTGAGACAGTTACTCCAGGTTTAACTTGTATACAGAGTTTGGGAGAAGATTACTGAATGTGTGTGTGAAGGGAAGCGCGTGTGTCCAGTTGGAGATTTTGGTTATTAAAGTTTCTAGGATTCCTTCAAGCTTTGCAGAGCAGTCCTTCCCTGGGATGGAAGAGTGAGGGTAGTCAGTCAGTTTGAGACAGTCCGTGTGTGTGTGGATATTAATAGGGATTTTTCTGGGGATTTGAAAGATAATGTTCAAGGGATTTTTTCCTCTATGAACAAGTTGTAAATTCGTCAAAGTGTCAGAGTTGAGAAATTACTTTTCATTTGTTTGGTAAATTTGAAAAGGTAGTAACGTCGTCATCTGTTTTTGGCTATTTCCTCTCTCTCTCTCTCGCTCTTTATGAAAAAAGGGGCGGAACATGATTCAAGGAATGGACAAAGAAGAAAAAGGGGGGTTTGGGGAAAAGCAAGCTCTCAAGTTGGCTCATGAAGCTGCTGACATTCAGCGCTGCTCAAGGCTTTATCAAATGTTCACAGCTTCGTTTGTAAGTTAAACAAGACGGTGGTGACGATTATTCAGAATCATTTGCTTCATAGGAGGAGGACAAGATTTGGAATGAATTATGTTTGAAGGAAAGTCAGGAGAGTTGTGGTGGTGGTGGGACGGATTGGGAGAATACGTGAGGGGAAATGATTGAGAAGAATTGATATATAGCAGAGGACGAGGAAGAGCGGACAAAAGGGTAAGGTCGACAAGACTAATGAAGGCTGGGACATGTGTTGTTGTGTGGGAATAAAAGGTAGAGAGGTTGATGCAGTAAGCTAAAAGCTCCGTAGGTGCAATTCTCAGGTAAGTTGCTCAGGGAGCAGGCTCAAAAGATGACCAGGTAGGAAGATGATGATGACGGAGGATGGACAAGAGGAGAAGGTGGGAATGAGAGCAGGTAATTATTAAAGGGGATGGACTAAAATGATGTGTTAAGGAATTAAGCTAACTCGCTATGGTGTGCCCTCCCTCCTTGTAGCCATTTGGATTGCAGAGGACGTGTGATTGATATCGTGGGAGAATATCATATATTTGAGGATTTGAATAATCAAGGGGCGAGCTCACATGTCCAATCATCATTCATGGGGGTGACGAATCGGCTAACCAATCAAGAGAATCGGATGATATTTTGACGCCCAGGAGGAGAAATCCAAATTGATGGAATTGGAATCAAGAGCAGAGCGTTTCTGCCTCTGCGCCAGTGAATATTGTGAAATGAGGAGGTAAATCTAATATTTGATTAGGAGGAATGTAATTTTACAAATTAGTAAAAGGTATGAAATCTTTAATTTAAATAGAGGAAATGCTACACATTGGCTTCTATTTCCTCAGCTCTGGTAATTCTCTTGCCTGCCCTACCTCTTAGCAGTGTGCACCTGTCCATCTTTGTAGATTAGAGGAAGATGGGATTTGAAATGTGTGGAATTATTGCATTGCTAGAGGAGCTCAGGAACTTTGGAGGCGGTTGACTAATAATAATAATTCATATTCCAATCCCACCTATTGGCCTTGGACGAGGCAGGAGGAGGGGAAAATATACAAGGATTCAGGGGCTATGGCTAACCTTGTCTTTAGGATGTAGACAAGTTTGTGGTGGATGGAATCAGAGATAGATTTGAGAAAGAATTGGATTAAATACTATAAATTTAGATGAGGAGCTGTTCGGAAGGCAGGTAGGCTGTAAACAGCGGAGCAACAAGAGTAGATATGCGGGCGGGTACTTAGCGGAGAGCGGTGGGACTGGGGTGCTGGGGAGCCGAGGTTTTGCAGAGAGGGGACAGAGAGCCTCACCCCTCCTCGAGTTGCTCTCTTCCTCCCCTCCTTGCTCTTCGTGTGACTTTTCCGGATAATCTAGATGACTAATCTGTAATTTAGTTCTGGGGGCATATAGGTTAGGCGAAGTTGGTTTCATGAGGGTAATTTATGCTTCTTGATTTTAAAAGCTGATGATCAAGTGGATATTGCCATAATGAGAGTGACGGAGCCTCGATCGTGAGCCCCAGACGTGGTGATCGAGCCCATGTCCAAAATTCTACATACATTTTATGCTCAACATGCCAAAGTATTACATCAATCTTGACTTGATCGAGATTATATTGTTACATTCAAGGGACTTTGAATATGTGTTTTCGGCTATATGCAATCCGCTAAGACTCCGGAGCTCGGTGGATTGTGCAGGTAGGCTAGAAGCAGTGGCGGATTGGGCAAGAAACTATAAAGTTTGGGGTGGTTTTGGTTCAGCAGGGTGACGACGGGGTGTTTCCAAATTGAAGAATAGGGATTCCTTCATTTAATAATTTTAACATGAGGAGTGCATGTCCTAGAAGGAGTTCGTCAGTGAGGGAAAAGAGGAATGAGTGGGTAAAGAAGAGACACGAGATGTTAGCAGTGCGTCTGGTGACTGAGTGAAGTAGTGCAAGTATCTTTGCTCAAGAGTCTCTCCCCCTGCCTGTGAGAGACTTTGAAATGAAGGGAGGAAAGATGCGGAATGGGTTGTTCTTTAAGTCTTGTAGACTTGAGGATTGTGAGGGAGCGGGATGATGGGAAGAAGAAGTAGAGGAGAAGACGGAGAGACGAAGAAGGAAATATGTAGGGAGAAGAAGAAGAAGAAGATGGGAAGAGAGGATGTGTATGGAGCATCTTTTGGATAGGTTGGGCGGCTGTGTGGAGTTGATGCGGTGTGGGAATGTGTTTTCAAAGAAGCGAGCAGAATTTATGTCTTACGGAGAAGCACATCGTGCTCAAATAAATCCTTCATCCCTTCAAAAACTGTCCGTCCAGTTTGATATGTGGCTGTGATATATATCCATGAGTCACTCCCCACCCTTACGACTAGTGATTCTCTGATGCTAGTGATTTACTTTGACAATTCCAACCTCCGTTTTCACCCCCACTCCCCCCGCCCTCCCCACAAGTAAAAGCTATAATTCAAACACTGCTACACCTACCTATCCTACGGAGGACTTGAATGATTCTCCCAAAAAGAAAATTTACGTACACATACAGAGAGAGAGACTGGGAAAAACTTTTACGCCACCATCGCACTCAGCACAGACAGAGAGCGCGGCTGTCTATATGAGTATGCATTAGACTCTCGGCTATATCAACGCCCCAAAAAACTCTTAAGAAACGACGGCGATCCGGACAATTACGCTCACAATCTTAATGCGCCGGCATTCGTTAACCAAGTTAAAAAGAAGCAAACACACTGCTCCTTTACTACCACCACCACCACTACTCATCAACTCCTCCGCAACAAAAATTAAATGCATACACTCTTCAATACGACGTCAATCTCATCCTCCTCCCTCATCCTCCACCTCCCCGCATCTTTTTTACCTAATCTCTATTCAATCATCCCTCAAGTCTCAGCCACAATTGTATCCTTTGCCCCTCGGTTTCTTATCCAAGGAGCAAGTATTTACATCCTAGGGCAAAGGTCGAAAAAACAAAGGGGTAAACTAAGGGAAAGTACCCTAGAGGAAAACTTCTAAATCTTAAATTAGCTCGCAGCTATTAAAACTAGAGTAAGAAGCAGGGACACCAGATGCAATTGTAATTCGAAGGTGCACAAGAACAGGTGATACAGGTATGTGGAAAGGTTCAAAATGTAGGTAACCAAGGCAACCTGGACGCTCATTTAGCTTAATTCCTTGGGGTTAATTCATTCTACAGCACTCTGGAAATTTTTAAATATCCACGGAGGTGTGCATCAGGTAACTCTGTGAGGTGCATGGAATAATACGATAAGATCAGAGGATGATGAAGGAGACATGAACGAAGGAAGATAGGGAAAGATCATCTCTGGAAATGGAGAAAACATGTTTATATGGAGGTTTGGGGGCGGAGGTAGGATAAGAAGAAGGGTGATGGAATCATAACTATTCATCAATATGTGGCGGATGATTTCTCATTACTTGTGGTATTCACCCCGTGAATTATTCCCTACGTTCCGTCCTCCCATTGTTTTTTTCCTCAAAAGATTTACAATTGAACTCGGCATCTCCATCACCAGACTTGCTTTCCTTGGACTCATGAGACGATGCGCCTTATAATTCCTCCTGTAGGTCTTAGTTCTTGCCTTGTCTTCTAACTAAAAGAGTAGAGGATGGATGACGGACTGTGTGGAATCTGGGATGTAATGAGAGGATGAGGAGGAGGTGGCTTGGGGAGCTGCATGGGCTATAATTCAAGTGGGCAGTGGACAAGTGGAGAATGAAGGGATGATGAGGAGAGCGAGAGAGAGAGGATATGGGGAATCGGTGAAAAGGTTGTTTATGTCTTTTACACAAGGATGGCTGACCACCCTGGAAAGCAGAGCGCGTCTTTCCCTAACAAAGCATTAACGGAGACGAGATGAGAGAAATCAAGAAATTCAAGAGGATTTCCACTCCATGGTTATTTGCTATACTACTAGGCCAGAAAAATTCTAGCATACACAACAAGATGAAGCAAGAAAATTGTGTCCTCCAAGCCGTAGCGAGAGCTAGCTGACGCTGTAAGCGGGCGCTTTAGTTTTGAAAGAATTATGTCCATAACGACGAGACAGATGGAGGAAATACTGGACAGTGGTGGCTGACTACTGGCCCTGCCTCCTCAAGAAGGAGACGGGGTATATGACCAAGTCTCGGACATTGAGTCGTATTCTGGAACAGTGGAGAAAGTCCATGACGCCGGAGAAAGTACGTGTATGATATTGTAAAACTACTAAACGAGCGGGCCTTCTTAAGGAGTGAATCGAATATGTATAGCTTAGAAATGTGTGTGGTGAAAGTTTTTTAGAGAGAGAAAAGAGAAAGTATAAGAAGAGAGCTATGGGGAAGTGGACGGTGGGTTTGTCGGCCGAGCTCCTTTCTTTCACTCCTTCTCATAATTTACTACACTTATAAATCTTGTTGAATAAAGTCTTTGGTTGGGGCCTAAAGAGTGTATACTGAATAAATCCTTAGGTCATTTCCGTCCATCCAAGACAATCTTGATGCAATGTGAACGGGAATGAAGAGCGGGAGAGAGCGGAGGAAAAGCGCGGGTAATAGAGAAAACTCTATAGAAAAAAAATACCGGCTCATAGTTTTTAGCAGTAGGCTACTACTAGCATAGCTAGCAAAATACAGCTTAGCAATTGTATACATTTGAAGACTATTTGTTTCCCGGGATCTGCTCGCCATAGCCTGATATAGCGTCCCTTCTAAAATACTAACCGTTTAGAGATGGTGACGAGATTTATTTACGACAAGTAAAACTACGCGGACATAAAACAATATTTTAATGTGCAACAGGACGGAGAGAGTGAAAGAAAGATGGGAGGAAGAAGTGAATCTTTGGCTGAAGGGCTGAAGAAGGAGGGAAACTTTGGAATGGGAAGCGAACCGGACATATCCCAAATATATCCAAAGGATCCTTCACCAAGATCTACTGCCCGATGCTTGAATGGATGGAAGCTGGGGAAAGAGGGATCGACGCGGATACAAAAATTCCGGCTTTTTTGAGCATACAAGAATTATTGTTATGATTCCAGCATTTCTTGAACAGGAGGAGGAGAAAGTACTAGAGAGCGGACGTGGTAGAGACATGGAGGAGGACGGACGTGGGGAGGGAGGCAATGATGGTGACCGCCACAGCTAAAGACTTTAACGGATATAGTACACATTGATTTGTTCAATGAATTGGAGACGGGAGTAAATTTAGAGGTTTCGTTATTAGTTGGACAGAGGAGTGGACATAAATCAGGTGAGATGGCGCCGGGCTAAGAATGACCTATAGCTGACCTGTCACGTCCGCGGAGGAGGAACTTAGAGGGAGGGGTAAGTCGACTAAGATGATGACTTATGAGATGGACTAAAATATGGAGCTGTGTGGTGGACAGAATAGACTCAAAGGAGCTGAATTATGAGTTGGAAAGAGCCAGGAGCCAAAATACCAAAAATGGATCCTCCAACGACTCCATACAACTCCTACCAAGCAACCAGAAACATATTAGCAAGAGAGAGAGAGAGAGAAACATTGCCAGAAGAACAAGAGGCAAAAAAGTTTGCAAAAGATATCCTACGTATTCAACCAAAGATGAAGATGGAGAAGTACAACAATGATGATTGGCCAATGGCGCTCATTCTGAGCAGTGATTTCGGCCATGGCTCAATGCCACACGCGTACGAGTGGAACGTGAGAGGAAATTGAGGTGATTTACATTTCTACCTGCCTGCCTCATATCTGTCAGAAAATTAAGTCAAAAACAACAAGAATAGCAGAGTAGTATCATCAAAACCACAGAAAAAGATTGCCAGCTCCCACTCACATCCAGCTTCTCCTGCAGCACAGATGGACTTGAGGAGTTTGAGAAACTCTGCGAGTTGAAAAGCCATCGAAAATCCGGCTGTCTCCTGGGCAAAAGGTAAAGCAAACTATGAGAAGGAGATGATGGAAAAATGTGTGATGATGAGAGGAAGGGAGGGGTGACGATGGAGAAAATGGCAGAGCTGTTCAAAGATGGGTGTCCGGAAGATTGCGGAATATATATTAGCCTCTCGATGATTCTTCAAGTGTACCACAATTCTGTCAGTAGCCTACACTTTATGACTGATGAGAGAGGAAGTGAGTGTTGAACAAGTTTCCAAAGAAAAACTTCCAGATCAGCAAGAACAAGTATGCACACAACTCTTCTCTACAAAAGTCAGCACAAAAAGATGTGCACAACGTCGGGAACCCTGGGAACTTTTACAACAAACTTTGAAACAGAACCAGAGCGGATCCTGCTATATAACAGATTTAAGCAATCCGCTATATTCCTTCCTTCAGATGGCATCACCGCCATGATCTTTGCGGGTAAAAATAGTGATGAAATAGAGTCCATTCTCATTACTGCGGGGAAAGAGGAAGATGCAGCGGGAGATGAGTGATGAAAGATGTGAAATGATGAAACGATGAAATAATGACATGACGAATCCCGTTTACAGTACACAAGAAGATTTACCCGGGTGCCAGAATTTTAGCTCTTGTCTCTAAGCTCAGCTCTGGCGATGTGGCAGAGAAGAAAATTTCGGAATGAATGTCTGCGGGAAAGGGAAAATGGAAGACGAAGTAAAGGAGGTCATTTCAACTTCCATATTTCTCTCTGTCTTTCAAAAGCATCAACAGATGATCTAAGGAAAATGTGACAGGAAAAATTTGAATTTTCACAGCCATAAAACTATTACCATGACGTCTGACTGAGTATAGGGATGAGGGCGGGAGTGTAAAGCAATGCTCCTATCCATGGAACTACATAAGCCCCGACTGGATGTGGGGGTGGGAGAAGAGCAGAAATGAAGGAAACGGGAGGCCATGAAAGGGGGGAGAGAAATAGGAGAAAATCTAGTGAAGACAGATAGGAGAGTGAGTGGTGGGGATTATTGTGTATGCGTATGTGTAAAAGCCGTTAGTTGAAGCTCTTCTCTGAGTGACTGAGAAGGACGAAATGTCCCAGAAATTCTACAAAAGCTAAAGCAGTATAGCTGCAACATGAAAGTTTCCAGCTACATGTCACCACTGTATTTTCAGAGCTTTTGGTGGAATCTCGTCCTTTGGACGAATTCCTTTGGACGGAATTGGTCCTTCTCGTCAGCTCTGGGTACAAACCCAGAGCTGACGAAAAGGAGAGTGAGAGAATTTTCCCGCACTTGGGTGAGAGATGTGTCGAGTATAAAGGAAATCTAGAGGAGGGGAACGAGAGAGAGTCGTTTGGGAGAACCGGAAAAGTTGTCCATGTTAATGTCCGTACTTATGGGTGACATATGACTGATCATGTCAAAGAATATTGGATGAGGGAAATGGTCAGTTTGATGCGGAATTATATACGTTCGTCCATACCCTTTTCTCCCTTCTCCTCTCCTGGTCGACAGGGGGTGATTGACGCGAGAGGAAAAGTAGAACGGAGAAATCCTGGAGATGGCAAAAATTATTGCTTCCACCCCGCTCTCTCCCTGAAAGAGTCGGCGTTGAGAAAAATAATTCTCGCCGCTTATAGAGAGTTTCGGGCAGCTATAGACAGCCTCCCGCCCGAAAAATCCCATGCCCTTAGTAACCACCAGTTGTGTACATGATGACGAGAGGAATATAAAGCGAAAGTACAGAGGAAAGATAAACTTGAATTGTTTAAAGCTACATATTTTGGCTTAAGTGCCGGCAAAGTTTTTTTATTATGCTCTACTCAAGTATGTAGAGGGCGCTGAAAGAGATGTCCGTCTCTGGAGTAACGCTTATAACATACTAGCTATAATACAAAATCTCATATAGCAATAGCAGTAGCAATCCGCCTGGAAGCAGTCAAGGATACACAAGGAAAATCCAGCATTCTTAGATTGTGGCGCCCTCTACTTACTTCTGATACTTTCCTCGAGCTTGCATTGGCACAAGCACAGGAACGGGAGACAGAATGGAAAGTGACAACATGACCTCTGCAAATACAAAGCACCGCTGGGACTCTCTAAAGGCCTTGGGGGAAAGTCCCCCAAGGAAGCAGACGGGTGGTGAAAGTTTCCTTCAAGTTTGGTCCATGCACAAGACTCTGTTGCGCTTGGGGAGGTTAGAGAGAGAATAGGGTTTACGGATGATATTGTCCCAGTGGGCATAATCAAAGGATTGATAGCCTTGGATGTAGTCATCGGACATTGGCTACTAAAGTCCATACTCACTGACTCGCTAGCTCGGTGGCTGTATAATGCAGGATGCTACCGTGATAGGGAGAAAGTCTAGGAGAAAGACGTGAATAGGAAGGATCGAGAGGAGAAAGTCGGGGATATGCATTAATATATGAGTGAAATAAATGTCTATTGAGGAGAATGTGAAGTTGTTGGGGAAGGATGAAGACGGAGTGAGACGTCCATTTGAAAGGCTATCTGTATTGATTATTGTTCCTCTTTCTGACTTGGTTGACGGACCAGGAGTCGTAATAGCTCCTGAGCGTGGAGAGTTTTTTTTGGGCGCGTGTGGGATGGTGGACGGGACGGAACGGACGTGGAGCTGACGGACTGAGTGAGAGGAGATTGAAAGGCCGAGCTGAGAAGAAGAAACGGGGATAAGCTGACAGAAAGATCCGGGTTTATATGCGGATAGCGCGGGGGCGAATTTTCTCTCCCCATCTTTCTCGGAAGAAGATGCGGGCGGGGAAGGCGAGTAAGAGAGAGAGGAGCCTCAAAGTTGGGGATTGTGTAGACGTAAGATGAATCCATTTTGTGATGTTGTGAGTGATGGAAGACTGACAGAGGGTAGGGGTGGGGAAAGAAAGTCGACGGGGGAAAGTACCAAGAGGATGGATCCAGCTAGAAGCGGGTAATTCCGGATTGTATCTATCTAGCACAATTTTCCCTGTACATTCTCCTTAGATCGGATAGCAGTAGTTCTAGTAGATGGCGTTACTTACATACTGCGGTGGCAGTGACTTGGTATATATAAAAGGCTGGCGGAAAGGCGGGTTTTACGAGAAACCCGGGTAAATATGAAGAGATGCATGTATATTAAATCTTTTTCAAAACTTTTCCATGTAGAATTTGGTTACTCTTCCTCCCAGAAGATTCCATGACTAAATATGAAACTATATACGACGACAATGTGTGAATTTATATGTAGAAGAAGAGGAACGGTGTATATGTTTGAAGTGCTTCAAGCTTGGACCAACTGGTAAAGGGGTTTACTTTAAGAGAAAGAAGAAGTGAAAAGTAGTAGGGAAGAAGACGGAGTAAGAAGAGGAGGAAGAGAGGAAGACGAAGGGAAAAGACTATAAATATAATGTAGGATATAGTGGGGAGTTTCTGGCTTGCTGGGTTCTCTGGGCTGAGAAACCATTCGGCTGTCATTCTCCCGGTGATATAATGCTTTGAGTGTACGAGCTTTCCATGGCATTTGATGTGCTATGGACTTGATTTGTAGCTGACACAGAGAATTGCTCTTTTTTGCTATTCCTATATAAAATATGTTCTTGGGGTCCCCTTTATTACTGAGGGGCAGGGCTCCCCTCGGCTAGGGGGGAATATATATGGGCTAGAGTCACGAAATATTATCGCATCTATATCAGCATAAGTATTTATGTCCGCTCCCCGCCTCCACTTTTCGTCATTCCGATGAGAAAAAGCTCCTCTTACCCCCATCCCTCCGCACCATCCATCCACCATAACCAACGCATTACAGTCAACCAGCCCGCAGTCTCCATCCAGCCACTAAAAACCCTACCCCGGAAAAGTTTCATGCACAAGAGAGGCGACGAGGAAAAGATTTCTCCATAATAACCTCTTCCCATCATCATCATGTATAACTCATAACACCTTTAACTTGGAAATGGGGGCAGGGCCCGCCGCTGCTCTTGTAGCCGACACAAACGGGAATTATGTCCTCTCATCTTCACTGGTGGGGATCTCGTACTGGAAGAGTATAAAACATGTCATACCAAAGAATAAGATGAGAGAGAAGCTCTCATCTATAAGGAGTATCATTTAGAAAAAATAGAGAGACATGGCTTTCCATTTTTAAACCTTTAAAATATTTCTCTCATGTGGATCAAGTCATTGAAAATAATAACCGGGCGGGAGGCTTCTGCATCAACCCCTCTCTTCCAATCTCTTCTTCTTTCCTTCATCCATCCATCCTATCCTAAATAGAGTAGGAAGCAACAAGAGTATATAATTCAACACATGAGCTCACAAATCCCACAGCTTTACTTGGAGAACTGTGAAAAGGAATTATCTCTCACAGCGTTCGTCTCCCCTCCCTCCTTTACCTCCTCCCTCCCGAAGCGGGAAGATTTTGAGGGAAATGTCAAAAATGCTTTATTGCTAATTAGTTTGAGAACCAACTGGCTCTCGAAAGGCAAGATGGGGTTATAAACAGAAACAGAACAGCCCCAGGCTCTTAAGGTTACACTATTCCCGGGCGTGGAGATACAAGGAGCTAAATTCAGCGGGTATCTGACGTTGGAGGAGATGGTGATACAAAAATGACAATGATGGGAGGAGGATGGAGGAGATCGTAAGAGGTGCAGTTTGAAGAAGAACAGAGACAGAGTGTCGTAAAGAAGATATATGGCAACAAGGAAGGAGAATGGACTAGATTCAGGAAGAAAGGATGTGAGGAGGAGTGAAGATGGAATTATTGGATGGATTTAGATCGATTTAAAAATAAAATGACGATTAAGAATGTGTCTGGCTGACATAATGATGAGTCCGACCTTCTGCTCTGTTATAGTGCAAGTGAAAGGCGCGTGAAGAATGGGAAGGATGTGTACAGTGGAGAGAAGGGTGGAGGAGGAGGATATGTTTCCCTGTGAGCCAGGCAGGAGGAGGACGGAGGAGGTGGAGGAGGACAAAGTGTGTGACTAGTAGTAAAAGGATTTTTGATGCTCAGGAATGTGATGGCTAGGATTTGTGAGTGAATTTATATTCGGGAATGATTGGACTCGGGATGAAGGAAGGGGTGAGGAAGGGGTGGGTGGGGAGGGAAGACATGTGAAAAGTGGATTTTTATGTTAAAGAAACGGCTAAACAGATTTAACTTTTTTCGAGTCAGTAAAAATGATGATTTACACGGGATTTTATCACATAGGACTATCCATCAGAGATGATTTAATATTTAGATTAAATGAATATTTTTGTCTCCAAATCTTTTGGCACCCTCCTCCTCTCCGTCCGACTGTGCTGAGCAACAATGTATAACAGACGTAGTCGAGGAGCTGTTGGAATCCGTAGAAATCCGTACGAAGATGGACTGGATGAAGCATGAGAAGGAACGTAGGTAGATCTCACTCTCCGTGTTGTGAAATCTTAGAAGATGCGAGATAGATGGCCTTAATGCATCATTGCCCCATCACATGCTGATCGTGTAGTTATATATGCTTAGTAATGTATGTAAGACACGGATTTAAAGTTTTCAAGAAGGAAAGAGTAGTGGTTATGAAGAAAAGCGTGGGATGTTTCTTTGTAAATTCCCGGCGTAATCTTTCCCGAATTTTCTGTTCCTGGTTTTCAAATGTAGAGCTAAGACGGAAGGAGGAGAAGAGATGAAAACCGGGGGAAATATTATCTAGGAAAAGAGTTGATGTTATGGTGGTGGTGGTGGCAAGGAAGAGGAGATGATCGGACGGATGGAAAGTAGGAAGAGTGAGGAGATTTACGATCTCTTCAATTTACGTCTACTCACAGAACCCCTATTTTCCCTCTCATAAAGAGATGTGCTGACGGACATTATTAATGGGCGGAGCCATTCCTATACAGGGTTGAGTGACGTCCGTCGGTCCGTCGGTCCGTCGGTCCGTCGGTCCGTCGGTCCGTCGGTCCGTCGGTCCGTCGGTCCGTCCTTCCGTCGGTCCGTCTGTGCGCACGATAACTCACGAACGGATTGACGGATTTACATTAAATTTTCATTATATGTAGTTAATACACTTAGGACCATCCCAGATGAATTTCGTCCATATTGGTTAATTAATATCAGAGTTACAGATAATTTAAGAGTCAATTAGTCATCACATACTGGAAATACATACGTTCCACTCACAAGGACGCTCAGCAGGCAGAGAGTGGAAAAGAGAAAGGAAAGCAGCGCACAAGCACACAATGACGAGACTAGGTAGTGGAACAATACTGGAACGAAAACACTGTTCACACTACCGTGACTTAGTGGTTAGAGCTTGCGAGGGTCGAGGTGAAAGACGCGCGTTCGCATCCCGGCAAACTCTCATTTTTTGCATATCATTCCCATCAAACCATTGAGTTTTAGTCATATAGTTTGATGAGCCAGTGAGTTTTAGCAGTATAGTAATTCTGCAGATTACGGGGCGATAAGAGAAATTGCTTTTTATAGCAAATAAGAGCATACAACATTCCTAGTTAGTATTAAATCATGGATTAGTTGTTATTATGAAGTCTTAAACTTCTACATATACTATCAATCCAAGGTTTTTTAATAAAGCTCCGCCCATTGCATATTCGGTTACCCGTTTATTTACTTAGATGAAACAGTTGGATGTGCATTACATTACGTGTCAAATCATTAATTTGTAGTCAAAATATCCCTCGTCCTACTCTGATTATTTTTCATCTCAAGAACAAGAAGAGGAATCGGGGGGCGGAAATTGGGTGTGATGTAACTACTCAATATTGAATATACACAGATTAATATGCCCGCCCGGCAAGCAATCCTCCTGCCTCTTTAACAATGTCAGCAGCGTCAAGAGACTCTGTACATCTCCTTCTGCAGCTATTCTCCTCCCAGTAGAATCATTCAACAGTTCATTCTAGTCTTCCTCCGTTACTTGGAGGATTAGTTCCAAAAACTACCACAGAGGGCACTACTAACACCGACACAGTGATTAAAGCAATTCGCAAATGTGTTTCATTCATATTGCTTTGAAGTGTTCAGCTTTGCGAAGCGTGACCTAGGGGGCGCTACAGTTGCCGTGATGACTAAACTCTACAACACTCTTTCAACCTCCTACAGCAAGTCACAAGGAAGTTTTGCAGGTCAAACTGCAGAGTAAATTACTGTCGGGTCTTTCCAACACATTAAAGATTATTACCAAGGTAAATTGGTAAGCATGTGATGACATTATGACAGACAGATGGTTGTAAGTAAGGGGGAGGAGGTGATAAGGAGCATAAACTTCCAAAACCGTCAAACATGTGTTTGATGTTCATCAGAAGAGGAAAATCCTGTGTGGAAGCTAAATCTCCCCTACCACAGATTCAGATGAGTGCACCTCCAAGTAGGAAAAGTAGCTGTAGCGTTGAAAGGATATTGATGAAGAAGAGGAGTTGATAGCCTCGATTTCACAGGGGTGGGTTGAGGTTGGAGGCTGGGATATAGCGAGAATTAATTAGGCTCCGAGGACAGAGATGAAGGAGCGGTGGGAAGCGGGTAGGAAGCAAGCGGGAAGAAGGTTTCTGCCATTCCTGATGGAAGATGAGCAAAGAAGAAGAGATGGTGTTACAGATGTTGGATGTCCCGGATTCCGCCCATTTTCCATCTGATGATAATAAATTCGGAGACAATTCCCTTCAGGATAATAATGTGAGGAATTATTCAAAGGGAGCAAAATATGGCTCCGTGTCGCAGACTAGATGAATGTCTGTGTATTTTAAACTGTGGCTCATCCCTCAGTCTTGCAGCTTCCATTAAATTCGACCTTTGCTTCTCCTTCCCCGCCCCTTCGGATTTATTATATTTGTATTTCACTCCGCACAAATCTTCGCCAAAAGGTGATTCGGCATCTTGCTCCTCCTATGAGTGACAAGTGGTGGGACATTCCACTTATCTCTCTCACACCACACTCAGAGACATTAAGCCTAGGAAAACAAGAGAGTCCGGAAGGATAGTCAAGTGGTTCGTTGTGGTTGTGGGTTGTCGCCTTGGTTTGCTTTTGGGTGTATCACAACAACACTGCTGGTAGGATGAGGGGGAAAGGATCCGGATTGTATTTGCTTTAACGGGTGATGGAAGTCAGTTGAAGGAGAAAAAAGATATAAAAGTAATATCAAGAATGATGAGACAGGCGGTTGTGATTCCGAGATTTTTTTAAGACAGAGAGAGAGGCAAGACAAAATATGCTGTCCTCCTTGTACGCTTCTTAATTTATGTCGCGAATCCAGCAAAGTAAATGGGTGTGTGAGTAGATGGAAGGTTGAGGGCTGAGAGAATTTTTAAATCTTAAATCTCCTTCGCTACCTACTATCACTGGCATCCTTCTATAAAGTCATGCCTAATACCCGCTTTTTGATAGGACAGGAATGAGAAGGACATGGATGGATTCGTATAATAATACCCGGGAATTATCACAGAACTAGCACGCAATGAGGAAGAAGATGGAGAAGCAAGGATTTTTCCGACAAACTGACTGACTGACTAACTACCAGAGGGAGGAGGGGTAACTGCTAAGGAGGGGGATGGAGGGAATCATGTGGAGAAGACCAAGAGATGAGAGGATATTATAGCCGGGGATGGATGATATGAGAGCTTCGAATTAGGAGGAGCAGCAAGTAACTGGGAATATAGAGAATAAGGAATAGCGCAAGGAAGGAAATAACATATGGGTTATTTTAAGGTGGAGAGTAATGAAAAGTGGCGTCGTCTTCATATAAATTACACCAGATGTGTGACTATTAATTCTGATCTGGGTTATTTTAGGATTTAGATTGATGCTTTTCACTCAGTACACATTCCCAAACGTCAGCTATAAATCTCGTTTCATACCAACCATTCTTATAAATATAGACAGGAGGAGGACGAGGGAAAATTCCCCGGATTTCAAAAACTCCTCGCCTTCTATCCCCAAGTCCCTAAAACTTCCTACAAAACCAACCTATACAAAACCCAGAAACGAGCCAACTATTAAACCTAACCATCATCCTAACAGCCTTCTGTTTCCCTACCAAAAGCGGATGGATCTCACTGGATCTCTTCCCGCTCTGCGTCTTGCCTGGATAGATGCATTCTGTTTTTAACATGTAACTTAAACTTAACTCACTCTCATCAGTCCCAGCTTAATATGAGCAGTTATATGGAATTATTACATATTGAACGTGAAGAATTACAGCTATATAGAGAATACAACGTGAATCTTCGCTAAAGGCTCAATACATATTTCTCCACCCTTTCCCCACATATCTTTTAAAGAACCAAAAAATTAGACATCCCCCTCATTCACTAACAACTTAACAACAACACCACCATCCACATACACAGCGTCTCTTTAAATAATATCCTTCACACCAACCCACTCAACAGCCAACTCAACTACCCGAGTTTACATACTTATCCCCCGAATGAATGGAAAGGAAGACGGCTTTATTTCATTCAACCCCTATAACCTGGACCATAAAGTCATCAATGGCGGAAGTTTGCTGTATACATTATAGAAAGGATACTGAACACGGCGCTGGTGTATGCAGCAGGGAGAGGATATGACTTGCCTCAGTTTTTTATGCCCGGATGCAGGATTTAAATACTTCACTCACGGAAGTACCCGAAAATGGTATGAAATCCGCAAACGTTTTTTAGCTATATTCCAAAAACTCCTACTGGAAAAGCAAAGCTTTGAAACAGGTACAAGTAATCAGTGTACAAAACTGTGTTAAACGTTAGCTTGCTTTTGAAAAAGTGCACTTTGAACTTTGATTTGCCGCCAAAGAAGATACAACCTTATGCCGTGGCACGTGGACCTCTTTGATTCCGAATAATTGCTTACTCCATGAATCAAGTTTAGCTTGAGGTTTTAAACTAATGAAGGAATATGTCACGAGTGTTGCTTAAAAGCGGGGCAACTTATCATATTAATAGTTGTCACTGTAGGAATAGGAACTGAGTCCCCGCATTAATGTAAAGAGCATATAAAATGATTATGATATTTTTAAGACACGTTGGCTTATTTAAGTCCAGTCAGAGACGAGGAACGCTAAAGTGTTGTTTCAGTTAGCGGTGATGCTCCCAAGACAGTTAAATAATACAGTGTAACTTTATTCCCAAGATAATTGCTATATCATTTCCATCCTCGCCCTTCCTCTCGTCAACTCACTGTGCAAATTACATGTGTGATTTACACGTGGAATATTTAAAATACATTGCATGCAGGAACACATTACTAGCTTGCCTAATAGCTACCGATAAATCCCTACGTCACTAATAATATAATCCATGTATCCATATTTTACAATCACCAATTTAATTATTGTGATTCACAACATAGGAAATCATTCTGAATGAATGAACATGAAAGCACATGGTTGAATTACTAAAATTGTTTTTATTTCCTCGGTAGCTGCTGCTAACTGTTACTCCTCCGGAACACTTACAACGAGATGATTGCGTGAAGCAAAGGTGTTGCGTAGTCTCCTTGAAAGATGATTTAATACGGTTGAGAAGAGCGACTCAATTGAGTATAAATTAATGCCGAGAGTGTTTTGTGAATTAAAGAAGTTGTTTTAAAAGCTACGACGGTGTCCTCCTTGGTGCTTGAATTATTTCAAAGCTTCTCCTCAATCTACTCACTCAGGGATTCAAGAGTTCTTAAGACGATATATTTTGAAATATAGGAATGATTGTGTTGATAGCTGATGGATATATAGGAAGAATTGCGAGGAGTAGGAGAATAAATAGAGTTTTGAGAAGGACAGGGTTTTATATGTGTTGAAGAGTGAGGGATGATATAATCCGAAAATGGGCAAGTTTTATAAAAGAGCAATGACGGACGGATGGAAGAGAATCAGTGAGTAGAGCGAGAGATGATGTAGATTAATAATTGTTGGGCTGACAAGTAAAATGCACATCATTACCTATGGATTAAAGCATAAACTATATGGTTGAATGGATTTCAATCCGACACAACAGCAAGGGATGCATGAGCTATGCTAGGAACATGTATCGGTGTAGCTCTGGCTTGATTCCTTCAAGGACTTGTTTCTAAGGATGCAGTTGTTGTTTTGTATACTACTACCAAGTCATTTATTAAATAGAAAATCTCTTGTCCTCTACACAAAAGAAGGATTGTGAAAGAGAGAAAAAGCCAAGTTGGCTAATATCGAATCCGAGAATGAAGAGGCCCTGCAGTCTCTTGAGTTGTAGTAAAAGTAATGTAAGAAGGCTAATATTCTAAGGTCGGTTACAAAGAGGCAGATACTTTATATATATTGTATGTAGGAGAAGGACGAAAGATAGAAACTATCAACTGTATATATACGTGTCCAAGAATCATCCATCCATCCATCCATCCTATACCTCCTCCCGTCAGCCTCCGAATGAATGATGAATAGTTGACTGATAGTTTGACAGAAGAAGGATCAAAGAAAACTGATAGTCATTCCATTCTTGGCAGGGAAATCCTAGTCCTAGCCAACGGCAAGCAAATGAAACCACTTGCTGTATTACCTTCAACGGAACTAATCCGTCTGCTTCGGGGGCTGAAGACTTGAGCCTGAAGTGTTACAGAATTACAGCAAATACTGCAGTAATTTCTGTGAGTAAAAGCGTTACGTAAAACCCTCCATCGTCTTAATTCTCATACACACTGAGTCCATCCAGGTTCACAGCTATATTCAGGGATATCATCTTCTGAAATTCGAGTCAAACAATGCACCTCCGGCTCTCACCGGGGTCTTTCAGGTGGCTATTGCCTTAGAAAGTATGAGCTAGAAGAAGAGCTATTTTTCACACCGACCCACCAAAACATCCATTCAAAAGTCACCCAGAAGAATTCCAGAAAAACTGAATCATGTAAGAGGAAACACTTACTCTGCTGAATGTAGTGGAAGAAGAGCTGCAGCTTTTTTGAGAAAGGCAAGACGAAATGGAAGACAAAGTAGGTGGGTAGATGATGATTTGTGTTTACAACTTGAAATGATTTCATCTAGTCTAATTTAGATTCATTAAGGTGAGATGAAGCGAGAAAAATTCGTGCTCTCCGCAAGGCTCTCAGAGCTATTAAGTCGTCAAGGACATGGTGAACACATTCTGAGAGAATGAAACACTCGGCTACTGTAGCTCCCCCTTGCCGTGAAAGCGTTTCGGGTTTATTTTTAGTTCCAGAAGGTTCAGAATCGAGCTTCTAAAGATTTGTAAACTTAGGCAGGTGGCAGCACACTTGCCGCAACTCCAACTTTCCTATTAAGACACTGGCTATACAAAGGTCGAGGAAACTTTTGAGGGTAGGTCAACAGTTTAACCTTTTGAAATTAACCCTTCTGTGTAACAGCCAGCCACTAGCTAAACCCGCGCTTCACCTCATTTATGAAAACGAGTAGAATATTAAGGGAGACAAAAGAGGAGTGCATGATTCTTCTCCATCTGCTTGATTCCTCACTTCTCTGTGAACTCGAGCTTCAGTATTCAGTGTGATCCTTAGAAGAAAACGACAATGATGATGGCTCCTTGGTAATCAATCAATATTTCATTTTGACTGTGAGAATATTTGGGAGAACAACTGACTCTTGATGATCATCATCTCAAAGGACTGGGTTAAGACTCCCGACTACCACCTTTTCCCCCCTTTCCTCATCATCCAGTCGGAATCCTAAGCCTCCTCGACCTGTGCAGATCATGATTATTTCATCTTCTCTTCTGTAGCATCAGGGAAGAGAATGAATAGTAGGCAAATTACGTGTCGGGAGAAAATAAAGACTGCTCATCTTCCCTTCTCCTTGCTACGCTCATCCCCTGCTTTCTTCCCCGTTAGATTGAGTAGAAGAAGATGAAGACAACATCTTGTTCTTACAAGAAGAGTAGTATCTCCTTGATGGAAGACAGCTCAGCATGTTGAAGAATAGGGACAGAAGATAAGGGGTAGAAGAAGAGAATGGAAGAATTAGTGGTTTCCTTGTTTCCTCCTTTGATGTGTCGGTTTGGCGGACGGGTTAAGATGGTTTCCAGAATGGCTATGAACAAATGATCTCGAACATTTCTAATCTAATTCTAATCCATTTAATCCAGAGCATCATAATCTAGGAGCAAGGAGAGATGCGTCAAGGATGAACAGCATTTCTGCCCATATGCTTCCTTGCTGTTCTCTGTGGCAGTGGGAATGCTAGGAGGATAATTTGTGAACCTGATGAACAAGGTAGACTGGGGAGACGGGACGTAAGCAAGATGGACGGATGCTTTCTCCGTGGAGATCAAGTCCAAATAAACAGAGAAAGGAGAAAAACAATCAACAAAAGACAAGATGACGATTAAGATGCTTCCTTGATGAGAGAAGAAGAGAAGGAGGTGAAGGAGTAGGAGTAGGAAGAAAATGAGAAGAACAAGTTTGAAACAGAGATGATGATGGGATGATGATGCTTCTGCTTGAGGTTTTGGAAACTGTGTGCATACAACCGTGTTAATGTGATGATGAGATGAGAGGGAAAGCAGTGTGTTGTTTGTGTATATACTGGTTTTAGTACGAGTGAATATTTACATAAGGTTTGTTGTTGTTAGAAAAAACAAGGGTATTTGTATCCGTCTCAATTTTCCCCCGGCAGCAACAAGAGAAGAGCGCGGCAAGTCTTTTGTTGTATGCACTCTAGGGATGAGAGCCTAGCCGAGGACCTACCAACCACCCATGTGTTTTAACCTCCGCTTAGCCTAATGCTACACCTTGTAGGTGTCTCTTCATCTGTCTACCTTTTCTTGTAGCCACTTATCTATTTCTCACTTGCTCTTCCTCTCTCTCCCGTTTTACTTGTGCTGAGCTCAGGTTGAGTGGATACGAGTCTACCTGTGCTACACGCTAAAATATGCTCCAGGGCTCCACTCACATCCATTCACCTGTGCTCCTCTTTATTGTTGCACTGTACAACTTGTACACCTGAAGCATATGTAGACATGTTTCCAGCTACTTTTTTCTACACTATGTAATGATGCAACTTGTTACCGGAATGAAAAAACGTGTGCAGGTTAGGCGATACGAAGTAACAACAAGTGGTAAAGCATGCAAAACGGCACAACCCACGGTACGGTTTCTAAATACGCACAATAGCACAACCAGTGTATACACCGGTTCTTCCTAAATAATAACATGTAAACAACGCAGTGTTCCACCGCTACGTTAACCAAGGTCAGGGATAACGCAAACAATGCTCACAAAGCATGTAACTGGATAGCAGGAAGAGTTAACACGTGGTCAACAGCCCTGTTTCCTAAAGAGCATTGTCTACAGCTTAAACAGCTACCGCACGCATAGCCTGCTGGCTTTCACATGTTTACAGGAAGAGGTTCTCTTAAATCCGTTTCTTGTGCGCTCTATAGGAGAGAAGTTTTGGAGAAAATCCTCCCTAAGCTACCCGGGAAGACCCGACCTCAACGTGGAGTATCTCCGGTAGTACGTTTCACGTCGTAAAAGCCAGGGAAATTCAGGCGGGAAACCAGAGAGAGAAAGGACACACACGAGTCGAAGATTATTCATGGGCTAGCCTTATGTATAACATATGTATGCATTAATGTCACGAGGGAATACGGGGGAAGACCCCATGCTAATGCATTTCTTCGCTCATGTTTGCAGACTCGTTCTATTCACTCTTCCTATTCTTAATAACTACCCGGATTCTATATTTCAGAAGCAAATAGTTCCATGCTTGCAGTAATTTCAACATGTTCATGACACACAAGCTGTGGAATACAATGGGAAGATATATGGAGAGTCAGAGCTTGTGCTTCATTCTCTCCCTCCGAAAAATGACAAACGTCAGAGCTGATGGTCGTGGAAGATGATGAGAATGATGAGTGAAGTACGTGGCGGGGGGATGCCTGCTAGCTTCCTACAAGGAGATTGAAGAGGTGTGAAAGAAGAATGTTTGCAGAGTTCTCATCACTTTTCTGACGAATAGAAATCCGGGAGGAGACGTGTGTCAGACGGGTGGAGGAGGGCGGTGTAGGAGGAGAAGACTCTTTTGGTGACACTCAAGGAGTAGGTGGGAGGACATTACCCAAGCTGCTGGAGGTGATGGTATTGGAGGAGGATGGACGTTGATGGGACAGTGCACAGGTTAGGTAGATAGATTGCAATGCATAGGTATACAGAACGGCGTGCTTTACGGAGGACGAGTAGAGTTTCGGACAACAATGGATGATGATGATTATGATTGAGTGGATTACATCAAGTTGTGACGTCTTTAGAAATTGACATGGGACACATTTTCGCTCCTGCATAGATAGCCATAAGCGTGATAGGGAGGAGCCGAGTATCAGCATGCAAAGTTCACTACAGCATGTTTGACTCATCCTCCATCAAACATACATAGCCATAGCCAGCTGGGCTTCAAACTTTCTCCTAGGGAAATATTTGATACACCACTTGCCCATGGTTACGACGGGTCATGAGAAACCAGTAATGGACGCGGCAGTGATCCTGTTCAATTTACTGTTGAAAAGAGAGGACCAGGAGGAGCAGAATGTGTGTGTGCTTCACAAATGGAACGTTTACATGTAGTAATGCTTGCTCCTTTAGTATCTGTCATAGCTCGTATGGTTTTAAGCCTGAGAAATGATTCCGAGTTTGTTCGATTGTTTGATAGAAATCAATGAAACAAGAATCTGCATAGATGATATGGAACACTATATATCATCGGGGAAAAGAGGTGAGGCGGGGGAGGGGGGAAGATTGTTTTCCTGCGGGTGGATATTTTTCTTAAGGCTTTTCCCTCCTGTTTCTATTAAATGAGAGTTTATAGTGATTCCCTCCTCTCGGGGGAGGAGGGGTTGAATGAGAAAAGAGTGTTTCACAGTAGGTTTCACGAAGGGAACATTTGTGTAAATTCATTTGAAACGGGAAATAAATTGTGTTACACGCGACCCCATACATTTAGATAGATGACTCTGAGATGGATGGATGGAGGAGTGATGTGATGGGGAGGGGGAGAGGGATATGAAAGGGATGGGGAGTTTGACTGGATTTTATGATGAGTAATAATAAGGAGATGTCCGTCCGTTCCGATCCCCACCCATTTTATGTGCTGCTCCTCCAGAAATTTCCCACCCTCCTTCCCCCCAATATGCATGTCTCAAAACTCCTGGAGAGCTAAAGAAGGGGAGGGGGAAATGAGGAAGAGTGAGAGCATATACGCATTGTAGATGGGCTGGAGAATTGCTGGAGGATGATGATAGCCTTGTAGTGGGACATGAAGGAGGAGGAGGTGATATGATGCGGGTAGGTTTGGATAGTGTTACTAGTGGATGTGTGTGGAGGGGGAGGAGGAGAAAGGGGGGAATTAATGTTATAGGAGAGGAAATAGAGATAGACATAAATGAGAGGAGGAGAGCCATAAAATCCTTATGCACTTATAAGGGGGACAGAGGAAAGACATTAGGAGGGATGGGGGGATAGAGTAAAAGTGTCCACCTGGATGATATATCTTAGCGTGGCCAACACAAAGGATTTGAGTTTTAGATTGATGGCTTTCCATTAAAAGTGACACCTTCCAGTGTTGCCGTTGTCAATGACAGGAACCCAATGGGCCTAGCCCTGTAGCTCTATGTAGCTTTTACCCAAGTAGTTCTTCCACCACCAATCTTTCTCTAGTGTGTGTAAGCATGGATTCAAGCTTGTGGAGGGGACATGAAACTCACAGCTCTCTTGCTCTGACTGACTGTTTGTCTCTGTGTGTGAATTGTGTGGAAGAAGGAAAATGTTTCCAACAACCACTACAATCCTGGAGAAGGAATGAGCAAGTAAAAGCATACGGGAGAGAAAAAAAAGAGTGTAATGTGTGTTTGGAACAAAACCAGGGGAAAAGCCCTCGTGTCTGCCTCACACGCCCAGACTGCTTCCACTACCACCAGTCCTTGTACTGCGACTTTGATCTGAGTCTGACGGACTTGTGACGAGGACTGACGACTCCAAGAAGACTCTAACAGCTCTGCGTAAACCCATCAACTTTTATATCCCTCTTATAGTTCCCCCTTCCAACGCTTGAAGGCCACAGGAATGAAAATCCTGAAATCAAATTGCAGAGAGGCTGTGGGAGAAGATTGTGGAAATTCGCGAAAATTCGCGAAATCCTGGAAGAGGCTCGAGCATGGGGAAATGAGAGATAACAGGGTCGGAATTCGGGTTAATGTGGCAAGCATGTTATTCAAGAATTGTGGTTGGTAGAAGGGTTATTTAAACAGATTTAGCCATAAGAATATGGAATCTGAAAGGGACTGTTGTGGCTTGGAGGATCCTAGGAAGTCAGATGAATTCCAGAGGGAATGAAGAAATATAAATGTTGGCTAGCTATGGAATCCCGGAAGCTGTACAAGCTGTAAGGGAAGGCAAACAAGCAAGGATGGATGGAACAAATATTATTTACCGCGGAGGAAACCAGAAGATGAAGAGAGGAAACCAAAAGGGAAGAATAGAAAACAGGCTGTAAGTTGTGTTCCTGGGTTGGTGCAGCTTAGACTTTGATGCCTTGAGTTCATCACTTGTGAAGAAGGATGAGGAGAAAAACTGGGATACTCGTAGGATAGTATGCACAGAGCAAGGAAGCTAAAGGAAAGTATAGGATGAAAAACCCTAGGAGACGATATGATGGAGGAGCAACCGGGAAGTAAGAGAGGAGGGGATGGAGGAGTGGAGGAGGAGATGATATGGGTCCAACAAGTGGGAATATTTTCTTACAATTTGTCACACATGACATTTCTAGAGGAACGAGAGATTATTCTATATTCGAGGACGTTAAGAGTGAAAGAATAGGAATTCTATGGGTTTCGGGATGCAGAAAAATAGGAAATTCAATGATTGACAGTAGAGGGCTGGAGAGATGCGAAAATTTCAAGCAATTTTTCCCCATCTATCGTGAAGGCAACAAGCTTTCCGCCTCTTACAGAGCAGCTACACTCTAGCACAGCTGTCTGACTACAGGGAAGCCAACTTTTAAATGATTGGGTGTATCTAATCTTGTCAATGAATAAATTAGTTGAAACAGTTGGTAATTTTTAGAATCCTCAATACACTCCAAAGGAGGAGGCTGAATAACGCTTGATGAGAGGCATGTGTAACGATTGGGTGAAAGTATTTGCCAAATTCGGAGAAAGCATTCCTTGAAAATTACAATGGTGACATTCAATCAAACCTGAATGCTTCGCTCTTCTACCTATAGCTGCTTATCACTATGCTTTCTCTTCCATCCGGATGCTTTCTCCCGTGTATTGCTCCAATGTTAGTTTTGTATTAACAGAGGAGAAGAGAGTGAAAGCGAGACGGATTCACGGAAGAGAAAGCCATAAAGAAAGAGGAGGAGCTGCGAAGGCAGGAGTATTGCAAGTTCAGAGCGTGTACAAGAGGAGAGAAAAGAGAAAGCGAGAAGAAAGATTTAGAAGGGGCGGGGTATGTAGTCTGCGGGATGATGAAAGTTGGAAGAATTTTCAGTTGATGGGATCATGTGTTGTAGAGACAGGGACGGACGGGAGACGAGAGGAGGAAGGTTCTTGGATGGATAGATGACGGATTCGGATGAAAAAAGTGTTGCTTTGAAAGAAACTACAGCAGGCGGTGAGAGGAGAAGAAGCTTCATCCAGGGAATCCAAGGCGGATAGATGGATAGGGAGATGGATAGATTGGAAAATATGTAGGAATAGATGGTGGAGAAAGTTGGTGAAAAAAGAGTGGATAGATTGGATTTGAGATATATATATCCATGGAGTGTTGCTATTAGTGGATTCGTGAGGTAGATGTGTGAGGAGATGTGTCTAGTTTTGGTTTAGGTGTGTTGAATTTATACTAAATAGAAAATAGCCCGGGTATCGCTTGGGAGATTGAGGTGATGCTTGCTTGGTAGTTTAGAGGAGGCTTGTCTGCCATAGGGAAAGTGTGGATAGGAGGGAGATTGGTTTACTTGTATTTGTGAAATGGGGGTGTATTGCAAGTCGCCGGTGTAAAATATAAAGTAAAAAGTGTTATATAGGAACCATGAGGTTTCTCTTGGCTCCCATGCCTTTAGCTTGGAGAAAGGAGTGAGTGAAAGAGCCGTTTGCACTTGCTATAGAGAGAGAGAGGGGAAAGAGTCCTCCCGTAGTGAAGGAGTCGTGTGAGAGATTGCATGGAGCAAGAGAAAGCGAGGAGGTAGGTTTCCCTCCTGGTTGGTATGATTACATGGATTCTCGGGACTTTTCTGACTGAACGTGGATGTGAGTGAGCTGAGAGCTGAGTGAACGCTGCCATTCAAGTTTTATTGATTTTCTCAGCTTTACAAGAGTTTCTCAACAGATCGATGAATTCTGACGAGAACTTTCCCCGTCCTTCGTCCTCGCGTCTCCTCTCACTCTCACCACCATCACCACCGCTCCTTTCCCTTCCCTAGCCTACACACAGAACTTCAGAGAAGAGTCTCGCCTCCAAGAAGAACATGAATGGCGCAGACAAGAGAAGAAACCAACGAATCCGCTCTGATCCAATCCCAGATAGAAGAACGGATTATTATATTCCGGCCAGACAGACAGATTCTATCCACCATCTCACCTGACTTTCTCCAAGCTTGTGTTTCCTAGCTAGCCCATGCCGCCTCCGGGTTATTTCGCACAATGATCAGGGATTTTCAGGTTAATTTGCAAACTTAACCCAGGTAAACGTTGGTGGAAGCAATAGATGCGGATTATTAAAAAACTAGACGGTAACGAAAGGAGGATGGCGTGGGTTGGAGAAAGGTGGGAGTGAAAGTAGGAAAGAATGTAAACATACTACCAGTTGCCTGTTTCAAATTAGGCGGATTTTTTACGCGCTCTTTCACCGTGATTTTAAAAATCATGGGCTAGAGTGGACATAAAAAACTCGAGCAAGGTTGAATTCAAAGGGTTTGGGCTGGAAAGAAGGAGTTAAAGCGAGGGAAAGAAGGCTGCTGGTATTTGGCTGTAATGGTGGTGGTGGGTGGGTTGGTTTAGATGGAAACTATACTCGAGATTCCCTCTATTCATCCTCAAAGAAGGATTCTTGAGTTGGTTCACGGTTTGGTAGGGAGAAGGAGGGATGGTGGGGCGGGAAGTGTAAATTCGGGAGGGGAGAAGACGGGATAGAGACGAGAGAGAGAGAAAGATTCGAGAGTTTGCGGCCGTGTTATGGACGACCCCGAAACCTGGATTTTGGCAACACCGGCTCCTGAATCGATGACAAGAGACGTAGAAGACTGACTGAAGAGTGACGGACTAACTGTCAGTCTTCCGAGTTTCCCTCCTCATTCCCTCCCGTCTACATGCATACTCCAACTTTTCCCGTCTCCACCCGCTTACCCGCTTTTCCTTCAACCATCTACACGCCATCCCGTATTACCCGGCCACTACTATGCGGATATATAAGCTGGGACGCGGAGGATATGTGTAGTGTACATTCAGACTCGAGCTTTCTCTCAGCTTTCTCTTCCCTGACTCTCTCTCTCCAGCTGAACTGATGTGGTCTGTGCCTTCAGTCAAAGCCCGTTCCTTGCTTCCTTGCTGCAACTCTGTATTGCCTCAAACCAAGTTCCGTACTTGAACCAATCTTACTTGCTTCTTCCGTCTATACTTTCTACAGGCGGTGAACTACGTCCAATCCGACAACTTCTAGAGACATTTTCGGGGAAAGAAGAAGATTTGAGTACATATAAATTCCAATAGTTTCTTTCCCCCTCACCCATAAATTCCCCTCTTAAGAACCATCCGCCAGGCTTTTTGGACTTGAATCCCGGGTGGGAACCACCGCCATAGAGACTCCCATCTCCAAGAACAACTACTAAGGCTCTGATTATTGCTTAGCGGGGAAATGGAAATGGGAAAGCGGGAGAGAGATAAGGAAAGAGCCAGAGGGAGAAAAGTTTCACCAAGAAACACGAAAGAGAAGGGCTTAAATACAAGTTAAATTCATTACAACTCAAACTGACTGACTGACTCTCCTGAGCGACACACACCACTCAGAGACAGACAGGGAGCGACACGGGGAACAAGGAGGAGAACATGTGCGCTATAGCATATAGCACAGCACAGCATAGGCGGCAAGATGAAGCAGGGGAAAGCAGCGCGGTGGGCATCACAGACTGTCGGAGTGAGAGAGAGAGATGAGGACCGGGATGATTGGATAAAGACAGGGACGGGACTGGGATGATGGTCACATGATCTTTGACGGAATCAAGGAGCTAAACATTTTAAGAGACTCGGAGAGACCAGCAAGCAAGCCGTTAATTAATTATGGAGATCCACAAGAGAAAAGATCCAACGAGAGAGAGAGGGAGAGTGAAAACAAGAGGGGAGAAGAGAAAGGAGGAGAAAGCTCATGTCAAAATAAGTGGAAAAGCCTGAGAACAAAACCCGACTTCGGATGGAATCTCATCCGAAAACAAATATTGATCGCTTCCTCAAAAGAGAGAGAGAGAGACGGAAATCAAATGCAGTTGACAACTTGTCCCCAGTTTTTTACAATCAAGGAATCAGGAATTGACCCGCTAAATTAACCTTCCCCTAAACGAGAATTTAGTCTTCTCTTGTTCTCAACTTGATTCTCTGTCCTAGGGTTTAATGGCGCTAATGAAGCAGCGGCTCATTTAAGTGTTCCCAAGAAAATGATCGAAGAAATTAGTTTTCAAAGCCAAACTCATCCTTTTTATTACGATGAAGTCCCATACACTTGCTATTTCTTCCTTGCTCATGGAATAAGGCGTGTGGAAAGCGGATAATTTAAGAATAACACCGTCAACAGCCAGTTCTTCCGGCTTCATAAAAAATGTAACCCTTTCTTCATTACCCTAAATATTTCAAGACTATGCGACGCTGTCGCGAAGAGTCAGAAAATCATACGTTCCTGCTAGGAAAGTTACGGAAGAAGACGAGACAACAAGGAAGAAGCTAGTCTTCCCAAGTTCAATACCATAATTTCATAGCTGAAAGCCATTTCTCATTTACTCCTGGGATGATGGGAATAAGAGAAGAGGAGTGGATTTGAGATTGCGTGAAAATCTGTGATTGATATAAGGTTGATGGATGGATTGAGGGGCAAAAAGGAAGTTGCTTCTGCTACGTGTCCTATGAAATTAGGAAGCTGGAGGGGTAAATCTTGCTTAAAGATTTCTCTCATTCTCTCTCCTTCATTCTTGATCTTGGAATCTGCCTGCCTCCTCTTTTTGCCCTCATTCCACCCTCTCATCCTTTAAGCAGGGTTATTAGATGGGAGGGAAACGTGCAAAGATCCAAACACATCTTCCGCACAAATTCAGGTTAAAGTATCAAAAGATGATGGAAGAGAGGCCGGGGCCGGGGAAGGCAGGAAGCATACGGAGGAGTGTGAGAAGACGAATAAAAGTTTTTATTCTTCTTAATGAGCAAAATGAAAAAGATGGGAAGAGAATGACGAAATGATGGAATCTCTTGGCATTTCTCGTGGCATTTTCGCCTTTCAATGCTTGTAATTCAAATGCAAGACGACAGGCAATGCAGCATTACCACAGAAGCACTGGGCAACAAAGTACATTATTACAGCACCACACAATATAATATCTTACAAACCAGAACTAACAAGGGAAGTATAAGCGAGAAATGAAGTTACAAGCCTATACTCTGTCGGAGCACTACTGTAAATCCCAAAAAATCTTCAAAATGACTCTTTGAGTCTTTGAGAAAAGAGGATTTTTTTCACGAGTTAAACGCCAAAAGATTGAGCGAATCTAATAATTCTCACTTTGAGAGGATAAGAGCCTAAGAAAAACCAACTCAAAAGTCAGTGCTAGAAACTGAAACTTGATTTGTAAACGTAATACGCTTACGCAGTCAATCTCAGTACAATACAGAGCCCAACAAGAACATTAAATACATTAATACACCTACACGTCAACCGCATGTCTTTCTTTCGTCATATCTTAATCCTCTATTCACTCGTATTTCAAAAGTACTGAAGCTGTACGTATTTAAACGTAAGCATTCTCCGCTTCTTCCTAATTCTTTCACGCTGCATCAAATCATCATCTTCCGACATCATTTGACAAGCGGAGATACGCTCTTACTCGCTGAAAACCGCAGAGGTTTCGTAGAAATGCTCAAAATCTAATTTCTTTTAAACGGAAATCTTGTCAAGTGCCATATTTACAAAAAGGAAATCAAATATTTCAATATAATTAACCTGCAAGTTTGAACTTGGTGAGAATAAGCCTTAAGAGACAAGGAGAAATGCGTTCAAAGATGCAGTTTTTATAACTGGCGCAATTTTAAAATTAGTGAATAACATACGTGTGTTTTGTATTTATATTGCATTGCACTTTATAGAAACTTGTTTATTATTCCCTTGTTAAAATGATTTAAATGGTAATTGATCCTTGAAGGTGATTTGACAAGGTGTGGGATTGAAGAGTAGGTTGATGCTTAGAGTAGGCTGATATTGATCCATATTTAGTAAACAGTAAGAAGAGCTGTAATAATTTCTGCCTTTAGTTTCTCTAGTTAGCGACAACTGCTTAATTCTATCGCTTGTGTTCCTATTTATACTGATTATAAAAACAATATTAAAATTACGTTTCCATGGTTATGATGTGTAGGAAAGATTGTGATATAAGAGCATAGCAGCACATATATTTTCTATGCAACATTAACCACAAGCTAAAAAGCTATTAAATTGTAGGTGGGGCGGCCAACACCTAGCAGCTGAGGACCATAAGGTCCAATTGTTCCTATACCTTGTTACATCAAGGAAGGAAATATTTCAAGGGAATTACATATATTATTGTCCACGAGAAAAGGTGAAGCCATACGACACTCTTTTTTGAATGATGATAAAATTCTTCTTCTTCTTCACATACTAATACTCCTTAACCCGTTTGCTTTACGAGCGTAAATTAGACATATTTTTGACATGTTGAGGTAATAAGCCAACGTGTCTGAATAGAACATACCGACTATAGCATGTTTGTCTTTTGATTCTGTTTCTGAGATATAGGAAAATAAGAATCCAAGATCATAGCGCAAGGAGATCTTCTCTTCATAGCAGATTCAGATACAGAATATTTTAAGCATTGCTCCTCAGCTACTACCTTCAATCATAACTCCTTGACATTTTGCATATCTCAAAGGAAAGTGAGGAATCCAACGAATCCTTTGTGTGTGCGGGAGTAAAAAAGATGTGGCGATGAAGATGACGGACTCAGCCTGAGACGCTCCACCGTCGGAACTGGTGTATGTCTCTTTGAGATGGTTCAAAATTAAATCTATGGATGCTTGTGCTCAAAGCTGGGAGGGAATCAGAGTATATATGAGAAAGGCTTAAGGTGGTGTAAGAAGGGGACCAAAGAGTTGAGGCTGCACAAGGCGCATCTACCATGATCCCACAGCAATGGGATTTTTTAGAGGACTTTTCCAAGAGGCTTTTATGAGACATGACTGACAAGTGACGGACTGGCTTCATGTTTGAAAAGATGGCTTTTGGAGGAGAGGTATGCTTCGGAGAGCTGGGAGAGAGTCGGGTGGGGGACAGTGTTGCCGAATCACGTGTAGATATTGGGGGAAAGATGATAGAGGATGTTGGATAGAATCATCTTCTTCTTCATCATCTCTCTTTTGTATCTTTCTTTCCTCTCATGTTGTATCCTAGCTAGCTTTGATGTGGTTGATTTCGAGCATATAGCTTGCTCTTGTTTAGGAAGAAGAAGGTTTAGAAGGGGATATTACGAAACTGGAGGAACAGAGACGTTCTAAGTTTTAAGGAAACATAGGGCTGTGAGTAAGAAGAGTGGGTTGCTCCGTAAGATGTGCTCCTTGAGCTTTCCTCTTTCTTCTTCAAGAACCAAAAAGAGATGAGGTTGATGATGAGAAGTGTAATATTTTATACCTTGTCTAAGCTGTTCCACCCTTTTTGTGAATTATGTAATAGTGAAGGAGCTCAAAGATGAGAATCCTGGCCATGGGACGCTATAGAGCGTGTGGAGAAGACGGAATCTCCTTTTGAGAAATACCAGAGCAGCTATAGCTAGGCCAGATGAGCCTTAGAATTTACGGAACGGATGATGAGAGGGAGGAGGAGGAGGATTCAAAGAAGAAAAAACATTTCGAATTTTAAAGAACCGCCACCATCCGACATAACCTTTTGTTTTCAACTAAAGTGTCTCTTTGAGCTGTAAAATATTAGCGAGATCTAGAAAGCTTCAACAATTCCATCTTTCCTTGGTTCATTCAGCTTGGGCTCGGCTGGGTGGAGCTGTGAGTTTGGCTTAATTTTAGCTACGGCTAGAGGTGAGGATATCAAGCAAGAATAAAGACATATATTCTCATTTTTGATAGCAATCAATGACTCAACGAGTGACAAACTTACGGAGAGGGATCTCTAAGCCCCCACAGAGGGATAGATGGCAAGATGGCTTATTCTTCTTCCATGTTTTGCAGATTGAGCTCAGATGATGTAGATTTAAATGTGTGGGTGGGATGTATGAGCCTTTGGGTGACAGTCACGCGTTTACGTAAAGAAAGGGTAGAAGACAAATAAGAGGACCTAGGATCCAAGTTTCGCGGGGGATGGTAAAGAATTTGGAAAAATTCAAACGTTGCTGAAATACTTTAAACAGGGATTCAACTTGTATATTTTTAAACTGACGAGGGATTTATGAAGATGATTCAATCTCTCGTGTACTCAGTAAACTGATGAAATGTGCTAGTGATGGCAGATTTTTTCGCAAATTTCGCACAATATGTAGTTTTTGGCACAACTATACAATGGTTTACAAACCAGTTTAGCAGTTGATATAATAGTTAAATGAAGAGGGATAAACTTTGGGGTCAAGGTAAACCTAAAGCTTCTTGTGACTACAAAGAAATATTTTGTGAATCATTGAAATCACATTTTTAAAAAGTATCATACTCCACAGTTTCCGAAAATATTGGCATGTAGAGGGCGCTATAGTTAGTCTTCGCTATGTTTACATACTACACCAGAGACATAAGTCGATCAATGTTGGCAATAAATGAAATTTAATAGTTTCGGGCAAATGATTTAAAGAAGATACTCAGCACTTACTGCAGAGCAGGAAGAGACGTTTAAAAAATGGGATGAGTAGGAGGAGAGAAGAGACAAACCTATTGAGGAAAGGACGACGAGAGAAGTTCAAAAAAATTGACTGTAAATTTGAAAAGAATTATGACTTTTTGGGATTGAGATTGAATGTAAAATGGGTGCTACTTCGTTCCCATGTAGCTTGGAGTAGGGAGAAAACTATCTAAAGATACACAAGAAGATCTCAAAATATTGAGAGACAAGAGAAGACGAGGAGAGGATGGGTGAGAGATGTGAGGAAGAGTGTGTGTCTCGCTTTTATTTTTACGAGTTTTTGATAACAGTGATGGAGGATCTTATTGGAATGTTAAACATGTTAAGATATTGAAGTAATTTGGGTATATGCACAAAGGTTTATAAAGAAGGATTACTCCTCACTCACCCACCGCTGCCACACTGCATACACAAGTGTACCTCTCTGAGAAAAGATTCTCTTTGGTTTTATGGCTTTTGTCCCAGACTAAATTGGGTAAGAGAATTTGGATGGAAGAAGTGGGTTGGTTGGCTAGGATTTAAATGCTGGCTTTCCTGTAGTCACAGTCACCACTTGCTTGTAGGATGGTAATAGGTTTTGGATTGTTCTTAAATCTGCTCTCTTATCATATAATTTCCCACATTAATGGCACTGAAGGAGCCGACATTGTGACGTCGATAGCTCCTTACCGAAGCAACCTTTGGGATTTTATGATCTTTCCGTCTCAGCACATGCTTTGGTTTCTCTGTACAGTCTCCTCCTTCGTCTGCAGGTTTCACAAGACTGTGTTCCTAAGTTATACCTGTAGCTCAAGACCTGGTCTCAAAAAGCTTGTAACTTTAAAGCGTAACCCATGTTCCATTGTTGTCCTGGAAGATGTGGTAATTATAGCTGGAGGCGTTTGTTTCATTCCCTGGAAGAGGACCAGGAAAGTGCCGCTTTCCTCCAGCCTAAAGCTCAAGCATACCAGAGATGAGTCTCTAAAGGTCTGCGAGCGAATTAGGCTACGGGGAAACGTGAGAGAAGAAATTTTGGGAAAAGATCCACTTGAAAGTACAGGAGGAACGTTAGCGTTATAGCTGCTGAATATAAAATAAAATCGATGCCGTCCAACTGTTGAATATGTGGGTGAAAGGAAGGAAGGAAAAAAATAGAAAGTGAGAGAAGGAAGGTTAGCGGGAGCATGAGGGGCAAAAAAATACAAGGAGAAAGTCTTATTTCTCCTCAGCTGCACTCCCTATACATATGTACGCAGGCCAGTGAGGAATAGAACTACTTTTTAATACGAGTTCTTTAGGGAAAATCTAACGCTTCCATTCGCCAAAATTGAGAATGTACGAGCCGGAGAAAGCTAGTGAGTTGTAACTATCTGCGGTTGCTGGCACGAGAAAGTGCATTATACAAGTACACCGACTACGTTACGAAACCTCCGACTATATGAAAGCCAGCTTTCTCTTTCAGTAGTCAAAGGTTATGCAAGCTCATTCATTGACTATTCTCTCGCATGCTTTCTGAGCCTTGTACAGGAGCGAACGTCATGCTGAAGGAGCAGTTGTATAACGCCGTACGCTAAACTCTACACTCTGCAGCCGGGTAACTTGAGCCGTGTGAAGGTGAATAGAGATACAATAGGAGAAAGTGTGGGAAACTTGAGGCAACTCGTAGAAAAGCGCAAGGTAAGTGGAACTGTCTGTGATGAAATTCGCAATGTTTTGACTCCAAACTAAGTGAGCGGGGAGTGCATTCACTTGCTTATTCATACAACAACAGAGTCAGTTCCGAGAGACTAGGGCAAGGATTATGCAAAAGGCTGGTGGGCTTGGTTACAATATGTTTTGATAGTTTAACTCCGAGTCAGTATAGTAGCTGAGAAGCTGCTGAGAGTTGTAAAGGATTTGGTTGAATCAGAGAGCCGTAGGCTGCTTACTTTACTAGCTGGCTTGCTGGATATCTTGCACTTTAGGTTGCGAATGTATGAAGGAAACCCGTAGGAGGAAGGGTCGGGGACGAGGGTGAAGAATACAAGAAGCAAAAGGATTCAACGTAAACAACAAGTTGGGAGGGGAGAAAAGTTTTCACTTGAGTAAGCCAAAGACTGAATCAGATTGTTGAATCTATACACAAAACCAAGACGGAAACTTACAACAAGCTAACTCTGCTTCTGTCTGACTCAAACAACTCCTTGTTAGTTTCTTCTTTTAGGGTTGACTGTCTAGCTGTGGTGGGAGTTGAAGAAATGAAACAAGTTTTATGAATGCATCTTAAAAACCTGCTGCAACACGAGACCCTCCCCGCTTTTACTTATAGTAAACTCATACATAAAAGTACAGGGATTGTACAGCTGGCTGATTTACACACCGACCGAGTCAAGGAAACTTGTCGGCTGAATACAAGTTCCGTTGAGTACTGCAGTACAATATGGGATTTTCCATAATTGCACAGTCTAGCCCAGAGAGGGAAGAAATGGCAAATGGTATATATTCATATCAGATGCATTTTACGGGGATTACTTGCTTCACTTGCAATGGATCTCTCCTTGACCTTATATTTTCAAGCAAGTGCCTCAAGGATTTTTGAATCGTAAAGCTAAATCTGTTCGGTTGTGTAAGCAGTAGTAAATAATAATTGCGGATGAATGAAAGAGAACCCAGATCGGAGGATGATGAGTCGTCATCGGATGTATATTTACAAAAATTTCCCTGGTTGGTTGCTAGCTTTCTAGCCTTTGGCTTGCAATCAAACGGAACAAGCAAGATGGATAAAATCCCTAATTCTTGCTTGTTTGATTCTTGACTAGCTCTTGCATCATACTTATCCGAAATTGATTCTGTTCTGACTGAAAAGCTCTTTGCTTGGCTCTGTTTTAGACACTTGTTTCATCTCCAAGATTTGTTTAATTGTATCAATAATGTAATTTTGATGATGAAAAAGATGTAGGAAAGCTCAGCTTTCTTTTTAAAACTATATCGAAAACTAGCGTATATTTTACTGTATCCGCAAGATCCAGAAACGATGGATAGCGGAAAGGGTATGATGTTTGTTATATTTTTCTATGATTTATTTTATACCTATATCCAAGCCATCTTCATCTTGGATACTTCAAGCCGTAGTTTTTCCAGCATATTATTTCTTTGTCAGATATCCAGAGTAGTATGCGGCTTCTGTTCTCAAGACTTGTTTGGGCTCTTAAGCGAAAATGAGTGATTTTGCTGGGTGAGACGTGAAATAGAGATGAAAGAATGGATAAAAATGTGTGGGGGACAGTGAGAGAGAGAGAAATGCCACTAGAGTTTGAGGGCAGAGAGCCGGGTAGAAGATTTCGAGACAGAAAAAGAAGAGAATAAGTAGAAGAAGAAGGAAAAGTTTGTATTTGGTTTTTTGTTTTAGACAGATTTCCTTGTTCTACTCGTTTTGTTCTCATCATGTTTACAGATGTAGTTTAGTTAATCTAATGGGTGAAAGAGAAATCACAAGGCTTCCTTTTTCCCAGAAGGATGGCTGCTAGTCTGCTACAGGCCGGAAAAATAGGGATAAGTTGGTGGGAATTGAAGCCGAATTAGAGGAATGCAGCTAAAATAGAGACGGGGATAGGAGAAGTGTGTCTCTCAGCATATTAGGACGAAGAAGACTGCTGCTGCTAATACCCGGCCGCTGACAGACCAGAGAACCCTTGTCTTTTATGCAAATGTGAAATAATGGAGGGTAAAATTACGGGGAGAATATAAGAGCCCGCAAAAAAGTCATTCCCAGATTAGAGTGAAACTGATTCGGATTGAGTGTACATTTTTCGGATAAGCTATACAAGTGTTTTATACAATTGAAGTAATTGGAACGTGGTGGTGAGACAATGGAGAAAGTCAAACGTACATATAGCATCAACCTTTATGTGCATGTGTACTTTCTCCGCTACGACTTTCTCTGTCCGTTGGCGCCTTTGACAGAGTGAAAGCTAGCTTATTATTGAACTTGATGGTCTTTGCAAATACGTTCGGTTCCTTAACGACGCTTAGGAGGAACGAAGCGTACGAGGAACAGGTATAACAGGGAGCTCTGTAGGAAATGTGTGCAATCATCCCTGCTTTTGGTACAATCAAGGTAACATGACAGACGTTTCTGAAGGAGTTGCTCCGAAATATAATTCGTTAGCGCAACATAGTAGCTGATGGAAGCTGATGGGCAGACGTCAAAAATCTCAGGGACATGTCTGGAGGGGGTGGAAGGAATAAGACGGGAGAAAGGAGAAAGAAGAAGGAGCTAAAGGAGGAGGTTGTGTGTATATTTAGTTAGTTGGGTGCAAATGGTTAGCTGGTTTAGGGTGTAGGTTAAGTAGGTAGGCGCATTTGAAGCGTCAAAAACAGTGAAGGCTCCTTCCCTTCTTTCTTCTTCTCTTTCTTCCCCACTATTTTCGAGTTGAAAAAGTAAACTGACATGTGTCAGTCACAGAAGTCTTGTTCGTCTTCGTCTTGTTCCTCCTCCTCCTCGGCGATGATGATCGGCCGAGAAGAGAGTGAAAGAGCTTCAAGGAAGAAGCAGTGTGTCTGATGGAAGGGGGAGGAGGAGGCGGGAGAGAAAGTATAGGGAAAGCGTGTATATATGGAATATGCGAATCTATAGCGACGTTTCATTGCAAGCAAACCAAGGGAGAAAGCAGGATCACAAGTATATGGAGAAAGTTACCGGGTGGCAGACTTGGGAGAAAGTGGACGGGCAAATAATTGGCGGAATCTGATACGTTGCTGTGGATATTGGCTGCACTGTTTCAAGCAACCAGTGTAGCCTTAGATATAAAATATAATCTTGGACTGGTGTAATCTATACAAGCTACGAGCTTTCTGGCTTTAGATGGAGAAAGTAATCGCAACAACGTGGGAGAAAATACACCAGTATGATCTTGCTAGCTAGGTGAAAGTGGAAGACGAAGGTCTGCAAGAACCCCAAAACCTGCCTGGAGGAATCAAAACTTTCTTCTTAAAAGTATAGATATTCTTGAATATGAAACTATGATGAATGCATGTTCCCTGTCAATCATCTGGAGGAGAAAGATGATGATGATACATGAAAAACAATCAAGGATTGTGAAGGATGGACGGATGTGGAGGAATTTTGAACAAAAAGTTTTCAAGAGTTTACTTCCCCTCCAATCCGAGTTTCTTCTTCAAAATGTGTAGGGCTTTTCGAGAGTGAAACCGTCTAAATCTGAAGCATCTCATCTACTTCATATCACAGGACTGTCTTGGGAAGTTGACGTCGTCGTTGACATGACGACGGAAGTGTGGGGGGACAAAAAATCTCAAAAATGTATACTTACATTTCATACGTTTCGGACAGTCTTGTTTCCTGCGTGGCATTTTGGCCTCTGTGTGTCGCGATTTTTTCCCAAGTAATCCGCTGAAAAGTTCCGATCCGAATCGTAGTTTATCTTAAATTCTCAAAGATTACGTTGAAAATTCAAGATAATTCCCAATATTCAATTGTCTTTAACGTATAGTTTTTCACCGAGGAACTCTTCAAGATATTCCGAAAATTTCAAATAGTTTTCTTCAAGTTTCAAAACCCATTGTAAATTCCTAACTGGTTAACACGACGACAAAGGACAAACAACAGTTAATTGTTTACAACAGGTAAATATTTTATACTTTAAGTTGAGATAAATTCAGCTTGATGTAGCTTCGTATAATTTCCAAGGTTTCAAGATTTCCAAAGGTATATAAGTTATCTATCCGAAGAATTTGGATTGTAAGATATAGCTAATTGCAATTAGCTAAAAAATTGTATACTTTTGTTGAAAGCGTTGTTTGTTGATTGATTATTTAATTATAGTAGTCACTGATTTGATAAATATTGTCGAAACTGTTTGTTTTTCTCTGCGGAAATTAGTATTTCCCCAGAAAATCGTATACTCAAGGAGGGCACAAAGTTCCGGTGTTTGTATTCCGGGGTCAGCAGATTCCCATATCAGAGGATGACTGACGGAAGGTATTGACGACGACGAGGTTACAGTAATTGTAGAGTAATATAGTGACGACACGATGATAGCGAGTAACAAGTACAGAGAGTTTAGAAGAGAACAGTTATTAGTATATGTAACAATTACACAAACATTTTGATTCTTTCGTCTCCTAGCAACGAGAATCACACGGGGTAATCTAATACTGTGGTGAAGGGTAAATACTGATGAGTGTAGTGGTGGAGGTAAACTGAGGTTAATTTCCGTTCACTATTTGGACGAAGAATTAAATAAGTTAGATGCAAGGATTTAATGTAATTGGGTTGTAGAATAACAAGTTAACGTTTGGTTAGTATTTAATTGTATTTAAATTTTCCGTGGTTTTTGTACGTAGAATGTGGCTGGAGGTAATGCTTGTGTGTGATTGACTACGAACTCCTCGAGTTTGGGTCCGCTCTGAGTGAGTCCTACCTGTCAACTGATCGTCACGTCGTGGAGAGAGTGCGGAACCCGGTGATGGACGGAAAAATATCCCGCGTGTGCGCTTACATCCTCCGTCTGTCTCTCCCTCTTCTTCTCCTGCCTGCCTGCCTTCCTCCTCTCCAAACCTCTCTTCACTCTGATTCCTCTATTCTCTTCCCTGTACCAGAGTTTGAACCGCTACTCCTACTCTGACTCCTCTAGCTAGCGATCTTCCAGGCTTTAGCTATTAAACGACAGGCTCAACCTGAAACCAGATCCAAAAACTATTCTCTCAAGATGTGCCAGAGATCACAACTGTACAAACTCTACAATTCTTCTTAGTTCACACTCACCACCGCAACTCACGGAACTGATGCGGTGATTCTTCCTTGGAGCTTCAAGGAAATTATAACACTTTCAAGAAATCTTCAAGGATAATTGAGGATTTGATTAGTTTCCAATATCCATGATTGATGTTTGATTTGTGCCTGGAGATGTAGGTGGATGCAAGGTGCAGATTTTGATTTTAAATGAGCTGTGAGGCTATTTATAGTTTCCGGAAAAATAGTTGCACAATTGGCTTTTACATACTTGGCAATTTTTCGCGAACTTTCATAGAGCGTTTCTTTGTAGAACGTTTTGAAGTGTCTTGCAATCTTTTTCACGCGCACAATCACAACAATTTCAAATTTTTAACTTTAAAATATTTAACTTTAAGTACTCAATTTAGGGTGAATTTTGACAATTGTGATCGTGAACCAGTTTTAAATTGATTTCAGTAAATCTTAACAAACCAAACACTGTGCACACTTTTAGAAAAACTGTAAATTACTGCTAGCTATACTAGCTACTAGCTAAGCTCTGTAATTTAAAATCTAAAACTGGTCACTCAAAAGTCACACATAACTGTCATCGCTACCCCTGCCAACTCTGTAGAGTGGATAAAACTGCGCAAATTAGACAACGAACGGGGCAACACATTCTGCTAAATTGCACACTGTGAGAAACAGCAGGTAAGTCGCATTGATGAGCAGGAGGACGGGACACAATCTTGAGTCTACAGCCCATGAATACGATGCAACTAGTTGAGGGGCTCAGGAGTGAATGAATGTGGGAGAAGGGCTTAAAAATATGTAGTTGGTGTTAGAGGTAAGAGGAAGGGCTAGTTGGGTAGAGTTGTTGTAATGTACGTGCGAACTGTGGTTGTAGTAGGATCGGAGGATACAAAAGCCGGACAAGGGGACAAATGAGGGTGTATTGGGCTTGTGTGAAAAGGTGCGAAAGGCCGACAAAGGAGATGAAACTTGTTTTTGTACGAGGAACTAGTACTGCCTTGACTGACTAAGAAGATGTAGAAAATGTCAATATATTTTGCAACAAATATATTAAGTTTAAATGCAGCTGGAGATTTTTGCTCAACACAGTTTTTATGGCTATTTTCGGACCCTTTTTTGCTGCCAACAGTCCTTTTTGCACAAGAGGTTATGAGAGCTTTTAAGGGTCTCTTACCCTTATCATCCCCACCACACTTAACAACTGTACTCTCTGCTCTGTAACAGTTTAGAGCCCTCCTCAACCTTGTAACTGAGTAACCCTTGGTTTTGCAAAGAAGGGGAAAGTCAAGGAGAGATGAGAGGAGGACGAGGAGAGAATGAATAAGAAGAGAGAGACGATTAATTTGCAGCATCTGCCGGTTGGGTTAATGGGAAAGGATACGGGTTTGGGCTTTCTGGGTTGGGCACGAAATAAGGGAATTGATGCTGATTCATAGTATTTTTGCACAAAGCTGTTGAGGAAATGAGCGACACAATCCATCCATCCGTCCATCCACAGACTTGACTGAAACGTTCCTTGGGGACCTCGAGAAAACGTCAACCTTTGACAAGATTCAAGAGAAACCAAGAAGAGTGACAAGTTGAAAAGGGAGACGGATTTTGGCGCATACTTATAATACCTCCGCTTGGGTAAATATAATTTTTTTGCAAAATGACACCCCAAGTCGTAAAATCTGTAAGGGACGACAGTATAATCCTTTGCAATTCTTTTAGTATCCTATTCTTCTGAGCTTGGCTCTCTTAGGAGAGCATGGAACGGGAGAACATTTACAGTTAACCTACTGGAACAGTTTTGCAATCCATTTACAATTTTTCAAAATATTCCAGAGAGGTTTGCGTCTCAATGTGATCACAAGGGATTTATTACACTCAGCAGCGCCACCTACTTCGGTACATATTTCTCAGTACCGACGTTTCCTACTCTTAAAGCTGTTTTGACTTTATACATTTTAGAGTACGTTTTAAGGCGACCGTAAGTGCTACCACCGATTGCTACCTCATACCAACTTTTGTCCATTGGTTCCTAATAGGCTTTTATGTTATTAAAAAGAAAACAGTTCCCGTATATATTTTCAATGGACAATATGGAGACTCAACATTGCTAAATTCACTTATTTCAAGCAGAATATTGGCATGGATAAAAATAATAATGGCATAACCCTTGAAACCATACTGTTTTCACAGCTCTTGGCTGTAATTCCAATGGTTTTAACAGTTTCCTTAGGAAGCTTCAGCCCACATACACCAGAGCGAGTATAAGCTATTAGAAATCTGTCAACTAAGCCGCTTGTAACCAAAGCTTGAGCTTGAAGACGCTTGAAACCATTCAACGTTTTATCCGTCAGTCCACGCTCTTAAAGAAAGAGGATTCTCGGATTGTGTAAGTCTCTGTAGAAATTCTTTTCGGAAGTATCGGTTAGCCAGCTCGCTCCAAGCTTGCTCACAATTGTCAGTCAGCTATAGCTCAGGGGGCATTCGGTTACGATCGTAGTTGAAATAGGAAGGAAAGAACAGTGCAGTGGTGGTGGTTGAATAGTGTATAGTGTGGTTACAATGTTGAGTTGACGAGAAAGCTTTTCATGTTGTCAGTCTTTCTTATGTAGACGTTGACAAGGACTTGTCTTTGTGTCCTCAATGCGCGTATGCTATGGCTTGTCTAGCCTTTGATTGATACGAAGCAACTGCGACTAATTAATCACGGAAAGTGCCGTGAGTAAAGCGACACAAATAGATGAGACTCGGGAACAACTCAAGATGATACGTTTCCCTTCAAGCTTCTGGATGTCCCTCTATATTTTCCCCTTTCACGCTCACTACGTATATGCATAAAGAACTCTATGCCTTAGACAAGACAGAGACGAGTATAGTAAAGACTTTTGTCAGTCAGTCATGATCTTGACAAGATATCCAAGCATGAGCCGTCCCGTCCTAGTCCGCCTGTCTCTCATCCATCCCTCGACATGAGCCATTACCTATGAGAATACGAGCAGTGTCTTACTGCTCCGTGAATAGGGAATTATGGAAGTGATGCCATATTCAATGTCCTCTTCCTGAAGACAGAAAGATGGACACGACGAGTAGATATAAGGTTGAACGAGCAAAATGGTATACACGTTCCGTTCCTTGGCTGGAATCATTCTTGAAATACCCGGGTAACAACCTTGTTCATGTTGCAGGCATAGGGAACCCGGAAGGTAAAGTTACATTTTACAGTAGCGTTAACAGCGTTAGTGTTTTTCGAGCGAAAAGTTGAGAGAAAAAACTGTAATAAACGATACAAATTGAGCAAAGTACACACATCCGAGCCGGGTAACGGGGTAACGCACAAGTTCAGCATGCACCGAAAGATGCGGGAGCTACGATACCGTTCATGGTTTCATCTTGAATTACAATGAGTGAGGAGGAGGAGGAGGGAAGATGAGAAGGCGTCCTGTCTTAGATCCTCTCGACTATTTGACACACACATATACGCAACGCATCTTTACGTTACCGCGTAAGATACGCCAGGGATGAGTGACAAAGCTCTATGAACTGATATCGTAAACTGTATCAACCATTCAAGACATATATATTCTTGCCACACACATAAGCTATAGGAGAGTCTTGCAATGTTTCAAGATTCGAGAGGAGGAGTTGCGCACACCAGAATCTGCTGAGACGAAGGTAATTTCGGAAATCCAGGGCAAAGAAAAAAGGTGGGGAGGATATGACTGCTGCTGCGAAGGAGAAAATAGCGTAGGTGCATAGTTTGATTGAAAGACGGGTGTCAAGAGAGGGATGGGGAGGGAGGGGAAGTCAGGACAGATTATAGATACGCGCGTATCTAAAATAGGGGAACAGCTTGAGAGTTTTTTACCCAGATATATATGTGCTAATCTGCTTAGAGGGCGCTTTACGCGGGCGGATGGCTTGATTTCCGTAAGTTTGGAAGATATCTTCATTTAGTTTCTACAGCTTCAAGCCTCCAAGCTAGATGCATATGTGTGAGGGAACATTGAGGAGGAGGAGAAGAAGAAGAATGCAGATTTTTAAAATGAGAAAATTGAGAGATTCTCAAGTTTGAGGAAAGACAGTAATTTGATGTGGACACGAAATGTTTGATTAAGATACAATCCTTATTTGAGCAATTGCAATTTGTTTAATACGTTTAAGGAGGACGCGGGAGCGTGTGTGACAGGGACAAGAAGAGGAGGATCTATTAGGAGCAGGAGTAGAAAGATTTTATACACGAGCAACCTCTTCCCAAAGATTCAGAAACAGCCCCAGCAGAGATCAAGAAAGAAAAAGGAAAAATATGAAGTTGAATTAGTTAACGTAATAATGATGGAAATTGAGAGATTTGAGGAGACGTGATGGGGGTAGGTAGAGGAAGGTAATAATGGAATGAAAAATGGATGAATTCTAAAGAAGATCTCTCTTTTGACTTTGACAGGATTAAACGAATGTGGGATGACGTGCCGGTGAACAAGTGTGATGTTGGATGAAGGCAAATAAGCAGAGATGTCTATGTAAGTTTTGCGAAATAGTGGAATTCATACAAACGGAGGAAAGCAAGTACATGAAGCGATCATGTGTACGCTGAAATTAAATTTTTTGTAGAAGCTGCCCTGGAAGTCATGTAAACACTGCGAAAATTAAATAGCAATGTAATTAGTAGGTAATTAAAGACAACTAATCTTCAATTATTAGCTGTACGATGTTATCTCAAGGATCTGAGGATTTGTCTTCTATAAAAATTCAAAAGCCCAGGAGGCATTCAAGAATGAACGGGCAAGTATGGAAGATGAAACGTAAGCAATGAAATAAAGATAGAGAATAAATACAAATGTGAGTGTGTACTTTATAAAATCATACGGAAGTAAAGTCGAATAATACTCTAGGGTTTAGAAGGCCCTAACTCTGAGTCCATGCTCCATCAATCTCAACCTTAACATCTAACATATGCAGACGTATATAATAAAGGAAGGAATAAGTGGAAGAAAGGATGAGGATGAAGGTGAGATAAAAAGTGTTAATCGGAGTGAATAAATATCAAGGAATGTTCAGTCGGCACGTCAGATTCAAGGAATAAAGGAGTGAGGAGATGAAAAGGCTTGACAGATTTGGACGTTGATTTTCCAGGAGGCCATCATCTCACTCCGCATGTCTTCAAAGAGAAAAGAGACGTGGCAGAGGCAAAAAGAGGGCCCTCTCCCTGTCTGCACGAGTAGCGGGAGTCGCGCATCTTTATAAAATCATCCAGCACCACCACTCAAAAACATACACACAAGCCCAAACGCCAAACGCTGCTACAGCTACACACATGCATTCAATACAAACTTGGGACTACTCAGTTTAAAGAGGGGTAGAGCATCATAGTTCACTGATTGAAAAAGATGTTCACAACCTGGAAGAAGATGAGATGATGATGATATACCTGGTTGACTAGCGGAGAGATGCGAAGGGGGTTACTTGCTTCTCATCCTTAGGCTGCTGGAAGAAAGCTTAAGGTTGTTGGTAAAAGGAATTAGCCTGAGGACAATCTTCCTCCCTCCCTCAACATGTGTTTCTGGCCCGTGTTATATCAACAGTTCCAAGTGGCTTGTCTTCAAAGGCTGTGTATAAAGAATCCTCGTACATGCACATTCCCTGACCAGTCAAAAAGAATAAGTGATGAAGCTAACAAGTTAAAATGTACACAGGAATATCTTAATATGCAATGAGAGGGAGATGAAGAGAGGTTCGCGGCGGACACTGTAATAGAGATGCGCTTTGTAGTACTTAACTCTGGAAGCTCTGAGTCTGTGAGTAGCTATGGATTGAATTGAATGAAAGTAATATGCTTGTAATAAAAGCGCATCTTTTACTACGGTTTCATATCGTAATATACACAGCAGAGTACAAGAAAAATTTCGTCATGATATCAAATGTTTAAAAAGCAAGAGAGGGGAAAGACGAGAGCTAAGAAAGAATGAGAGTGAGAAGATGAAGATGTGTGTCTCTAATTCTTTTCAAAGAAGCTGACGACATTGCTCCCAGCCAGTTCACAACTACCGACTGCCTTTAGCTTGGAAAGAATCAAGAAGTGACGGGATGTGGCTGGAGGCGGTGAATGTGATTCTGTCTTATAGTTTGTTTAACCATGGCGCGAATCATCTCCCGGCTAATTACATTGAGCAAGAAGAGTAAAGCCGAGGAGTGGGAATCAAGATAGGATAGAAGAAGAAAGAAGGTGATTTGATTATAGAGCGTGGGAATTTGAGGGACGGGGTAGCAGAAAAAATAATCTATTGCTTATTGCTTATTACAACGCGCCTTGTCTTCCTCTCATCTCTTCCTCTTATGGTCCTCTGTTCTCATGAATGTAAGGCATATTTTGAGCAGGTAATAGACAAAAACAGAAGCATGAGTTTTTCACATCTATATCATCAATTGTGTCATGGAGAATGGAGCGGAGGAGGAAACAAATAGAGAAACTCATTTACAAGATATACCTCCGTAATACCGTTCATCAAAGCTAATTATGCAAGGCTAAGAGGAGGAGATGCGGGAGCAGGATGGATAGAAAAAACGTAGAACAGTGTGATGCTGTTAAGTATCCGGCGACCGTGGCGCCATCTATGCAACAACTTACTGTATTAATCAAACCCACTGGAATGTTTTCAACACTTTGCATATACATGAGTCAATGACACCTCTATAGAGGCGATGCATGATTTTATAAATAATTGCATTAATTCAAGCTGCACTTATAGCTATTTTTCAATCTTTGGAATCCAATGCAGGCTCTTGTCTCCTTTGCAAAACAAACTTTGCAAAAAATACAGCCTTAATTTGAAATTCAAATACGTAAATCTGGAGCACGCTCCAGAAACATTGCTGAAAAAATATGAGCTGTGTCGAAATCTTCTGGAACAATGACAAGCTTTTAGTAAATCTAATCATACCTGGATTATCAAAGCAAGAGGATCCATGAGCACCTTTGCAAGAATAATATGCACCTGACTGAAATATGAACTACGTCGTTGTAACTTTTGCAACTTACTTAGTCGAGGAAATTCGCTCCAGAGCATAGGGTACGAAAAAATAAAGCAATACAAGAATATATACACGCTTTAAAGCAGAGCTCACAATTTTGAATTTTATTACTGCTCCATGTCTTGATGTTGTTGGTCAAGCAGTCAAGCTGTTAGCCTCATGATTTTTTTGCATTGATTTATTGAAAAGATGGACGAATGAGTGACACTATCAATGTTGGCCTTGAATCTGTCACTCTGACAAACTCTCTTATTCCCTCATCTCCGTCTGCGGGACCTCTCTTGTTCACATCATCTGAGGAGGAAATCAATCAAACTTTTTGCAAACCAATATTAAATAATCCAGAACTGAGCCAGTCATAGCCAGCACTGAATATGATGGTTCATCATAACCTAACTCTCTCCCTCTCGTCCTTCCTCCCTCCATGATCTCTATCTATACATCATGCAAGCTTAGATTTGCAATATCAATAGATTCACTCGCATAGCACAGGCTTGGCTGCACATCTAGAAAATCAATGACAATTCAAAAGAAACTTTGAAGCTCACGAACAATTCAGGACGGAGCAGCCAGGATCACCCCAGTCGTCCCCCAATAAGTTACATCAGTCAAGGAAGCGATGATTGAAGCGTTAAAGAATTAATGGAAATTCAAAGCTGTTCATATGAAGAATAAGATAGAGCGGAAGATGTGAAGACTGACATAAGTAGTGACGTGATGCGACGGTTCTGTGAAGGTGGATATGGAAGTAGAATCCAGATTCAAGATTGATTTGAGGGTCAGTGAGAGGCAGACTGAGAATAATCCAGGATCGCAACCAAGTTGCTAACGCTCCTGGTGAGTGAATTGTGGAATAATTATGTTGGTGGGAAAGGCGGGATTGGAATGGTAAGTCAATATATTCATCAAAAATGACTTTTTGACTGTCAGAACCAGAAGATGAAGCTGCGGTTAAAAGATGGAGTGCAGGAGGACTGGAGAGCAAAGTAAAAAGTACAGCTTTGGGTGGAAACAAATTTGGCTTCCATGGATTCATCGAAACTATATAATAATACAAAAGTCAGTCAGTCACTCAGCCCGCTGTCTTTAATGTCCGTGTGTGTCTGGGTGGAAAGATGTGTGGAGAGAAGAGCGGTAAGAGAAGTTTTGGAAGAAGAGTGGTGATGCTGGGCCTGGAATATAAGTAGAAGAAGGAGGATAAGGGATTTGCATAGGACGGACACGACTTAGATTTAAGAGTTGAATTCCATGAGATTCTTGACAGATTTATTGTCCTGGAGATGATGTAAGTGGAGAGATGGATTCTACTCCGTGGTCACGGAGGATGTTGGGGAAAAATGGGATGCGGTTCATGGTGGATGGAAGGGCAAGGAGAGAGCAGACAAGACACTAACTAACTAACTAAGGAAGGGATAGAAATCTTTTTGTATTTTATTTATTGCATGCACACAGAATGAGGATTGCTTTTGGTTAAAAGAATAAAAGAGAAGATGGAGTGCTACACCACTCTGTCTCGTCCTCCGTCCGTCCATCCATCCACGGTTCATATAGACAATATCTGTTCTACAAAGACGAACTGCCCCTCTCACTCGTATAATATGCATTTAGCCCTAAGCGTTGATTTTTCCAGTTGATCCCGTCCATGTTTCCTGATTGAAAGATGACGATAGAGGGAGGGACGGATGTAGTAGTGAAGTTAAATTCATACATGGCTCCGTCTCCGGGTAAAAGCTGGACTGACGGGACTGAACTGGATATCCAGTTGCTATTATTGCTATCATCCTTAGCTCACTTGCCTGTTTAAAGGAGTTTGAGGATTTGATCCGTTCCTATATACATGAATACATGTTCCTCGTTGAATCTCTTCTTTGGAAACGTCCCTGTCGTCCATCTATCCTAGGGTTTTTCTCGTTGAAGGATTTATGACAGTGGTGTATCCAAAGAGGAGGTGGAACGACTAGATTTTCCCAACCAGATGCTCTTTTTTGTCTGACTCAATGTTTCAACTATTCTCTCTTACGGATGGTGAGATGTAGGGCCCTATGGAGGCTGGCTGGGAGAGGAAGCGAGTGAGTGGATGGTGGTGTATCAAAGAATCCCGATTCAAAAAATTTTCACCCTCCTTAATTTATTACTTGGACCTACATAATGACTTCTTGCCCACAAATCACAAGAGCGACCACCGAGAGATCCCTTTTATTCCCTATATCTCCCCCTCCCTCCCGGCTTCCCCGTCCTCTCTCCCTTAAAACCTCCTTGTCCGTCTCCATACAGTATCCAGGAGGACTTGGCTCAAATGTATAATACCCTCCTCCTTCTTTTCTCAACTTTCAGCCAGCCTACTTACTAATACTTTAGTTCGTTACTACTACTACTGCTAGAAAGAGACTCATTCCTCCATGGCCCTAAGCTCCAAGTTCTACTGGATGGATTTGGAACATGTAGTATAGAGTGAAAGCAAGCATTTGAAAAGAGATTGCTGCAAGGAGAAGAAGACGGGGAAGGAGAGTGAGAGAGAGATAGATATATTAAAGAACTAATGTCATGCGGGACATAGATCATGCCTCGTCTTCTCCCATTTTCCAGTAACTGTCTTCTTCCAGTCTTCAATTCAACAGCGGCCACTGATTTACGTCCTTTTAAAAATTACAAACAAAGATCCCAGCCAGCTAGAGGAGGGCCGTGAGGATCAAGAGCGGTTGGAATGAGTAAAAGCAAGTTCAAGACGGGGATGGAGGGGAAAAAGGGCCTAGAAATTTCAAATTTAACGAGAAATACACAAATTCCAAAAACCCAAGATTTGCTCTAAATCCAGCAGGGGCGGAAAGAGTCTTAGCTGGAGAGGAGAGGAAGAAGAAAAAAACTGAGACGTGGGATGGATGGATGGCCGTGTGGCTAGATGGATCTAATGGAAGAGGGTATAATCATTTTACTAGAGCTTCAAATTTCTGAAAAAATAGGAGAGGAATTGCTCTAATTTGGTTTGATTTGGAGACGGCGGACTTATGTGATTATATATTGTGTAATGGCGGCTATTGTTTCTGTAGATGATCTCTTGAACTGGGGTAATTATAATGTGTGTGTATAATGTATTTTTCAAATAATTCTAGTAAGGATTTTTTATTGCCTTCCAAGTTTCAAAGCTTTGAAGTAGCTGGAGAAATACTTGTTGATTTTTCTTGTAGCCTCTAATTTGCTGATTACTAGCTGATTATTGACTGCTGGATATGGAATGATTTTCAAAATATTAACTCTCATAGACACTCAGAATAGCTAAACTTTAATTTTAAAAAATTCCAGAACTGAAAGTTCAAAATTTTCAGCATCTGGAAACCAAAGTACCGGTACAAGCTGCTGACTCTTTAAAGAGTAAGGGGTTAAAAGCATAAATTTAGTTGAAATCATCCAGTAAATAAGGGAAAGCATTTCAAAAATCATTCCTCTAAGAACGTGCTCGAGGACCCGCGATGCGAAGCGGGTAAACGATGTTCGTTGATCCATGAGCTAGTGCAGCATGGCTGTTGTGTGCATCGGCAAAAGCCATGTGTCAAGAGAGGTTTGGCTTAAAATTCCAAAGGTTGAGTTGTAGCTGTTTGGAGATTAGAAGCGGGAACGTGTAAAATACGATCAGCTAGCTGTCAAAGATCAAATAAGATGAGAATGGAAGATGAAAATGTCGCAGAGGAGGGGCTCGCAGCGTTTGTTTCTATATTTTCCCCTTGAGTTGTGGAGTGCATACAAACTTCTTTCATCTAAAACGATGCAACTGAGGCATTGAGCACATTACCACTTTACTTGAAAATATATGCGTAATTCTATCAAACGTATCATACTTCATACTTTCACAATATTTTCAAATATTACCCGCTTTTCTCCACTTGCCAAGCTACGCGGAAAGTGCAAAGTCTGTAAAATAGTCGACCATTCCTTGAAACTCAAGAAGGTCGCGAATCAAACATCCCGCATCAGAAGATACTTTTCAAGATATATTGTCTACGGGTACAAAATTTAGCGAAAGGGAGACAAGCTTCAGTTGGAGCAAGCTCATTGTCCTTCAATAGTTTCATCCCGACCCAACCCCTCTAGGAAGAATAGAAACAAGATTAGAAGTAGATTTAGTATTCCAAGATAAGACAAAATTTAGGGGTTTTTCGAAAGACAACAAGAGAAGTAAAATTACACCGAAAAGTATCCGAACAAGGGAGTGCAAAGGGAGACGAAGATGATGAGAAAAGAAGAAGCGTAGTAGAGAGAGAGAGAAAAGATGAGCGGAAAAGGTGTGAATTATTGTGTGAAATTTGTGATTTGAAGGTTTAGAAAATTTACGAGATGGCGCGTAGTACAACGTTAGTTTTTTATCATCGTTAGAATAAACAGTAATGCGGCTCTGCATAAAATCCTCTACCACCTTGTCTCTATTTATATTTTCGATCCGAATTCTTCAAGAACGTTTCCTAGATTGTTGGCATGTTTTGAAATTTTTTCTATGGTGAAAATTATTGTAATAATATGCAGAGGAGGGATAATGGGAGAAATAATAAATGCCTATGACAGAGATGGCTGTTGAGGGAGCGAGGACACGGCAACCTCTCCTCCCTGCTCCTCTTCTTTCTCTCATCCTCCTCTCCTAACATGTCAAGTAATAAATAAACTTGTGAATGAAACCTTTGTATGGAGTAACTCCCTTTGTCATCCAAAATATATTACATGATTATCCTATATCCTTTATTTATTCTCCGAGCGAAACGGATCTTTTCACGTAATCTACTATCAACTCTCCATACTCCTCGAGTCCTGGAACTAGCGACTGGAAGCGTAAAGAGTGTCGTTGTCGTCCTTGTCATCGACGACGCTCCCGCTTTTCTCCACCAGCATACACAGCCTCCTCCTATCTCAACCCCACACACACCTTCTGTCCCATAGATCAATCCCGGACAATGTCTAATAATAAAAGATCCGGAATTGGTTCGACCGGTCGGTATCCGCATCATCCTCCCAAAAACCCACCACCGCCGCTCCCATCAGGACATTCAATAGATCCTACGGATCCATCCCAGTCCTCATGCTTCATCTTCTTGATCCATGCAAGGATAATGCTCCTGTGAAAACTTGGGTTGATTCCATACAGCCTATTAAATAGGTTCGAAAACCAATTTTTCTCTGTCTTCCACCGACATTTACTCTAGTTTCTACTGGTTTAAAATAAATAGCTTAAAATAGGTAGCTCCTAGAATCCACAACGGCTAATGTGCTAGATAAATCACATCAAATCCAAAAGTTTGGAAAGAAACTTAAAAGAAGAGCCGACAAAATGTCAGTCAGTTGTAGGATTTTGAATCAAAACAGAGCGAGGTTTAACAAAGATATGGCGGTGAAAGTAAGTTTGAATTTGATAAACTTTGAGAGATTCTCCAACTTTCTTCAAGGAGAAAGTGGATGATGACGAAGGTGAATATCTCCATCAAATGTATTGGATCGAGGGGAAGTGTTGACATATATTTAAATTCATATATGAAGCTCAAAGGTTACATGGAGACAGTATATTATAGACGTGTAGAAGAAAGTGAGGTAAAAGATCAACGGGAATGATGATGAAAGTCTGAAACTATACTTTCACTTCCCTCTTCATCTACGTAGTTAGTTAGGTATCTTCCCTCTCTTCCCCTGTCTTCCCTCTTTAATACAGTTTGCAAGAGAATGAAGAGGAGCGATGAATGCCAGCTTTAAGAGGAAACGTTAAGACAAAAAGATGATGATGAAGAAGAGAAGAAAATGGGAGATGACGGGGAAGAGAAGGGAGGGAGACGAGAGAAAGTGGGGGAAAGAATAGGGGAGTGAGAAGAACAAGAATCAAAATGACTTGCTTGACTTGCTTGAATGGGTGGTGAAGGAAGGTCTGCTCAAGAGTGGAACACTAAGTGACTTGAGACAAAAGTCTTGTGGGATGAAAAGTATAAGGAGGAGGAAATTGAGGATGTGGATGTGAAAATCTCATTAGAAGAAAAGTTTATGAGGAAATGGAAGGAGTTATCAATCAGAAATTTTTGAAGACAAGCTTTGATTGAATTATTACACATGCAACTACCATCATATCCTCGAAACTGATAGCGCCAAGTCAAAAACTTCACGTGTATTATTAAAGATGCTAATGTACTCTCAGCCGGAGAGCAACTTCTCTACAACAGACTCTGTTTATTACAAATCATTCTCTTCCACTTCTAGCTTCATCTTGGTATAGTTTTCCAGGCACCGCGAATAGTAACGCCACCTCCCGGATTTTTCAAGTGTAAGACAGCACCTACCTTTTTCCAGGCCGCTGCTGACGCTGATTGTAAAAGTGTGAATGAGAAAACCGACTCAGGAAGAACGTACATAAAGGGTTTGATATTAATGAAAGTGCAAGTGTTGTAAACAGTCTTAGCTCTCTTCTTGTCCTCGGGTAAATAGTGGGCCATCCATGAATAGCATGATAGAGTGGGCAGATAAAAGCATTGCTGCCCAAGAGGGAATACATACTTTACGCACACACTATACCAACATTGTCGCCCCTAACACTAAGGACAAACCCACATCTTTTTCAGCTCTCCGTTAGCCATAGACCCTACCCACGAAATGCGTTAGCAGACCAGGGTAAAAAATACAACACACACACATTACACCCTCGGAGAATAGAAAATACTTGAGTAAGTAAAGGACAGAGAAAAAGGTCTATTGTGGATTCTCCTCTATTGAATAGTAGTTGAGTTCGTGTGCCGGTTTCCTCATTCCCTTTAAGCCCAAAGTCAAGGGAGAATGGCTGAAAGCGACCTAGACCTAGACCTCTGACGGCCTGTCGCATTCCCTTCCCTTCTCGTCTTCTTCTTTACTTGCACAATATAATCCCGTAATGGTTGTAAAGCCTTGTGGTGGGTAGTTCATTGAGATGTTGTAGTACTACCACATTACTACAGATACTACTACGCCAAGCGGAGCAATGAGCAAAACCAAGGCGACAGTAGGAACAAAATGAATTCAACAAGGAACCAACCCTCCATCCCGTCCATCCGCATCCTCTCATGAATCTCATTCCATTCCTGCACAAGGAAAATACCAGAACCCTAGGACGAGGATCAGCCTTCGAATGCATTGTAGCGCTGCTGAGATTCCAGAGCCGGTACATAAACAAACTGAGTGTCGATTCACATTTTCCATTTTGTCTTCTCTCCAACGTGAATTACAGATTACAGATAGCCCACCAGAAACTACAAACCTTACTCATCACTGCGCTGCCCATGGCTTTAAACATGATCAAACCCTATGTTCTGAAAATCTGAACCAAAAAGATTGTTTACCAATGAGGTAGGGAGGATTGTTATTTTTTCTACAGCAGGAATTATACCCTGTAAATGGGCCAGGATGTCTCCTCTGATTTTAGTAGGCTCTCTGACCCTAGACAAGCCCTGCCTTCTCGCAATGGGACGTGGATACGGAATAAAGGCAACTAGCTCAGCCGTAAGTCCGATGGATTTTGGGGGGAAAAGAGAGGAATTTAATGTAAATCACACGATTACAGAGAGGTAGCCTCCACATCCCGAGTGATTTACACTCGATTATCAAAAGGATGAGCTCCAGCTTGAATAGACCGCGTAATAGGTGACAATTTACAAAAGCTTTCATAACCAAGGACACAAAATTTCCTCCTCTGTCCTTTCTGAATGAACAGGAAATAAAACAGGGATGCATTGATTCCAGCAATTTACAATCCAACAAGCTACTCAAGCTATTTAAGTTTCATTTTTAACAGAGTACATAAGAATTTTCCGCTCAAAGTTCACTGCTTCCTAGTAAGGAGAAAGCAGTGAAAGTCTAGTAAAAACCGAATCCATCTAGAGAAAGCGATGGAGCGGCTTTGATGACAACAGCACATTATTCAAAATCGTGTGAATAATAGTAAAATATGAAAAGAAGGTAGGAACTGTGTGAATGTGAAGCAGAGGGATGAATTGTGTTTGATTTGATTTTTTGATTTCCTATGGGGAATCCTAAGGACTGATTTTTGGAATAGTATGGAAAAAGCATTACTGCCGGCACATATGGGAAGATTTTAAAATAGTTCAAGGAATCAGACAGCATATAAAAACGTGGGATCTAAAAGATCAACTTCCAGTCTGTTGAGAAATATTCCCCACCAGAATCAATCTCAATCCGAAACCTCATGGAGGACTCAAGACGGGAGTGAAAAATTACTTCTGGCACACACATGTGAGAGTTCCTGGATGAATCAAAACTCGATCCACTAAAACACAGAATGACAAACAGAAGAAAAAGGAGATTTCTTATATTCCCCATCATCAAACGAGAGAATGACAAAGAGTGGAAGTGAAATAAATGGATCAAAATGGCGAAAAGAAAGTAAGCTTCAAGTGAATTACTCCTCCAGACTTTACTCGGTGCCTACACTGGGATACTTAAAGGAACTTTAGAAGATCAGATGAGAAATCCTGGAAATACTTGACGAAAAACGCGGATAGTACCTATTTCAACAGTAGAAGCTATTCTGCATAAAATCCCACGGATATTTTCGAAATTATGGCGAATGCATAACTTTTAAAGGATCTTTCAAAAGTTTCAACTAGATTTGATAACCGTTTTTTCAAAATTCCCCAGCTTTATCCACGTATCCATGGCAGTTGTTGATATCGAGAGAAAGCCAAAGAAAGATGAGTGGAGGACGGAATTAAGAAACCAGAGATATATACAACCTTCACCCATGTATTTGTTCATTTAGTGGGAGGGTAGTGAAATGATTTTGAAAATAATACCAAGCTGGTTCAAAGCAAAGAGGAGGGTATAAGAAAGCAATGAAGAAAAGAAAGAGATATTGGAGAAAGTCGTAGTGAGAAAAGAGAGCAACACATTTTTATGGGTAAACTTTAAGAAGAGGACAGGGAGATTGGGGAGGGATTTCGATGTCGTGTTCTATGTTGTGTGTTTGTATATTTGTCTTGCGGAATTGGGAAGCAGAGAAATAAGAAAGACAGTGTGTAGGAGAAAGCGGGGAGATAGAGGGAAAGACTGAGAAAAAACGTGTCTTTGATGTGTTATGAAGATGTCAGAGAAACTTTCTCCAACTCGGTGTCATATGTCCATAATGACCAAGTGTAAATGACATGATAACAGAGGAGAAAATCAATGAGTCTCAACATATTATTATTACACTTACTTAACTCTCAGAATCAAGTGTGTTTGTGTCCTGGAGAATAAGGCCGCGGAATGGGGCTGAAGCCAACAGTCTTTTCATGGAGCATCAATGATGGCCCGCCATTAAATTTGTCTGGAAATGAAATGAGCAAATGAGAAGGAATGGAGGAGGATATGGGATGATACAAAAACCAGAGGAAAACACATGTCACCTCAAACAAACTCTATTTCTCTATACTTTTCCCTTTCCCCCCATCCTCTCCCACTTTCTCCTCCTGTCTTCCTTAGCTCTAGATAAGATACAAACGGATGCTGAGCCCCATGCCTCCGAGATATATGCTTGTGTGAAGGCTGTTTTTGGTTACGGATTTGGACTTGAGCAATTTGGGCGCTTCCACTACAAAACGAACGATAACGTGCCATTAGAAAATATTATCTAATATCAACAGCAGAAATGGACGCAAGAAAACATTTGTAGTTTTTATACACAATTCATAATCGCTTTCTCCAATCGTTTCAAACTTCTCCAGCACAGTCCGAGAAGAAGATATTAACAAACTTCTTTTCTAATGGCGGTTTCCATTGATTAATAATAGGGAAACCGGTGTTAAGGGAGTGGCTGTCCTGGACTGCTGGACATTATGAGATGAAACAATTTTGTTTTGCGGTTTGCATTTGCTGTGTGACTTTTGTATCCCGTGAATATTGCTTTTGATGTTGAATCGTCGTAATTGAAAATACAGGTTCGAAATTCTAAGGATATCTTTTCACATTTCCGCAGTTCATATTAATGTTTTGAAGACGGCTGCATTTGGTGGCAAATATTTGTAATTTCAGGAAACCAAAATGTTTTTGAAACAAGCTGATTTTTTGTAGAATTGTACAAATTAAAAAAAAACTAAAATTAAGCAGTCTCTTTGAAATAACCAATTATTTTTGGGATTATGAAATAATCCGTCACTGGGACTCAGTTCAGTACTTTAGCCAGAAACAGGTTGCAAATAAAACAAGAATTGCCTTCTTTATTAATTAAAAATTATTTTTATAAAGTAAATATATTTGGGGGTTCCAAGGGTTGATCATTCTATTTTACTGTAAGCTGTAAAGCTACACCCTGTGTCATATTAATATGTAGGTCCATCAAACTTGTCTCTTAAATAAATACGAGTGCGGGGATGACAGTGCCATAAAGTCCTGGAAGTCCGCTGTTTCATACATCACAGATATCATTTTCTGAGTATCTTCCACGAATCTTGGGTGACAATTACAGTCATTTCCCACCAAATCTGCCCCCACTTGCAAACTGACTCCTTAATCTAGCCTGTATCGGAGTACACTTGCCAAAATAGGCGCGCTGGATACCTGAAATCATCGTTAGTAGAAACAGCATTTTAAACTTAATTTAATCTTCCGGATGAATTAAGTACTTAAATGAAGTCGGAGAAGAATGTAACCAAAAGAGATATTCGGAATGTAGAAAAAGTGTTTAAAGGTTTTAAATTATGTATTATGATCATATTCCACGTCGATACTCGCAGATTCAAATGTGTCGTTGCAATTTAAAACTGTAACTGAATGGAGAAATTAAAGAAAGGTGAATAATAATAATAAAGTAGACTTACGTAACCAAGTACAAGTTTTCTGAGCGCAACTAAAATGGCACTGGTTTGCAAATGTTTCTCCGTTTGTTCCACAGATAGGATTGTATTTTTGAGGGCAAATGCACTTGGTATCACATTGCGCTTGGGCAAATGGAACCGTTACAAGAGTAACGATAACCAGGAGTGGCCACAGAGCTAATACTGTTTTCATCATGATTATTTAACGGAGGATTTGGGTTAGGATTCCATGGACTTTTAATTCAAGAATGAAGCTTTTCTGAGAGTGACAAAGCTTATATACCTAGTGTAGTCAGCGGTTGATAATGGTTAACGGAATATGGCGCGAGGTGCGTTTCATTTTAAAGAAAGCGGAAACGGCTGTAGCTAAGTTTGACTGACAGTAAACAAGTCTAAAAGCACTATAAAAGGAAACGTATGAGAGAACGTGAAAGGTCTCTGAACTTACTAATCTTAACATAAGAAGTCATCGACGCTTTAAATGATGTTCCATCAAAGTATGTCTCTTTAGAGTGAATTCCAATTAATGTTTGATGCGTAATCGTAAAAGTATTTGTGTTTATACAAAACTAGCTGAGTGAAAGTCAAGAGTCTTATTCACAGATACTAATTCATCAAGTCTGACGCTAAAGTCTGCTGAAAAGTGTCATAATCATGTTCCACTTATGACTTATGCAGCATAGACTGAGAAATTTAAAAGAGTAGTCTCGATAATAAAATAGCATTGTTAGCACAATTGACGTAACTACTCACTATATAAGTTACCTTCATGAGTAATCATAGATGGCTGTTTTTTGAATTCGCAAAATTTATTGGGCACGTAATTATTTTACAATTTTTTAATCGAATTTCAGCATTTATATCAGAAACGTAAAATAACAACAGTTACGCGTTATTAAGGTAGAATAAAAGTTATTATTATTTGTAAAAATGAAACCAGAATCCAAGAAAAATAGCGGAAATTAATTGGTTAATTTGTTAGTTATTACTGGAACCATTGTTGTCGGAATCTCGTATACATACAAGATATTTACCACCTATCCTGGGAGGATGTGCAGGACCTGGGTCCAAGTCGATACCGAGGTCTCCCGGCTGCGTCACGTGGAGGTGGGCCCTGAGCCGAGGAGGATTTGCCTCTTGCCTCTCGTAGGGCATTCGCCAAAATAAGCTCTCTGCCGTCCTGGGTATCAAGCGTGAAATATGGTCTTTAATATAATTTTCTCATCAAAAATCATAGTTGTCATTAAAGGAAGTCGGAAAACAAACATAACAGTTCTCTATGTTGTTACAAATCTTGGAATTCAGATCACAGGTTCAAAACCTTTGAAAGAATTAATGCATGATTAATGTAATTATAGAGCAAAAGATATATTTAGAATTACCTAACCGGGGACAGTTTCTTCGCGCACAATTGAATAAACATGGGTTTGCAAACGTCTCTCCATTTGGTCCACAAATAGGATTGTAATTACGGGGGCAAATACAGTTGTCAGTACATTCTGCGCTGACGTCGTGAGCCAAAAAAGCAATGGCAACCGCAAAGGCACACAGGGTTAAAATTGTTGTCTTCATTATTATTCACGCAGCAGACTTGATTTCATTGAGTCTAAATTAAAGAATGAAGCTTCTTTGTGTATTGCAAAGCTTATAAACGCCATAATAAAATAAATACACAATATTAATTAACGTAAATTAAAAAAGGGACATAGTATTAAGAGAATGTATATCCTAGTTTCATGACGCCAAAGAGATAACTTACTTGCATATGCATCATACTTTTAATTAACACTAGCTCAAGCCAAGATTGAGTGAACTGACATAAGGAAAATCCTTTAGCAACCCATTTCTTCGAAGGAAAAAATGCGAAAACACCATAACCAAATCCGCGGATAATTACTACTGCGAATTTATTTTAAATTTTACTTGGTATTTTCCTTGTTAAAAATCTGTTTTTCCTTTTCAACGGGTTATGAGGTAACATAATAGGTGATGATAATTCCTTCAAACTTTCAGACTTGATATATAGCTGCACTAACCGCAAGGAAACGGGAATCTTTAATCTGTCGTGCCTTTTAGCTTGAAGCACAATAAATAACTGCGTTATACACAATCTATCTTCAAGGTATTACACGAATGGTTGTGGAATTTAAAAGATTATTGCTGTTTGATTAATTCGCTCCCGAGAAAAACTGGTCAATAAACGTTGTCCTGCAGTGCTTGAAGATTAAGCTATGGTTGCTGTAAAATCCTGCCACCAATCGGAATGCCATACACTATTATTTTAGAAAACATTGTAATTGATGAAACCTTTGGAGCAATTTAGAACAATGAAGGAAATTTTGTATAAAATTTCTTTATTTTTCGATATTGTTTTTCGTGAATTTTTTTTATCAAGCCTTAAGATTTTTGCAATAGGTATTTGGTTAGTGTAAACTAGCCTATTAAAATTAGCATTTTTGTCTGTTGCAGCACAATTATGCGAGATGTTCAGGTATTTGATTTATTCTTGATTACAACAAACTTTACAAGAAAACAATCAAGTACAGGAAAGTTCAGTCATTGTCAAAGACTTGTATGAAAGTTTTATAAAGTATACATTACAGTCGAAGAAAGAGTACCTTCAGTACCACCAATGATTTGGAAAATATTTAAAAAGCGTTTGGGATTCACGGGTTGGTCATTTAAATGACAAAAATGGGTTGTGCCCGGTAGGAAAAGACCAAATGGTCAGTAGCCAAGACGACGGATACTATTTCATCATGGCTATCATTTTCAAATGGCGTTTCTGCGGCCCCGCCATCGCCGGCATGGTCCTTGATACCACACTCTTACAGCTAAAATGCAAGACGGTTATTTATAAAAAAAAACGTTTCACTGGCAAGTGAATAAATCTTAGCACTGCTTCGGAAATAGATTTGAGCTCATTCACTTACGATTAGCTACGGTCCTGCCGTTGATGCATCCCAACTCGCATTCGTTGCCGTAGTCTCTTCCGTCAACCCCACAAACCGGAGCATAGCTATACCCACAGGCGCATGCTTGCGATTCTACAGACACTGTAAAATAAACAGTGACAACGGCCACTGTGACCAAAAAAAATGTCCCTACCTTCATCTTCAAGTGAAAAGATTCAAATGTGTAATTTTTTTGGCGTCGTTTTGAATTCTGATCGGAGAATGAACACCGTTTTGAAAACCGAGTTGCCTTTTATAAAAGCCAGAAAACTGAAAAGTTAATCAATTACATGAGGATATCCGGTACGGAATTATTTTCTTGGAAAACTGCAGCATTTTTCCTTGTGGCCAAAACGTCTGTTGTATCATCGCTATATGTAGTACAGCTTCCGAAAGCATATTTGCTCACGAGCACTACCTCAAGTAATTGACCAGTCCAGTCTGCCCTATATCTATCTTTGAGAATTACTAATAAGAAGCTAAACTAATTAATTATTTGGTGAATGCGTAGGGGAAAAGGGATGTTAAATTAAAAATTAAATTAGGTATTCGAAAAATAGCGTATTTCCAAGCACGCATCGATGATCTTCAATTTTGTTACGTTGTAGCAAAGTAGCGATTCCTGATGAATCCAACGCTTTTGGTTGCATCATACATCATAAAAAATGTGAATAAATTGTTTTTGGGTTTAAGTGAGCTAGTAATTCAGTATGGAAACTTAAGTAAGTAATATGCGCATCTTTATGAACTCATTTAACGGAGAAGAAAATTTCTCCAACGACAATGTTAATGCTTTTCGTTGCGGATGTGCTCATGAAGCAGCTTGGAGAGTAGCTTTTCTATGCTTGAAACAGTATAACGCTCTTACATTTGTAATTTTAGCCTTATCATGAGTGACTGATTCCCTTTTATTTGGGGCGTCAAATCTTACTAAGAAATCCTGGTGACGTTACGTATTGCGTATGATTATTTATGAGCCGAATTTGTGAATGATGGCATGCACAATGGTGAAAATGATTCAGACTTGCAGCATTGCTCCCAGCCATCAGTGAACCAGTTTTATTCTCAAGAAGAAAGTGAGACTGCAATCTTTGGTGTGGTTACACTGGAAATCTGTTAGTAAATTTAAAATTTTGTAAACAATTTCTGGGCTTTGTCCTGGTCACGTTGGATGAAATACTGTTTGTGATCTGGTTTAAATTCTGTGTTAAGGTTGGTGAACAATAGTTTTGCGTAACAAGAAAGTTTTAAAATTCCTGCTGTAAATATCATTCGAATGGATCAATCTCTGCCTTCAGTGGTCATGACAGTGAGGGACAGTAGTCATGACAGAAGTCCGACGCCTACAGCAACATACATAATTAACACAGAAGAATCTTGTGATGTAAAGGAGGAGTTGTCGGAGACAGATGCTCCAAGCTCCGGAAATGCACAAGAACCGTCTTCTGATAATTTTGACCTCAGAGGAAGCGATAGAATTGAAATTAATCTTGTGACACCAATTGCGTTGAGTGCAGGGATTTTATCTCAAGTTGGTAAGGCAATACTAGTACTCCTTAAAAGCTCTATGACTGACTCATTTCTATGACTGTCCACATGTATGTTATTTGTTATTGCTCTGATTTAAACATTTTTTCATGTAGTGTTATGGGTCTTCCAAGCCGAAAGTCATCTGCAGAAGGGAGGAAATGATGTGGGGGTTGGGAAACAGAAATTGTATATATCCGACTTTGGACATGGGACTACCAGCGAGTCTGGTGATCATTTCCATAGATTCAGTGTGTCCGATGCTCAAGACAATAACTTGGTTCTCTTGTATAGATACATTGAAGGGGTCGGGAGGAACCGATGGGTAATTAATTAATTTACTAATTGTTAAATTCATTAGCCACATCATGCTCCCTTGTGACACTACAGCTTTTACGTCATTGTTGACACAACGTTGGATGCAAGCAAAAATTGATACTTCATGTGGAGAGTGAAAAACGTTTTATTTTTAGATACGAACGGTAGTGAAAACGGGAAGCGGTGATAGAATCGGAGAATTTTCAAAGATGGATTCTCATTCTTATCAATTTCGTATCTGGCCTGTTCACGATTCGAGAATCCGAACTGAGAAGCAAATGACGTATTACACTCAACATAACCCCGAAGGCATGGTAAGACTTATACGTAATAATTAATTTTTAATTTCCAATTCAATTTACAAGAAACCGCATATGTAATGTATATTGAAATTATTTCTTTCGTGTCATGTCTCAAGAGCGTGTTCAAAAACGACGAGAGAATATTCCACAATTCATGCTTACCCTTGCTGAGCTACAATAAGGACACTACAAAGTTCATGTCATTCCATTGGGATGTGAATCTGGAGCGGGAAGAAAAACTTGTACTTCTGGGGCTAGTTGCGGATATGGCATTGAGTTATACTCAATTTAATTACTGCTCTACCTGTCGCGTTATCCACATGACGCTAAACAATGGCCCGAGAAATGTCACAATTCGATTTGGAAATGATTATACTCTAAAGCGAATTCAGTCACCTGGATTTATGTATGGTGATGGTAATTAAATGAAATGGGGCATATTTCCTATTAAGATGTGTGTCATTGTTGATGACATAATGATAATTTGTTTTTGAATTAAATACTTGCGATCGAATTTTATAATTTGCACCTTTGTTTTATTAAATGCGAGAATAGTATCAATCACATAGTTAAAACTCCTTTTTTTCAAAAGAAGAGCAGCATGCAAAGCTATGAATATTTTGACTTACAGCATAATTTGAAACATTGGAAATTGAAAATTTTTTGTGTTTCAAGCATAGCCAGAGTTTTTCCTTTTTCTAACCGCGCCATGTCCATCTCTTCCTACATTCGCCAGCATATCTCATGCGAAGTCCTGCAAAATACAGAAAACAAGAGCTGTTATAAAACTGTCCTCGGCAATTTGCTAACATACGAAAAGTTATACGATGGGGCAGGAGTATCTCCGAGTATATATTTAAATAGAAGTTAAGTATATTAATGTTTAATTGACTCACGGCTTCTAGGATTTTTTCCAAGCTCGCAGTTAAGCTGACACCTATTGCTGTAAGTTACGCCGTCGCTCCCACAAACTGGGGTGTAATCTGCGGTGCATATGCATGCACTTGCAGGAGTTGCGAAGTACGCAGCAATTACTGCTAAAATAAGAAAAGTCAATGTAGTTGTCTTCATGTTCTTGCGACAAATTCAAACTACCACGTAAAATGTGGGTATCTTTTGAACAATTGCCTTTACAAAGCCTTTGTTAAATGTAAAGAGGCTGAAAATGAAATGTATTAAGGTTTATGTTCCGCAGTGTCTTAAATCCTTAAGAAACTGCGGTCAATCAGTATACAAAACGGATATGAGGATTTGTATTTTTTGTTGAATTTTCCTTTTCCTCTCAAGTAAATCAACCGCAAAATAATATTTTCTACAATTGAAACAAGGAAAAAATGCATTCAATTTATCAAACTTTGCCTTAATTCATTAGCTGTATAAAAATTGATTAATTAGCAAAGAGTTTCCAGTTTCCTTGACTACCACCAAACCAAGTGCTGGAGCTATGCGGTAAACCTAGAGAATATTCTAGGCAGTACAGAACTAATCAGGAAATGTATATAAAGCGATCTATCTATTTACAGGTTCATTAAATGACTCACCGTAGGCAACATAAAGGAAAAGAATACTAGGGATTTTTTATGCAACTTGTTTGCCTGTTTCCTATTTGATTCAACCTTTTGCGTTCTGTCCAATTAGCCATTCTCTGCTAACATTATGGCCAATTCTTTAACCTGTGACATATGACCTGTAGGCAAAAGAGAAAGCAGTGAAAGTACCAGTCCTCAACAACGTTACGCTCTCCATCTCATCTGGTTCAATTCTAAACCTTCCCTCTACAGATATCAATAGGCTTATGCCATCCCATGGATCCGATCCTAACTCCGACGAAGGGTAAGCGGTTGTAAGTATCAAGGTAGTTGACGCAATTACGGAGAGGAATTAATATCAACTTTACATGATAAAGATGAGGAGAGAATAACCGGAAGATTGAATGTAAACTGTATACCGCGCGGAGGAGGTTATTATTATGGCTTGAAAATGTGGATTTCTCCCAGGGTGTATTATGTAGATAAAGATGAATGAATGGTTTAGAAGGAAGAGGAGGAGAGATTTATGCTTACTTAAAATATCAGTGTGACTTTGTAAGAGAAAAGAGCACAAGCCGGCATAGCAGCCGAAGCAGAGCTGCAGACCAAGCATGTACAAGTAAAGGAGGTAGAATTTGTTGGTAGACGCACACATTAAATTTTATTGAAGATTGTAGAACGGAAACTCATTAATTTCTTGGGCGAGAAAGGAAGTCTAGAGGAGAAGACGTTGGAGAAGACAGCGTAGCTCATAAATAGAGATCCCGTAGAACATTATCCCTTAAAAGTGGTGATGATCAAGGGCTATTTTAATGTGGCCTCTCCAACTAAAACTTGTCCTCTTTCTCCCTCATGCTTTCTCCGTCCCTTTCACTCTATAAGAATTAAAGATCCTTTCTCTCCACCCTTCTCACGTTCAAGTTTTGCCCCTGGAGAAAGCACGGCATGGACTGGCAATATAGTTAGTCCGGCTACACCAGTTACCAGTCCAACTTTCTTCTCTATCACTTTATGTGATTTGACTTGTAAAACATTCCTAATATTCATGTCTTCAATACATTCTTGGGATGAGTAAATGTGTAACTTCGAGCAGCTTTCACCCATTTCCTTCTGCCTTACCACTACCCAAACTTAGTCTTGGGGCTAAGCAGAGTGAAAGTATTTGAAGGCAGTTTATATTTTGCCCAAAAGTGAAAACTAATAACAATAATTTTTGAATCATCCTGTCGTGAGGGATTGGATCAAAGAGCGTGTGCTGAGGAGAGAATAGTAATTTGAGATAAGTAGGAGAATTAGTGTGAGAGTTGTGAGGGAAAGTGAGCAATAAAACTATGAGAAACTGACCTCAGGAAGCAAGGTGCCTACTACGTAACACGCAAGCATACAAGGCCAGCTATATATGAAATACCAGGGATGCGAAGAGGGGGAGAATCCCCCTCTTCGCACGGATTATTTAGCGGGCATTAGTACTTCTGCTTCGCTTGGTGGCCGGCCGTCGTGGGATGTAGTGGATGACGGAAGCGCGTAAGATTTGGGGACGAATAAGAATGATAGGCTATGAAGATTCAAGATAGAGTGTATATATTTTGGAAAAGACTATAATATTAGTCGTTAAGACTGAGGAAGCAGAGTGGAGTGAGTTTGAAAAGTAGAGCGGGAGAAGTGTTGGAATGAGGAAAGAAGATAGACAGAAGAAGAGGGGGCGGGTAGGGAGGGGCAGCTAGAGAAAGTACTGGGAAGCTGGAGGAAATTATTACAAAGCGTTAAGCTAGAGAAAGACTTTGGATGTAGAGATGAGGGCTACATTATAAGGAAGAGAATAGAGGAGAAGAGGAAGAGAATAGCGAGAACGTTATATGTAGGAGAGAGAAGTAACAAGGTTGTTATAGTCAGTTTAATTATGGGATGATCTCGTCTCGTCTAGATAATTCGGAGCGCGCGGTGTATCGCGTATGACGTTAATTTGAAAAGTTGTGTATGATTTGTAGTAGTAGGCTATGCTAGAAATAAAGATAAGGGATTCATAATAATAGATTTATAGATGACATTCTCTCTTCTCTTTCCTCAAGCGCCTTCCATTCACACTCTCTCCCTTGACGTTCTTTCCATTTCCATGGTTATTATTTATGGGCTCGGGCCGGAGTCTCCTCCATCTCCCCACCCCGCTTTATAGGCACTCCTCCACCCCTATCCATCCTCACCTTGATTTATGTCCCAATCGCTGCACTTCATTCCCGCCGTTCAAAACTAAAGAAGAACTACAGCCAAAACTCTGGCGGATCTCTCTACACATTTCTCTCTCTCTCTCTACCCGCCGTTTCCTCCTCATCCTCGTCCATCCATCCGACACTATTGCTTCTCCTACTAAACCTTCAAAACTCTTCAAAATCGGGAGATGCCCGCTTTGCTTTGCTTATGCCCTTATACCTCCTTCTTGCTTATATTACACACACATCCATATCCATCTCCCTGTCCAAATCTTTTTGTCATACCCCTCCCCAGGAGGAACCAAACTTACCATGTAGGCATACATGCTAAAAACTCCCGTGTATTATAGATTCTAGCTTATACTCGGGCGGGCTGGAAAGCAATACCCGCCGCCACTTCCCCTTTCTCTCTCTCTACCTTATATATCATGCTAAATCTTGAGCCCTCTTCCTTCAGCACCATATACTATAACTAACTGCTGTCGGGAGGGATCCTTAGTCGTCAAATCTAATGGCACCGAAGAGGCAGCCATCTCTCTTCAACCAACACCCTCACCAATCTCCCTCCTTTAATACCCGAAACCGATTAAAATGATGCTATTTTACCAGGATTTATTAAAACCTCCCCGAACTATCCCCATTTCCAAAGCAGCCCCAAGACGTATACGCAGGCACTCGGCACTGTAACGTTTCCGGGACGACGCGGAGCAATGTATACCAGATTGGGTGGGATTGCTGAGGGAAATAACAAGTTTGAAAACGATGGAAATTCATATCGGAAAAGGCGCGCTCTGCTTCATTCCACCCGTAAAGCCATAATGCTGCATGAATGGATCATGGGTGGAAGGATGGCCAAATGAAAGCTATGAATCTGCCTGCCATCCACTCACTGTCAGCCTGCCAGCCAAGCCGAGATCTACGATCTACAGGGGAGGATCGGAATGTCAGAAGATGCATACACAAATCTCTCTGATTGGCATCCCGGCTTCAAGGAGAGAAGATGAGGGAACAAATAATATCCGACGAGGAGGATAAAATCCTACATGCGATCCTATAGCCTTTTATACAAGGGCGGAATATAATCCCAGCATGTTTAGCCTTTTTAGACTATCGTGGTAGCATGTCCATAGGCGTAGGGTCATTAGTCATCTGTCATAAGGTGGTGCACTGGGACTTGACAGCATCTATTCACCACTGCTTCGCAGTGGTGAGGGGGAAAGTTTCTCTAGAATCATTTAGGCTCCAGCAAAAAGGGGATGGACTATTTTCCAACAAAGTGTCAATCATCCTCCCAACCTTCCTGGAAAGCTTCAAGCTCGGCTGGACGGATACGTGGAAGGAACTGGAGAAAGATGAACATGGGTGGGATGTTAGGGTGAGTTTGAACTGAAGAAGGGCTGTGTTTCAGCTCAGCCAGGGTAAGTTAATGTTTAGTTGGTTGAGAGTTAATTTAGACCAGGAATTTTGTTCGTTCTTACTGACTGGTAAATTAGTTGCGGTTTATTATAATAATTGCTCACAAGTTTTATATTTCTCGTGCTCTAACGTAGAGGATTTTAGGGTACATTCAGAGAGTTTTTGAAGAAATAACAAAACCAAACTTCAGAAATATAAACAGTGTCTAAGCTGCTCCTATTTTGCCCTACTACAGTCACAGTCATTTAGGTATTTTTAGGCAAGGAACAACAGCAACTGTAAGAAGGCAGGTGGCAGCACAAATTGACAGAATGGTGTATTTGTTTTGACTCATGTGTGATTGATGCAGTAAACAAAAGTATTCCAAAACTCAAAAATCCTGATTGATGGGAAACAGGAGGAAAGGTAGAGCATCAGAGCTTTGTTTACATTTACACTTCTATCTCTTCAAATTCAAGGATTTGTTTTAAAAATCCCTAAGAATACAGCTAGTTGGGAATGGCAGCCGCCATTTGTATGGAATTGATCGTTCACGATATCCCGAATGAAAACTGTCAAAGTTTAATATGAATTGAATCGGAGGTTAATTTAATAATCGGATTCACCGATCAAGAACTGATTCCGGGACAGATTTCCAAATGAAACCCAAAGTGATTCGAGCCACATATTACTTACCTTTCCGATATTTACTTATTCATTTTCTTTACCTTCTTTGGAATAATCCGGGGGGAAACAGTTTTTACGTTGAACCTTTAAAAAACGTAAACTGGTCCAACAAAGTACATTTATAAGAAACGCCATGGAATGATTTCACAAAATTTTCACTCTTAGCTTTAAAATAGTTGGAATAATGTGGGCAATAAATAACTTCCTTGACTAATCTGTGATATTGAATGAAGAGTCCAAATTAACGTTGGTCTAATTTTAAGCTTTTCTAGAACGGGATGAACTAAACCGGGCATGTCTGCATAATACGCAGTAGTTTGAATAATCTCCACGGATCCTGTTACTCTCCCTCATATATTCGGCTATTATTATTATTCGCTACGGTTGCGGGGAATTGTAGGCCAAGGTGTAGAACGTATAAAGATACATTTCATTCATATCTTCCTCTCACCCAACTTATACATCCACGCACGTACAAATGTTTACCCGGGTTTTGAGATCCGGGCACTGCGCCACGAACCCTGTATCTCTCACACCATCACACCCTTTAGCCACGCCGTTGAACCAGAGTAAAAAATGCAGAGGAATACGCACATGTACAGCAGCCTGAGTATTTTCAGTCAAAGTAGGAGCGGGGTTCCCGGGTTGCCATGTCATTCCTTATTGCTCTTGCCATTCAAAATTGAAGCTGAATGTTTCACATATCGTTTGATTATTTGATATAATTCTGTCACTTTCACCAGAAAAGGAGTTGACTGCCGTATTTGTGTATTCAGTTCCCGTTTTGTACGCAGCTGCTTACTGCTTCAAGACTGTTATGTTCGTTATTTGTGGGCATCTTGTCGGATACTATCATTATATTACCCGGGGAAAGAGACGTATAGTGTATGTGTCCATTTTCAAGGAGTCCGTCCAGCGTTTAGAAAGGGATGGGAAGCCCATCTAGTTTTGACCGAAGATGGGGATGCTTCCGGGAATAATAATTTTTGTTACATATAAGAGCAAGCGTGCTAAATTAGGGAAACGCGAAGCTGAGCACTGAGCAGATGACTATTTTGGAGGTGCAACTGTGTTCATTTTGTATTCCAAATGGTAGACAATTAAAGATGCTACTCAGAAGCTGTTTTAAACAAAATTTTATTTTAAAATAATTTCTAGAGCAATGTACTGACTGTAGAGTGAATTTACTAAAGGTTTCCAAATGATAATTTGGCTCAGAGAATAATTTTTATTCAATGGATCTTAATTACAAGTTTAACTGCACGCAATTACAAAGAGAGCAATGTCTTGGAGATGTAGCTACGACTATTATTTCTAACCTTGATATTTTACTTTGATTACCCCGCGCTGTATTTCACCGTATGAGTCTTTTACCACATAGTGACTGAGAAGATCATGTATCCCTTGTGTTTGATACAATTACATATACACAGATTGCTTACAACACCGATCATATCTCACAATTAGATGTGCACTGTTATTGTTAAAAGTTACGAAAATAAAATGCTCTAGAACAAAGGTAATACAGCTTTTGGGGATACGTTGAGCAACAAGATGAAATGTTTAAGACATTTCAGAATCATTAGCAACAAGTGCGGGGGTAGGGACGATCAGATAAATTCCATCTACAAGCCTACTATACTCCATTTGAAATATGTGACATCATTTCCATGAGTTATTTTCACGTTCATCATCAACGCTTTCTCAGATGCATGACACGTTGATTAACAGAAACAACCTTTCCTACTCTCGTCATCATCATCGCCACTAGAATCCCGATCAAATGCGTCGAAACCGTCTGCGACGGCTTGGCGAATGTTCAAAAGGCAGTAGATTACATGTTCCAGTGTGTGAATGATGCAGCTTAACGCCATCATTCCGGCCCATAGTTCAACTACTGAAGACATGATGGATTCACGGAGGGTCAGTGGTCGGTCAGAGTCCTTACGAGACGCAGCCATCAAATTTCTCAACGCATATTCCGGTCGAACACGAGAAGCGAACCGAAGAAGGTGGCTGTGTATTCCACCTTGGTGCAGTCTCACAATCCCGTTAAATGCAACCCCCGGACGATAATTAGAAACTTTCCAAGCAAATCTACTGTGTACTATAGTATCTTTCCCGAAAACAAAGGGTTTCGTAATGATTGAGGATGTTCGCCAATGGGGAACTTGAAGATTTTTCAAGTCGTGAGTAAAGCCTACAATTGCAGTATTGTTGCACTGGAATGCATCATCCATATCCGCTCTTGTCACCCTACGTTCAGCTAATTTAACGTTCCAATAAATCCTCTCATTGCGCGTATCATTCTTCCTAAAACTGGCAAAGGGCAAGAGTTCAAGAAATAAATAGAGAAGCACTGGAACAATCGAGTTGGGCTTCCTGCTAAATACGTATTCGTTGGCCACGCTAGGCCAGTATGTGGGCAAGGAGTAGGTCGGTACAAAATTCACATTAGCGCGTAGTAACTCGTCAAATGTTTCCGGGCCTCTTGACGTCGACATTGCAGTTAAATCCGAAGCAAGGAAACACTTGTACGTGTTGCTAAGAACTATTCCAGCCATCGTCATGGTGACAATGAGGATTGCAAAGCGTAGAGCTGCCTTCCTCGGAAGTGAATCTACATTTTCCAAGAGAATCGCCCAAGGAATGTGAAATAAGCGAATCCTCCCTTCCCATCTCCGCCCCTCCTCACCAGTGAAGCATAAGAAGAGGGAAACAGCGCTCGTGATGGCGAGTAGAAGGGCCCAGGTGGGAGCGTCGAAGGGTTTCGTGAATACGCCTGTGGGTCGAACAATGGACACGTTAAGGCAAGAAACGAATGAAAGGGATGTCTCCAGCACCGGCACGTTGTAAAACCCCTTTTCCCTCAACCCAAGCTCTCCTCCTACGGGACCTTCAATGTAGTCGCCAAAATGTGTTTTCCGTGCGAGTTGGTCCGTCCACTCGAATTCAAACGTCAAATTTGGATATTTGTCCTTTACACACATTAGTATGAGGAATTCCCAAGGAATAACATTCCAGAGTAGGAGGGCTCTGGAGTGGAGTTGGGGTAAAATTAAAGAACTGGGTAGCTTCATTCTCTTAATCTTGGTCATCGCTTTTTCCCACATTCCGTCTTTTCGATAAGGTGGGTTAAACTGAGAAGATAAGTAAAATAAAAAATTAGTGGCTCTTTGGTGGTGAACCTTGAAGAGAGCTTCTAGAGCTGGTATTGTGCCGCTCCTCTTTACAAGCTCCGCCAATTCCACAAGATAAACTGCAGCATCATTTTTACTGAGATAAATGACATTGTTCCGCTTGCAGTTACAACACAGGAGTTCAAAATTTATTACAGAGTACGAACTTGCAGGTTTGGCGAGTGATAGAGCATTGGTAACCTTCTTGATTTCTATTTTCTCGAGACGTATGTACATGACATTTGAAAGTTGCCGAAGGTCGGACATTAGCTTGGGGCTATACTTAACACTGAAAATACTTGTGTTAAAACCTCCGAAATTCCAGTCAAAAAAATTGGGATGTGCTGATTTCAAAGAATACTCTGAAATTACAACACTGTACACAAAGACAGACTCTAATCTCGTAAACTGAAATAAATCGTCAATCCTCCTATTCGGATGCTGGAAACGCGAAATGTGCCAAATAAAGTTTAGTTGTGCCACACAGTTTCGTCTTTTCGCCCAATTATAAAACCCAGTCTCATTCATCCTTTTCTTAATCTTGAAATCTATATAAAATTCTGCACGGAGCTCAAACTTTTTTCCAAAGTCTTTACCGTATATCATCCCGAAATCGTAATTATAAATGGGAAATTCTGACTCGCTCAGTCTATGGAGGTGCAGGATTTGATAATCAGTGTACAATATGGAATCACAATCTTTAAAAATTCCAAGAATATCAACAAGAGACCCTTTTATGTCAGGGGCGTGGGAAAATCTAAAGTATTGGGCAGTATGGACTACTACGATAAGGACAACAACTGGGTTATATGTTAAGAACATCATTTTTCTAAACTTTTTTAAAATTCACGTCCGGGTTTGCAATTCCTTGTGATGAGCAGGACTGTCGGGTAATATAATCTACGTGTCTCAAAGCAAGTCAAAGGTAAAGGCCCCAGAAAACTGTATTTATTCCGTTCCGTGATTCGTTCTTCTTTAGAGTCCAGACTGCGCACTACGTGCCACCATCGCGTTTCATCCCGTTGCCTAACTCCACGTATCCATCATTTTCTCTCTCATCTACCGCAAAGGCAGCATTAACCAGGATTTAATTTTCATTTCCAATCCATTACGCTATTAACATGGTAGGACGCAAGCAGGGCATGTGGCATGTCAAATACTTTTAAAAATAGACGAGCTAAATCTGCCCGGGATTACTTTCTTTTTACAACCATAGGCTTTTACATTGGCGTAATGAAGGGCTGGGATGATGGGTATATACGATAGGAATTTTTCTTGTTTTTACCCTGAAAAGCGGGTAACCGCATACGATCCGTGATTACACGGGGTCGCTCAAATTCGCTTGATGTATTGTGAGTGTTCGTGTGAATTCAAAAGCAGACTTTCGTGTTAAACGGAGGTTGTCAAATGAGGAAGAATTCATGGAATCGACGTCCAACAAATTCGTAACTTTCTCCGTATTTTTTGATTTTTTGAAGTTGCTTAAATTCCGGTATACCGTTTTGGAAAAACCCTTTGTCCTTGATAAACAGACAAAAGCCCCACGGAGATTTAGTTGGAAAATTTCTTATTACCACCCGGACATTGCGTTTCAAGGGATTGTGACCCTTATTCAATGAGGGATATGCCATGAGCAGCTCCTACGCCTCTCGTCTTCTTCGACCAGAACACATCTCAAGTAATTTTATGAAGGAATACAGAATGTCGTTATTAACTATTTTCATAATATGCAACGTTCATGTCACGTCATCCTATAAGATAGGAGGTTTCGTGCTAGGTATACCTAACCTTTCCGGCGGTAATAACTGGGATTGTTGTTAATATATCTAAATTAAATTGCTAGAAAGCCTTTGGTTAATTAAAGCACGACATGTTATTTGGGACCTCTCTATAGTGATTTGTGGAGGAAATTCTAGGACGTCATGCGACTTCCGGAGTAAGAAGGAAAATTTCGTTAACTTGTTGACTTAAAACAAGACTGTAGGGAGGGTAGGAGATTATTGCAGAATCCATCAAGCCATTGATCACACATTACGTAGCTGGTATACTTCGTAATCTGGTTCGTTCCCGGGCTAAATTAGTATATAAACTGTTAAGCACTTTTCATGGTTCTCCTAAAGTATACAAATAACGATGCTAAACTTCTTTAGAGCTGTGTTCGCAGTAACCTTAGCAGCTCATTTTAGCCAACATTTAAGATATTCCCATACATATGAGCTACAGGACTTAAACTATCTTCTTGGAATCTTCAAAGATTGTGACTCCATACTGTACACGGATAAGCGAGTGCTTCAAAGTACGAGCAGCGTGGAATTTCCCATTTATAATTACGACTCTAGAAGAAAATACGGCATTGACTTTGGAAAAAAGTTGGAGCATCGTGCAGAGTTTGATATTGAGGACTTGATTCAAGAAAAAATTAAAGAGACTGGCTTTTATGTTTGGGCGAAAAGACGAAATTGTGTGGCGCAAATAAATTTCATCTGGCGAAAAGGGTATCATCAGAATCCTAAAAGAAGGATTGACGATTTATTTCAGTTTACACGATTAGAGTCCGTCTTTGTGTACAGCATATTAATTTCCCCCTTTTCTTCTGAGGAAACACGCCCAGAGTTCTACCATTGGAATTTCGGAAGCTACAAAAACAATATTTTCAACGTTCTATATCGACCGAGCATATCGGCAGATGTTACGCAACTCGCCTACTTGGTATTTATAGTCATCAAGAAACAGGAGAAGCAACAATTGACGGCTGTATCTCTTCGATTTGCTTTCCAGTCCTACAGTATAGTTAAATTAGAAACACTATGCTCCAATTGCAAGCGGGATCATGTTCTTCGACATGAAATGCTTAATCCTGGATATTGTTTGGAAGCCCTTGGAAAGCTCGTCAAGACGGACGGGACAATTCCAGTTATGAAATCGCTCTTCAAGGTTCACCATCAAAGAGTCACTAATTTCATATACTGGGTGTCCTTGCAGGTGGATGTAGCTCCTGATGAAGATAGTTCGTTCTGGGAAACAGTCTTGTTTAAGATTATGAAAATGAAGTTGCCTCCATATTTAAATTTACCCAAGCTTCGTTCCAGAGCGCTATTACTCTGGAATGTTGTTCCTCCCGAATTCCTTATTTTAATGTACTTGAAGCAAAGGTATCCAAACATGACATTCCAGTATGAAACTGGTTCTTACAACCTTCATCGGAAAACTCATTTCGGCGATGTTCTAGATGGTCCAACGTCAGGCGGTGGGTTGCAAGAAAGTGGGCAATACAGCTTGCCAGTGTGGGACACTTCCGTTTCATTCGTTTCTTGCCTCAACGTGTCAATCATTCGCCCCACAGGCATCTTCACCAAACCCTTCGACTTCCCCACCTGGGCCCTTCTACTCGCCATCACCACCTTAGTTTCTCTCTTCTTGTGCAGCACTGCTAAGAATAGTCGGCGGTGGGCTGAAAGGGTTCACTTATTTCATATTCCTTGGATGATTCTGCTAGAAAACGTGGATCCTTTTCCGAAGAAAGTAACGATACATTTCATATCACTCACAGTGAGCATGGCAATGGCGGCGATGGTTCTTTCCAATACGTATAAATGCTACCTTGCATCCGATTTAACTGCAATCTCCATTTCAAGAGGCCCTGAAACGTTTCAAGAGTTACTCCGTGCTAATGTGAAGCTAGTGCCGACTTATTCCCTGCCAACGTATGAGCTTGATGTAAAGAGTAAATATGTATTCCAGAAAAAATCGGAATGGTCAATGAATCCACTGGAAAACTATCTATATCTTGAAGGCAGCATAGTGAGCAAAAGCCCCGAGGACACAATACAAATGCGTCGAGATGACCGAATTTACAGGGCTATCAGACAAACCGAGAGAATGGCAACCTCAGTGGACATGAAGGATGCATTCAACTGTAACAATACTGCCATTGTGGGCTTTACTCACGATTTGGGAAAGTTGCAAGTTCCAAAATGGCGAACGTCTTCAATCCTTACAAAACCTTTCGTTTTTGGAAAAGAAACTGTAGTGTCCAGACGTTTGAGTTGGATCGTATCTAACTACCGCCCAGGTTTTGCGTTTACTGGAATTGTTAGACTTCATGAAGCAGGAATCTACCATCAACTCCTCCGGTTTGCTTCTCGCGTTCGGCCAGAATATGCTTTAGATAACTTGATGGTTGCTTCTCGTAAGGATTCCGATCGACCACTTACACTTCATGAATCAATCATGTCTTCAGTAGTTGAGCTCTGGGCCGGAATGATCGCTCTTAGCTGTATCGTTCACTTTGTGGAACATGTTTTCTACAGCTTTTTAAACATTGGCAATGCCGTTGCAGAAGGTCTGGATGCCTTTGATGAGGAGTCGAGTGACGATGAAAATGACGGTGATGAACATAGTAGAGAGGGTCGTTGTTGTTACTCAATCAGCATATCCGTACATTTCATGTAAGAAAATAATAATAACTCCAAGTTTCACAAACGCATGTATTAGGGCTCCACTCATTCTCAAAATCTGTTCTTAGTTTTAGTCCAAGTTGTTACCTTTCTCTCATCCCATACGAATGATGGGTGTATATATATTATGATACGTGTATTCGTAATACTAATTCCCTATAGGTATTAAGTTCCTTGCTAGATACTTGTTTTTGTATGCCTGAACAATGCTACTATGTGTATAAATGCTGTCAAAAATGTTTAACCAACTATCAAATCAGTAATGAGTATAATACCCTATCCCCTCTGATTCTTGGCACTATAACACGCGGTTGCGTAATTTTTGCGCGAATAAAGCTGGAAATGGAACAAGAATACCAAAAAAATGGATGTCATGTTGCATAATCAGGCTAAATGAGGTTTCGTAATATTTGGGTACAAACGAGCTAAATCTCAACCGATTTCAAAATGTTGAACTGATTCCCTTTTCGACAATCCATGCTTTTCCTTAGTGTAAAAGCAATGTGGCGGCTCAAAATACTCATGTGTCAAAATATTTTGTCTTCAGATACATTAGAAAAAGAATTTGGGGGCGCACTGGGCGCAGCTTGGGTATATTTAACCTCTTGCGTACCATAAGCGTCGTGGAAAACATTTGAAATACGCCTCCACAGGCAATTGATGTTGAGGCACACAATCCTTTTCCGGTTACTATGCCTATAAGCTTCGTAGCACACAACTAAAAGACGGGTCTCCTGCCAAACAGCTTCTCAGCACACAAACCATTGCTGCATCTCGAGCCCATTGATGATTTTTACAATTGTTCAAACCACACGTTTAATAATATAGAGATAGAGACTATTTCGCGCCAATTAATAACAAGGCTACCTTTAATGTATCCATGCACTGAATGGTGGTCTACCAGTTAGTATTGACTGTTTTGAAGGGGGCATGAAGTAAATACTCAGTCATAGCAACAAGGGCTACCAACTAAAATACTCTACAATGTAGCAGTACGCAAGAGGTTAAAGATAGATGTCAGTTGAATTTCCCTAAAAGCTTAACAAATATTGTCTCCCAGACTCTTTTGACCGAACGGGCTCACCTGAAAGGACACCCTGTATATAAAATTGGCGATACTTTGCATATAACTATCGCATCCCATTTGTTGTGATGATTTTCATGGTTTCCTTAAAAAATTCCGCATCTTCACATCCATCATTGATTCATCGCAAGAAAGAGCATATGTGCAGGGGTAAAGAGCTGTGTTTCTTTCGCCGTCCCTCACAGTATCCATTTCGTCAGGTGAGGCGGTGAATACCCATGGCCGTGGGGGCTTAATTTTGCGGAAATGATGGTGAGTAAAGTAAAATTATATTCCCTGGATTCCTGGAGAAAGTGGTCGGGAAAAGCATTTTGGGAGACGATTAAAGAGGAAACGTGAAAGAATTTTAGAAAATATGTCCTGGGCCGAACATACTATACCAGCTCATTTAATGCAGTTTACTGGGTATCTCAATTGAGGAACATCACTGGAGTGACTGGTATTGCCATATGGCGGTGGTGGGCGGATGTAACTTCATTGGATTGAGTTTTAGTTGGGCGAGACATTAATACCTAGAGTAGTAACTTTGAGTTTAGGATGTTGAGAAGCCGAGAGCTCTCCTCAGGAGGGAAAGTATATTTTTGGCGTAAATTTGAGTCCATAACTGAAATAACTGCCATCGTCTATTCTCATCTTGTATTTGCGAGATGAAGGGCTAGGATGATGGGCATACATAAGTTGTGATTTGGTCCGTGTAATCCTGTAGGAGTAAGCGGGAGAGAAAAGTAGTTGAAGGGAAAATCAAGAAGAGGAGCAAAGAGCGGGTAAAATACATATAATACATAAGCGGGTAGTCTAGTGGTGGGACCTGTGCAGTGATTTTCAACCTGCTAAGTAATATATATGTCTATATGAGGATGAAAAAGTACAGAAAATGATACGGAAGCGGGTAACAAGGTGGATCAAGGAAGAGCATATATGTAGAAGGGTTCGTAATATTATATCTTTATCAACTGCGCTGCGTGAAGTAAAAAGGCTAAATATATACTAACATGGTGACAAGCTTGAAGCTGGGTTGTGAGTTAGGGGGTTATTGTTATGTTCAGAAAGGGCATTTATAAATGTGGTAATAATAATGCTTAGACATGATAACAATGTAATAGGTAGGGGCTAGTTCCCGAGTCCTCTGTGTATCCCGGGGATTTGTTCCTACAATCAGCAATACAGTTCACGCAGAGGAAGGTAAAAAAGCAAAGCGGGTAATTTGGTTCATAAGATGCGGGCGGGTTGAACTGTTGAACCTGTTAGCAGGGTGATGTGATCCCAAGTGTAGCAATGAACGCTTTTAAAAGTAGCAAGACTGCTTATTCCTGGAGCGAGAGGGCTTCAAACGGGGGCGTTCATGATTACCCGCCTATAAGAAAAAAGCGGGTAAGAAAGAAGAGTTTAGAGCGACTGTAAAAAAAATAGGAGAGGACGCGTATAATAGTAATAAGGGAATAAGCGGGAAGGTAGAATGGTTGACAGGCTAAAGAGAAGAAATGAGACGGGGAGGATGATGAGGGAGAATAAGGTGTGCTTTTCCGGTGACTCTTTGGCACTTTCCTGGCACTTGCTCTCTTGTGATCCGTGATGAGAAGAAACGAGAAGAGGCTACTTGGGGGAGAGTTACAGTGCCTCTTTGACGTCCGACCTACGTTTCTTCAAAGCGGCAAAAGGGTAGGAGAAAAGAAGCTAGACATAATCTTAGAATATGGAACGCTATGCAGTAAAGAATAAGAAATTGTAGAGCAAAATTGCAAATTGGAAAGGGGAATTATAGGACAAGGGGAGCATCTAGGGTAGAATCATGGAGGAACTACAAGGAGAAGATGAATATGAGAGAAAATATGAATATATGGCCGTCATCATGTGATATGATAATGAAGGTTCATGAATATCGTGATTTTATTTTAGTTTTGATTAAACAAGAAGAGTATTAAGGTATGTGCTAAATACAAATTAAAGTACTGAACAGGGTCTATGATGGGAGTATACAGTTTTTCTTTGGCAAAACAAATGATTGCATGTGCTAAATACAAATTAAAGTACTGAACAGGGTCTATGACGGGAGTATTCAGTTGAATATCTGGCAAAACAAATGATTGCATGTGGGCCGTGTAGTTAGGAGTTGCTTTGTTGCCTTGAATTCTGTACTGACGTCAATTGGTGTTAAATCGAGGGATTTCGCTTACCGGTATATATAGATGTAATTCTTTATTGTCAAAACGTGGATGTAAACGCTTTGGATTCTGTTTGCTTTAAATTCTAGCATGACATTTTTGAAAAATATCCACATGAGAAAGAGAATGTCAATGAAGCTCTTGATTAAATTGAATTGTTCTTGCTTTCCGTGGTATCAAGACGAGAGGAATAGGCTTCGTGTGAGGCTACCTTTGCTTACCTTACTGTCCCTTCCGTGTGCTTCAAAATTCAGGTGACACGTATATATTTTAAAGCAATTAAAGGAATGGAATTGCCGCCTCTCCGAAAAACAAGTTGGAACCGAACTCCCTTGATATTCACGTGTAAGTTCCGGTTCCAGCCCAACACAGCTTATTTCTGGCTCAATTCCGACGAGTTCCTGCTTTGATAAAATATCAGCTATTGAAATAGATTTTTTAATGTACTACATGTAAAATGTAAACGATAAAATGATGTAAGGCTTCCTGGAACTATTCCTTGCGGTCCATATGGTTGCCAAAGCTACATATAGTTGCTTGCATTGTGAAATCACGACGTATATCCAAGTCTAATACAACATAAAGTAATGTTCTTTACTTCGCTCCTAATCAAACTGAAATCTAACTTGGAACTTCTAAGCTACAGAAATAATAACAAGATTCGAAAAATCGGCTCCTCAGTCAGGCTTCAACTCCCCCCCCGTCTTATATTTAATTTAAATATATAGTAGAGGAATGTCGGCGGTGGGCTACTAGCTTTTCTGGGCTGAAAATGACTGTCCTCCTTCGTACATATTGCTCTAATGTGACTGCGACAGTCTTCAGACTCAATTATGACACTTTCCTAGATTCAATGTCAAATAAAATAGAATAACGGAAGGGTTACAGCAGGAGAATGGAAAGCACACAGTCTGAGATAAAATTTCAAGTTTTTACTGTACATACTGTGGGGTGGGCGGGCGGTTGAATTTGATCATCTCTGTCATTTTCGTTGTTGTCAACGGTTGAAACTAGGCTTGTGATACCTGATTCTCCCGGGTAAATATAGATATAAAAGCAATGCAGATTTAAAAAGCATCCAGTATCAGTAGTCAGAGCTTTAGAATTTGACGAGGGAGTTATAAAAGGAAGGTTGAAAGTTTCAACTTGAAACTCAGAATCTAGAAGAGAAGGAAATGACAACGAGACAGAGGACTTGATGGCCGAGGAGAAAGAGTGTGACGAAGAAAAGATGAGAACTTATATGAAATGCTGAGGAGTTACTGTGTTCATTGGACAAGAAGTCAGGAGGACATAGTAAGTCAGTTCTGCCGGGTCGTAATACAATTTGTCATAATTTGAGAGAAGTGGAAACGGCCAGAGCTAATCGCTACTTGCATCAAGTTGAAGCATTCAAGCTTTCACAGAGTTTGTCTTCTCACTCTTCTTTTAGCCCCGTTCCGCTAGTCAATCTTACGACACTTAACTCTCCAGTCGCGACATCTTGTCTTGTCCAATCCTTCTGTCTCCGGAACCAAGTTGAAGGCTTGTCCTCCTATGTTCCTGGGAGGAGCAATGACAAGAAAAGCAGAAGAAGAGTAAGCAGTATGCAGGGCCAAATGATTAAGCAATTGCGTTCAGAAGACGGTTCAGAGAATGGAGATGAATTCGGGATTGAACAGGTTGAGAAGAACATCTTGTCAACGACCCAGAAGTGTAGCATAGATGGCACTGCTCCATCAGTTTTGAAATTCAATAGAATTAAAAAGAGACATACTAGGACAAATGTGAACTCAATTGCTTCAGTGATAAAATTATTCAAAGCATTCTGCTACCAGAGAGCGCTACGCTTTCCTCACAGAGCTGCCAATCTTCTATCCTTTTATTGAGCATGCCTAAATCATTTGAGTAATGAGCCGGTAATTTGGTCAAATAGTAAAGTACGTATGCTGCATATGAAATAAATGCTACCCAGAAGTTTAACATAGAGGGCGCTCCGAACTGAGAGGGTTAAAATCCGTGAAGCAGTTTTGCAAAAGTGGCAGGGAGAAATGCGAGTGTTGGTGAAAAAAGGAATTGATCTGGTGGGAGGAGAAAGATGTCTTGAGGTTGTCTGACGTGAGTGTGGCGGGGAAGTGATAGAGGTTGCTTTGAGTTTGAGTTAAACTTGTGTTACTCTCTTGACTTGTGTATGAAAAGTGGGTTGTGTTTCTTGGATAGTTTCTGTCTTACTTTTCCTACTGGGTTACACACAGAACATACGTGATGTAGCGGAAAGAGAAGGACAGACAGGGAAAGAACAAGTGTGTTAAAGATTTGTGAAATCTTAGCTCCTGGCAGTGCTGGCTGGAGTGGGATAGAGTTGACTCTGACAAGTAGACAGAGCTCAACTGACGAGGAAGGACTTGTGGGGCAGGGAAGAAGGGCATGGAACCGGGAGACATTTCCATCTTTCCTATGTCTTTTCCAACATGTTGTGGGCTGTGGACATTTCAAAGGGAAGGCGGGTGAAGAAAAGGGAGAAAATGTTTGGTGAAAGGAAAGACATGTGTGCTTTTCGGTGAGTATGAAGGAAGGAGGTGGTTTTGACGAGTTGTAGTAGTAAGTAAAAGAAAACCTGGGGAAAGGTTTAGATTGGTGGGGGGAAAAAGGAATAGATGGGAAGCGTCCGTCAGGCTGACTGAAAGCGAGTTGTTCCTGTCGCCCTCTTGACTCGCTTTTGTGAAGAAGACGAGCTACAAGTTGCCCGCCACAATTTGGCAAGGCTGTAAAAATATTTTGAAGGGGAGACAAAGCACGGATTGGGGAATGGAAAGGGTTGACCAGGTCAAAAAAAACTCGGAGAAAGCGGGGGAGAAAGTTTGACACAAGTATGAATGGAATATAATATAGGTATGTTAATACACAGGGATGAAGAAAGGGGTTGTCATGTTCCAAGGATTCAGAAACCGTTTTTGCTTTCACCCTCCCTCCCTGTCTTCTTGTCGGTGTTGTCTTTCAGTATTGTGTGTATGGACGACAGAAAGGCGGGGGTGGACACGTAAAGAAGTTGTTACTTCCTTTACAGATCCTTTACATGTTTAAGGATTGCGAGTTTTATCAAGGAACGAGGGTAGTTAAACTATAAAAGAATCAGATTACTTCGTCTCCAAGGTGGGAGTTATAGGAGATGAAATTTTTTGTGAGGTATTGACGGTTATCAGAGTGAGTTCATATGTAGCGACAGCTTCATATGCAAGAATACGTATATATGTAATTATATACGGGGAAGATACAGGTGCGAATGTAGTCTTGGATCCGTGCACAGCCGCGAGGGGTTGCATGAGTATAACTCGGAAAAGTTTATATTGTGAAGATATTGCCTTGCTTAAAGGCAAAACGGGAATTTCTAATACGATTGTCCTGATACTAGTGGATCGAAGAACAGAGAGAAGGCGTTGTCAGAACTTTGCCTTGAAATTGTATTTTTACGTATAACTTGACATTGCTGGCTGTTTTTGTCCTTTTGCGTCCCGTGTTGCCATTTGCTAGACCCATGGGAAATAAATTTTCATTACATGTATTATTTACCGGGCAACAAAAACAATAATACATTTACCTGAAAAATACACCGAATCTTAATGCATCTGGAAACTTCTCATCAAACTGTAAACTGAAGGGATATTTGACGCATGATTTCCTTGGAAGACTTACAATATTTTGATTTCCTTGGCCGATTCAATGATTTTGGCCATTTTATCGAGCACTGTATCGTCAACTAACTTGAGTATGTCGAATATTTCGTTATCCTGTTTTGAAAACGCTGAAAAATGATGTCGATCACAACAGTTTTTGTTGCCATCACGGGCATCTATTTCGTCCAACACTTGAGATGCTCCCATGCTTCTGAAATGGAGGGCTTAAACAATCTCCTTGGAATATTCAAAGACTGTGATTCTATCCTGTTCACGGATTGGCGAGTCCTGCATAAGCTGAGCAAGGTGAAATTTCCCTTTTATAATTACGACTCTGGAAAAAAATACGGCATTGACTTTGGAAAAAAGTTGGAGCATCGTGCAGAGTTTGATATTGTGGGCTTGATACACCGAAAAATTAAGGAAACTGGCTTTTATGTGTGGGCGAGAAGACGAAACTGCGTGGCACAAATAAACTTCATCTGGGAAAAAGGGTATCTTCAGAATCCTGAAAGGAGGATTGATGATTTGTTCCAGTTTACAAGGTTAGAGTCTGTCTTTGTGTACAACATATTAATTTCGCCATTTTCTTCAGAACAAACGCACCCGGAGTTCTATCATTGGAATTATGGAGGTTTCAATGCAAGTATTTTCAAAAATCCCAACAAACCCAAGATTCTTGGAGACCTTCGCCAGCTTTCAAACATTTTATTCCTCCTCATAAAGAGAAACATACCGCAGCAACTTGGTACAGCTCTGTCACTTCGTAAACCCATGGACTCTTACTCTGTGATTCATTTTGAACTATTATGCTGTAGCTGCAAGTGGGACGGTGTTCTTCGGCTTGCAAAATATAGTTCTGAAGCGCACTTTTACAAAATGGCGGAGCGCGTGAAGACAATCGGGACAATACCAATTCTGACCTCTCTATTAAAAGTTATGCACGAGAGAGTCATTAATTTAATTTACTTCGTATCGCCGCAATTGAACCCTCCTACTGCAAATAGTAAAGTGTGGGAAGTAATTTCGACGAAGCTTCTCAACATGGACCTACCTCCCACTATTTTACCACAGCTTAGATCCAGGGCGTTGTTGCTCTGGAATGTTGTGCCTCCCGAATTTCTAATGTTAATGTACCTAAAGGAAAAGTATTTAAACCTCACCTTTGAATATGAATACTCGCACAATCTGCATCGCATGACTCATCTTGGTGACTTGCTACGAAGTCCTGTAACAGGGTGCAACTTGGATAAAAATGGACAATCCTGTCTCCCAGTCCAGGACACTTCAATTTCATTCGTTTCTTGCCTCAACGTTTCAATCGTACGACCCACGGGCATATTCACGAAACCCTTCGACGCTCCCACCTGGACCCTTCTACTCACCATCACGAGCGCTGTTTCCCTCTTCTTATGCTTCACTGCTGAGGAGGGGCGGAAGTGGGAAGGAAGGATTCGCTTATTTCACCTTCCTTGGGCGATTCTCTTGGAAAATGTAGATTCACTTCCGAGGAAGGCAGTCCTGCGCTTTGGAATCCTCATAGTCACCATGTCAATGGCCGGAATGGTTCTTAGCAACACGTACAAATGCTTCCTTACTTCTGATTTGACTGCCACCTCAACACCTAAAGGTCCTGAAACTTTCGACGAGTTGTTGCGCGCCAATGTGAGTCTTGTGCCGACCTATTCTCTTCCGACCTACAAGGTGAATTTAAAGAGTAAATACATATTCCAGCCTGCATTTCATTCAACAATTCCAATCCTTACCTATTTATACCTTCAAGTTCATCCAGCAGTGTTACAGACTGTAACGTTATTTTACCTGGAATAGTCTATGAGTCATGTAATCCTGGAAAAGGGATTATTCCGTTATTAACTCCTGTCGTATGACCATATAATGTAAACTCTAATCACGCCGTGAGCGAGTGATTTGCTCCAGCTCTACATTCTAGCTTGTTGTTCTCAAGCTCATTGAGTATTTTTAACCTTAACTAAGTCTCCCAATGTAATTGTACGGGAACGCAAAAGTATAAAAGGGCTCATCTAACGAATACTCGATATCATTCTTTTCCTGGCCTTTGACTGTGATGGTCGGCCTTAGCTAGTGTGATGCTGGCTTTACCTTCCTTTATCTAATTACTAACCAGCAACGGTCTGTGATTGACCGGAGCGAAATCACTGCCTGGGATTGTGCAGTAGTGTGGTAGTGATTACCACCATCCCTCCGCTATTCCTAACATAAATCTAATAACCCTAGGGATTGTAATTATGCTGCTTCTCTATGAATATAATAATAGTATGCTCCCAGAGAACAAACTCTTCCGTCTTTGATTTCTTATTTAACATGCGCTGCGCTTTGTATAAAGGCAGTGCTCAATGTCACATAGGCATTCAATGTGAAGTATTCCAACTTTAAAAACTCTGTAGGAGTGCGCTCCTACCCGTAATTCCACAATACAAATACTTTACAAATGGCGCCCAACAAAGAATCGAACCAACAGTTTTTAATTAAAATTTTGAAAACTTTTAAATTTTGACGAATATTTAACGTAAATATTTCAAATCTTCAACTTTTACAAGACAAGAATGTCTTTCCTCGTATTTACATTACAATGTAACTGAGTTTGCCTATTATGTAAATGAATATAGGGAAAATGATGAAACTCTACATCTGTCTTTGAATGTTTTCGTTCTCTGGGAAGGTTCTGTGTCACAACGTAGATTACGTTCATACCGTTCCCCTGCTTTAACTTTGTTTTGTATATCAGACATTCAACTTGACAGTCAGCTGATAGTTATCAGAGTTTCAGTCATGGCTACTACTACTTCCAGTCAGGATACTTCTACTAGCTCAGTTCCCATCTCAACAGCAGTAACTACAGTAGGCTTGACAGCTACTACAACCACTACAAGTTCAGTCAATAGTACTAGATCTAGCAGTGCTCCTCAATCAACAACTTCCAGTCCTTTTGATCCTATTCCTACTCTTGAGCTGAATCCAAGTCTACTATCGCAAATGAAAACTCTAATACAATTAGAGTTAGGCAAATCCGGCAAAACTTCCAAGAAAGAAACATCCGTTATTTTAGTTGATACATCCAATGCTGTTCCTCTACCTTTATATGATCCTGCACGCATGACTCCTGAATCCTTCCTTGATGATGCAGAAGAATATTTTAACTCCAAATCTATTCCTCACGATAAAGGTGTATTTTTAGCAACGTCAATGTTCCAAAAGAGTCAGGCAGTTCTTAATTGGTGGAGGATTAAAAAGAATAGCGTTACAACTTGGGAACAGTTCAGGTATGTATTTTCTGAGTATGAGGTTCAGTCGGATTCCAAGGACATGTTGCTAGCTGAATTGTATGCGAAGAGGCAAAGGTTAGATGAAGCGCTAGAAACTTATTGTTGGGATATATATAATCTTATGCGTAAGATAAACACTGCAACTCCAGAGTCACAAGTGGTTGATAGAATTTTAAATTCAGCGTTGCCAGAAATAACTAGCCTTCTGCGTCAGGCACACATATATAGTGTCAGTGAATTAGTAAAAGTCGGCAGAGCTACAATAGCTTCTTTAAATCAGATCAGAGTCAGGGAAGGCAAGCAGACTTTTCGAGCGAGAGAATCTGATGTTGTTACGTATGCTAAGTCCAAAGCGTATGTACCGTATTCAAAATTAACTGACACAGCTGATAAAACGCTTAATGTTAGTAAACAGCATTCAGACTCCAAACCCCAGACTTCAAGTTATGCTAATGGTCAGAAGAACCCTATTGTATGTACATACTGCAAGAATCGAGGGCATGAAAAATCTGAGTGCAGAAAGTTAGCTCGAGCTAGGCAGAATAAGGCTAGCTCCAATACTCCTTCGGGAAACTAGACAGGGGGCGCAAGTCATCAGCGAAACTTGTGCTTCCCCTTGCATCAAATCATAGTGATGATCCGCTAGTTCCATTAATACATAGTTCGGGTGAGTGGTCAGCTTTCGTGGATACAGGCGGTCAAGTTAGTGCTATTAGTCCAGACATGGTTAAGAAGATGAATCTAAAGGTAGTGGGGAGTTCTCATGATATTACAGTGGGAAACTCTGCCAAAGTCAGGTCTCCAGGTTTTTCCTCTTTCTCCTTCACAATTAACTCTATCTCTTTCTCCCACACTTTCTCCATAGTTCCTGGTTTAATCTATCCCATCCTCCTGGGCCGAGACTTTATGAGAAAAGCTAAACTTGTACCCCTACTCCACAAACAAGGATATTATTTTGATGATGATAACGTTTTTCACCCATTTCAAACTAATTCATGTATTGCTGCTTTACAACTTCCAAACCAAGATCAAAATGATAAAATTTCTCAACTTTTGAATGATTTTCCTAATGTTTATACTGATAAACTTGGTTGCGTCAAAGATTTTCAATTCTATATCGAAACTAATGCAGACCCTCCCAAATTTCAAAGAACTTATGCTATGAATCCTAAAAAGCAAGCTGTTTTGAAAGAACAAATTGATGAACTTTTAGAAAAAGGCATTATAGTTCCCTCTGTATCAGAATGGGCTTCTCCTGTTGTGATGCACAAACAAAATGGCGGTTTTCGTTTTTGCTGTGACTATAGGGTCCTGAATAGGTCCTCAAAGGCTCCTCCCTATCCTATTCCAAAAATTTCCGGTATCCTTTCCCAACTTAAAGAAGCTAAGTTCGTAAGTAAAATAGATATACGCAAAGGTTACTGGCAAATTCAAGTTGCACCGGAGGATAGGCATAAGACAGCGTTTAAATGCGAATTCGGTCATTATGAGTGGACTAGAATGAGTTTCGGGTTGAAAGGCGCACCAGCTTGTTTTCAAAGGTTGATGAATCAGGTCCTTAAGCAGGGTCTCGGGAAATTCTGTTTCGTTTTCATTGATGACATTATCTGCTATTCAAAGACTTTTAATGAGCATCTCGTCCATCTTCGATTTATCTTTGAACAACTAGCCAAGTATAACATTACGGTCAACACAGATAAGTGTTCGTTCGGCGTTGCCGAGGTTAAATACTTAGGATTTGTTGTTTCCAGAGATGGAATCAAGAAGGATGATGACAAACTTGCTCCAATGATAAATTTCCCCAGACCCCGTAATGCAAAAGAGTGTAGACGGTTTGTTGCTTTAGCAAGCTGGTATAGGCAGTATGTGAAGGATTTTGCCGAAATCTTAGCTCCTCTTTACAAGCTACAACACCATAATGTTAGGTTCAAGTGGACTGAGGTAGAGGAAGATTCTTTCCAGAAGATTAAAGCTGCGCTATCTAGTGAGTGTATTTTAGCTCATCCAGACTTTGAAAAGCCATTCATTCTTAGGACTGATGCTAGTGAAGTAGCCTGTGGAGCAGTGCTTGCGCAGGAACAGAATGGTGAGGAAAAGCCTATAGCTTTCGCTAGCAGAATTCTAAATAAATGCGAACGCAACTACCACGCAACGGAGCGTGAAATGTTAAGTGTAGTCTGGGCCCTTAAAAAGTTTGAAGAATATCTCGATGGTCAGGAATTTATTCTATATACCGACAACTCTGCGTTAGTTTGGCTTCATAGGATGAAAGATACGAATAGCAAGCTAATGCGGTGGGCGTTGAAGATTCAGGAATTCCAGCCTCAGATAATTCATTGTCCAGGTAAACTAAACGTCGTAGCAGATGCTCTTTCTAGAATTCAAATAGACAACAACGAGCCTAGAGTGATTGCAGAGACCGATGAGATAATGTATCCTCCAGGTGGCGCTAAGTTAGTTATTCTTTCAACTTTAGCATCCAATGTAACGCTGGACAGAGTTCGTATCGATCAAGCTAGTGATGCTGAAACGCAATGCCTAGTTCGGAGTATTCCTCCTAGTTTCGAAGTAATAGACGGTATTCTGTACAAGTGGCACAGAAAACGTAAGCTTCCAGTTATTCCAAAATCTCTCAGATTAGAATTACTGCAGTACTTTCATGATGAGCCTCAGAGTGGTCATTTATGTATTAAAAAGACATTGCAGAGAATAGTTTCTAGAGTTTATTGGATGAATATGCATGAGGATATATACGACTATGTTAGAGGTTGTCCAGTGTGTCAGTGTACTAAGCCGTTGAATACAAAGCCTTCAGGGAAACTTCAGAGTGTTAAATCTAGAGGTCCTTGGGATATGCTTCACATGGATATTTTAGGCCCTCTGCCGAAATCTAAGGGAAACTTTGAGCATTGTCTAGTGGTGATAGATCATTTCAGTAAGTGGGTTGAGTTATTACCAATAGGCAAATGTACAACAAAGACTCTTCGGAACAAGCTAGAAACTGAGATACTGTGTAGGTGGGGAGCTCCACGCGTATGTCTAACTGATAACGCTTCGTACTGGCGCGCGCGCGCGTTTAGATCGTTAATGCAAGCTTGGAATATTAGGCATAAGTTCATTTCTCCTTATCATGCACAGTCAAACAATGCAGAACGCGTAAACCGAAACCTCAAATCAATCCTTTCTTCCTACCTACAAAAGCGCCACACTACATGGGCACGTTCAGAATACGTCACTAATATCACTGATCAAATTGAAAAAGTTTACAATGCTGCGCGTAATAACTTGGAAAAAGCTCATGGGTACCAGTCTAAATATTATAATAGACGACATATTCCTGTAACCTTTAAGGTAGGAGATTTGGTAGCTGTTAAAACTCATCCTAAGTCTAGTGCACTCAAGCGTTTTACCAAGAAATTTGCTTATCGTTTCATAGGTCCTTACAAAATCAGTAAAGTCATAGCTCCTCAGGCTTATGAATTAGTCAATCCAAGGAACGGTGAGAGATTCGGACAGAGAAACATTGCAGACTTAAGGTTTTACTATGATAGGCCGTCATACTGGAATGCAGATGCTCCAGCCAATGATAATGATGATGATAACGATTCAGTATACTCTCAGGAGACTGTAATTGAGAATAGAGATGACACAGGTGATAACGCAGGTGGGCGTAATCTGCGCCAGACCAGAAGGGTAGACTACCGAGCACTCCATAATAGAGGCCGGAATTAGGTATACGTTGACCTCTTCAAACTTGTTATCCTAGTCAGGAATCAGAGAATGATTGTGGTTGTGTGGCTGAGATTGTCACAAACCATAGTTTAGTACAAATGCTATAATTGTTGTTCAATATTGCAAATATTATCCGTTGTTAATACTACATTCAACTTTTACATTATAATTATAAAATGCTCTGGGACGCACCTCTTCAACACTCCGCCTACCTGTTAACCCGTTTCTGTCTGACATGACTGCAGCATGGCTTACTGGAATCGCGAGTCTACTGGAAACCGTTTGTCGCCAAGGAGAAGAAGAGAAGAAAAAGAAAAGTAGCGACCCTTGAGAGGGGGACTTTTGTAACGTTATTTTACCTGGAATAGTCTATGAGTCATGTAATCCTGGAAAAGGGATTATTCCGTTATTAACTCCTGTCGTATGACCATATAATGTAAACTCTAATCACGCCGTGAGCGAGTGATTTGCTCCAGCTCTACATTCTAGCTTGTTGTTCTCAAGCTCATTGAGTATTTTTAACCTTAACTAAGTCTCCCAATGTAATTGTACGGGAACGCAAAAGTATAAAAGGGCTCATCTAACGAATACTCGATATCATTCTTTTCCTGGCCTTTGACTGTGATGGTCGGCCTTAGCTAGTGTGATGCTGGCTTTACCTTCCTTTATCTAATTCCTAACCAGCAACGGTCTGTGATTGACCGGAGCGAAATCACTGCCTGGGATTGTGCAGTAGTGTGGTAGTGATTACCACCATCCCTCCGCTATTCCTAACATAAATCTAATAACCCTAGGGATTGTAATTATGCTGCTTCTCTATGAATATAATAATAGTATGCTCCCAGAGAACAAACTCTTCCGTCTTTGATTTCTTATTTAACATGCGCTGCGCTTTGTATAAAGGCAGTGCTCAATGTCACATAGGCATTCAATGTGAAGTATTCCAACTTTAAAAACTCTGTAGGAGTGCGCTCCTACCCGTAATTCCACAATACAAATACTTTACAAGACAAAGACAACTAAGCAGATACTTCATGAGCAGAATATTTACTGGGTTATCAAGCGAGCGGAACGTAGAGTGACTTCTCTGGACATGAAGGCCGCTTTCCACTGCAATAATACTGCCATTGTGGGCTTTACTCATGACTTGGGGAAACTGCAAGTTCCTCGATGGCGAGCATCTTCAATCCTGACTCAACCCTTCGTATTTGGCAAAGAGACAATAGTAACCAGCCGCTTCAGCTGGACAGTGTCCAACTACCGCCCAGGGTTTGCTTTTACCGGAATTGTGAGACTTCATGAAGCTGGAATATACCATCAACTCCTCCGGCGAGTTACTCGTGTTCGACCCGAATATGCCTTAGACAATTTAATAGCCGCTTCTCGTAAGGAATCAGATCGACCACTTACACTGCATGAATCGATCATGTCGTCGGTAATTGAGCTATGGGCCGGAATGATCGCTCTGAGCTGCATCATTCACTTTTTTGAACACGGAATCTATTGCCTGTTAAACGTGGGTTACGCCATCGCAGAAGGCTTAGATGCATTCGATGGGGATTCTAGCAGCGATGATCAAGATACTAGCAATGATGATGACGAGAGTAAGGGTGGTTGTTCTTGTTACTCAATCAGCGTATCCATCCATCTGACAAAACGTGAATTATTCAAGGTTTGACAATTCCATAAAATCGGGCTCGACTCATCCTTAAAAAGCTGTTTCTAGGTTTAAAGCACATTATTCCGTTCGCTTACAATAGTTACTAACTATTGAATTGATCAAAATCATTGTTATCGTTCCACCGTTAAGATTGACCAACCAACGAAGCAATACTTGAATCTCAAGAATAGTCCTTTATTGTTACAGTGGGAAATGATGGTTAGTTATACGGCAGGAACATTTATGCTAGTTTCTACGTTTTGTTAAACAATTTTCGAATAATTGCGCTGTGGAATCATTACGTAAACCGTAACAGTAGGTGCTGGATTACGCGGAAGGCACTCTTTAAACACGATTTCTAGCCTGTCGTATTGGCTATTTTGATAATTTAATGGCGTGAAAGGGGCGCGAAGAAGATGACGCGTTTTAAAAAGCTTTTAAAATTACAGCTTATTTCCATGTTCATGCATAACGCAATGCTTTTATGGTAATGAAGTCGAAATAGAAATAAAATTATAGTTACGGCTTTATTTGTTATTTTACCTCTGGAAAATTATAGGTGAATCCGAGAATATGGAAACGGTATGACACGCAATGGTATCTCCGAAAGCACCATGTGGAACTCAGAAAAATGAAATATATTTAGACGACTCAAGCAAAGGATCACGGGGTGAAGAGACAGGATTTCTTGCTCGCTTTCCTTGAACCTGCTAAATCGTTAGTGGCTTGAGATACTTGCCAATCTTTTCATAACTGCACATTTAAGCTAATTCGTCGTTGAGCAGTACTGCTTTTCTGTAATAACTGTTTCCACCAAAATGCTTATCATATGGACAAAAGCGTTTGAACTAATTTTAGGAGTGTTTATTGTTTTCTTAAAATCATCCTATGCGCCAGATTTGAAGAATATTAACGATATTCTTGGAACTTTCAAGGATTGTGATTCCATACTTTACACTGATTATCGAATCCTGCACCTTCATAGACTCAGCGAGTCAGAATTCCCCATTTATCACTTTGATCTGGGGATAAACTACGGGTCTTTTTATAAAAAAAAGTTTGAGCTTCATGCAGAATATTTTATAGAGGACTCGATACAGAGAAAGATAAACGAAACTGGATTTTTCAATTGGGCAAAACGGCGAAATTGTGTGGCACAACTAAACTTTATTTGGGAAATTTCGCACTTTGAGAATCCAAAGCGGAGGATTGACGATTTGTTTCAGTTTACGAGATTAGAGTCTGTGTTTGTGTATAGTGTTATAATTTCACAGTATTCTTTGGACTCCACACATCCCAAGTTCTTTCATTGGAATCTCGGTAGTTTCAATGAAAATATTTTCAGTGTTCGATATCGACCAAAATTATCGGCACAACTTGTGTCACTTGCGTACTTGCTCTTCATATTCATCAAGAAAGAAGAGAGGAAAGAATTCACATGTCTCTCACTTAGAAAGGAATTGAGTTCCTACAGTGTAGTTAAATTTGAAACATTATGCTCCAATTGCAAGCGGGACGATCTTCTACGGTATGGCATAAATAATCCTGAAACATATATCATGGAAATGTCAGAGCTCGTCAAGTTTAGAGGGACAATTCCAGTTATGAACTCTCTCTTCAAGGCACACCATCAAAGAGTAGTCAATTTCATATACTGGGTGTCCTTTCAAGTGAGCCCGTTCGGTCAAAGGAGTTCAATCTGGGAGACAATCTTTGAAAAGCTTAGGGAAATGCAGCTACCTCCATCTTTAAATGTACCCAATCTGCGCTCTAGAGCGTTGTTAATCTGGAACGTTGTTCCTCCCCAAATCATATTTCTAATGTGTTTGAAGGAAAAATATCCAAATCTGACGTTTTTATATGAAAACGGCTCCAACGACATACGTCTGAAAACCCATGTAGGTGATGTCCTGAATGGTCCAATGGCAGAAGGTGCATTGGAGGACAGTGGGCAATATAATCTGCCAGTGCAGGAAACTTCCGTATCATTCGTTTCTTGCCTCAACGTGTCCATCATTCGTCCCACAGGCATATTCACTAAACCCTTCGACGTCACCACCTGGGCCCTTCTACTCGCCTTCACGAGCATTGTGTCTATATTCTTGTGCTGCATTACGGGGGAAAGTGGGAGATGGGATGAGAGGGTTGCCTTATTTCATCTTCCTTGGATGGTTCTGATGGAAAACGCAGTTACTGTACGCAGGGCGTCAACGATCCATTTGGGTCTGCTCACAATGACGATGGCAATGGCTGGCGTCGTTCTGGCCAACACTTACAAATGTTTCCTCGCTTCGGATTTGACTGCCAGCTCAACATCAGAAGGCCCTGAAACATTTGATGAGCTACTCAGAGCTAATGTGAATTTGGTACCAACGTATTCGCTGCCAACCTATAAGCTGAAAGTAAATAGTCCATATATATTCCAGCGAAATACTGGTAGCTCAATCGTTCCCGTGGAAAAGTACTTGTATATTGGATGGCATACTTACACGAAGATTCGCGAGGCTATTAAACGAGCTGACATAGGAGTGAAATCAGTGGATATGAATAATGCATTCAACTGCAACAATACTGCTATTGCAGGCTTTACTCACGAATTGGGCAAAATTCAGGTGCCCAGGTGGCGACAGTCATCAATCCTTACGAGACCTTTTGTCTTTGGCAAAGACAAGATAAAGCCCCGGAGCTTGTGTTGGCGAATGTCAAATTACCGTCCCGGTGTGGCGTTTACAGGGATTGCGGACCTAATTCAAGGAGGGATATACCATCACCTTCTACGCGTTGCTTCTCGCGTTCGACCAGAAAATGCCTTAGCTAATTTGATGGCTGCGTCTCGTAAGGATTCCGATCGACCACTTACACTTGACGAATCAATCATGTCGTCAGTTGTCGAGTTGTGGGCCGGAATGATCGCTTTTAGCTGTATCATTCACTTGTTGGAACACGGAATTTACTTTTTCAAAAACATTGTTTACGCCGTCGCAGAAGGCTTAGAAGCCTTTAATGGGGATTCTAGTAGCGATGATGAAGATACTATAAACGATGATAACGATAGCAGGGGGGGTTGTTGCTGCTCAATTAGTGTGACCATCCATCTGACAAAATCATGATGCGAGCAAGGATGTTGATGACAGTAACAATGATGAGGAAAATATAAAGTGTTGCTGTTTCAACTATATGATTCTTCTGCCCGTTCTGACAAAAACCTTAATTAATGAAGGTTTATCGGTATAAAATCCAGTTACATTTGTCTTCAAAAATTCTTTGACGCTAGTCAAGAGGAACTTGCTCGGTAATTATAAGACATATACCTATAGTTTCAAGTCGGGTTTGATGTTTTCAGAAATCTAAAATATTAAAAGTAGTTAGAGCGCATTTTGAATTAATTCTAAAGTTACTGTTGTTTGCTTCATTACATATGTTTGGAGATTTTTCATAAATTACACAAAAGGTGCACTCGTTTTGTGTTTTGTTAAGCAAAGGTAGTACCACATGCTTCACGTATTATGGTTTTGCGCCCATTTCCCTTGCGCGTCTGCTCGCTGATTAAAACGATGATATCTTCGCTTCGAAATGTCACAGCCCTAAGCCACTTGCATCACTGGAAAGCTCACATCTTCTACTCTGCTAAACATTGTTATTTTCTTTGGTCAAACGTGGTGGAAGACGCTAAACTCGAAATATCTAAATCTTAATGAAAATTGTTACTTTAGGTGTACCTGCGTGTTCAATGTCTCTTTTGAATTGTTATAAAATTGATGAAACGTAGAGTTCTCTACGTCATCCACCAAGATATACAGTTTCGTGTTAGGTATAGCCAACCTCTCGGAGAAAAATAACTCGAATTGTAATGAATTTGTCCAACAGACTTTGGTTAATTAAAGCACGGTATGCTATTTGTTGACTCTCTTAAGTGATACATGGAGACAGCAGATATGAATTTCAATTATGACATGCGATATAGGCAAAGTAGGAAAATTTCCTCAACTGAAAATGTCCTTGAGTCACTTGTACTAGTATTGTCGGAAGGGAACGAGGAAGTCGAGGCAGAATCTAGCAGGCTCTTCATCGCCAGTTTACTTGAAGTTGCTTGAAAACTTGGTAATCCGGTTCGTTGCGCTGTACTTGGATAAACTGTCCCTATCCTGTTCTTTATTATCCCACATTATAAAAATAATTATGCTCGCCAGGCTCACCTCCTTGCGAGCTGTATTCGTGATAACCTTATCAGCTCATTTTTGCAACTACGTAAGGTTAACCCAAACATACGAGGTTAGAGGCTTGGGCAATCTTCTTAAAATCTTCAAAGATTGTGACGCCATATTGTACACGGATAAGCGAGTTATACATAGTATAAGCAATGTCGGGTTTCCAGTCTTTAATTACGACTCTCCAACGAAATATGGCACTGATTACGAGAAACATGTACAGCTACGCGCGGATTGGTCGATTAGGCATAGGATAAGTGACAAGGTGAATGAGAACGGATTTTATCTTTGGGCGAAAAGACGTAATTGTGTAGCACAGATACACTTTATTTGGAACAAAGCTCATCTTCAAGATCCAAAAAGAAGGATACACGATTTATTTCAGTTTACACGTTTAGAGTCTGTCTTTGTGTACAGCATACTAGTTTCACCATTTTCTTCAGAGGAAACTCACCCACACTTCTACCATTGGAATCTCGGAGGTTATAACAACAGTATTTTCAGCTCACAAAAATCAAGCGTATATGTGGGTGACTTGCAACAATTGTTTAGCGTTTTATTCCTTGTTATCAAGAAAATTGCTGTCACAAAGCTAACCAAGGGTCTGTCACTTGGAAAACCCATGGATTCCTACTCACTAACCAAGTTTGAAATACTATGCACCAACTGCAAGTGGGATTATGTTGTTCGGATTTCAGCAGATAATCCTGAAGCACATCTTACCAAAGTGGCGAAGCTCGTGGAGGCAAGCGGGACAATCCCATCAATGAGATCCCTTTTCAAAGTTAGTCATGAACGAGTCGCTAATTTCATGTTCTGGGTGTCGTTACAGATCAAATATAATAAGGATGAAAAGCGAAGCTTGTGGGAAACATTATTGACTAAGATTAAGAAAATGCAGCTACCGCCAGCTTTACATTCCACATACTTTCGTTCAAGAGCACTGCTCATCTGGAATCGTGTTCCCGCCGAATTCATCTTATTAATGCATATCAAGGAAAAGTATCCGAATCTGACGTTCCAATTTGAAAGCACCTACAATCTCGATCGGAAATCCCATTTTGGCGACGTCTTACTAGGTCCTGTAGGAGGGGGTGGATTGACCGACAAGGGGTATTACAACCTACCAGTACAGGATACTTCAATTTCATTCCTTTCCTGCCTCAATGTGTCAATCGTTCGACCCACGGGCATATTCACCAAACCCTTCGACGCGCCCACCTGGGCCCTTCTATTTGCCATCACGAGCGCTTTTTCCCTCTTCTTATGCTTCACTGCTGAGGAGGGACGGAAGTGGGAAGGAAGGATTCGCCTATTTCATCTTCCTTGGGGGATTCTCTTGGAAAATGTAGATTCCCTTCCGAGGAAGGCGGCTCTACGCTTTGGAATCCTCATAATCACCATGGCAATGACTGGAATGGTTCTTAGCAACACGTACAAGTGTTTCCTCTCATCGGATTTAACTGCAATCTCAATATCCAAAGGTCCTCAAACTTTCGACGAGTTATTACATGCTAATGTGAATCTTGTACCTACATATTCTCTGCCAACATATGACCTTCAAGTACATAAGAGATATGTATTCCAGCCAATATCAAACACATCGATTTACCCATTGATAAATTATCTACTTCTTGAATCCAATGCACCAACCAGAAACAACGAGAAGGATCTCATACGGATCCGTCGTTACAAATATATTTACGGTATTGTCCGGCAAGCTAAATTCAGAATGACATCTACAGACATGAAGGATGCACTCAACTGTAAGAATACTGCTATTTTGGGCTTTACTCACGATTTAGGAAAACTGCAACTTCCTCGGTGGCGAACATCTTCAATCCTGACGCAACCCTTCGTCCTTGGCAAAGAGACAATAGTGCCTCAGACTTTTAGCTGGAACGTGGCTAATTACCGTCCGGGTGTTGCCTTTAAAGGGATTGCGGACCTAATACAAGGTGGGATATACCATCAACTCCTACGGCGAGTTTCTCGTGTTCGACCAGAATACGCCATAATCAATTTGTTGGCTGCTTCTCGCAAGGATTCCGATCGACCGCTCACCCTTCGTGAATCAATCATGTCTTCAGTCGTTGAGCTCTGGGCTGGAATGATTGCTCTAAGTTGTACGATTCACTTGGTGGAACATGGGCTGTTCTGCCTCTTAAACATTGGCCACGCTGTTGCAGATGGCTTGGACGTATTGGATGAGGTTTCTAGTGACGATGAAGTTGCTAGCAATGATGATGACGACAAAAGAAAGGGCTGTTGTAGCTTCTCGATCAGTGTGTCAATCTGCCAAAACGTTGATAATTGAAGGTTTGAAAGGATGGTTATGGTTACATGCTAGTTAGCGTAATGCTGGGGAAAGTCTGCCCTATTAGATGGTACTTAGTCCGATCGAGACCGTTGGTTATGTTTCGTTAGATTTAGCTAAAAGCATTTTAACTGTGGACCCTCAAATCACCCTAAAAAGCTGTATTATCTTTGCTTTAGATTAATTTATGCTCGTTGTCACTACTAATAATGCATCAAATTGTGACACTTCTGACACAAGCGGTATTTTGAAATGATCCTAGTTGTTCTATTGATATAAACAGTAATTGACTTCATTGTACGTCAATCAATAATTATATCATTTAAGCATAAACGATACATCCTCGTAAGGTATTCAGTTGTTTTGGTATCGGTCAATAGTTTAGCATTATAATGTACATATACAAAGTATATATAGATTAGGCAGAAAAATATTGCTGTTTTGTGAGGTTTCATGAATTGCCAAATTCCGCACTTGGTCTTTGTAAGGTATAAACAGGAGTTGCATGCATAGGACATAATTAACCTACATGTGCTAGCAATCTTACCCGGACGAAGATGATTATACGTCAACTGCATGTCTACAACATTAATTAATTAAATTTAAATAATATTCGTGAATGTGAAGCATGAAAAGTTCAAAGGTAGAAGTCGAGTATTGTGTGATGGAAGGGGGTGAGGCAGTAGGTTTTGACATGGGGGTGAAGAATACATATATTTTTAACATATTTATGGTATTCGCATTCCTGCAAGCCTAAGAATTGATTCTCGACTTTGGTCGGTTAGTAGATACATATAGACGGGAAGAATACTAAGAAATGAGGAAGCGGGTATTATGATGCCATGTTCAACGAGGCTGTTGGAAGCTCGGTGGGAAGAGACTTAAGACCAGGCGGGAAGAAAAGTGGGAGAAGAGTTGGTTCTTTGCAGAAGTGAAGTGAGTGAGTTGTAGTAGGAGAGAATGTTGAAATAAATTTTATTTTATGTGATGAGTAAAGTATAATTACAGTCGACCATAGGAGATGAGAATAAAATCGGGAATTTATGCAGGGCTTAAGGAGAGTGATAAAAATACAAGGGGAATTTCTGTTCTCCGTAATTCATTCCCGGCGCCCCTTTCAGTTTAATTTACTGTTGTAATTGTATAATGAGAGCGGGAAGAGAATTCCAGCCGAATATGAAATGATTACTTGCTCCCTCATCTTTCCTCATCTGTAGGAGAATCCTAGGAGAAACTTAACAAGACGCTCCTCCTGCCCTCTTTCTTTCCCAGGCTCCGACGCTATAAACACTACTCAACCCATTTATTCCATAACTTACGAGAATATGACAGACGGTAAGACGGCCGTGGAGGAAACTTGGGTATGAGCAAAAAGATCAATCCACATCACAAACAGCGCCCTCTATCCAGTCTTCGGTGCGCGTAAGTTGCAGAAACCATGCTTTCACCCGACTTCCTCAACTACACATCATTCATGCATTTCGCATCCCAGCCGAACCCTACTGCATGGTACATTATTCAAGCTATACCCTTGCTAACGGTTGTCTTCAAAGCTCTGTTCACGAAACTAGTATCATTTTATACAGTAGCACAAGGGAAAGTGGTGCGTTAAGAGAAAAGATGCTCATCAGCCGTACCGGTCTGAAGTTAATATGAATATATCACTAGCTCATCCGGCAGCTGAGTAGAGCATTAAAATTGAAATCTTGTGGAAAGATCATAAATCCCGAAGTTGACACGCGCTCACTCATAGCGGGAGAATTGCCCGGGCAAGCAAGTAGTAATGAGAAAGAGTGTGAGACAGTTTGGGAGAGCGGGCTCCCAGTAGAAACGCCCGCCAGACACATTGCTACCCGCTCTCACAGCAATGACTCTGTATCATCATGGAATAATGGCGAAAACCGAAAGATATACAACCCAAACCCCAAGAATTATAGTAGTTAACAATACTGAGCAGCGATCACAGGTTGCTTTTGGTCTCTTATCGTCATCCAAAGGTTGAAAGGCCTAAAACTGCGAATAACTGTATGCCGCCCTTTTGTTTGCCGCCATAGGAAACTTTACTTAAAGTGTGACTAACTCTTGTCTCTCCTGTGGTATTCTTTAGTTGGCTGTTGTTCTTTCTGGCGGAATACATTTGAATTTACATGTGTTGTCTGGAAGTGGAAACGGTTGATGTATTTATGAAATATATTCCTTGTTTCCTTTGAATGATTCCGATTGTAAAAGATTAACTGAGGAAAGGGAAGACACAAGAAGAGAAAATATTTGTCTCCCGTCAGGATGGGTTGGGTGGGGAGGTACAGCGACCACCTCGGGGTTTTTATTTACCCGGGTAACAAGGCGTCGCAAAACTAAAGGAAGCTATGGGCGCTTTTTTAGCGGGAAACAACGTTCAAGGGAGGGAAGAAGTTTTTGACAGGGCGAATGAAGGAGCAATTGAGTCTATTCCATGTCCTTGCAGAAAGTCCTTGGAAGAAACCCTGGAGATGCTATAATGCCCGGGGAAGTTGAGAGCAAATATATATGCGGTAGGACTGGCGGAGGATTTTAGAATAAAAGAGGGGCGGGGTAGTTGGTTAAAGTTGTGAAATTTTGGCATCCTGCCTCCTTCTTTGAGAAAAAGTAGAAGAATAGGGAAAGAAAGAGCAGGGACAGATACGGGATAGATGGATAGACAAGGAAGCGGGAGGAAGGGAAGAAAGCGACGGAGGTGGCGGTGGAAGAAGCCTTTGAAAGACGCGGGAGAGAGCGATAGGATGTTCCTCCTGGAGCTGGAAGGAGCACATGAAGGGATATAAGAATGAATACGGAGTATGGGGGAAAAGGATACTACCCGTATCGGGTGCTATGCTCGCTACAATGCTAGGGCTGATCCTGAAGCGGAGGGAAGGAACAGAGCGTTAGGAGGGACGGGTATAGTCCGGGTAAAATAGGAAGGCTCCCTCCGTTCTTCGGGGCTGTGTATATGGGAGGGAAAGAGGGAGAGAGTGGAAGTGGTGGAAAGGAACACACAAAGGTTCTAATTAGCCATAAAGAGAGTGATTTATACGGAATGCAAAATGCAAAATATGAAGGCTATGGAAAATAGTAGTCGTAAAAGTGATGTAGTACTCTCTCCGGCACATTTCCCCGGTTTGTTCATGGCTCCTTCAGCCTCTGACTCAGTCTCGTCATAGAATAGTGGAGACTGTCCATCATGTGAATTTTGACAACGGTGATGGGTTTCTTGCTAGGATCTCTTCAACCATGAGCATGGCTCCCTGTCAGCGTAACGATTTACTGCCTTTAATTACACTCACTGTAGCCGAGAGAGGAGGAGAGAAGAGTCTTAGCGTTTCCACTCAAAAAGGATCCCTTACGGAGAAGAGAGAGAGAGCTTCAGAGGAACGACTACCAACATTTCCCATCCAAAACCGAGGAGGATGCCAGCCTAGGAAGAAGAGGAAGGGTGGAGGAGGCGGGAGGGGAGGGAGGGAACATATCCCATACTGGCTTTGGGTGGGAAGATATATATCGGGCAAAAGAAGACGGAGAAGAACAAGGCTCAAAGTAAGTTGAAAACTGCCAGGAAGGAGGATGGGAGAATGGCAGTAAGTAGAAGAAGCAACCGAATTTCAGATGGATGGAAAAAGACCAAGATAAAGCAAGGAGCTAGAGCAAGCTAGAGAAAATAAGGAAAAGCCGACTGTAACATTATAGGGATTTCAATACTAAACACTTTTCTTTCACACATTACACACATGGAACGCTTTCTCTGGAAGATTCCCTCATTCTCAACTTGTACTCGCACCGCCCCCATTTGAATCTTCCTCCGGAGAAACATAATACATTTTATGCTTATTGCAGCACGAGGAGAAGATGAAGGAAGAGGAGGATGACGAACTTTAACGTTAAAGTGGGAGGAGAACAACGTGGACGTGATGGCGGAAATGTATCAGCGCAATACAATCCTAATTGCTCTGTCATTCTTTCACTTCATTGCATATTCTCATGTTAAATATTCAAGCATGAGGCGTCTACGGGTTCTACAAGAACGAACGCTGGTCAATCAGAACTTATAGATTACAGGTGTAAACTATGTGTTTGCCTGTTTATTTAAAGGATATTCAATGTTCTATATACTTTTCAATAACTATTCGTAAGCCTCCGTCGTTTCGAGGAACTAGTTATTTGAGTACTTGTCCTTTCTGTTCACCTTTTTAAGTCAGTTTAGTTACACTGATACTAATTACTATTGGCACAAACCATGAACAAAGTCAGCCGAGCTGTTGCGTAATGGAAGGTTTGGAGTTGGAGAAAGTTTCTTTGACTTATCCAATGAGATTAGGTAAAAGATTGCAGTCAGCTATACCTTTAATTATTAAATTATGTCCGATTTTCAGAGAATTACTGAGCGAAATCCAGAAAATAGCTCTCTGGAGTTAAGAAATAACCGAAAAATTTAATTTTGAAATATGTAAGAAGGGGCTTGAGTGGAAGCGGATGTTACGAAGGTGGCCGTACTAGCTAATATCTAAAATTTATTTATTTATTGCATTTAAACCTACGGAAAGAAGACAAACAAAGAATTTTATGACCTGCCGAAGTTTCAAGTGTGAATGACATGAGACGGGAGGGAAAAAAGAAGTGGGGGAGAAGGATATGAAATGCAGAGCGGGAGCGGAGGCGGGCAACATAGCCAAAAGGAAAGGTAGCAGTGTATTCCGTTTATAACCGGGTAAATTCCTACATATGGGGTATTCATTCATTTGCAACCGCACTACATCCTGACGTATTATATTGTAGTCTACACACTTAAACAGCGTCTTTTTGCGTTTACTTTTTGTTCCTTAAAACATGTTAAAATAGATTGTCTGTCATCCCAGTCATTCCGGAAATATTAACAGGTTCCACACTTAAACTGGTTAAATTAGATTTATAGATTCTTAAATCATATTGGCAGTTCTCGGATGTTAGATGAACAAGTGAGAACCTGAGACGTGAAAAAGGAAAGCAAAAAGTAAACAAAGATGTTAAAGATGAAAATAGGTGCTAGGGATGATAGGGGTAGCTAAAAATGGTGGCTTGTGATGAACTAGGATACTTGTCAAAATTTATTTATTTTATTTAAACAAAACGTCAGACAAGGGGAATATTGTTCCGCGAAATGTGTAAGAAGTTAATCCGTTGAATGTCAGCGACTGAAGTCCATTCGTAAGGAGAAATAAATACCAAGTATGTACATAACAGGATGCACACTCCCAAGAAGCCATCTTCAGTGATTTGTAAATGCCTTAAGTATTTACCGGATGTGGAAGCAGTTAATTAGGATATAAATCACGGGGATTTCACGAGGTTGAAGAGGACACACTGAAGAAGCGATCCCTCTATATATTTAAATCAATACACCTAATATGCCTTACAGACATGTCATGACATTCAGGCTCAATCATGAGTTTCAATGGGCACGGTTTATCTTTCGTAATTCACAAATTAGTATGAGTCTGAAGTAAGCATATTAGCAGTATTTATTCAGATTTCCTCAAAAAGACAGGTTCCCCACTCTCTAGCATAAAGAGTTGGACTTGCATCCTCAGGGTTTTTTGAATTAAATTAAGTTAAAATGAAGTTGTGTAGTAATTCTTCTTAATGTCTTAATAATTTCTGAAATTATGCGAATTGAATTACAGATACTCCAACAGACAGTTCATTCTCTACAGTACAGTACATCTGTACTTTGAGTCACCACGAGTTTCATCATTTCTAGTGATCGGTCCTGCGTCCTGCACTGCACGGAGCTCTATGGTAAGGGTGTCCAAATTCACATCGCCCTTAGTGTGCACACCAGTCATTCTCTTTGCATCACCTCCTGTAACTTTAACATTTGCATTCTTGCCTACCAGATTTTTATCGAACTTAGCTCCCACCTCTGAAACACTCTGGATGCCTGGCGAAAAAGTGACGAAAAAGTACATCGTTAAGCGTATGTTACCACTTTGAACTTTTACTCCATTTACAGAATTATATAAATAGCTTACCCAGCTGTTGTTCTGGCGGTCCTACTTGAATGTCAATGTCACGAACTTTAGCGTCCTCCTGGACATGCAACCCTATATTTTCTCCCCTGGAAGCACCTGCTTCGTGTTTAATGAGAAGTTTATCTCATTCAAGGTTAGCTTGCCGTCAATCTCATTTACTACTATCTTCTCAGTTTCTTGCTTAAGTGTAGAAGATTTGTCTGCTGCGGCAGCGTCTGATGTTGGGGCACCGGTACCCAAAACATTTCCTAAATATTCGAACGGGTCAAGAGTCTGTTTTGTGATTACTGGAAAACGGTCTAGAAAACTGAACGTTGAATGTTATTGGGGAGGAGATCGAATTTCGAGCTATACTTTACCGCTTGGAGTTACATCATAGGATGGTTTCTTCGTTTTCCTTCTATCTGCGGTTGCTAGAACCGGATCAATATCTTTTGAGTCATCTGTAAGCAGCAAAGAGATGGCAATGAGGACTTCAAATTCAGTAGTTTCTTTCACATTAAACTCTAAATGCCGAACGTTATTTACCAGCGGTACTGTTGATAAATGATAAATACATAAGTTGTCAAACCTTGCTTAGGAGTTTCAGCTGGAGTTGAGCTTGAATTAATTTGCTTTGTACTCATCTTCACGTTGTTAAATGCCTATTATTAAGTAACTAGACAAATTATAACTCTACTTGATCTCGGCTCTTCAAACCTTAATTGGGGCAGTGCTTTAATGAATCACAGTATTTATTAGGATGCTGAACTTTAGAACAGCCCATGAGCAAGTATGTCTATCAGTAGTATTCCCAGAGTCTGTGATTCCAGTAAGGATTGCTGTGGTTCTGGAGTTGTGAACTTAATATTCTTTCAGATGCGAAAATGTATTACGACTACTGCGCAATAACCTGACCTTGGTTACCAATCTCTTCCACGCTACAGCATCATGATTATTGTACAAATGCAATCATGTTATGGTTACCATATGCTACCAACACAACATCATGATTTGCCCCTTGTCCCTACTTTTCCGACCTCGAGAGATTTCGCAGCGTTTAAGCTTATAAACACGTTTGGGCAAACTTGGATGATTGGAAACATGTATATGTAAAAATTACACATCCCTTTTCTATGGCATATTCCTTAACCTCTTGCGTACTGCTTCATTTTCATATATTCTTGTTGCCAGCCACGGTTTCTATGGCTGAGAATTTGCCATATGCCCCCTTCTTCACAGCCAATATGTGTAACCCGACCATTTAGAGATACATGGTTTCTATGTTTTAGCCTTGTTATTAATTGGCGGCAACTTATCTCCATCGCACGTTATGCTATTGGAGATTCAAAAGTTGTTAAAAAACATCAACGGGCTTCCCGAACGTCTTTTACTTGTTTTGTACAACATCAATTTCGTAATTGGAACGTCTTTTATTTGTGCGAGGGGGAGCTTACGGCCATGGCAACCGTCAAATATTTGTGCTCTCAAGCATCAATTTCGCTCATGGAGCGGAATTTAAATGTTTCCTGCCAAGCTTATGGGACGCAACAGGTTAAAATAATGTGAATATAAAAAATTGAGCATTGTAATCCCGTTCCATACAGGTTAATCTTATTTACTGTATAGTCTGTGGTGGCACAAGTAACATGGAAAGGAAAACATGATGAAATGCGGGGCGATAGAAACACGCATGATAAGATAAGGGGGCAAATGTGGCATGGAACATGGGGCAGTAAGCGTGTACAGTAGCTGTGCTGACGTTGCCATAGCAACGTGCTTCACTATAACTCCCCTGTTACAATTCCCCACATTTCCATCAAGTTACCTTTGCCATTCTTATATGCATGTTATTTTTCTTCGGAAATACGTTACATTTGCTCCCTACCACTATAATATGGGAATTCAAACGCAAATCGCATAACCTGCTGCTTGCTTTCACGTAGACATTAATATCTGGAATTAGTCCTCTCTCTAGTCTAGCGTAGCTAAAAACCACTTTTAGCTATGCTTGCCTTCTTGGCAGCCTTAGGCTAAGATAGAGCGCCCAAATTTAAATTGCAATGTCTTTTCATAAGGATGTATTGTTGAAGTTTGCCAACGCAGCGCCCACATCTGACGGCGCGAACGAACAAGTAAAATGTACTTCTTGTATTATTATGAGTTCCGGAAAGTATGGTTATTCAAGAGAACTTAAGAGAATCCGATAGCAAAAAGAAGAACGCGCCAAAAAGATGAAGTGACGAGATGCATGATTTTATTATAGCTTAATTTTACAGCGGATGCAATTAGTTCTTCTGGTGGGGATGAATATTAGCGATTCTTGGTCTGATTTACAGTTCAGAAATCAGAGATGAATCCCAGGTGAAAATGAAATGCAAAAATACAAACTATACATTGCTTTAAAAGTTAGAACCAAGACTGATTCTGACTGGATTCCCCCAAAATATACATACTTGACGGATTGCCCTGCAACTAGAATTAAATCGGAATTCACAAAACAGTGCAGAGTACATCATCTGTTTTCACCAAGTTTTAAAGGTTATTATTACATTACGAAGGGTTGTAAATAATGTGCTGGACTTAACTACAAAATAAAGCAAGATTTTTGATCGGATGACGACGAAAGAAGAAGGGGAGAAAGTGGTGTGGAAAAGCCGGGAATGAGTTGCTCCCTTGGAGGGTACGGGTAACAGATTTAGAAGAGATTTGACGTAATGTTGTTGGATGGATGGAAGGTAGAGCGAAGGTTTGGTTTCCTAGCCGGGATTGGATTGAATGGGATTCGTATACGAGAATACCAAAGACTAAAACCGGAGGTATGGAGTAGTACGGGGTTAGTATGATAGGGAAACCGGGCAGCGGGAGGGATTCATAGCGGGCATGAATAAGTCAGTTGTGGAGAAACCTCATCATTCGTGGACGTCAAACGTTGAGGATTTATTAGGATCCCAAACGTCAAACTCTGTGCGTTCGGTTTATCGTCAAACATTTTTGGGGAGCCCAGAATCGTTTCAGCTCTCCTCTTAGTTACCATTATTTCAAGAACTCACAACTTTTTTGAGGTCATAAATATTGATGGTTGTCAAATTCAGAGGGGAATAATTTCCAACCTCTTCTCCATCTCTCTCTCTCTCCTGGACTCTGCCGTTTTGACTCCCTTCCTGCCTCCTGGATCAGCCCTCAGCCCTCTTTGATGCTGACTTGTTGGCTGCTGTAAAGCTAAGAAGAGACTCCATTGAATTGCATTGCCGAGTCAAAGACAGTCAGTGAGCTTCGTCTTCTAATCCTTATATTTATTTCACTCGTCTGTAAATACAGGGTAATGAATACCATCTGGTGGGACGGAGGTTCAGTGATATGGACCAAGACCAAGAAGGAGTGTATATAAATGCTTTGAGAATGAGCAAAGGGCAGGGCTCTTCTGGAGCTATTATGGAAGCTGGAGGCTGACTGAAACGCTGGAGTTGCGGATGGATGGAAATCCAGAAAGTCCTCCTCCTGGAGAAAAGAATAAAGGAAATGGACATAATTGTGTGTATGGAGTATGGGGACAGAGGGAGAGGAACGGAGGACGGACGAACGGAATCAGAGAAGGAGAAATAATAATAATAATAAAAACCATGGAAATCAACCCATGTGGAAATGGTGTTGCGCAATTTGGAAGACTTATAATAAATTCTAAACTTTGTCCATCACCGACATGAGGATGGACAGTGATTTACTGCAAGACCGTGTAATTTCTCATCAAATTACATTCCACAGCAACAAATCCTGGCCAAGTCAGTCCAAGTCTCCCTTCGTCCTCTATACTTCCCTTCCCTGACTGACTACGCTGGATGGATGTAAGTGTTCGCGTCCAGGAAATGCCCTTGGGTCAGCCAGGGGCCGCCTTGGCTATTCGCTACTCTCCACATGTCCTGCCAAAATCCATGACTTATTGACGCGCCTGCCAGCACCAGCAGTCCTTGATTCTTAAGAATTAAATAGTGTCCCAACTTTCAAGCTCTGTCATGTGAAGGATATCATGTCCAAACCTAGAAACTTAATGGATATAACAGTTGACACGAAGCTGAGTGTTACAGTGTTAGGGCCGGGCCTCCGGAAGTGTGGGATTGAGGTTTAGGAAAACATTTAACTAATTGCTCGCTTAAATATAGAAAACTCTCAAACAAGTTATGCAGCATTCAGTCCAAATCATATGCACAGATCTTGAGAAAAGAGGGCAAATTTCACAGCTTGCATAACCGTGGCGCCCTCTTACGTTTTGCGGTAATACTATGTAGTATTCTTGTGAAACCTTCGTGTTCCGGTATTCGATGTAATCAACAAAACGCGGATACTGTGAAAAATGCAAAATTCGCGAACAAATTCTCTTGGAAAAAAACTTATGATTCCGCTAAAAAAATATGACATGGATTTTTACAAAAATAGGGTAAATTGGCTGCAATTCATATCGGATGACAAGTGAAAAAAATTCTTCGCGAGCATTCAATCCACCCACGCATCCCTTGTTCATAAACGCTCATTCCCTCCCTCAAATGTGTCTACATGCCTGCTAAACTTACACGAGTTTAAATCACCTGACCTCATTTACCTTGGAGGGTGTTCGCGGAGCACGCAATCAGTTAGTTAGCCCGTGCTAGTTGAGGTGTAGTTTATGCGCGCGATCCTTTTAATGGGGGTGGGTAAGAAAATATATGATGATACTTTGTGTATTCATAAATTTGTGAAATAATTTCTTTTGTTCCTTATGATGATTATGAGAGGTACAAATAGAAGGATTGATGGGCCGTTTATTTCCTACGTTTCCTCGTCCTGCCCAGAGTTAAAGTCACAGAGGAGAGAAAATATTGCAATTTTGGAAACATACATAAGATAATCTGGCTATCTTCTGACTGGGATAATTATTCTCCGTTAGGAAGAAGAAGGTGTGTGCTCCTCTGTGCTTATAGATTTGTACTGATAGGGAATCTGGGAGGATGATGAGTTGGTGAAGAAGGAGGTGAATACTTGTGGATCACTATCAAGGCGTCCATAGGCATGGGGGAGATGAGACTTATGAGTAAGTGCAAGCTATCAGGGATTCGTGATTAACATAAAGAATAAAAATATTTGAAAGATTTGGTAGAAGGTATGGCTTGGATTCGCTAATTAATATTCCTCCTTTGGGATGGAGTTGACAAGGTGATGTGGGATGAGTTAAGTGGGATTTTTTATGAGCTGTATGCGTGCGTGTGCGAATTTGTAAATGACTTAGAATTAACCGTAAAACTGTCCACACTAACTCTAAAATGAACGGCATGATCAATTTTTAGTGAGTGCAGCAGCTCAAGTCTCTATGTTGTTTCCTCCCAAGTAATCCTTTATTAACCGGATGCTTATGTGTGAATTACCCTGTAAAAATGGCGATAGGGTGGGACGGCTACAAGTTAAAGAGGGTTTATGTTCGGGCGAGAAAATCAAGAGAAATTATGTGATTCCGCTTGTGTTTTCTATGATTTCTATTTGATTTTGCATAAAGTTCACATCGTTCTTTAAAATTTAGTCAAGAAGATTATGAAGACAGAGTGTGGAAAATGAAGGAAGATTTCCTGCGATCACGTCCTCGAGTCAGGTGTAAATCATCGTGCAAACAACTGCCGCTGTCCAGCCGTTGCTAATCTATGGTGTGGATGTGACTTTTTGTGGTGGTCAGTCAGATTTCCCTGAGGCTTAAATCTGAAAAATAAGATACACCATATGCTGGTGTATGGGAAATGGAATGTAAATTTTTTGGATGAAGATAATGTGAGATGTGTGTGTCATCGATAATTAAAGATTAGTTCGTGAAACGTTTGTGACTTGCAGGGGAATCAATAACATCCCGGATGTTGGGAAACTGTAGGAAACGCATACAGACTAAATGCAAAAAATGTCAATTATTGCGAGAATTTAATAAAATTTGGCTTTGGATTTGCAGCATAGATTTCACCCTGCATTGGTTAGATGTATATGCTGTAGTCGTGAGTGTAAAAGAGTTGTTAAAACTCTACGTCACCGGGTAAACGTATCGTATGTTGCACACAGATTTCGATATGAAACTTAACCCAGGGTAAGAATCAATCAACGCACTTTATCATTGAAGCTTAGTCCAGCAGCCCTGCCCCAGTGCGATCCAGGTATATTTAAACTTTGTATTAACGCTACGTCACCGGGATTCACATTATCCAAAGTCTTTGGTCTAATACTTAAGCATGGGTACATTGCATAGCAGCGGCAGGAATCGTACCAACGACCTTCGGCGATCTAGAGTAGGCTATTACCGCTGCCCCAGTGCCACCCAGGGCTTAACCCTGTAACATTTGTCCTATTTGAATTACGCATGTCTATAAAAACCGACGGACTACGGTTCAAGAAGCCGATGAACAAGTATATTATTTTTTTCATTTTTCTTTACTTCAAAGTTTGATAATTATACTAGCCAATAACTGCAGTAAATTTAGCCTTTTATCTTAATTAGCTACGTAAGCCACTGTTCTATTTGTGGCAGCCAATAATGTTTTAATGCTGTTGCATTTTCCGTTGTATAAGATTCTGATATTATTTTTTCAAGGGATTGATTACCTTGCAAGCTCATCATTAGCTTGTGGCCAATGAAGCATCTGCAGTTCCATCTACAGGTAGAAGGAGGACTCATTCACACACCTGTCTCTTGTAAAAAATGAAGCTGCCAATGCGCTGAAACATTGTCAAAAATTCCGATACTTTTTCTTCTGCACATCGCACCAACTGCAGCAGCAGAGTCGTTGAAATTCTTCGAAGAATGACACAAGAAACAGATTGAGCGTATACACGTGAAGACATTCTGTCGTTAGATTGACATGTGTTCATTTGTCATGTATGTTTGTTGAAAAGGTGTGAGAATTGGCCTTTGGGTAGCCTAATGAAGGGATTCTATTTATCAAACTTGAATGGATACTAATTATACTGGCTACCTGGTTTGAGAATCTATTATCCTTCCATCTCCGTCTCTGTCTGGTCATCCAAGCGTCCGTACACTATCCTTCTCATCCTCCTACCTGGTCATTTCTACCTGCTGGAAGCAAAGGGAATTCATGCAGAACGGGTATACAGGATTCACATGTGGATTGTATAAAGCTGCCGCTGGCTGACTACTGACATGACTGGTAAATAAAGAAGATACAACAAAGTGCTAAATATGAGCATGAGCTTTGGGCAAGACGGCTAATTTAAATTGATACGATTGCAAGAGACGAGACGCTGATGACACTGATGACCAGTGGTTTTGCCTACAGACACAAGGAAGACAGCCAAACAGTATTTCTTGTATGCTTCTTTGATTTGTCATAGAGTCCGTTGATGGTTGATATTTTTTTTCCGGTGCGGAGGCAAGCAGTCCCGATAGAATCCTGTGTGCGGTTCACGAACAGGATGTGTTTATGTGCAGTGTGTCTGATGAGATGAGCAAGCAATGTGTGCTCTGCGTCATCCTGCAATAATACACGCGGTGGCATGGCGGTGGAGACGAATATGAGAATAATTATCATTTTAACACTTGTTGGGCAATCAGACAAGAGGATGACGGCATCAAAAGTTATAAAGTTGATGAAACTTTCAGACGGAATTGTGACAGAGGCAGAATCAAGTTAAAATGATTCGTATTGATGCGTACATACAGACAGGATGCGGCTTCTATTGTATTATCAGTGACGGAGGATAAGAGAGACACAGGGTGAAATATTTGATAAGCGGGTAAATCCAGGTACATAGTACGTGTACATATACACACACATAGCGATTGAACCAACAGAGCAGTTGAAGGAGCTAAGACAGAAGCTATCAGAATAATAGCAAGTAATTATTCGCACAAAGTTTACAAAGTATCTACTTCTCTGCTTGGTTGATTTAGCATGGATGAGGAAATTACGTGTAGATAGGAGATGATACAAGGGGTTCGAGGAACAAGGGGAAGAAAACTGTTAAAGGGGTTGAAGCGGGAGAAGGTATTTGAATATTTATTCGGTCTATGCTTAGTCAGGCTGAACTGAAAGACAGGGATGCGAGGATTATATATCTTTTGGGCTGTCACCTGGATTGGTGATGAATGCTCGAGGTGGTTGGCGGTGGTGGATGGGCTTTGGGGAAATTCCATGTTTTACATCCATCTATTCAGGCCTCTGTTGCGGAGTAGTAAAAGTAAATCCTGTAATGTTTTACAGGATCCGCAAAGATAATCAGACGAATCAAGTTCCTCCCGCGTTCTTCCTGCTCATCTTAGCAGAAGCAGGAAGAAGATGCTCTGATGGGATTTCCAATCAACTGCGAGCAGAAAGAGAAGATACGGTAGAAGGGAAGAAGATGGATGCAGGGGCGGAAAAGAGAAGAAAAGGCAGGCAGGCTCGACAATTGATCGTTACTCCCTTGTGGCTTTCAACAGTTTCTAATGCAATTAGCAGGTGGAAATCTCAGGTAGTGACGAAAGCCAGTGGCAAGACGGAAAGAGCAGGATAGCAGGAAGCGTATAGAATACCAAAGTGCATTGATTAGAAAGAATGTTGACTTCGGGATGCTTATTACGGCTGATATGACGAAAATAAATTAAATGTAAAAACCGTTAATGAAGAGACGTTACGAAAAATTATGATTTCTCACGGAAGTAAAAAATTCTATATTGATTCCAACAATATTGCTAAAAGCTTTTAGTAGGTACAGAAGCATAATATTCAGGGTAAGGGCATACACACTGTTTGATGTCCACAGTTCAGCAGCTTTGGCTATACCAAGATTCCAAGATACACAGAGTCGTTCTGCTTGCTACAGCAAGAAGATCTCTAGGTTCAGAAAATGCAACTAAAAATATTGGAGAAAGCGTACAAGTAGGAGGCGACAAGCGATTGACTGCGGCAGGTGTGAAATCAGTTTATGTTTGGTCTAAAGCGATGAAAGGAGTCGACAGAGGGGAAAGCAAGAGAAAGTATATTGTGGAATGGGAGGAATGGGAGGAACGGGGGACTGTTCGGAGGTCAAGATGGAGGATAATTGTATAAAGTTTTGTTGATAGTGGTCGCGTAATCGAATTTTGTGTGAAGAAAGTAAACTCTGGACGGCCACTTGTTCCAAAATGGGAAACCACCACCACATACATTCACAGATGGAGGAAAGCGAGGAGGAAGAGGAGAAGATCGCTCAGGAGGGAGGATGAGGGCAATAGAGAGACAGACATAGATGGGAAATTCGAGAGTAAAACTTGGGTGACTATTCTACTGCCATTCTGGAAGGACTCAGACAAGGGCGGTAGGCTGTAGAGCCAAGGATAGGCGGTGGGGCGATGCGGGAATGAAATTTTCGAATAGAGAAATATCTATGAAAAGAAGATACAAAAGAGTTTGGGGATGAGATAGGAAAGAGGACTGAGGAAAGGCCACGGGAAGAGTTTTGGAGGAGCTATATGACTGTTTGAAAGAGACGAGGAGATTGGGATTGTGAGAAAAGTGGGAGATTGTGGAGCGGTGGTGGTGGATTTTCTGAGCAGAGGAAGAAAGATAGGTGGAAGGGTTTTGATTAAGCAAAGGAAACAATGGCAGAATAGAATGGCACCTCAGAGACTTGAGAGACGGAGAAGAAAATTTAAGGAGCAAAATATGTATAAATGGGTTGGGGTTGGAGAAAAGGTTTCGATTCATTCCCTTAATTTCTCTTAAAGTTAAGTTTTCTTCTTCTCTTAAATTTTCATGCGTCTTTCCAACAGATTTATTTATGGACACCCTGTCTTATGTCTTCTTAGTTGGGAAAACTATCCTCCAATTCCTAGGGTAGGGACAGGGAGGGAAAAGAGAAAGAATGAAAGCCGTACATTTACCAAGAACCAAATACAGTTGTGCATTACACCAGTACTTTCTCCCACTTTCTCCTACATAGGCAAACATCTCTTAAAACGCTTCCCTGAAGAAAGCACTGCCTCTCATTCTCTCGTTTGGCTTAAATATATTTTTAAAAAACCATGTTTATAGTCAAGAGTATTGGGGATAAGAAATATAAGGAGGGAGCGGAATAGACACTGCTTGGAGAAGAGAGATGTAGAAGAATAAAGTGTGAATGAGGAGGAGGAGGAATTGTTCTCTCCCTGTGTTTACCGTTATTTAAAACCGCGTTCCGCTTCTTAGATTCTTTTTCTTCATTTGAAAATAGATATGAATGTAAATTCTCACAAGTTGGAGCAAGCAAACAAACAAACAAGAGCAGGGGAGGATTGGGACGACGTAGAAGAGGTTTTTCTCGGTGAAAAGGAAAAGAAAGGTAAAAAAAGAGAAATCCTCCATTTCCCAATCTCATCACTGTCTTAAATTCATGGCAGATTCAACCATATTTGTTATCCTGACTGGGAAAAGGAGAAACCGAATGGGGACGGAAAAGTAACCCCAAATTGTATCTCTTTACTTACAAATGAGACAAGTATGTAAAACATGAGGTGAAAATGTGGCGAGTTCAACTAAAGAACCAATGCTTTACGTTACCGGGGAGAAAAGAGAGAGAAAACAAGACAGGAGAAAGCGGAGAAGAAGATGGACACGAAAGAAAAGCTATGGAGGATACATGCAAGCAAACACAAGAATCTCTGCAGTTTAAAAATGGAGAAAAAGAGAAAGCAACAACGTTTGTACGAAAGAAAACAAGGAAATGCTGTAGAAGGAGCACGTAAAATCATTGAGAGGAATCCCTCTAGAACAAGCTACACAACATTTCAAATCTGACTTGTTCATGTTCCCAACAGATCTTTTCAAACAGGCATCTGGGTATTCTTTATTACAACAAGCTTTTTATCATTCCCGCTTTCACTGTTAGTCTCAAATCTTGAAGAAAGCAGCAATTTTCTCCTTACTTCATGTTTATCTTAAGATGTGATTCATAATTGTTAAGGTATCCGGTTCTATACAACGAAATGAAAAATATATGCTTTAAATACAATACAGTTTTAATCGGTTTAATCTGCTTTATCTCTAAGAATATTGGTTCGCCAGCCGTTATTTAAGCCCTCTTTCTTATATAGGTGAAATAGGGAAGTAGCTGTCCTATGCTGTAAGAGGCAAGTGCTTTTGAAGCTAGTCCATCTTACTAACCCTCTAATTAATCTTTCAGGATACTGCACATCCACTATGTAAGCGTCGGAGAGGGTGAGGAGAGCTTGAGATGTAAGGATAAATACGCAACGCAATGTAATGTGCAAGACCTTGCCTGAGATGCAGTGGTCGGTACAAGCGGTTGATAATTTTTTATCTAAGGTATGCTGAATCACTTTGCAAATTAATTAGTACCTCCATCCTGTGAGAAAAGAAGTAGAATATGTCCTTATTTTCTTGGAGGCTGGAGTACAAATTGTGAATACTACAGGTTCTAACTATCTTAAAAAAATGTATTCAAGCAAATGCGCAGCTCAAAGGAGTTATAATAAGAGGAATGATTAATTATTCGGAGGGCTTATTCAAATTCTTGATTACTAGATGTAATTAATTAAATAAAGATTACATACAATTCTTGCAGCTAGAATAGAATATGTTTTTAAAATTTATTTTACCGGTTCTGAATTTGGCAGGACAAACTCGAAATGTTGTATGGATTTATCTCTATATGCACTACAATCTAAACTTCAACTAGGTTTGTCAATTAACTATTAATAAAGAATACAGAGTTCAGCATTAGTCTACTATAGCATTGACACGTACCAGACCAGATTAGCAACAAGCTTTTACTATTTCCGAAAATCTAATCCCTGCTCTACCGGCGAGCTCTCAGCGTAATGCTAAGTCCGCTAGTGAAAACTGCATTTCCGTCAACATCCAGACCGGTAGTACTAGTTCCGCCCCCACCTGTCACCTCAACATTTCCTTTTCCAGCTTCTAACTCTTTAACCTTCAATCCCGTCTCTTGTTCACTTCGTATTCCGGGTTTACCTGTTGGAGAGGAGGAAAAAAAGACGAACTGTTAAATTTTGAATAATTTCTTTAAATTTTCTCGCATCTAATTACAAAAAAATCCATAACGACGTACCCGGTTCTTGCTCTGGAGGTGCTACATTGACACTCAGGTCGGCTAATGTAGCCTTGCCTGTTACAGTTAGTCCAGTGTTTTTGCCCATAGATGAGCCTGTCTCATGTTTAATAATTGTTGGCGCATTCTTGACTTCTGCGTTTCCTCTGATCTTTGCTCCTTTGGTGCCTTCCTCCTTGGATCCAGCGGGAGCAGTAGTCCGAGACTGAGAAATGGGCGTGTCTTGAAGAAACGCAAGTAACTTTATACATTAACGCTATTACAAAATCAAAAACGTTTATTTGTTTCCAATGTATTTTAAGCCTGTTGCATCATTTCGACAGTAGAATCTAACTACTCTCGATACAATAATGAAGCAAAAAAATTAGCAAATACCTTTCGCTTTAGAATCTGTCGTATCAGAATCTCTCATGCGACGCCCAGCTGTGGCGAGTATCTGAGTCACGGCATCTTCATTAGGTGCTAGCGTATCTGAAATCCGAGCAGTCATTAATAAGAAAGATACCCATGTAAAACATTTAAAGTAAACACTATTGCTCTCATCATTCCCCCCAAATTAGCAACATTCACTTGAGTCTAAATTTGGCTTTAAATTTCTCAAAGAAAAACAAAATACCTGCTTGAAGAGCCTGTGTAACGGTTAATGATCCAGAATTTCCTGTATAGCCTTGATTCCCGCTCATCTTGACTTTTTTCAGCAATCTTTTCCTTCTCTCAGACCTAGTGACGAACAAAAATACTTTCACTGTATTAATATCCCTTTTCAATGTTCCCACTTTTGTGACTTGTATGAATATTCTACCTTCCGTGGCATCTGATAATTTAAGCACGTGCAATGCTATAATAAACATCTATTTTATATCCTGGCGGCGGAGTCGTACAAAGATCTATGTGAGTCCACTTATCTATCCCTCTGTGCCTCCTAAAAAATTCGCATCAATAACCTTGGCAAATAATTACTCATGTTGAATTATTTGCAAACTGTACTCTTATCAAACTGTGATCCAAATCTGTAGTTAACCTCTGAACTGTTTACATATCAAGGGCTTGAAAAGCTCGCAGAAATTCCAGCTCAGATAGCTGCGGATTATGCTTGTAGCTAGTAAATGACTACACTTTGTGTACTTCCTCCAGAAATTAGAGGAATATAACTACATATGCATTTAAGATCACATATTTAATTCAAGCTACAAATCTACATATGTGAGCTAGATAAATAGGGACTGGGTGTTCACAAGCTGCAAAAGCACATGGGGTATATTTAGATTGATTTCAGTGATGGATGTTCTAAAGCAAAATCCACTCATTTCATGTAGTCTGCAATCAGAGTATCAAACTCCGTACATTATCTTATCATCCTAATCCCACTAATGCTAGCACTGGACTGTATCTGCGGTAATCAATAAAGAGTCAAATAATTACTTGTCATCCCACGGTAAACACATGATGTTTTCCTCACTCACAGAGACCATGACTAGATTAAATTCAGCAGTTATCAGCTCACTTGAATGTAACTGAATAAAAACAAATAATTCGTCATGAATGAATAATTTTCCTCAGTGCATCTGCCCTCGTCCAGTATTCCATTCCATCACAATCAAGTCATGAATTAGTATAACTGTTTTGGTTTTTCGAAGAAAATTATTGAAATTTTGATATTAAATTTACCATACGAAGAAAGGGACGAATCTTCTCCTAAACTATACATGCCGAAGCAGAAGTGTTAAGCGACCTGCCATTGAAACTTGAGGAACTCTGTGGAGAAATTTAATTTGACTACAGGAGGATACAAAGTGAATATTTTCTACCTTCTTATGCATCTAAAATCCGGATTGAAACCCGGTACACATAAAAATGTAGATTTTAGAACGGGAGAACAATTGAGGGGAATAGGAGAGAATAATGTGTGAAAATAATCTTGAGGATGGAATGGAATGACGAGAGCTGAGGGCTGGATTTGGTAGCCACCATAGTATATATGGATGGATAATATCCTTGGAAGGGGATTGGGGTAATAGATTTTAAGAAAGGTATTTAGGATGAAGATCATGAAAGTGCGACGTGAGGGTTGGGGTGAGTATTTGAGTGTGGAATTAATCTTAATAGGGAATAGGGTTGTGAAATTTTCGGGAGACTCTGCCATTCTTAGGAAAAGCAATCAAGGTTTATTGTGATTCCGGTTGTCTTTGGAAAAGATGGGTGGTGATGGTGTGGATGGGACGTGTCTGTATAAGAAATAGAGGGTGGGGTTAGATAGTAACAGGAAACTAAGGTAAACATTGTGCATGAGGCGGGATGTACACAGGATACAAGCGAGTATAGATTCTTGGTGAAAGCAGGGAGGGAAAGCACGGGAGAGAAATGAGTTTGAGAAAAAAGAGAATTTGAATGGATGAATAAATGGGTGACAGTATATTGGGGTAGATTTTGAGATGTGTTGGTTGTGTGGGAGAAAGGAGTGGAGAAAGTATTGGCAAGTGTTAGATTGGGAGATGAGGTGGATTAGGTTCTTGAGAAGAGAGTGGAATGGTTGGTTTGAAAATGAAGCGGGTACTATTCGGGTAGCATATGGACGTGTGGATTGACATTGGCGGTGTTGGTGATGTGAGGGTGGAGGATGGGCTGAGGATAGTGGAAGAGAATGAGGGGTAACATTAGGTGGATGGCAAGAGAGAAAGTATATGGGTAGTGGGGTAGATGGGAGGAGGGGGTTGATATGTGTTTTGTGTATGTGTGTGTGTGGTGGATGCGGTGGTGGGAAAAAGTGTAATGGTTGAAAGTGTGTGAAGACTGACTGAGTGGGTAAGAGACAGAAGCCCGGGTTGACTGGAGAAAGCTGGAGAAAGGAGGAGGAGGGGAAGAAGAAGAGTGGTAGTTTAGAGAGGTTGGCGGGGTTGATTGTGAGGGTGGAAGAAGAAAATGTGGCCATTTGAATGCATACAGTTGTCAGTCTAGCAACGTTTACGTTCCTACGTTCCATTCACGTTCTCATCAGTCCTGGAAAACGACTTGACATCTGGGCCTTACTGATTCGGTCACTGTAATTATCCCTGATTTACTGCTATCTCATATCCAAAGGATCGATCCATTCAACCCGCTACATATACCCGCCCTTCGGGGAAAGCGGCTAAAAGGGAGACGAGAGATGTCCTCTGAGTGAGAGAAGAAGAACATTTCTGTGAATTCTAAGAAGAAAAAAACTCAAGACTTTTTATAGCTATCCAAACCAATACCCGGGAATACTCGCTTCCAACGGTGCTCTAAGACTGTTGCCCATCCTCAAAATATATCCTGTCACCTCCCTCCCGGAATCCCTACCTCAGACCTCCACAAACACCCATCGGCAGAGGAGATATAGTTTGTGTGGAGTGGTGGATAACATAGTTCCTCACGTATCAGCTTTCCATCCAACAAGGACTATCTTGTTGATATTCGCAAACGTCTGACTTGGCTGACTGAAAGATGGGGCATGAGGAGACGGAAAACACCCGGGTAAGACGAAGGTGATGCAGATGCGGGTGAAAGGAGCGAGGAGAGGGTAGGGACAGGCAGAGAGTACTCAAGCCCAGTACTGAGTGGAGGAGGAGAAGAGGGAGAGAGAGGAGGGATTGAAAGCCATTCAAGACATCCGTCTACAGGCTGCCAAAATCTATCTGTTGTCTCCAAAAATTACCTCTATTATCGGCCGAGTGGCTGGGTTGGAGGCCGTAAATTTTGAGCGGGAATGATTAAATTATACCGGGAAGATGGCATCTTCTCGCGCTCTCCTCTCATTACCGCACCAAGATATTGTCTCCGGAATGGATGACGAGAATGGATCTCACCACATTCCCAAACCCGGTGAACACGCACCCGGATCATGTTATCCCTGTGAAGGACGGGGATGGTGTGATGGTATGACAAAAACCCGGGTAGCTAACTATCTTGGCTCAAGCCATGTTCCCTCTTCATTGATCTGACAGGAGGGGAAATATAGGGAAGATAGGGATATGTGTGAGACGCTGAGGAAAGCTATATGGAGGAGAATACACATACCCGGCTGGAGCGCAAGGATGGGCTGGAGATAATTGTCCAGTCGGGTTTTTTATGAAGCATTCAAATGGGCAATCTAAAATCCAACTGATGGGAATTTAACACGTTTCCAAAATTATTATCTCTAATATATTTGATACGTGAGAAGGGAGGCGGAGGCGCCTAAGGAAGGCTTTGGAGAAAGCGCCCCGTAGCTTTCACTTTGAAGGCTCCGGTCGGACACCCTCCTCTCTGCTGTCTGAGCCATTAATGCCAGAATGGGAGGATTGGTGGACGGGTGAATTGTGACAAGGACGGGATGAAATTATGATTGGCTTCTGTGGATAAATCAAGAGGGGTTATCGCTGAGGATGAGATTCCTTTTAGAAAGGGAGAGGAGACAAGTCGGAGAAATAAGGCTTTTCCACCCCATACAAGCGGAACGAGTGACGCACTGGAGATTCTGTTCTGGAGAAAATAAAGCTGGGGAGGGGGAAGAGAGAGAAAGTGGGATTTTGAGTCTCATTTAAATGTAAACCATAAACTATGACAAGAGTTAATTAAATGCATGCTTCAATTACTTTAGCAAAGCCAAAATGGTAATTGCCTACAAGCCAGGAAAATATGCCAAGGGGGCGGGTGGGAAAGACAATAGGAGGGAAGAAAATATTCACAGCATACAATGAAAATTACAAGAAACAAGTACAAAAAGATTGAAAGCTAGAAGAGAAAGCAAGGACTTGATTGAGGAGGGACGGAGCGGGTTTGTGAAAGTGGAGAAAGTGCAGGAGGGAGGGGTTGTGGAGAGTGAAAGGGGTAAGGAAAATAGCTCTGGACATGAGAATGAGGAGTGATTGTTTTTGTTGTTCCATCAAAAAGTTGGATGGGGAGGGACAGAAGGAGGAAGGACGGGAGAGAGAGAGAAAGAGTGGAGAAAGTCTAGAGTTGGCGGGTGTTTACAGGGTGGCCATAATTTCTGGGGACTGGTGTTTAAAAGCTTTTGTCAAAAGTCAGCCCTGGGAGAAAGGCATTCAGTAATGTCGGACCGTATTAAGGCAGTGGGGGAGAGGGGAAAGAAGGACGGGGCGGCGGCTGGAGGAGAAGCGGATAGAGGAAGACAATGCTCCTTCTCCCTCAGAAACATGTTTCAGGGAGAAAGTACGGAAGACGTTGCTTAGAGTGAGCGCTCCTATCAGCTCAACGTCCCTTGTCCTCTGCTTGTCCTCTTCCATTAGAGTGGGAGAGTTTCCTGGATGCCGAAACATAAATAAGACCTCTTCCACGTCACTCTCACGTTTCACTAGCGTTCTTTCATACTCGATAACCATCGTCCCTTAAGCCTTATTTATGTCACTAGGACCATCTCTCTCTCCCTCCTTTCCCCGCTATAGTTTCCCCTTCCGTGCTTCTCGTCTCTTAAGAACAATCCCGCCATCACACATACCCCCTACTCACTATACAAACCAACTGAGAAAACAAATTCATCTCTGATCTTTAGGAACCAACAAAATCCTGTAGAAGCAGCTTTCTTGAAGATGTTGACATGCAAAGCTGAATCAACCTGCAACTTTTGTGCTCAACTTTTCTATGATTTTCTTCATTACCTGTACTCAAGGATTTTAATTCGAAATTTTCATAGCTAGTATTTTAATTGAATCTGTTGAAATGTGAAACAGTACAAGGCATGTCGGAGCTGTACGAAATTTTTATTGATCTGCTTGAAATACTGTTTTTAATATACGCTAAAAGTATTCACTTCGTGTACGTTGCCATTGTAATTACTCTTGCAGAGTAATCTTGTCAAACGTATCATAAAACCTGTCATTTTAACTCCAGTCAAGTCTTAACATGCACATTAGCCATGCAGTAATAAACTGGAACTAGGTTAAATTTACTTATTTTTCCAAACAGTGCAAATTCTAAGTGTTACTCAATCCTGGTCAAGTCCTGCATGACTCGGCTCAAATTGATGTGCCTCGCTTCTAGACATGTATCATTTCCTTAGAATTGAATATTAATAATTATTATCATACATACAACATAACTTTGTGCTAGCTTTTACTTGTAATTTAATCCGGGAATCAGCATGCATTATCTCATCTAAGTGTTTGTGTGGTGGTAATGATAACCAGCCCAGTATAGACAACATATTATTCGGGATTACTTACTGAATTACTCATTCAAATCATTCTACCACCCGCTTTGAAGATTGAACAGCACTATATATAGTCGTTTATATTTATTAAGATGGGATTGAGGTGTACATGGGTTATTTAGCTCAAGGAAGGATCGGAGGGCAAGGGGCAAGGATCAATTATGTGCAGAATTTATAAGTGGGGTGTCTACGAATAACCTGGGCACATATAATGTAGAGCTGCCACTGTACTGCATATATTACATCTCTGATAGTGCTAATCCGGAATTTCCGGAGGAACGGAAAATATTTTAAAAGGATAATTTGCTAATTTAAGCTAAAGATTAATTCAAGTGAGTAGTAGGTTTATTGAGTTAAGCTTCTTGAATATCAGTTGTAAAAATGATAAGACATACATAAATACGGATGGCTATTTATTTTTTTCGCTTTTTGTCAATTAAAGTTTCATTTCCACATGTAGTATTTAAGTTAAGGAAGACTTTAAAAGACGTAGAAATTAATATTCTCTCTCTAAAGGAGTAAGTGGTAGAGAAGGGGATTTAAGGTCTATATTAAATGGTGCGTGCGTACACTCATTTGGGTTAGTTACAATAAAATTTTCAAGCTCGACATTGCAAAAAAATCTCTACTCTACAACTTAAAAAATAATAAAGTGAACAAACAAAAAATTTTTTCAGTTTCAGGAGAAAGTTCAGGATGATTCCAGCCTTAATTTTGCTCTCTGGAGTATTAACGGCAATAACAACAGTAGTAGCAGCCATATTTTGTAGGTGCAACTGTAGAGCAACTCACCAAACTGAGACTACTGCACTTTCAGCTAACTGTTGCGCTATCATTAATCCCTTCATCTGGAAGCAAAATGATGTTGAGAGTGGTGGGAATCATTTTATTCGGATGGGAGCTCCACCATTTTTTATTCCCTCCAATGCACGAGTTCCGATAAAGGGCGGGTAAGTGCAAGTGTGCTGGAATGCATAGTAAAGGCTACAAATTTTTCTGAAGAAAGTAATTTGCAACTAGTTCCTTATAATTCAATGTTGCTTAGATATAAAAATTTGTTTTTTAAGTAACGGGACAATCCATCAAGTTAGTCAATCTAACCGACGTGATGACGTACACCAAAATCTCTTGATGTCAACCACGAGGATGATTCAACATGTGTAATGGGACTGTTAATGAGAGAAAATAAATCCAGATAAATCCACGTTTCTGTAATAATCCTGAGAATTATATTATTCTTCTTTGTTATTAATAATTCCTCGTGGTGCATGGTATACATATGGTTTCATTTTTGATAAAAGGCTCATCAGATTGCATAACAATTCAAGGCCTAAAGGTATGTCGGCACACAAGGATCTTGAATCATAAGATTTCATGGATTTTTTTGAGTTTAAAAGTACATGTTCTTCCCAACTACAGAGGATATTTTTAAAATCCAGAGCTAGCAGCCGCACTTTTAGAAGAAACACAGAAATTGCGGTATAAGACGAGAACATAAAAGCCTTTACGATTTGGCAACCTCAAAGCTAATTTACAGTTTAGGCCAAAAACTTAGAGAAAGTAGTAAAAACATAGAGACAAGGAGATTGATGGCTAATGGGATGACGTTTAAGGGATCCGGGATATTCTTCCAAGTTTACAGTATATATATATGCGCTAAGCAAATGTAAGGTTATGGAAGAAAACCTGCGAATGTGGATACAAGAAACAACATAGCGTTGCATATACAGTACAAAGAGTGGTATAGAAAGACGGAGTCAAGAGGGATGTGATGGGGGGAGAGGCGGCGGTAGTTAAGAAGGTTGAAAATTTGAAAATAGTAGAATCGGAATTTTAGATATTGCGGTAATTTGAATAAATGTGTTGGGAAACTTGTAGTTGGATGAATTTTTGGCTGGTTGGCGGTGCTAAATGCAGAGTGAATGGTGGGTGCGCGCGGGGATGTGTGCCAAAGAGAGTATGATAATGAAGGTTGAAATCAAGTTGGACGCGGAGAGGATTTATGTGTCTGCATTCCATGATGAATTTGCAAGTAGGGATTGTCAAGCATTTCATTGTAAAGAAAGTTTGTAGAAAACTTGTGTCCCCATGGCAGGGGGGTGAAAGTCGTAAGAAGAAGAGCAAGAGACAGGGATCCTCGGGAGTGGGACTTTCTCTCATGGCGTCAGCAGAGCCGACAGGAAGGAAGAAAGACGACCGTAGAATTCAAGACTTTAACTAAGCTGGCATTTGCTCCCGTCCTTAACAGATATGAAATCAGACTTGTGCACATCGCTGATCAGAGTAGAAGCTACACCAATAATGCATGTCTACTCCAATCATCTCGCAGTTGTTGAACCAAAAACATTGTTAACCCTGTAGGTTTAACGCTAGAAATGTTTTAAGAGAAATCATGGCTGGACTCTTGACATTTTTGAAGGGTGGCAAGAATTTACTGGTCCCATTACTTTTTGTGACTAAATCAAAGCTGCAACATCTAAAAATGATATCAAAAGCTTGATTAAAGGTTCAAGGACACGTAGACGATTAAAGAACCAAGTGTATCAAATAAAAGCACTCAAAGCTGTAAAATAATCTAAAGGTTGTTTAAAAATTCAAAAACTCTCCATGTTTGACATCCTCAAATGCTGTCAAGTCGTACCGTATTACAACTACCTGATCAAGGAACGTGTATGGATGAAGCGATAATTTTTAGCTTTCTCCTGCTACGGCCGACTTGGATTTCTTCAGCTTCCCGTCTTTGCAGCTTATAATGTGAGCGATATGGAAGCTGTTGGTGATGCTAGAGCTGGAAAGCGGGAGGATTGAAGTTGGTGATTAAAATTGACGAGGATGGAGAAATGTGGAGGGTGTGAAAGGTCTTTTGGGAAAAGAAAACTATGGAAGTAACGGAGAGTTAGTTTGACTTGCATACTTACTTGGCGGCAAGTGGCACAGAGTTTTACACGCCTAGGTTCTATGACGGAAGAGGCAAAGCCCTGGAGGAGAAAGTCTATGAGGAACGGAAAAAGGATGGCGGTGGCAGAAAGTTGGAGAGGAATGATGTGATGAAATGAAGGGGTCATAACAATAAGATTTCATGAGAAGTTATTGATGGGAGGGGAAAGGGTTGATTGGGTTGGCGGTGGTGGGATTAGGACAGGAGACAGAAATAGGGGCGGGCGATAGGATAGGGGCAAGATGGAGGAAAGCTAAGGGATTATAAGTTTGCCGGGCGGATGGAGGAGAAAGCCTGCTGGGTAAAAATATGAAAAGCGGGAGGAAAAGAAGAGGGTAACAACACATACATTATGATTACTACGTTCTCAAGAAATCACGTTGTTAGCCCATGCTTTGGGCAGAAAATAAAAAAAGTTGCACAGCCCAGCCCAGAAGGTGCAACAAGGATGGACGATGGGATTGGGATGCGAGACCCGGGCAAGCTATGACCCACCAGGATTGAGTATGGAAACGTTTTAACTGTTTTTTGTATGTGTGTATGATGTCTCTGACAGTTTCTTAGAGCAAGCCTAGGATATGCCGGTTAAGAAACTGAGAATCCAAGGAGCTGGAGAAAGGAGTTATCCGGGAGCTGAATGGAGAAAGCAGTGAAAGTTTCATGTAGACAAGGAAATGGGTGCATGGGAAAAAGGGATATAGATGCGGATGAAATGGATACGGATCGATAATTAAAGAAATGAAGAAATTCTAAGGAACGGTCACGTCAGAGTCGTAATGTCAACGGAGAAAATTTGTACGAAATTTCCAGTTAGCTTTCACCCATCTCAGAGTTTTGTTTATACGACGAACGTGACAAGTGGAATTTCACTACACTCTTCTCCTCTTCTCAGCTTCCCACCCTATCCCCAGCTTCGCCACCCTCTCCAAGCAATCCCAACCGGGTAACCCCACCCCCTCAGTCTTAGCGTCACTTCCCACACACACATAACACTTTAAGAGAAACGAAGAAAGTACTGGTGAAAGACGGGTGGACGGCGGGGAAGATTGAGAAAACTTATATGTAATCCTATACACTGAAGGAGAAAGCTACCTGAGCGGATGGCGGATTTGGCTACCAGGATGGGATACCGGGTCTTTGGTGATGCGGCTAAAAGTTTATACTCAAAGTCGGCGGAGAAAGTCCTTGTGAATAAGAGAGATCCGATCCAGCCGATTCAAGGTTTATAGGACCGGAAGACAACAGCCATGTAACAAAGAAAAGAGGATGAGGAAGGATGTAAATAGAGGAAGCCCCATATAGTAAATAAGTGGGTAATAGAAAGTATCGAGTCTATAAGTTGAGAGTAAAAGATAAGCTCATCCTATGCTTTCACCCCAAACGCTCCTTCTTTAATTAATCACCCTAACTATTCCAACTATCCTTAATTACTTCACACTCTTCACACCTCAACAGACTTCAATCTGGAGCAAGTGAAAAGGGAGACTCATTCCAGCCATCCACCCCTTTCAAGAGAGGATATAGTAGGTGAGCGGAGAAAGCGCGGAGAAAGTACATAAATATACTTAGAAGGAGATAGAACATCTCTGAGGCGGATACAATTACAAACACCAACCCCAAACTGTGCCTCTTCCGAAGCTGTAAGAGACACCGACTTTGATAAGAAAGAGAGCATCTTGTCCTTTTGAAGAGCCACTAATTTAAAAGCGTCCAATCTTGTGGAACACGGTGTAAACAAGTTTCTCAACCTTTGATGAAAGCCAACTTTCAGACTTGTCTCCACATCTCCTGCACGGGAAATTAGTTATCGAAGCTGAAAACATTTTTATTCCCTCCATCCAACCGGGTCATCATTAAAACTGCAAGAATATTTTATTAAATCTTATAGGAAGTGCGTTCAGTTGCAAAAACTTCAGTGTCGAAGCAATACTGAGGGTGAAGGTGAAAGTAGGACGAGAGCGTAAAACAGTTCAATAAAGCTGGCAATTCAAGGAATCAAGCCTTATTTGAAGAACACACAAACATAGGATTAATGTGAAGGAATTTCGAAAAACAAATCCATTTTACTCAATCCAACATCATTTGATTCCCGATCTGAAATGAATGGAATTAAGATCCTCAGCTCTGAACGCCATGTAAACCCATCTCTCTGATGTTGGATAAACGCCGAGTATGCACACTTGGAAATCACAGATTGCGACCAAGCTAGAGTTGGTGTCTCTGGATGGAATGGCTCAAGAGCGGGAACTGAGATTTAAAATATCTCTCTTTGATATCCGATTTATTTCCAAGGATTGATAGGAATGACGGAGGAATTAGGAGTAAATTTTCTGATTGGCTAAGCAAGGGGTGGGAAGAGGATGGGGGTTGGAGGAACGTGTGTAGTAGGACGAGTAGCTTGGGAGAAAAGTATTTGTGAGGGGGTATTAAAGTATTTGATGCTAGTAGTCATGTAGTTTATAGATGTCGTAAAGAAGCATCAAGGGAATGAGGCAATCATAGCTCCCCCTACACTCTCTTCCCATCCCAAACCAATTGATAAGAGAGACAACCAGAGAGAAAGTCGGATCCAGTTTAAGGATGAGTGAATACGAGAAAAAAAATCCTTGTTTGTTGCCTGGCCAGTGTTATCATCTTCTCTCTGTACTTGCAACTTTCTCTCCGTGTCCAACCACTGCTTCCAAGTTGGACACGGACATATATAAGACACAAACTTGCTCCGAATCGGTGAGGTAAATACCAAGAGGACGCAGGCAATGTCACAAACTTTTACCCGGATCCCATCTGTCCCAGTATGTTAGAAACAACTGATACAGCTGCGATGGTGGTCAGCGAGTAGAAAAAACGTTTTGAAATACATGATTTCTAGTTAGTTTAGACAAGTCTGAAATTTTTTTCAAATGATTCCTTCCCGCATATCCGGAAACTGGCTATCTGAATGCATAGAAAAGGGGTAGAGACGGACGGAGGCAATGCAGCTTAAGGTTCTTTCTAAGGTAATCCATAAAATAAAATATGGTGGTGGGGTGATGTGATGCCCGAATAGGATTTTCCATCCCAAAAAAGATTCCCTTCCTCCAGATGGACTCCAGCGGATGGACAATGCCGGAGATGAGGTAAGACATTGTTTTAAGACCGGAAACTACAGATTGTGACAGTGCCTTTGATGCTTATTTAGGCTCTTCAAGTAGGTATACAATAGCGCGTGTATGCTCGTCTTCCGGACTATTACTCTTATCCTGAATCTTGATACTCTGCCATAGTTTCAGCTCATTCTTTTGCATTATTTTCCCTTAACTCCGGACTGCAGAAGTACTTTCTCCATTTGCATCACCAAGAATAACAACCTACTTGCGCGTATGGAGAAAGTGTTCATTTTAAGGAGAAAATGCCACTAAAACTACGCAAAATTTTATGAAACCATATGATCAAAGTTTTGTTGTGTATGCGTGAAGACGCAGTAAGACAGTTTTTTATTTTTAAAAGTACTTTTCAGGCGCAAATATTGTTTGTATCGCATTTAGTATAACCCCAGTCCCGTCCCACGAATGGTATACGTGGAAGTTAAAGTTGGGAATAAAACAAAGACAGCGGGTAATTTAAAAAGATAAAAGTAGTTTTTAAAAGAGATATGCGTGGTAGAAATTACGATGATGATTATTTTCTTGGAAAGTGTAAAATGGCTCTAGGAAAAAGACAATTGCTTTTAAGAGGCAATGCATGGGATGTGTGTAAAATGTAGATTAGGGAAAGCGGCGAGGCATATACACAACAGGATGAAACCCTGACCAGTTAATACCCGGCAGGCGAACATCATCAAAGCACCACCTATAGGAGTTTATAGACAAAGGTAGACGCTGGGAGGGTAAATAAAAAATACAGAACCATTTAGATTCCAAAACCAACTTCACTTGTGCATGTATATTCTCGGGATGAGGTAGAGAAAGATGATGCGGATGATGAGAGGGATGAGTGGCAGCAGTGTGGAGCGGTTGGCCGGCAGGCAGACGGGTAGACCGGACAGATGATTGGAAAGGGATGGTTGCGAAGGTAGGATGAGGATTTGGTGAAAGGAGTGAAAGTACTATAACGGTAGTAGATGGGTAGGGAGGAGGAGCGGACAAAGTAGGAAGTGAAAGTAGATAAGGTTGAGAAAAAGCGGTAGTTACGGGAGACAAGATGAGGCCGGGATAGTTTTGGGAATGTTCTTTTCTCCTCTGCGCTAATGTCTAATACGTCCCTGTATTTGCTAAGTTGACGGAGTTAGTGAGTGAGACTCTTGAGGAGTGTGTGAAAGTTGAGAAGGGTTTGGGGACAAGGAGGACGAGAGGAAGAAGAAGAGGCGGAGGAGATATGCACCAAGGAGGAGACCATTTTCCCTCTAATTTCCCTTTAATTCTGGAGCACTTAATTTGATCTATGAATATCATTCCAGCGTCCCTTTTCCTAGTTTCGCATAGTAAGTACTCGATTTAAAAGGCCATCTGCTTACTATGCTTTACCTCCCTGTTCACATTATCCATCAAGCCTCCTCCTTCCTCCTAGCTACTCCAAACGAAACTCTAATTTCAGACAACTTTCATCCTCCTCCTCAACCTTCGTCTTCTTCTATCAAGACTCACGGAGAAAGCAAGAGCAGTCGGGCTGGTAAGAAGAGGTAGACAATTTAGAATTTTATGCCAAACAGCTATAGATAGACCTTGGGAGAGAAACCCAGGGAGAAGACTGTACATGGCAGAAAAGAGAGTTAAGGCCTACTTTTCTCCTACGTGATGTCAATTGTCTGTTATATTGAAATCAGCTATGGATGACGGCATAAAATAATGTGAAATCCAACAAATGGAAGAGAAAAATCATAGCCATTTGCATGCAATCCCACATTCTCCAGGATCTAAATTTTTTCCCACCCGGCTACCTTCAAAGCTCCTTGTTCTGTTTTTCCCTGGGTTTCTCTCTCCCTGGGCTCCTGGAATTGTCAAAATATATTACCCGGAGAACAATTTACGGTGGGGCGTAAATAAACTGGAGAGGATGAAGAGGGCCAGGTGCGATAATGAAATTACAAGGGAGCGTTCTGACATGCTTGAAAATCTTTAAGGCGACGTAGAGGGCGCCACGGACTTCCTTTTAGACATTCGTTTCAAGCAACATTTTTTATCATTAGTTTCCTTATGTGTTTGCTTATACACGTTGCTGATTTTGGTTGTACAGTTTCCTAGGTGGCGCCACCATATTCATTCTCCAGTTTATCCTCAAAAGTGCAGGAAACCGAGCTATGAGAGCGACACATCAATATTTCCGGAAGCTACACCACTAGATAGCGTCGTCGTAAAAAAGTTCCATCCATGTGTTATCGATAAACTGATATTGATTTCAACAATATGCTCTTTAATACCAATTTACCTAGCTTCTACAGCAAATAAGCTTCCATAGTCGAGACAAATACAAGTAGCAAAGTGAAAGTTAATAGCCATGTGTGTACAGCGACGTAATTGAAAAACAAATGCCTGGGGAGAAGAGTGATGCGGCGAGGACGACCGTTTCAAACTGCTGAAACATGAAACAGGAACAGTTTGAAACGACAGTGGTTTCACAAAAGCTTGAATTATATCTGACTGGAATGAAGCCTTTGGTATTTTGAGGTTAATGTTGTCCAGCTTTGGAAGAGACTGTGAAAATGTTGTCGGGGCGCTATTAGTGGAGGCATTTGTATAATATTTTAGTTAATTGCTTGTGGAATTTGTTGGTGGCGGCAGTAAATTTTATGGAGGGAGATTCAATTGAGACAGACTGACCATGAGAAGATAAAGAATTGGGGGAATCGGCCATGTGCTCCGTTCTCTTGAGGGAAGAACTCTCCGAAATCGGGTGCAATAATAATAATAATTATGACAATAAATTGAAGAGAGAAAGTTTGGGAGAAAGGGTAATTGGGTTTGATAATAATTCTTGTCATTGGTGAGACCAGCAGTGATGGTTTAAACGATTCTCCCGGTCCAAGGAAAAGTGGAAGCGTTAGCATTGGATACATAAGTTGCTGGACCGGCTGCTGATTAATGGACATGGGTTTGATGATTCTGAAGGGAAGATTTTGATATTAAATCCAGGGATTTGTTATGCTCGGATGTTTAAAATAGTAAAGCCAATGTATGATAATCTGTAGAACAAAATGCACATTTCAGTAAGCATAACTCTGTGTTTCAACCCTTTGAATCTTTGATTCCTGCCTGAGTGAGACCTGAAGCATTCTACTTTCAAAACATGGGTGACAGAATCCCGGGGCGGGTAGCGCACGGAGGTAGCCATAGCTTCGATATAGAAGGAGCAAGGACAAGTGTCGGACATAATGGACGTTAAACGCATCCGGAGTGGAAAAGCCGGGCGATTAGAAGAATATATATACCACCGTGGTTCTCCCCAAGGAGGACAGAGAGAGCAGTAAGCGGGATGGAATATAACTGCGGGCATAATTTCATCCATGCTGGCTAAGAATTCAGGGAAATAACGGGTAGGGTGAAGCGACTACTTGCTGCCACTCCTCCCTAACTACAAATACAAACTCGGGGTTATCTCCAGAGTTTTATATATATTTTGACGTAAGTTAGTGTGTTAGTTAAGGTTGCCTTGGACTAAGAATGCATATTACTTCCGTGTTTTATCTTACGTAAAGAGGATATTAAGAGTTATATATGAGGCAAGTAATGCTGTAAGTGGAAATGTGATGGTGTTGGGGAAAAAGGATGGGGAAGGGGTGAGATGAGACGACGGTGTCTGTCTTGAATATGCATGGAGGAGGACAGGAGGATGAGGATGAAAAGATAGGAGAGAGGATGAAGAAAGCTTGCCCCTTACCCGAGCCTTCTGATGTGGTGTGTGGTACGGCAGTGATGAGGATTTGAGAGTGAGACTTGTAGGGGATGGAGGAAAGCTACGTTATCTTATGCTTGATCCACAATTTTGACTCATTCCCGAGTCACATTAAGGGTACTTTATGAAAGTGTAATTAAAAGCCGTGGAAGGAATTTACGATAATGATTGTCCACATGTGCGCCTGGCATTATTTATTTTGAAAATCCTATTCTCTTCTTCTTCCCTTCCCCAAAGAGATGAGGCGGGGATTTGAAAGAGGATTGCTGCATATAAAAGTAGTTAGGGAAAACCGGGAGGGAATAATGTGGAAGGAGGGAGGGAGGGAGAGAAGGAGGGTAGGAAAGCCGGGATAAAATACCCGAGAGGATCGCTGCTGCCGCAAAGAAAAATATTTTATCATAAATATATTCCGTCTCTTTAATTAACACTTAATTAACAAAAATCACCTTACGGGAACAAGAGCCGGAATTAATTTTCACTCCTGATCCTCATTGAAATTTTTCTGCATTAGTTACATCCAAACCCCGAAGCGAACCCCAGTCGGCTAAAGCTGTAGACTTTCTCCGGATCTCGTGGATCTCTGTTATACGCTTAAGCCATCTGAAGCCCGGGTAAACTGTATGGCCCGGGTAAACGTATGCTAATATGAGGCTGGAAACCACTCAGTCTGCAAGTTACGGCTGGCTACCGCTCCTCTAATATCAAACGTGCACATCTAAAACTAAATAATCCTTTTGGTGATTAAAGTTGGGAGAAAGTAAAAAATTACAAACCTAAATGAAAGCATTTGTACGTGTTCTGAAAACTGAAAATTGATATACTCCTGTTATTTATCCTAATTTTTATTGAAACATAACAAAGGGAAGCATCTGGCTGCTCTGATTTTTCATAAACTTTGTACTTATGCGCAGTAACCTTTATGAAAAATCCAGAAGGCTAGCTAGCACCTGCTTTCATTGATTTTTTTAGTCTAATTGATGCATGCAGATACTTGCAGGTACTTGCAGGTAAAATATTTTCATGTTTCAGGTACAGCACGAATGAATCTATAGTGTACTCAATAGTTATCTTAACTCATGCAGACTTTCACCTACTGCATTAGAGTTAGAGATGCAATAATGCACCTTTTGCGATCTGCAAATTTCTCTGAGAAATAATTAAAATCAGAATGCAGAAAACACGCAACAATTTTTGGCTAAACAGTCGGTAAAAGCACAATTATTATGTACCTACCACGAAGTGAAAGAGAAGAACCAAAATCTGGTATGTTAGAGGTTCCTTGTTGAAAGGAGGACAAATGTACTCGGTGACGTAGCTAATAGAGAGGGAAAAGAGAAGGGCGGGAAAAGACATTTGTTTGCAAGTTGAAAAGGAGCGAGGGAGATGAGATAGGGAAGAGGAAAGGGTAAAGGGGAGGGTGAAAGGGAAGGATGTGGAAGGGAAAGTGACAGAATACAGAGATACTTTGGAGAGAACATTGGGATTTACAAATTGTTTTATAAAGAGGCTGACAGAGGAAAAGTGTTGATGTTGTGAAAAGTGAGTGAAACCTAGAGGAAAATAGAGATGGCTCAGAGTGGGTTGATGCGTCAAAATAGAAGGATCCATGCCAGAAAATCTAAGAAACAAGAGGCAACATGCCACACGGACGAGAGCACAAGGAGCAACCCAATGGGAACATATGTATGGGTAAGGAGCTGAAGCTGAGTGAAAGAAAGGAGAGCGATGAAAAAGAGACAGAAGAAAAATCTCGTAACTTTACTACTACTCGATAGTCATCTTAACATGTATACATGCATACATCGTAGTAGCTTTCACTATATACACAAGTGATGCTGGGAGAATGCTAGGACAGAGCGAAAGACTTAAGATGGGCTAGTGCAGATACAAAATACAGCAAGCGGAGAAAGCAGGGGAAAGGAGAAAGATGACTTGCTACATCTATACGGAGTTTATGAAGGAGTGAAAGTTTTCTACAAGCTAGGGGAACAAAGCGACTCATGAATTCCATTGAGGAAAAAGAAGAAAGCATCCTTGAGCTTAGGCAGTGACGAAGTGAGTGCTTACAGACAAATCTGGGTGAGGTTCTATCTTCTACAGGATGGAAGATTTTTTACTCTGCTTCCTTTCACTCGATTTGCCTGTTGATTTCCTTTTTCTGGTACAATGTTATCGCCCCGATGTGTTACAAACTGACGAATTAGGTCTGTGGGCCGCCTAGTAAAGTTTTTTGCCACAATTATAGCATGTTACTGTTTTTCTTATACAAAGCTTGCCTAGTAACATTGTAAATCAGCCATTAATGAGGCCCCGGACATTGGTCATCTGTTTTCACTAAGTCACTAATTACAACTACTTAGAGTAGAGAGTAGAATTAGAAGTATGTCAAATGAAAAACATAGATTTTAGTTCTATAAATTTTAATAAATCCAACGTTTGATAGCAGGAGCAATCAGTTAATTATGCATAAGCTATAGGAGGCCCACCCACTTGAACATGCTAGCAGATGACGTAAAGGTAAGGCGGGAGATGGATTAATTCAAAATAAAGTGCTGGGTGCGAGTTGCAAAGAAAGTTTCCTAAAATGTACTATTAAAAAGTACGAAATGTGGGTAGAAGATGGAGGAATAAAGCAGAGATTATCAGGGGGAAGGAAGGAGAAGATGTGAGAGAAAGCGGTGAAAGTAGAATTAGAATATACGCTGCTGCTTAGTCCGGAGCAAGAGAAAGTTAAGGAGTTATGCTGATATATATTAGCGTAGTTGACTTGGTAGTGGTGTAAGTGCCTAGGAGGTGAAATTATATATATGCTATGCGGTTTAGCTCGTTTGGTTTTGTCTTGGGCTGAGACTAAAGTAATTGTAATCGAGAGGAGTATGGGTTTTATCGTATAGATATAGAAATAGAAGAAGAAACAGGAAAGGAGAAGATGGTGGCTTGAGGGAAGGAGGTTCGGTTAGAGGATAGGAAAGTGTGATGTGGAGAAAAGACAAGCAAGAGTTGATTTGTATTTGAAAGGATAATTTGAGAGACTCATTTTATTATCTTGGCTTTCCAAGTTTGGGGAGGAAGAAGAAGAAGAGGGAGAAAGTGTGAGAGAAAAGATGAAACTATGCAAGGTTTATAGAGATTGAGTAGGTAGAAGAAGAAGAGGAAGGTGGGGGTGTGTGGCGGTGGGGGCGGCGGATTTGCTTATAAGAGTGGCTTCTGTCTTTCTTCTTTAGTTCGCTTGGCTGCGGAGGAGAAAGTATGGAGGAAGAAGAAGGAAGGATTCTCTCTCTCTCTCTCACACGCTCCTTTACGAGTATAATCAATAATGTAGAGTATAATCATAAATTGGAAAACTTTGGTAGTAATAATGTCAACTCACGTAACGCGTTTAAGATTAGCCCCACACAATGTCCACACTAAATCACTGATATTCCTTCCGCCCTCTGCATATTACACTCATTATTATACACCCCTGAAATTCCCACTTTCTCTCACTCTCTCCAAACTCCTCCACTTTCTCCTCCTCCGTCTATGTACGTCAAATCTCTACTCGTCTCATGTTAATTCCTACCATCAAACTGACTGTATCACATGGAAACACTACCAAGATTCCCAAAAAGCCCCTTTAGACAACAGCTCTAGAGTAACTTGCTCCATCCTATTATATTCTCAACCTTCACCATCACCCTGTCCGGGGGCTAAGTATTTAAAATCTTAAAAGTTTACCATATGCACGCTACTAAAAGATGCAATAAACTTGCCAGTTTTGTACCTTAAACTTCGTAATACCAGAGTATACGTTTGGCATTTCCTCTATCCACAAGAGTATCAGGCTCAGGCTCACGGAGGAGGTGAGCTAAACATTATTAAACGTAATTAATTTTACTGTTCGTAAATTAAACAATACCAGAAGAATTTTAAATACAACTTGTACGATTTCAGAGGTATCCACATTAATTCTTGACATTGAACCGGTACTGCAGATACAAGCTTTCACCACAACCAACAGACGGAAGGAACCTTACAGTCCTGCTTTGGGATTATCCAATTTGAATTTCGTTTATGAATTGGCAATAAAAAGCATGTGTGTATATGAATTTAGAATTTTGAAAACGGGGGATTCTCCGTTGAATCCAAGAACAAATTAAGATTGGTTAATACTTGGAGAAAGTAAGTAAAAAATGGTAAAACTGTGAGTTCTATTTGTAGAGCGAGCAGAGAAGATAGGGTAATGCGGAGTTGGGTCATAGGTCATACATTCTTGTGAAAGCGTAAGTGGGGGAGAGATAAAAGTATGGAGAAAGTTAGGAGAAAGCATATGATGTGAAGGAATGATGGGAGTTGAAGGGAAAGTGTACGGAGAAAGGAAGAAGAAGATGAGAAGAGCAGAGGTTTTACGTTAGCCTACAGTATCATCATGGTAAGTCTTAAGTTGGCTGCTAGGAGGCCGTGGTAGTAGAAGAGGATGGAGCTAAAGTTGTAATTGAGGGTGATGGTGGTAGTTAGGGTGGGATGGAGGGAGAGGTGGATAGAGTTTTTAGATGGTTTGCCTTTATTAAAGTTATATTTATTATAATTACTTGTAGGGTTAAATTAGTCGTTGGCGGGTGTGGAAATGGGGAATTTTTCATCATTTCTCTCTACGCGACGGGCCTAACAAGACTTGCACGTAGCATTTTTCCTCATCTCAACTTTTAATCTGCACACATTATGATGAAAAAAGTGACAGGAGGAAATACTCTTTCTGTACACTCTCTTATCTCTACACATAATCTCAAAGAGGCATCCTGGGACTTGGCTATTTTACATGTGGAAATTGGGAGGGCGAAGAGAAAAAGAGAGATGAGAAGAGCTGTGCTGGATGAGAGGAGGAAAGAGGACAGGGAAGAAGAGTAGAGTGAAGCTCCTGAGACGAGAAGATAAAGGAAGAGAAAGCAACAAGACTGTAAAAAGACGGTCGACTTTCTCCTACGGTTCATCTGCTCTCCTTCTCGTCTTCCTTTAAAAATCCACCCTTGTTTTCCCCACCCCCTTCTCTTGATTTCATCCTGTCGGGGATGAGAAAAACAGAAATTAAAAATCATTGTGGTTAACAAGACACCCTGAAGATGTTGATTTTAAAAGTCTCCTTTCTCCACCTGTCTCATCAGCTTCAATGAGGGGATGAATGGAAGAACAAGGGGAGGAGAAGCAGAAAGAGAGGTGAATGAGCAGATTGGAATTGGGGAAGGAGGAAAAGGTGACTATTTTTTCAATAATCTCAAACTGATGGGCGAAAAGAAACGTATAAAGTAAAAAAGAGACAGAGGAAGGTGAAATTGGATGTAGAGGGATCCGAGGAGGGAACAAGAGCGGGAATAGAACTGGAGAAAAAAACAGACATTGAAATACTTTTCTAGCAGAGTTGAACACGTTTCTTTGTCAAGAGAAGAAGATACATGTGATGCCCTAATAGTTTATTGTGGAGGGTGCTGTGGATTCAGATCCGAACATCAGGAGGACATTGACTACTTTTCCAGGCTGAGTGCAGCAAGAGTAGAGGAGAAAACAAGGGAGAAAAGTGTGGAGCGTATATAGTTCCTCTGATCCAGCTTGAGGAGAAAGTGGATCGAAAGCTACAAAGAGCTACGCCGGATTGGGAGCGACAGAAAAGTTGGAGACAACCTGACGTCGGACAGGAAAGAAACAACGAAATATCGATGGTTCTAAGAAGATTGGACATGGAAAAGCATGTAGCTCCTCTCGGAATTCAAATATATGGCGGGCTGGAAGGGAAGGAGGCATAGGTAGACTTGTCAAGGTGTGAAATATTAAAAAAGAAAAACTCTTTGTAATCCCACAGGGAGTATTGGAGTTAAAGGGAAATAATGAAGATTCAGAGAGCGGTGGGTCAGCGAGACGGAGGATCCACCAAGTCTCTAGGGAAAACTGAATAAGATCCATTACCATCTATTTATCCCACCCTCTGGACTCTTCCATCTTTGACAAAAGTTACAAACTTGATGGAGCTAAACCACGGGAGAAAGGGACAATAACAGAGGGAGAAAGTCCGAAAGCGAACCACAAGATCAAAGTCCACATGCATAAGATACGCATTACGTAGCTCCAAAAAGAGATGTGAACGGGACACGAAATTAAATGTCGTGATAGTCCCGTATGGACTTCACACATAACCTTCGCGCTCATCTATCAATTGTCTAGGGCAGGAGGTGCTCTGACCTGGGATTTAGAGATTGACTTCCCCGTCCCTCATCTGCTTCCGTCAATGACGGTGAAAGCAGGAGAAGGAGGGTTGATTTCAGCTAAAAGGCAAAGCTGCCCCCTATTCAAAACATACAAGGATGAAAATGGTTAATACAGATATGCGTGCTATGCTCAAAATTATTTTCCGGTGAAAGCCACTGCTAATTATCAATCACATCACAGTAAGCTAACTATTCCAGAACGTTTCTACAGCTTTACAAAAGCTAGCCCTAAATAAAGCGACTGTCCAAGAAACTTACTTAACAGTATGGAAATATATATTTCATTGCTCAGGAGAAAGTTGATGGAAAGAGAAAGCAATGCTGTATTGACCTGATACATTGCTGCTGCAAAACTCAAACTCATGTGAAATATCCAGCTATTTTTAAATAGAAACCAAAACTATTTACGAAATTCAAATTTACACCAGGTTTAAACTACCACAACTTTACTGGATACAAGAAAGATGTGGAATTCCTCCACTTTACATATGTCTTGAGGAAAGTAAAAAGATAGCTAACAATCCTACTGTGTAGACCTTGACTCCAAACGGCGATAAGTTGAACAAAGAATGACTTGAACCGCCGCAAAGGTTAAAAACGATAAGAGAAAATTACCCGGAGAAAGTAAGGGAAATATCAACTAAATTTAAGATGAGGCCATCTCGCAATAATAAGACACGACTCCTGGAATTCCTTGCTCCCATAGATAGATTACAATTCAGAGCATAAAGAAAAGCTATTTGACGTCATTTGAAAAAGACAGAAGTAGACGGATAGATGGATAGTTTGGAGGATGGATGATGGCTGGATGGCGGAGAAAGTATGTAGGGATGAAAAGAGAAAGGGAGAATAGCCTGAAATAAGAGGAGGGTAGCCAGGGCCGTTAAGTTGGAGTAGCGGCTCTAGTCGCTCCAGAAAATGGGATAGTGCACAATAAAAACTTGTAAAACTTTTACAGTGAGGATGAGGGGAAAATATAAACGATAACGAGAATGTGGGATAGCATGTAGTACTGGGATTGGGAAGAGTAACGGGGGGGATGGGCGGACAAGAGAGTTGGAGGAGAGATGGATAGATGAAGAGGAAATGGATGGCAGAAAAATATATATAAGGAGAAAGTAATAGAAAGCAGAAATGCATGAGATGAAGCATACGAACAGTCAGTACAGAATATCATTCAAGTGAAGCAAAGTGTAGTAATATAGCAGATATGAGGAGGCATGGAAGGGAGCAATAGGAAAGGATGAGAAGAGCATAGAGTAAGAGATGTGTGTGTAGTTGTTATATTATTATGATGGTTATTTTCGAGGAGAGTGAGGGAATGGTTGGTGCATGTGGAATAATGGTAATAAAACATAGGTGATGTTCATCGATTATTTTTAACTTGTACAATTTTGACGTGGAATAGTAATAACCGCGATGATATGTAGAGTTGGCGTACATTTTTCTGAATTTTAAAATGACACTCTGTACGCTATGAAACGTGAGTGACGAGCTTTATTATAGCCTTCACATCTACAACAGCCTGGGAGTATATGGATGGATCCATCACGAAGACCATTTGCAATAACAAGAATGATGGCAATTGCCATTGGCAGTATACGGGGGAGGGGAACATTTTCAAATCCCCCCTCTCTCTCCTCCTCTTTAACCTTCCATCTCTTCTTGCCCTCAAAAAGGAAAGCATGTACACAACGTGCAAATAAGTGGAAAACGCATATATGAATATCTATAAACTATTTTTTTCCTCTATTATTATTTCCAGTTTTTTTTCCGAAAGCTCCTCCACACATTTCTTCATTCATTTGCAACTCTGTATTCTCGAAAGTCATTAGCTATAAGTGAGCCTTTCCGTAAATTTAAATTCTGTAGCATAGCAGTTTATAATTAATAAAAGTGAGCCTGTCAGCAACGCAAACTTCCGAAAAAACGATGAAGCAATTTCCAACAACTTTTGAATGTACATATATGAGATATTCACAGTTTGTTGTCAAATTTTGGTGTTGCTGTGAGCTAAGTATTTTTGCTTAAATTTTTTTTTTCAATTTTTAAATTTGAATTTTTAACTTCCAAGACTTTTTTTCAATTTTTAAATTTGAATTTTTTTTCCAATTTTTAAATTTAAATTTTTTGAATTTTGAATTCCTTCAAAAATTCAAATTTCTGCTAGATTAAATAGATGCGGGGGGTGTAATAATAAGAAGATGGTCAAAAATGCTGTAAATATATAGGTATGTAAACAGGATGTCAGCATTAACCTACTAAACGCAAACGTTTTATTCCATTCCTACTGCATTAACTACAGTACATTTAAGGTGATGCTTGGCGCGAAATATTCGTTACGTGTGTTGGAAAGCCTTAGGACTGCATTTAAATGCAAGTATAGGGTTGGCATTAACAAATACCAGGCACAGTGTAACCATTGGATTGCATTAATAAGAAGCACCATACTGGAATAACACTTAACTAATCATATTCATCATTATCGCTATCTGTTTCATCGCCAATCATATCTAAAGCTTCCCTAACGGCACCCACAAGCTCATCCAGCCAGTGAACTGCCAGCTCGCTCAAAAAGAGGACGCCACTCACAAAAATCAAGCGGCTCCAGAGATGAAATATTGAACCCATGATCGAATCATGCAGAGGTAAAGGTCTATTCGATTGCTTCCGAGAAGTTTCCATCAAGTTATTCAAAGTATACTCCGGTCGAACACTAGAAGCAAGTTTGAGGATTCGATGATATATCCCGCCTTCAATTTGTCTCAGAATGGCTCTGAATGCAAATCCTCCTCGCCACCCCCAGCTTGACCAACTTAATCTACCAGACAGTACTTTCTCCTTGCCGAAGACAAAGGGTTTCGTAGCGATTGAAGCTCTTCGGCCTGCCGGTACGTGGACCTGTCCAAGGTCGTGCGTGAAACCTAGTATTGCAGCATTGTCACACTTGAACGCATTCTCAAATGCTGGTTTACCACTCGAGTTAGTTCGAACTAGCGACTGGTATATGTTAACATCACGAGGGTTTTCATCCCTCAAGCTATATTCGAATTCGCTTTGAAAATATGTGAAGATGGGTAGCTCTCGCCCATGTACCAAATGTCTCTTATACTTCTTGTCGTCAATCAGGTCAAACTCAGCCGAAAATAACGGTATGGAATGCGTAGCCGCAAGGTCCACCTGAGCTTGTAGCAACTCATCAAACCTTTCCGGACCCCTCGGAGTAGTCATAGTGATGAAATCCGAGGCAAGGAAGCATTTGTAAGTGTTGCTCAGAACCATTCCTGCAAAGGTCATCGTCAACGTTAGATTTGCAAATCCAGGAGCAGCCATTTTCTTCCGTCTCGAACAATCATCCTCCACCGAATTTTCCAGCAATATGTTCCACGGGAGCTGGAAGAAGCGAATCCAGGAGTCCCAGCTACGCTCCTGCCCGGAAGACCAGCAAAGGAGGAAGGAGAGGATGGATGTGGTGGTCAGGAGGACAATCCAAGTGAGCGAATCAAAAGGTTTGTAGAAAAGTCCAGTGGGACGTTCAAGGGATATATTGAGGCAAGAAAGGAAAGTGATGGAGCTTTCTTGAACTGGGTAGTGTTGGTAGTGTTGCAAGAGGTCATCTCTCATTACAGGACCTTGTATAATGTCAGTGTAGGCGGGGCGGACAGGGACTCTTCCTATGTAGGGTAGATTAGTTATGAACGTCATGTTTGGATACTTATCCTTGACATGTAACATAAGGGTGAGTTCGGGAGGAAAAGTTTTCCCAAGGAATATTCCTCTTAAATTTTCCTTCCATTTTGAAAATATAGAATAGAAACTATTGCGGGTATATGGGGATAGGAGCAAATAATAAGAATCGCTAGTAGCGTCATCTGACGACAAATGCGGAGACAGCTGTAGCACTTGATTCGTCACGAATTCGTGCAGATCTTTGAATAATACGTTCAGCATCTTGATTGTCCCATGACGTTGCACGAACATGTTCAACATGTAAAAGTGCTCAATCAAACCACCGTACTTTGGTATTGATTGAATCCTAAGAATACGATGCTTCTGACAATTGCAGCACCACCGTTGATATTCCACCGCCCTGAAATAATACCGGGGATTCTTTAAGGCGAGCTCCTCCCCCGTCCTCGCATTGTTCCTCCTTTTACTCTCTTCTTTGTAATGGAATTTGAAGCGTAGATATATGAGATATGAAAATTGGTGATATAAACGTTTCCTGTGAGTTTTCTGCGTTACATTAAATATATTTGTTTCGTAACCACTTTCTCCCCACCACCAGAAGCGCGGCGGGATTTCCTGATAAAAATACCGAGTTACTACAACGCTGTACACGAATACGGACTCATTCGTTTCAAACAAGAACAAATCCCCGATTTTTCTCCTCTTATCCTGCAGGTGGGATTTATGTAAGATAAAGTGAATTTGCGCAACGCAGTTCCTTCTCTTAACCAAACTATGCGCTGGGGGCTTATATATGCTGAGGCTTGGAAAGAGTGGGCTATACTCAAAGTCCAAACCGTAGTAGAAGGGGTCAGGATAATAGTAAATTGGGAAGTCGATCTCGTTCAAATTTTCCAGCTCGTAATTGTCCGTGTAGACAATTGAATCGCAATCTTTGAATATTCCAACTAGGGGACCTAATTCGTTAAAGCTGAAAGTGAAAGAGGGGCTAATAAGTGTCGTTAGAAGGATCGCTACTACCGCTAAAGGTGTAGACGACATTGTGCCAGTAGTTATCGCTTTGAATCCAGGAGAACCGGTTCAACAATGTAATCCTTTGGATTTATATACTCAATAGTTCGCAGATGATGCAGCCACATTTGTAAATAAGCAAAATATGCATGTTAAATTAGCTCTAGGAAGTAAGTTTTCCAAATATTTTCTTCCTGCAAATCAGCTATATTCCAGGGAAAATTCCAGAAGCTATTTCAGGTCAAAGTCAACTTTCTCTGCATGGGAAGTAAACAACTCAAAAGACATGCAAACCCTTGTGTTTCAGACTCGACCCACGCAAATCTCCCAGTTGCATGGCAAAGGGAAGCATTCATTAAGTTTAATTAAAAGTTTCTATCATATACATCATATGAAATGTTATGAATGCAATGTTTGACATGAAATTATCCTAGGTGAAAAGAGTGCTGCGATAGCTCTTGTCCATGTAAACATGAAAGCACCGTATAAAAACTTATAGTTACATCTTTCTGGCCGAGGTCAAAGAGTCACTATTGTGCTGCTACTTTTAAAGTATATATGAATTGGAAAGCTTTATAGCTGGTTATTTTTACCAATGCGACAACCAAAGGTATCGTTTGCCGTTCTAAAGATTTCTGCAACCCTCAGTACTGTTTGCTGGCATATGGTACTAAACTAACCACACATTTAAGAAAAGTTTGACTTTAAAGTATCGAGTATACACTAAGTTGGAAATATCCAAGTCTCATTGAATTCCAGGGATAAACTTATAGTTAAGGGTAATTCACCTAGGCTTGGCCAGAGGGCGCCAGCATCGCCGAGTGTTAATGTCATTCCATTTCCATTCTTGCCCGCCTGGCTGCCCCAACTCATAAGTTTAATTTGACGGGGGTGAGTCTTATTCTTCAGGATATATTGTTGAAGGTCCGCGTACGAGCTTTCACCGTGAGGAGAAAGTATATAGTGTGCTGGAGAAAGTATTAGAAGAAGCATTATTCCAGCTAGTTATGGAAGAGGAGAGCGGAGGGAAGAGAGAGAAATGGAAGAGCAATCTTTGGAAGCTATTTGATCTAGAAGGATGGAAACATAAACATTTAGTGGGAGACATGTTGAGCATCTCTCGTCATTGTTGAAATGCATGGGAAGAGACGAGAGAGAGATGCAATAATAAAATGATGTTTGGGATTGCAGAGGCTCAGAGGGAGGAGAGGATGAAATGGGCTATGGTAGTGTTGGTAGTTGTTATTGTGTGATAGGGAAGAAAAGTAGTGCATAAAAGACATAACCTTCCAGGATTCATACATAAAGTTAACACAAGATCAGAGTGGAAATTTGCAACATTTTTTTAAAAGACTATACCACTTTCCCTCCTCCCCGCATTTCTACTCCATGCTCTGGATGAACGGCTTTGAAACGACCCCGCCGCTCCTCCCATTCCTCTCTCAGTATATTTCAGAAAACATGATGGAAAAGTGAAGCAAAGATGAGAATGATTAGCTTCGCAACAGACTTGGCCTTAAAGTTACTCCGCCCGGAGAAAAGAGTTAGCTTTCTTCTTGCATTCGCAAAGAAGAAGACTGCTAAAGTAAGTCATGCATATTTTTTAAACCTCTGTACATGGGGCTACGTCAAACCCGTCCAAGAAGGAGAAAGCAAGGAAGATGAGGAGGATATCTTGTAAAATATACATTATTATGGATACTGCTCCTTGGGTAAGATGTGATACTGAATTGGTTACAGAAGAAGAGGAGAGGCGCAAGGATGGAGGAAAGTACAGGCTGGGGATGAGTTTAGACTATGGCCAGGACCATCTCTCGAATAAATCAGAAGACACGAGATCCAAAAGTATATAACAGCTAAAGAGGAATGAGGAGAGGAGGAGGAGGAATGAGTCATAAAAGAATAGGAATAATAAAGAAAATTTATAAAACAAAACATTCTCCATTCCTTCAACTTTTATCTGTCCGTCGTGTCGTAATCCGGCTATATAGGCATCATTCCCTTTGTCTATCTGACCTGACCTGCTTGTATCTATAATGCTTTCCAGAACTGGAAAACTGCACGCAGCCTTCAAGTACTCTGTACTTCGGGCTTTTGCCAAGCTTCCATTCGAAAGATACTGTTCTAATGGAAGTGCAGTGCAATATGTGCTTTGCGTAGGCTTAGTTTCATTAGTTTGCTTTAACGCTGTCAAATCAGGCTGAGGCTAATGAAGCTTTTGAATGACATGCAGTAAATGCGTTTAAATTTAAGGATTTTATCAAGCCAAGGCAGGCAGCTCTTGTGCTAGTACAGTTTTTTGGTGATACAATTATCATTTCTAGGATGAATTGGTGTAACCCTTAGCATAGAATTCTGTCAGGGATAAGAATCCACAGACCAGATGCAAGTACCACCAAGAAACTATCCTTCGGACATGATCAAATCATTCAATAAAACTCAAACCTCATCAGGATCTCATGAGAGATGAACGTAAAGACAATGAGTTGTCCTCGTAAATATTACAAACGTCCTCCTCATCTTCCTCAAGAAAAAGCTCTTTTTCCCTGTATCTTCTGATCATAAATGCTCGCTTGCTACCTCTAAAATTTTAAAATTCCTCCCATCATCCATTCCATACCGCCAAAGTCTCGACCGCTCAGACAAAAGATTCTCTCAACTTTAGCCGCGCATGCATCAACCATCAATTTCAAGCATTTACTTCAAATTATCCTTTTGGCTCCCGCCCACTAGAATCTGGCCTCGGGCTGTGAGTTACCTCCAAGTAATTAAGAAAGAGATAAGCCAAGACTAAGACATAGACGCAGAAGATACACAAATCAGACTTGCTCCTCGAGTCATCCTCCAGAAGCTTCTAATCTTTGAAACCTTAAATATCAAAATCCGTCTTTGTTGTTCCTTAATCTTTAACCTCAGCGTTTACAGCTTCAACTTTAAACGTTTCTCTGAGAAATTTCTTCTCTACAATAACTTGCTTCCTGCAAAACAGGGGAGCATGCCTGAAAATTCTTAAAAGCCACTGCGTTGAGCTTCAGCAAACATCTTTAAGATGAGGAATCGCAAAAACTATGAAAACGTTGAATAGCTATTCAAAGGTAAAAAAGTACAGTCTTTACCTTAGTCTTTTGCTTGTGTCATAATACTTTATTTTCGTAGTTTGAGCATCTTTCCACTTGAGATTGAGGAGCGCTGTTGTACTATAGGTTATAGGTTTCCGGGATATTTTCGGGCTTTAAAGCCATGGCGAATCTTGTTCCCCGTGGCGGTCTGAGAGACGGATATGTAAATAATGCTGGATAAAAAGTTTTGGATAGGTTGAATTTGTTGTTATAATGTTAAATTCGTATGGTGTGTGTGTGCTAGTGTATATCTACATATAGTAATAATAATAATAATAGTTCAAGTTGGGCTTAGAAGAGGAGGGAAGAAGTAGAGGAGAGGGGGTGGAGAGGGGTAGTGTTGGATGGAATGATGATATTGTTTTGGTGGAAGGATGAGGAGGGTGAAAGGAAGGAAGAGGCAGAGAAAGAAGAGGATGGGACTAAGAGGATGATATTAGCATAGAAATGTTCGAAATGGTGATGGAAGAGTGTCACTACAGGAACGTCTAACTAGAAGAGCCATTCTTATGCATAGGCAGTCCAATATATCTCTCTTAATGGCCTATCCAAGGAGGTATAATGGGAAGAGTAGGAAAACACGGTGGGGCTGTGTGCTAAACATAAATTACTAGTTTAATTCGACCCTATTTTTGAAATTATACACTAGGTAGTCCCGAGCGGATGAGACAGAGACAAGGAGAGCGAGAGAGAGAGAGAGAAAGCAAGCAAAAGAGAGTTAGCTGAGAAGGAATTATAGCTTCCTTTCCTCCGTTTTTTCCCACCATTCTTATATGTTCTTAGTCAGCTTCATCTCATCCCCCCAAAACTAATATATCCTCCAAAGGAGGCAGTATTGTCAAAAATAAGAGCGAATTGGTTTAAGAGCATAACGCAAAAGCCGGAGGAGGAGCAGAAATGCGGGTAAGACCTTTGCGGTAGGATGAAACTACCCGGACGGATGCTAAGAGCGAAGGGATGATGGAATGGAAAACTACTATAGCCGGGTAACAAGGATGAGGAGTAGATGCTTTTTCTACACATCATCCCTCCTCCCATGTCATCTGCATATCCATCCACCAGACATACACACGGGTAAACTAGCCGACTTAAGAACAGAGCCCACTGCTCACATTAAAAGTTTTATCCAAAAAGGCTTACGAAAAGAAATTATGAGCTACAGGATGATTATGACGAGAAAGGAAGAGAGGGTAAGGAAGAGGAGTATACACGCACTCCCCCTGTCGTCTCCAAACCTTATGTCCCCTTCGTGCAGTCGTTAGAACTTCCTAATGTTCCTCCGCTCTCCCTGGATTTTTAGCGTTAAAAGGACAATAAGATATGAGGAGCATTGTCTCTGCATATGTTAACCGAAAAGCAAGGACGGAAAAGGGAAATGGATTTTATTGTTGGAGCTGAGTGTGAGAGGAGGATTGGATATTGAAGAGAGATGGAAGATGTGGACGAAACCGAAGGCGAGAGAAAGTAGTGAAAGCAGGTGAGGGGGGAGAAATATACTGCGAAATTATCACAAGGTGTGTCATGTGTTAGCTGGCCAAAATATTTGCAAACTTTTCATTCAAGATGCTTACTAGGAAAGCTGGCGTTAAGTGTGCATGCATAATTAATAATTTCAGCTTAATTTTGACAAGGATCATAATTGAGTGCATATATACAGTTAGGTATAGAAATATTGATGCTCCTTTCTAAGTTTAATTATAAGAAAAAATGCCCCACAAGGATATAATCGCTTTAGGTACATGATTTCAAAAACAATCTTAATAGAGAAATTTAAGTATTTTACAGGATACGATTGCGAATTGTGAAGATATGATATTTTTCGAGGCGGTTCGAGTTTTGAGTATGAGAGGGCGGGCATAGAGAAGATTTAAGGTAGAGACAGCAGAGAGATGATATTTTTGGGTTGATAGGGGGATATGCTGTTGGCTCCGGTGGCGGTTGGTGGATGAGTCGTCATGAAATTTTTGGCGGGGAACCAAGACGGGAAGACAGTTGGATGGAATCCTTTCTATAGGTTCTTCATTTTCAAGATAATGAATTGCTTTCGCCTCTCCTATTCACGAGGAGGAGTAGAGGGATTTATTGAGGATGCTTGGAGATGATCAAGGGTGTGCATAAGTATAGGCGTGAGTACTTATGAGTACACGCATTAATAAGTATACCGTACTTATTAGGGAGAGTCACGTGACCGAAATTGATAAGTATCGATAAGTACAGGCATGAATGTTGAAACTTCTAGAATTGCGGTTTTTTGCAGTTTTTACTTGATTAACTACTTCATCAAGTCAGAAAGGTGTATTTTTGACATTTTTGGTGCAAGGGGGTCAAAATTTGGGTGTGGGGTCAAATTGGAAACATTCATCAGTGTTTTTCTTATGTTGATATGTGTTTCGAATTGGTACATACCTATTAGGGTATCGGCCTACAGATGGCTTCTCATGCCAAAAACGTCAATGAGCGAAGTGGAATGAGGTCAGAGTGTTTAGGTCAAAAGGTTACGCCCTTTTGATCTAAAAACTCTGACCTCATTCCACTTCGCTCAGGTCAGGTGGCGATAGCCAACCTTGACGTTTTCAAGTTTAACTAACAACTGACGCTAGAACGTGGTGTCATCCGACTTCTAGATGGAGACTTGTGAAAGTATTACCCATGATATATACCAAGTATGTACAGCTGAATCTTTTTTTGCCGTCTATCTCTGTACTTCTGTATGTTCTTCCTATCGCAGTAGTTCTTAAAGGAACCAGTGAGCCCGTGTATGCAAATGACTGTAATTACCATACGGAGTAACACTTGATGAAATACTAGGAAGGAAGGGGGGTGAGTATCAATTGTTGGCCTTGAAATACTTGCCAGTTCAATCCTACAGCACTATCAGCAGTTACACTTGAATCGGATTTGGGAAAAGTCTATATAACTTGTCTTCGACGGACTACACTAACTGAAAGGGGTGATTATAAGAAGCTTCTACAAACAAGTTATTTTCAGCTTAAATTTCATACAGTTAATTGTGCTTCTGGATCTAACCATACTATGGCGGGGAACCCTAGTTTAATTGACAGTGCATCCTTCAGCGTCAAAGATTATTTTATAAAAAAAGAGTATCGTGTTCTCTGTAATTATCTTCAACGACTAATTAGGAAGAGGCGGCCGGTTCCAGCAACACCATTCTCCCTTTAAGAGGAGGATTATCCGCTATTTGTTCAACGCGTGATCCGATCCCCGCTGTTTGGAAAATTATTTGAGTTTTCCGATGGCACAGTCTACATAGATGACTACAAAGGAGGCTTACTATATGATAGATTGGTCTGGAAAGCTTTGGCATGCAGACCGGTTTCCTGGGCAACCGATTTCTACCCGCTTCAGCACGCCCTCAGCTCGCATGACGGCGCACTTCGAGAAGCACCTGAAACATTTGGTAGATCGTCTACGGCTTTCAGTTCGGGTGAGTAAATGTACAGCGCACTGACATATGAAACAATCTCAGTGAACTCATTGTTTCTCATTATAACTGAGCTTCGGGTTCTTCATAGTTTAATTATTTTCTATCTCAGGCTTTACCAGACGTGCCGATCATGAAGCATTCATCTACGGGAATATGCTTGCCTCCAGTTATTCGCCAGGGTTTTCATGTCTTGTGCCAGTACGATACGGCTATTCTCTTTGATGACGGGTCCATGCAGGGGTTTACAACGGATGGAGCGTTTACGTTTTTTGTGAATGTTTTGGAACGGACCATCTATTTAAACGACGAATTTATTGGCCTCAAACGCTACAAACTCCATGAAATTTGGCGGGAGGGTGTTGATTCGACCATACGTAAAGGCTTGGAGGCTGTGTTGAGACAGGTAAGACCTTTGTTACCTTTTCTTCTAGTTAGTAAAATGCAAATTATCACACATATTTTTCATCCTCTTCTCCGTTTCATTGATTTCAGGCGCAGGGCTTCCGTTATTACTTCCCCTAGGATGTATTCATTCCCTCTCTCGGCCTTATTTGTATCCTCTTATTAACTATAAGGAATTATGTTTGTTTTGTATAACAATTTTCTTATAATATGATTCATATGTCTTGACTGTTGTTCAGGCGGTAGCTTTTATATCCTATTTGCATCTGATTGATAAGGTTTTATGCTTATGAGTGGAAGCATTGTTCCAGTGCTACACTGTAATATATTGAGGCTATAGACTGTTTCTTCGAGAAATGATATTGCCTATTCCTCATATCCTAAGGATAGATTGGCGCTTCTTTTTATTTGTACCAGCTTATGATAAAGTAATAAATGCTTTGTTTTTCCTTGGATTGTTTAACCACTTTGAATTTATCTTGTCTCTCATTGTTTTTCACAGTAGTAGCAAATGTCCAGGACGGGAATCCATACAGTCTAATATTGGGAGCGTCTCAGTGTTCTTGTCGCGTTTATTACTGTGTTTGCCACTCGTTGCTTTGTCCAAAGTCAGGCGGAGCCATGGATACCACTGTGAAAAGATTAACTCTGTGTTTTCCGGAATTGCTGTTCGACCAAGAATTGAAACTGTTTTTAACTTATTTACAGAATTTGAAGGTTGTCAACCAAGTGGCTCAGTACAGTATAACGATTTATTCCATTGTATACACAGGATTTCTCGGTGAACGCCCATCCGAAACAGTAGTATCTCCTGCGATAGATTCCTTTGTACCTTTTGGTAATCTTCCTCGGCTTGCCAATACTCTCGCCATGATAGATTTTACCCTTTCTCTCGTGTCGTAGTGAGATGCGTCATTACGATGTTTGTGGAAGGCAAGCATCTTAAAAAAATGTTTTTCCACAAGTTGTATCACTGTTTCGTTGGAAATAGATACATTGAAACTGGAAACATTCACCGGTATCCATCTCGTCCACACTCTCTTTAGAAGAACAATAATGAAATTTTTCTGTAATTTCAAGCTTTTGGGATTTTGAGCTGAACATTTCATGCATAAATCGAATGCAGCAAGTAGCTTAATCAGTTTGAGCAGACGAACGGTGGGTATCTGGCGTGTCGGCGTTTCATATCAGAAGATGACACTTTGCAGGAACTTTTTTATTTCTTCATAGTTGCTCCTCATCATGAAATTTGGTCGTGATACTGTTTCCTGAAGAGATGAGAGTGATTATTCTAAAACATTCACCGCAATATCGTTTTCCTCTAACTGTTTAGTAATACGATGCAATGAAACTTTTGGAACTATACTTAACTCTTTCAACTAGGAATTTAGAACTGACTTTAAAGCGGGCAACGAATTTGTTTTACAAACACTCCATTGCTTTCTTAATTATATGTCGGCTACAATTCAGTTTTGTTGAATTCCATCGGTGATTAACATATAATAATGTCACCAATAAACGACTTCCCATCGCTAGAAAATTTAAACGGGAAGGCCAATAGAAAACAATGTCCTGTCACTAGGAAATGATAAAACACTCACGTCGATGAAATTCAATATATATAGGTGCAAAAGGTCGTTATCTTCTGCATCAAGCTTTCTGGGTAAAGAAGCTCCTTTTCTTCCATACTTGCGCCCATATAGGAGAATAGCGCACACAGCAGGAAATGCTTCCGGCTAGCATACAAAATTGTGTGCATGTAAAAAGAGAAAAAGCTTGGCGCAAGTAATCAGAGTAACTATTTAAAACTACGGTTGCAAAGTTTGAACGTTTTTCTGTAAGTCTGACAAGGCATCCGCATTGTTATTCCATCTTGTCTTGCCAGAAGCCACAAATCCCTTACCCTCAAGATCGGTTATCATATCGGACATTGCGATTCGGGGTTTGAAACATTAAATAAGCTTGTTTACGTAAGCAAATGTGAAATAGACGGTGTCATGCTGAGGTAAGGCTATAGCCATGACCCAACAATGTTGCAATGTGTGCGCCACGCAAATAACTTGGTGCATTGAAATCATCCTTGATGTTACATTCTGGTATTCGCTTGTCACGACGTCGCTGTCCACGATCTCGTCTCCTTGTTGAATAAAGCAAGCCTCATTGCCTGAATCACTTTCGGGATTTTCAGGATCAGAGCTGGCTTCATCCGAGTCGATATGATCGGGCTGACTAATATCCGCGAGCATATTGGTACCACCATCGATAACGCCATAGAGATACTGTGATGTGAAACAGAATGTCATATACACAGGGCAATGCACTACCGCAAGTCCGACACAAGAGTGAATGGACCATCAAGCCGGAACAGTTTCTCCTTTAATTCAGTTTCCTACATATCACAACATAAATAAATACCAGAATTTATTAGTCAGACCCTGAAAATATATAAGTAGCAGAATCAGTGTGCGCATCAGGTATATATTCAGGAATGTAAGTACCAGTCGAGTTGATTCACTGCGTAAGCGACGCATAATGTTAAAACGACTGATGTTCGCGAATCAGGACTCAATGTTTCCACAAAGTTTCTCAAATGTATATTTTCAACAATGCGGAATGACATCGCTGTACCAACAATCATATTTGTCAGGGCGGTCAGTTTCGTAGAATAAGATAGGTCGTCGAATGAATCGGTTGTTTCTCGAACAGTCTTCCTTCTACTGAAGTACCTCTGCGTGTAGCGGAGTATCCAAATGACAAAAAATAGAAAAAAAGAAACTATGCAGATACAATCAGGAATAGATCTTTTAACGTGGCGGTAAAAATTAAATGCTGAAGTTTCCGTCAGGTACATTTTCGTAGCTCTTGCCAGATACCTTTCATTATCACAGTGGCGGCACCCTGTAATAACTACAGTACTCTGACACCCCTTTGTCGTCTCGCCAACAAGCGTTGGGCATAATATTAGCAGTTTTTGGCGATGACTGGATTAGAAGGTTTATAATCCAGAACACAGACGAGAGTTGGGTAATCTCCTGTCCAGTTAATCAATTTGTTAATGGAAGATTCGATCAAAACAGTCTCATTCTATGGGTAGCACGCAAAAAACCGTCCTTAAAGGGCAAGCAGTTAACGGAAAAAAACTGTTTTATCAATGTCGTCAAGTAAGAATTTTTCATCTATATAAAATGCAAACGGGCCAATGTAGTTAACGTTGGAGCTGGTCACATAAAAGATTGTCAATATAAGGACGGAGGTATAAGGAGTGGGGGCAATCACTGTTGGAGGCAACGTCTGTTTGGACGGTGGGTTATCGTCATAGAAGAAAGAGATTGACTACTGCTCGTGTAGTTGGACGAACTGGAAGACTGTGACGAAACAATTTCTTGAGAATACTGTTGGGATACGGAACGCGCCTCAGGTGTTCTACATTGCCTTCCTTTGCATACACCGGCAATCTTTCTCTTCCGTGCTGGTGTATTGCATTGAGATCGACGTGCTGGAGTGGTAACTGGAGCGGAGGCGACTGGAGAAACCAGTGCTAATTTATTACCTGGCTCATCTTCAACACTAGGCTCTTCATCGCTCATGTACACGTAACAAGATTTGGTTTCACTCCGATGAGGGGGCCGAGTAGCCATTGTTCAAATTAAACGAGTAATTCGAAAATAAGATAAGTTTAAAACAGGTAGGAAGCACTGTGACAAACGTGTCAAACTGAGTCCCGACGTCAATAATATCGAAATGAATTTAGCAAACTAGCATGGTCAGTAATATAGTAAACTGAATGAATATTAGCGAATTCGAAATACGAAGTTTGGAGAAAAATACAGCACACACAACTGTCTGCGAACGACTAGCAGAATTTCTTCCACATACTGGAATCATACCCAGCAAGAGGAGAGAAAGGTGCTATCAGAACAGTTTAAATTGTTGAACAGGAAGAGAAACACACAAAAGATGTTATTCAAGTTTTTTAAACGGCGGGTTAAATGCTGAACAAAGAAAAACTGCACTGAAAAGTTAAGACGGAATAGCCTAGTGTACAAACTTATTTTGGTGTCAACTATTGCAGACACCAAAAGGTATTTTTCAGACAAAGAGTGTTTTAACATGATATGCAGATGAATGTATTGCATAATGCACAAAACTTGCCGAGCGTACCAGGTTAACTGCAGGGATCAGGGTGGTTCGTACTTGACAAGTTCGTACGCCGACGATTCGTCCACAGGTATTTCATACTCGGGTAATTCATACTTGAACCTTTCCGTCCTTTGTTAGTATTCATACTTAAGGTAGTTCGTACTTGGGAATTTCATCCAAGCGGTTAATCATACGCGTCTTTCATCCTAAAAGTCAAAACCTCTCAAAATTGAAAACTCGCTTAAAAACAACTTATGCACAAATAGGAACCTTATAAATATTAATAAATAGGGCCCGATAGGGCCCGATAGGAGCTTCTTCTACTTAAAATAGGTACAACAAAACAGTGGCAAAAATTATCAGGATACAATGCAACAGTTCAAGTTCTGTCACTAAACAGGAAATCCCCAGCTTTTTCCAGTAGCCAGAATTCTGGGAAATTACTAATTCCAACTCGTTGCTACTTGACTATAATGCTAGTTATGTACACTTGGTACTACTCATTACTTATGATAGAGCTGAAGTCAATTACAATCATAATTTAGAAACCGACCCCATGGTCTGTGAAATGTAAAACAGTGTGTCACTGTTTCAAAATTCCGGAGCATGACCCCGAGAGGTCAACAAGCCTGTACCTATCATTTTATGACACTCATCATCAAGTACAACCGTAATTATGACTATAACACTACTTTTCTTCAAACTAAAATGTCCGTACTTAGAACTCCTACTTATTAAATAAGTCTGACTTATAACCGAGCCTAATAAGTACGGAATACTTATTAATGCCAGTACTCATAAGTACTCACTCCTATACTTATGCACACCCTTGGAGATGATCGCATTTCAAACCTTTTGAACCGGATGCCAATAATGTCGGACAGAGAATCCTTCGTCTCAGCAGTTAAGTGCCAGAAGGAGAGAAAAATTTTGGGAAGCTCAGCCAATATATACTGTGAGGAGGAGGGTTTATAGGGAATGAGAAATGAGAGAATCGGGGATAGGTAAAAATGAAATGGTGTAGGATCCTTGCGTTTCTTAGCTTTACGGCCGCTTTTCTAAAATTAGTGGAGAAAGTTGGGAAGAGAAAGCATTTTATAGCATTTTTTGATATTCCTTCCAGCTTTCTCACTTGTGATTTTAAAGCTGAATCAAAAATACATCTGCTCAGCCACAAACTGAAAATAGACTAGGTGAGAATACTTCGAAGGAGGAGGAAGGAAAAGCTTGTGGGATTTCAACCGCGAGAATATTTTATTGAAAAACCAATAAGGGAAAAGGAGAAGAACCAAAGAAGAGAAAGTGGAGGAGAAAGCTAAGACTGAGACAGCTATAGGTAACGCTTTTAGCAGAGTCATAATTCTTTGGAATCGGGAAAGCACATTGTGAAATCTGAATAAAATAATTACCACATAGGTAAAGTTTTGAAAAATTTATCGCACTACCAAAAGCTTGAATGCCATAACTGTGATTTACTGATGGAAACATGAAGGGAAATGGTCAATTGAAATGAATTACGGTGGATAATTTCAAAAATTGTGAATAAAAACTGATTGATTATCTAATCCAAATTTCGAGATGTGGTCAGAGAGGGATACGGGGGAAATAAGGAAAATTAGAAATCCGCTCTTCATTATTTTCTCCCAAGGAAAACAACTTGAACGCATAAATGACTATTTATCAGGCCTAACAGAGACAGCCTACATAGCTTTTACCGCGTATCTGTAATGTATATATACCTAATATTCCATGTGCACCTCAGACGTTTATGTGAGGACATCAAGTCATGTGCAATTCAACAAAAGTATTCGCCACAATTTTAATCGTATTTAATAAGTAGATTGCCTTCCGTTGTATACTTAATTCGAGAAAGTTGTTTTCAACCACTTTTCAGCTTAGAATCTAGCCTACATCGTGTTGTTTAAACCGTTCCTCTTCTCACTGCGTGTTTAGATAGAGCTTTTTAACTGGAGTGATGGAAATTAACTTTTACCACCTTTTCCTACGCAACTGCAAAAATATTATTAAAAAATATTTAAATTTTATATGTCAAATCGTCAAGCGATTTCCAATTCTTTTATTATTCCCGATAAACCATCGGACTGAATGAACGAGACAAGTAAAATTCAAGTAATTCGGGGTAGGCAGGCATGACTGCGATTCCGTTGTTTACCCGGATCACAGAGACCTGCGGATGGACTAGACACAACAAAATTAATTCGAGAAAGCTGTTTTCATAATCCTTTTAAAAAATATCTACCTCATGCCGTATTTCGTACCCTGAGCATGCTCTGCGTGTGTAGGGGTTTCTAATAGGATTGATGAACATTGATTAAATATTCTATTTCATGTAATTGCAATCGGATTGCCGCACTACTACGTAAGTTAAGCGTGTCTGCGCTTCAAATTGCCATTCAATTTCCAAGCCCATAACACCGGCGAATTCAGGGTGGAGTGTGGTTCCAAAGAATAAAAACAATTCCGTGCTTTTATCTTGCAGAAAATCTAAAGTCGACGTGTTTCAAACAATACTAACGGAGCTGAAATCTCCTTCTCCCAATGCATTTCTTGATACCTTATGCTGCAAATGCTGATCTATCAAATTCGAAATTACTGACTGCAAACTTGAAAGCTTTAGGGAGTTTAAAATTTTGTTTTTGGAACAATTCAACAAGAGTCGCAATTCCTTGCTCGAAAATAATTTCTGATAATTTTCTCCTGAACCTTCCGTGTCAGAATTACACAGCGAAAATGACGGCTTGTCTTAAAATTAACGGGATTATATTCAGCCTAGTAGCGTCGTTGTTGATACCTACGGATTCTTTTGTGTTGAAAGAACTAAATGCCGTATTGGGGCTTTTCAAAGACTGCGATTCCTTCGTTTACACGGATAACCGAGAGCTGGATGGCCTTCAAACGGTTCTCCGTCCAATTTACTTATACACAGATGCCCTCATATACGGGATGGACTTTATAGCAAACCCACTCTTTCCACGAGGACGATTAACGGAAAGACAAAAGCTTATGGAGACTAAGCAAGTGTGGTATGCGAGAAGAATGCTCAACTGTGTGGCCCAAATTCACTTCCTCTTTAACGACGATTACTTTTTGAAGCCAACGCAGAGACTCCCAAACATGTTTCTGTTTCGGAAGGAGCAGTCAGTCTTCGTGTACAGCATCATGATAACTCATCTACACAAGAACAAGATCCCAGCCACCTATTTCAAGTGGGATTTTGGAGATTCTCATAGTATTTTTGGTCGCAACTACGGTCAATATTTTGAAAGCTCTGGTTTCGAAATGCGAGACCTCTCACAACTGTTGTACATAAACATCGCAAGAGTTTCTACAGCTCCAGCTCAGAATTCAGTTCACTTGTCCCTGCCCTTAGACATCTTCTACACGGTTCAGATTCAAGCCTGGTGTTATGCATGCATACCAAACAATTACATCTTCCTGACAGTTTACACCAGCAGCTTCAATAATGTTCCTAGCCTTACACTCCGCAAGATCGAGCAAATGGTTACAGAGAATGGCACAGTTCACATACTTTCAAATCTATTCAGGTATCTGCACTTATTCGCGTATAATAATCTCTTGCCTCATTCATTTTCTCGCCGGTTAGTATACTCACATGAAAAGATGTCCAGGAAAAAGGTTGATTATTTCATGGAAATCCTACGTCCGTTAAAGACTTTAGCTGTAGTACACGGCTCCTGGAGAAGCATCATGCAAGGAGGCAGATTAGCACCCGAATTATTGATGCTGGCAGATATCTCGGAGCAGTTCCCAAATATTACTTTTGCAGCAGTCGTCCCTGATAATCCTTTTAAAGTTAACCTCCACCACTCCTTTGCAGATTTCATTTTAGGACCTACAAATCCATTCCTGGATAATCACATGCAAACTCGTCCTATACAAGAAATATCAATTTCCTTTCTTACTTGCTTCAACGTGTCGATTACAAGACCAACTGGTATTTTCACCCAACCCTTTGATCCCTCAACGTGGCTCTTCCTCCTCGCTACAACAAGCCTCCTGTCCACCTTCCTCTGCGTAACTACCCAGCAGAGGCGAACCTGGGATGCTTGGCTCAACTGGACAATGCTCCCTTGGAGGCTCGTACTGGAAAACTTTCATACGATTCCAAGGAGCCAAGGAAACAGCCATGTGAACGTTGCTCTCCTAACGTGTCTAATCGGTATTTTCGGAATCGTTCTGAGTAACACGTACCGTTGCTTTCTCACCTCGGATTTCACCACCATTTCCACAATTCGAGGTCCTGAGAAGTTCGAAGACTTGTTGGGACCTCCGGTGGGACCGTTTGAAAATGTTGCAAAAAGGAATGGTAGCCTAGTACCTGTGTATAATCAAGACATAAATGTAGTCGAGTACGATCATGCTACTAACTCGAGCGTTATACAGTACTACAGTGATCTTCGCTTGAGCCAATATCCTATACGCACTCATTTGGGAATATACTCATTATATGCATACCCTTGGCCTGAAGCCCATAAAGCAAAACAAATACATGATGTTCTTCTACCAAAGGGCTCACACACTATGCTCTTAGACGATGCTTTCAGGTGTGAAAAGCCCATTGGCATCGTTCAGTTCACGGATGACCTTGGTAACGTGGAGGTGCCCCAGTGGCGAATCCCTAGTATCCACACGAAGCCCTTTGTTTCCAGTAAAGAAAGGGCTGCAGCTGCCAGCGTGGGTTGGTCGCTCTATGGCCATCGTGGAGGTTTGGCATGGAAAGCCCTGGGGCATATCATCGAAGGGGGCATTAGCAATTATTTAATGCGGCTCTCTTCCAACCTTGGATCCGAAAATACGTTGATTAAGCTCATGGCTGCCACCAAAAAAGATTCCGATCGACCACTTTCCCTCAAGCAGTCAATAATGATTTCCGCTTTTGAACTCTGGTTAACAATGCTCTTCTCCAGTTTCCTAGTTTTTCTTGGCGAATATGTCTGCAGGATTTATGGAATACCATTTTGTAAGGTTCTTCGGATAATACAACAACTAAATGCCGAAGCTGGTAGCAGTAGTGAGGATGAGGAATATGAATAAGTATGTCCTATTGCTGGAAATTGCTGTGTAGTGTAACACATGGGTACGTTTCTGAAGAGGGTTAGAATTTAATAGCTCGCATTAAATGTAATGGATGTATACACTGCTTCAAGGAAATCCAGCGGTGCTCCCTTCAAGCAGCGGGGTGTGCGTGAATGTGCTGATTGTAGGGGGTCGGACTTTTTCATTGCCACGCGACCCTTTTGGGGCTGTGTGTAAGTGAGGTTCTGGCCATGGCCATCCCGTTCGTACCTACGATTATGACATTTTAAGTGGTGGCCATCACCTGGTCAATTGAAATGAATTACGGTGGATAATTTTAAAGGTTGGGAATAATATTGATTGATTATATAATCCAAATTCGGAGATGTGGTCAGAGAGGGATGCGGAGAACTAAATAAAATTAGAAATCCTCTCATCATTATTTTGTCCCAAGGTGTTCTGGCACGGATTCTAGGTGGAGCTTCGGAATCGACCTGAGCGCATTAGCCGCTGGTGGGATTGAAGCGGCCTAGATTTAATCTAATTTGATTGTAACCATTAGTTACGAATTATCTAAGAAGTGGGGATATAAAGCGGGAAATAGGAGAGATGTTGTTGTCGTACCAAGAGAAAGTACATGGGAATTAAACTCTGACTTAATTGTAATTAACTAATTGCTGACGTGCTCTTATTATTACGTTAAGTTGCTGTCGTGCTAAAGAGTCGTTCCGCAACACAAGGACTACAACTTGATCGCATATAGTGATTATTTATCAGGGTTTAAAGAAATACCCTAGCTCTCACCGCATATCTGTAATGTATAGCTAATATTGAACGTTCAGTTGAGTGCAGCAAGGTATGTGAAATTCAACAGAGACATTTATCACAATTTTAGTCGAGTTTATCATGTAGATTACCTTGCTTTTTAGAGAAAGGTGTTTTCAACATTTATATTATATTGTATTCGCAAAAACTAGACTGCCATAAATGTGATGTACTGAAGGGGAAAATATAAAGCACTATAAAATTCTGTAAAAGTATTAGCCAATTTTTTAATATAATTAAATACATTGCTTTTCTTGTTCGAGTGAGTATCTCCAGAAACCTGTTTCAACTGTTTTGTATCACACTCTACCTAATATCCTGCTGCTTTTTGCTTACGCTGATACTGCGTGTGAAAATCTTGTTAACTGGATTGATGAAAATTAATTGTTAATACCATCGCATGCCCAGATTGCAAACGGGTAACTGAAGAACTGACGATGCTTTATGTTAGTGACGGCGCTCCTCCCATATGAACTTTACATGATTTCTAACCCTTGTACTATCAGACTACGACATACGAGAGACAGTGAGAGTAATAAAATTAAACAATGCTACGCCTATTGTCTGAGTCACTTAACCTTTTCTCCTCGAAAGAGGCCAGTGGATAGCTATTATGATAGCTATGTAAATTAATATACCCTTTACTAAATATAAACGTAATTATGATGATTAATTAGTACACTTATTAACTTGTTTCCCGAATCCTTTGTCTCGATATTTATTCCTCTTAAATTACCAACCAGTTGACACCGCAGTGTTCACACGTCCTTCTTGTTCGAGATCTATTACTCGAATCCTCTCTATAACTAGCTGAATCATGCGAGAACGTTTTCTCACAGGAAACGTTCTCTTCACGTTGCTATGATATTACCAACATATACATATGTTAATGCCTTCTCATCTGCACAGCTATTCCTTTCTCTTCTCACTTGAGAAGCCCTTACCTCTCGCTCCTTACTTCATGCCTCTCACTTATCAATATGGAGGAAGTTCATCCTTAGCGACAGAACCGCTGAATCGCTACACGTTTTAATTAATTACAAATAATTAATTAACCAGAATTCATAATTAAAAATACTTTACGCCATTCAAAAGCCCGTTTCTTTCTCTACAAGAATATCATAACGAGATCCGCGGTCACTCGACAAAATCTAAAAATAAATAAGATTGAAACATCAGTCTCATACCCTAACATACTCCCACCGTAATTGGATCGGAGTGACAATTACCCAATCAAAGCTATAAACATTCAGTTCATATTTTTTCTATAAATCTTACACTTTCATTAACATTATCTCTTATGCAGCCTTTGAGTAATAACCATAAAAAACTTCTTGTTCACAAGAAGAAAAAATTGGAAACTCCATAAAAAACTCCTTAAAACCATACATACATAAAAATTGAGCAACACCATAAAAAACTCCTTATGTTACAAGGAGAAAAACTGGCATCCCATCGAATCATACATTATAAATAACATCACAATCTCATACAAAACCATAAAAAACTTCTATGCTTCCCATAGAAGAAAAACTGGAAATCAGTTGTACATACATCACATACATTTGCCATAACTTTCAATAATTTCTCCAGTGATTGGATTCTTCCATCCATCTCATCAGTTCACCGGCTTTTTCCCAAGTTGATTCATTAAAAGCTGTAATAATCTTAAAATAATTGCATTAGATCCTTTACTCATTCTAAAATTAAATCCAAATGCCGCCGAACAACCAACCCAAAGCATTTCGAATCGTAGAACCGCTTTTTCCAGTTTCAATTTGTTTGTTATCAAACTTAGTTCTACTGTTCCACGAATCTGTGAGATACCTCAGCATCCTACAGACTAATTTTGTGTCCAAAATATATGCTAGAATGCTTTCATTTTGATATAACATTTCCAGCTATTTTCCACTGCTGTTTCGATTTCATCAGCTCGATTTATGGAGCCACTATCCACTTCGTTTGCTTCTAAATATATTGGTTCGTTGAGATCATTCCCAACATTGCATATGTGACTGTTTTTGTACAGCTCCATAATGACAGCAGTGTTGATTGCAACTCTTTACTTTCTAAACACCTTACTGTTCAACTTCTAAAACCGCTGATTTGGTAAAGTGATATCCTTATTTGGTGCAATCAAAATCCATAGCTGTTTCCTTTTTCCATGTCCTGAAACATAGTTTCTACATATCAGCCTCCAAGCCATTACGAATTCCATTTGGGCTTGATGCTGAATGGTCTCTGTTCACTACAGCTATGCCATTTTCCACTCAGCGCTTCCACTCCCACCACCCTCATCATCTCGACGAGGTGGGAGGGTCATCATTTAAGAAAACGCTAACAACACGGACAAGTGCATCAAGCTACCCATAAATTCTTCGGAATATCTCGATATTACTCCCTCAGCTTAGGGACCATTCAATCCTTCGTAAGAATTATCACAACATTACAGCCCTCCGCAAGTACTGCCTCTGTAATCAAAGCTGTAAATAATAAATAATGTTGCTCATTGACTTCTTTTTCTGGTATCAGGAAGTGTCAGGTGAGCTGTTCTATTTAAACACCTGTATAATTCAACGTATTTAGCCAATACTTGCTGTACTTTTCAACAATTCAGTTCTTCCAAGGAAAAACGTATCGGATAAATATTGCCGTATGATCCTGGCTATCCTGAAATTTTGTCTTCTCGCAGAAGAAAATACCTTGAAGGAGTTAGCCATTCTACCGTCACCGCAGTGATCTTGACAGCTTTCTGATCTTCTACAGATCCTTCCGACTTAGAGGATACCTCAACCATTAAATCCCTGACTGTCCATAGCAGTCAGATAAAAGTTACTCTGCGCAATCTTTTGCTCAATTCAAACCTGATCGACTCTAAGCACTGCTTTTTAAGCGAGATAGTTTAGTGCTGAACCAACAGCAATTTAAATCACTACTTATCAAGTGATAAGTTATCCTGAATAAAGAATTCTACTTCTAATCAATCTGTATTATGTTACAAGATTCGCATTTGGTAAGTGTTCATAATACACAATGTCCTTATTTGAATAGCTTACAGCTATTCATGAAGCATGCGTGCTTCGACGCCATCACAGCAGTGTTGCGAATTTTTAACGATTCATGCCATTTTTAGTAAACTGCACGTTTAACCTTACACGGTTTACGTCAGTCTACTCCCACCATTGCCATGGTAGAAACTTCGACAGCTTTCGCAAATTTTCTTGCAATTATCGCTATCTTGCTTTATATACTTCTCAAGTTGACCTGTAGCAAAAGTATCCTTGTACCAAGCACTGACGGCTCTAAGCTGCTACTTCCGGACTTTCCGTCCACATAATTTTGATGATTATAATCAAATTTACATTCATTGCATGCAGCTTTTATCCAACAAGCTCCATTTACATAAATGATATGTAATGTTACAAATCTCTTCAATGAGACGAAATGCTAACATTACATACGCTTTTTAAGCCTCTTGGGCATTTCAGCCGAATTTATCCTTGGCTGTAGAGCCTTAGTTCTGTGACTCTGCTCTACGCCTGAAACTCTTCATGTACCACTGCTTCATCGAACGCATCGATAAAACAAATTCGAAACTGCAACCCGAGAGTTTACAGCTTCCGTCGAACTTCCGCAGTTCTCTTTAGGTGTTAACTGACACTTCTCTCTTATGAACTAACTGTATTCGAACAGTGCTCCTTCATTTGTTCTATTCCCTTTTTATGGGTTTATTGAATTTCGCGGACCACAGCCTAGCAAAACTCGAATCTCATTCGAACTCACAGCTCTGTCAAACACCTAGCTTCTGCGAATCCACAGTTCTTTTGAGCACACAGCTTTTTTGAACACATATATTCTTTGAACACACAGCTCTTTTTGAACACAGCTCATTTTGAACACACAGCTCATTTTGAACACACAGCTCATTTTGAACACACAGCTCATTTTGAACACACAGCTCATTTTGAACACACAGCTCATTTTTCTTTTGAGCACGCGGCTCTTTCTAACTATTCCAAAAATTGCAACGTAACCTTGATGTGACCGCAGCCCATTCTATAGGTTACTTCTTGCTTACTCCGTACACATCAACTGTGTCGGAAAATTGTACCAGCTATTCAGATCCAGCTCCCACCATAGGAACTTAAAGAACCCGCAGTTCATGTCATTATCAGCTATTTGCTGCAATGATTATTCTAATTACACATCATTAAATCACTAATCACCTGTAAACAAAGAGAAATGTATGAGGCCAATAATGCAGTCGATGCTGCGTAAACTGTCAAACAATTCAGGCCAGGTAAGTTTGCTGATTGTATGCCTTCAGCTTATATCCCCTTTTTTAGCAGTGACGACTCAACGTACTCCCTCAATCATAATATAGCTGGTTTCTAAAGCTATTATTCGATCTGAATTCATTCAGAAAATTAATTTAAACAATACTTGTCGATATTTTTACCGAAAAATCCTTTTATCCATGACCTAAAAATGATTTGGAAGATGCATCTTACAACTGATCTCATTTTTAATAGCTCCTCTACTATATCTATCTATATGGTGCCAGCATTTAATTATTCAATTGAAATCTTAAGCTGTTATTTTAAACAGTTAAATTATGCAGCAACAATTTTTTGATTAATATCAACTCCAGGAATGCATCCTTTAATACCTGAAAATTGCATATCATCAATTATGAATGAATCTGAAACCCAAATGATAGCTGTTATCGTTTCCTTCTACCCGAAAACAGCTGCTTGCAATGGTTTCCTTGGGACGCACCCATGGAATTATTATCTCTAAGCCACATTATGTCCTTCAGGACCAATTATCGTAACTCTACGTTTCTATCTAACCCCGATTGCAAGCTACTTATCGGGTCATTTGCCCGTGTTCTATATTTCCGAACTGTTTAATTGCATCTGGATAGTTAATTCTTTGGCTGTAAACCACACAATCAGTTATGGTAATCCTCAGACCCTCTGATTTCAATTTACAGCATCTCAAATATTTTCGAGTTCCTTGACTCTCATAATCTCCCTAGATGGAGAACTCTTCCATCAACTGCGGTCCGCAGACAGGCAGGTTAATTGGTTCCGCGGAATCCATTATTTAAAACAATTTATAAATTGTCAATCCTGAATAGTGATGAGAAAACCCGAAACCGCAGCTTCAACGGAATATTCCCCATCAACAAGTTGGTTAATAGAGCAATACTATTGACTCGCAGTCATGCACTGTACATTATTACCTTTCACCAACTTCTACCTAGTACCATGGATTTTCCATCGTCTAGGTATCTTTCTTTTCCTGCATATTAATCCTTTTGGGTAATACCATAATCGACACTACCTCTAACTAATTTTCTCAATTGATTTCCAATTTGAAATACAGCTATGTTGATCACTTCAGCTTTTAGAAGCTTTACACTTATCTGCTTAATCGAATCACATGATGTTTCTCGAACATTTCACTCAATGATCTACTGTCACTTTATCTTTTAAGAAATCCTTCCTTAAAATAGCTATCATTTCCTGGAAATTACTTTCCACTTTTGCCTTAGACGTGAATTCCATCGACTCATCTTTGAACTTCTTTCGTTCATATTATGTGTTCATCATACCGACACAAATATCAACAGTCTGCTCTTCAGTAGTACTGTTAGCAATCTACAGCTATTTATACTTGCACCGATAACCTCCGCATCGTATCTTATGATGGGATTCTTGATTCCCTTCAATATGCAATCAGGTTGCCATGGCATCAACTCTTGTAAAATACATGCCTGAATATAGCTTTATGCTTACTACTTCAACTGTTAGACGTATTGATCCCTCATTGCTTTGATGCCATCATGCATCTTCATTTAAATATGCCAAGAATCTCGATATCCTTTTATCACATATATCAAACGTTACTTACTAGAGATCCTTCGTTGGCACCGAAACCTTGCATCAGCTACCGCTGTTTGAATTAATCCTTATATTCCGTTTTCCAATCGTCGTCCTCTGGGTTCCTTCCCATGTATCGAAAATTTCATACGTTCTTCGTATTTCCCGTGAAGTTCAGATCTTTGTTCACCTTAAACAGATAAAGAAAATGTATTAAGTCTCGTTGGACAATAGCTTTCTCATCAGAAAGTCAGTCTCGTTGGACTGCCCTCTCTCTTAAATGCTTTCCTGCGAAAATAAAATTATCAAAATTATGCCCTTTTGTACTGCTGTTAACAGTACCGAAACCCATATAGCTCTCGGCTACAATTCTTTTAATTTCATAGAAGAATTTCATTTCTCTGAAGCCAATCCTCGTCCTTAAGATCTTTGGTCTGCATCGGTGAAACATCCATCTGGCGTCGCCATGAACATTGTCCGAAATTCTTCTTCCTCTTCGGCAATTTCATTCAGTCGGACGACGTTATTACAGCTATTCATTCCGAGCACAATTGGGATGAATTGGTTCCCAGCTTGTACGAAACTGTAATTTCCAATTCAGTTGCTTTCTTCGTTCAAATTTGAGACGAGCACTTACAAATCTTCTACAGACAACCTTTTGTCCATCTGCTCGTTTTCACTGTAATTCCTCGATCAAAATCCCACTCTTAAGAAATTTTTCTGCACTGCTATGAGTCTCAAGTTCCGCGTCGTAATTATTACGATACTACGCAGTAGCGTCAATAGCTCTATTCTTTCCTTTATGTGGCACTTTCACAGATTTAGGATTCGGGCCTTGTGACCTCAGCCACAATTAAATCACTGTTTCATCGCGATAGTTTTCACTTACATAACTTCTGTTCAAACAGGAAGAAACACATTCACTGCTAATTACCCAGTTCCCCTCATGGGCCACCAAATGTCTGAGTCACTTAACCTTTTCTCCTCGAAAGAGGCCAGTGGATAGCTATTATGATAGCTATAAAAATTAATATACCCTTTACTAAATATAAACGTAATTATGATGATTAATTAGTACACTTATTAACTTGTTTCCCGAATCCTTTGTCTCGATATTTATTCCTCTTAAATTACCAACCAGTTGACACCGCAGTGTTCACACGTCCTTCTTGTTCGAGATCTATTACTCGAATCCTCTCTATAACTAGCTGAATCATGCGAGAACGTTTTCTCACAGGAAACGTTCTCTTCACGTTGCTATGATATTACCAACATATACATATGTTAATGCCTTCTCATCTGCACAGCTATTCCTTTCTCTTCTCACTTGAGAAGCCCTTACCTCTCGCTCCTTACTTCATGCCTCTCACTTATCAAAATGGAGGAAGTTCATCCTTAGCGACAGAACCGCTGAATCGCTACACGTTTTAATTAATTACAAATAATTAATTAACCAGAATTCATAATTAAAAATACTTTACACCATTCAAAAGCCCGTTTCTTTCTCTACAAGAATATCATAACGAGATCCGCGGTCACTCGACAAAATCTAAAAATAAATAAGATTGAAACATCAGTCTCATACCCTAACACCTATATTTTATATAATTCCGTAAGTCGACGTGTTCTAAACAATATCCGACACAGCGGGAACATTCTAGTTTCTGTGGACGTAAGGAGACCTTTTCATGCAGCCTTTTCTTCATCAAACTGAACATTTTTGACTGGAAAGTGTAATGTTTTAAGCGAATTTAAAATTCTTGTCAATCATAAGGACAACATCCTCACAGATTTTCTGCACTCAAGTCTCAAACTAATCCTTCGTAGGCAGAAGTACATTGTGAAAATGGCTAAGTGTCTTAGAATTTACAAAATCATCTTCAGCCTAGCCTTGTATTTCCCTGTACCAATCACAGAATGTTTTGTGTTAAAAGAACTGAATGCCATATTGGGGATTTTTAAAGACTGCGAATCCATTGTTTACACGGATAAACGAGAACTGGATGACCTGCATACGGCTCTCCGTCCAATTTACTTATACAAAGATAAACGCGTATACGGGATGGACTTTATAGTAAACCCGCTTTTTCCCCGAGGACGATCACGGGAAAGGCAGGTATGGAGGTCAACAAATTGTGGAGAAGAAGTCTTAACTGTGTGGCCCAAATACACTTCCTCTTTGACAAGGGTTACTTTTTTAAGCCAAAGCAGAGACTCCCGAACGTGTTTCTCTTTAGGAAGGACGAGTCAGTGTTCGTGTACAGTATCATGGTGACTCGTCTTCACCAAAAAATAATTCCACCCACATTTTTTAAGTGGAATTTTGACAATTCTCGTAATATATTTAATCATTATAGGATTGAGGCTGAACTTTTCAATAATCACTTTCGCGACCTCTCACAACTGTTTTACATGAAAATCGCCAGAGTATCTACAGCTGCATCAGGGAATTCAATACACCTGTCCCAGCCCTTAGACATCTTCTACACGGTTCAGTTTGAAGCCTGGTGTTTTGAATGCATACCGAACAATTACATATGGATGCAACTTTTGTCCAGTAGCTCCGCTAATGACCCCATCCTTTCTCTCCACGAGAAGGAGCAAAAGGTCCAAGGGCTAGGTACAGTTCCAGTTCTCACGAAGCTATTCAGGTATCTAAACTCATTCGCTTTTAATGCAGTTAATGTTTGGTCACTGTCACGCCGGATCATGCCGTTAGGTATAAGATACAGAGGGAGGAACCATTTGGCGGTGATACTAAGTATTTTAAAGACGGCCCGGCTTAGAGACGGTTCTGGGAGAAACCTCATCCAAGGAGGGAAAATAGCCCCCGAATTATTGATCTTGGCTCACATCTCAGAAAAATTCTCTAAACTGTATGGATGAAGAGTCAGTTTCAGGTAAAGGGAAAATCACATCAGACGAGAAAAAATATTGTCCTACTCATATTGGTTTTCTGATTGTAGAATTACGCTTATTTCTTTACAAGATTCGGTTTTGATTGCGGTTTGAGGGTCCAATAGAAATATGGAATGCATGTTAATAAATTATTCGTTTAAAAGTATCGCATTTTTTGGGTTAACATGAACTACACCACGGATTCCCAATTAGCAATATGTTTGCTATTTCGAATGACGTAAGTACCGATCGTATCGGCTGCGGTGTGACCGGACGCCAGAGGTTAAAGGGTTTTGCAGAATTTTTCACTTCATTTACAGTAAAACGTAACAGGGGACACAATTTCGTCCCACGGTGACGTCATTTTTAGGACCGCATCCGGGTCTCCATAAGACCCGGATCCCGGCATTTTCTCGGTAACAGTAACGACAACGGAATATATAAGCTTCAGTGTAGTTGCGATTATTTGGTGTCCTTTTACTCTAATTATTGCCACGGAGCAGCCTCACAACTCGTTTGATAGGCAAGACGTTAGACCTGAGCTTCGGAAGGAGTATCAAGAGAAGTATTTATTTAGTGTCGGAATTCCCATTTCCCTATTGCTTGACCGATCTTAGTACATACAAGCTACAATTCCAAGCTAGGAAGATTTAACCGCAAACGAAAGCGTGCAAAAGCATTTTCCAATTTATGTTGGATGTAAATTAGAATCTATACATATTTTCACATCAGTCTGCGTACGCCTCAATGGCCTCAATCTTGAAGGAGGAAGGGAGCCTGAGCGGACATTTAGGGGATTTTTGAAAAACAGCAATACTTTTCCGGGGTGTATTCGGAGACAGGGTGTTTGCTCCATTCGTGGCAGCAGGAGAGTTTTCAGCTTTATAGCTTTATCATGGAGGTCTGCAATACATAAATAATCGGGTTAATTATTTATCGTTTTATGGATGTCTAAAAAAGGCTAGAATAACATTTTTCGAAAAATTGTAATTGTTTTAGCTCCAAGGAAAAGAGCCTTAAAGTCATAGCATAGTCATTATGTACCAATGCTAATAGATAAGTTCTAGCTTTTACCGCATAGTTGTTTCGGGTGATAATCTTATACATATATGAACGAGTTAACATCAAATATATTCTAACAGGATCCAATTCGTGCAATTCCACAACAGGAATCGCCATACTTTGCATCAAAATAAATAGGTTTCATCCATTTAATTCGAGAAAGTTGTTTACAATCCTTTGAAAAGTTATGCAATCTATCTTACATGGTATTGCGTATCCTGTTCATGCTCTGCGTGTGTAGAGCTTTTTAACAGGATTGGCGAGGAACATTATAATTAGCTATCCTATCTCATGCATTTGCGAAACAACAACGCGGTTAAGGGTGCCTGTAATCCAAATTGTCATTTGATTTCCAACCCCATTACATCAGCAGACTCAAAGTCAAGAAGTTTCAAAGAAAAAGAACAATCGCATGCTTACATCTTGGACCAAAATCTAAAGTCGACGTATTTTGAATAAATTGCTTGAGCTGAAATATTCTTTTTCATATGGATTTTTTGGTACCTTATTGTGTTCTTGTTCATACATGAAATTCAAAATTACTGGTAGAAAACTTAAACGTTTTAAGCGAGTTATCAAAGGTTTTTAGAAAACTTTCAACAAGTGTCACGAAACCAATAATCCCGAAACTAATCTCCTATATTTTCGCGTATTTCTTCATTTCAATTACATGCCGAAAATGACTACGGATTGTCTTCGAATTTACGGGATCATTTTCAGCCTGTTTGCATCGTTGTTAATACCAACGGATTCTTTTGTGTTCAAAGAACTAAATGCTGTACTGGGGATTTTCAAAGACTGTGATTCCTTTGTTTACACGGTTTATGAAGACCTGGATGGCCTAAACAAGGCAGTTCATCCGTTTTACTTGTACACAGATGCCCTCTTATACGGCATAGACTTTATAGTAAACCCACTCTTTCCCCGCGGGCGATTAACGAAAGAATAAATGGAAACGAGTGGCATTTTGGGCATGAGAGAAAAAGGCTTAACTGTGTGTCCCAAATTCACTTCCTCTTTAACGACGATTACCTTTTGAAGCCAACGCAGAGACTCTCAAACATGTTTCTGTTCCGGATGGAGGAATCAGTTTTCGTGTACAGCATCATGATAACTCATCTACACAAGAACAAGATCCCAGCCACCTATTTCAAGTGGGATTTTGGAGATTCTCACAGTATTTTTGGGCACTATTACCGTAAATATTTTAAAAACTATCGTTTCGAAATGCGAGACCTCTCACAACTGCTATACATAAATATCGAAAGAGTTTCTACAGCTCCAGCTCAGAATTCAGTTCACTTGTCCCTGCCCTTAGACATCTTCTACACGGTTCAGATTCAAGCCTGGTGTTATGCATGCATACCAAACCATTACGTCTGGATGCGAGTTATAACCCGCAGCTCCAATAATGACCCCAGCCTTACACTCCACGAGACGGATCAAATGGTTCAAGAGCAAGGGACAGTTCACGTACTCTCAAATCTATTGAGGTATTTGTACTTATTTGCGTATAATACTCTCTTACCTGATTCATTTTCTCGCCAGTTCATACAATTACCTGAAACGAACTATAGGATTGACTATTTCATGGAAATCCTACGTTTTTTAAAGACTGTAGTTGTAATACACGGCTCCTGGAGAAACCTCGTGCAAGGAGGCAAATTGGCCCCAGAATTATTGATGCTGGCACATATCTCCGACAAGTTCCCGAATATGACTTTTTCAGCAATACTCCGTGGAAATCAGTCTAAAGTAGTCCCCCATTCGTTTACAGATTTTATTCTCGGGCCTACAAATCCACCCAATATATACATGCAAACTTGTCCCATACAAAAAGTATCAGTTACCTTTCTTACTTGCTTCAATGTGTCGATTACAAGACCAACTGGTATTTTCACCCAGCCCTTTGACCCTTCCACCTGGCTCTTCCTCCTCGCTACAACAAGCCTTCTGTCCACCTTCCTCTGTTTAACAGCCCAGCAGAACCGGAGCTTGGATGCTTGGCTCAACTGGACAATGATCCCGTGGAGGCCAAGGTAGGCATTTTCTCGGTCGTAAGGGTCGTACGACCCTTACGACCCCTACGACCGATGGCCGGCCGGGTCGTAATCGCTTGTTTAAGGCTGGGTCGTACGGCCGGGTGGTGGCGATGGATTGACACCGGGTCGTAGCAAATAGATTTTACGACCGACGTTAATCATGTGTGAATTTTTGGTAAATAAACAAGAGTAAGTTAACATATGAAGCTATAATGATGATAATTACGTATATTTTCTTGTTTTTTATGCTCCTAGCGGTAGATTCCGTTTTTTCATAATACGGCTTTACCACAGTGTATCACCACACTGCTCTTAAACGTACACCATGTATTATTTACCATTGGATTCTAGTTGTACTAGTTGTGTGCGTATTTTCATGGTCTCTGCCATCTTCATGCACATCTTTTCCTCATATGTAATAGGCATACACTACTATACTCATGAATTGCATGTGTTAGTTGAATACTGTTGCCATGCCCAGTCCTAATCCAGTCAAATACCATTCCTCGCCCTATGGTATGGTAGCTTAGAAATTTGGTGTAGTTGAATTCCGTATCAGTGCATAGTTCTTTTCTCGTAGTACTGAATAGCTCACTCTCATGTAATTGTAGTTTGGATCAACTAAATTGTGAATGGTAACTAAGGGGTTTATGTGGGAATTCTGTTTAGCTTGCCTTATTTCAACCAAACTAATCTTACCACTCCGGCGACAAATTCTATAACTCGTAGTGCTGGAAATTGCGATGAGCTACCCTGCTTTGAAGATATCTAGTCCACAACTACTTCAACTTCTTCTACAACAGCTTCAATTTGTATTTAGAGGAACTAGTAAAGGATACATACCTAACTATTACAATTTGTTTTTTATGCAGCGTTTACTGCTTTAAATATACAGTTTTTTGAATCTCTTTGTAGTTAAACAAGTAGGTCTAATGTTAAATGATGCATGTGGACAGAGTTTTCTGGCTGGTGAAGTGAAGGTTGCATGTAAGAAACAATCACGTTGTAGTAATCCCAATAACTTGAGTTTGTTTTTGACTATTTACGAAGTTTTAATTGTTGCGGGATTCACGACTAACGGTTGGATGTAACTAAAACTATATTCGGCTGTAAACGTAATTATGACTTTCAAACTGGACTCATTATAGCTCATGAAGCCGCATCATAGGATATATTGTATCATCATACCTATATTATATCATCATACATATCATTGACCACAGTTCCACTGTGGATGTCGTCTTAAGATAAAATTGATTCATAATTTAAACACATTTTCTTATTCCCGCATCGTTTGCTTGTTTTATAACAGTACACAAGCATGTTCGCACTAGCATCCATGACGCTGTGAACATGCTTAACCTCTTGCGTACTGCTATATTTACTAGTGTTTTAGTTAAAAGCCCTTTTTGCTACGACAGAATATTCACTTCATGCCCCCTCCCTTACTGTCAATATTTACTACTAGACCACCACTCAAGGTATGGATATTAAATGTAGCCTCGTTATTAATCTGCGCCAAATTATCTCCATCTCCATATAATTAAACGCGAGGTTTAAAAACATACCAAAATCATCAATTGGCTCGAGATGCGGCAATTGTTTATGTGTTAAAATGCTTTATGGTAGGAAACTCGTCTGTTAGTTGTGAGCTGAGAGGATAAAAGGCATAGCAACTCGAAAACCATGTGTTCTTCGACATCTATTGGCTGTGGAGGGTTATTTCAAATGTTTTCCTACCGGCTTATGGGACGCCAGAGGTAGAATAACGAAAAAAATAGAGTAACTAAGGGCCGAATACTTTTGATTTTGGAAATTGTCGGTGGTCCGATATACCGTCCTTTTACTCCGGCATGAGATAACGTAAGGTCCCTTCACATGGAGGTTTCACACTATCGTACACGTGTGTGAAATTATGCAAAAATTCCAAGAATCCACGGGATTCAATCCTTTCTCGTTTCTTTCTCCTGTGCAAGCAGTAACCACGGAGCTACGGGAATGTGTGTTTGGAGTTTCTTTCTCTTTTACCCATCCATCTGCAGAGTGCAGGATGTGTGCGCCGTCAGTTGTGAGAATATACATGCCGTGTATTCAGTGCTGAATCAAAATTTAATTAGTTATGTGTAACTCCGGCGTTAGTTAATTGACTTGGCTGAAAATCAATAAGAATCGTGCCCTACTAGTTATGCCTCTGTAATTCAAATTTCATCCGATTCTACAAAGCCGTTCGCAAAATATAATGCGTACAGACAGACGTCACCAATCTCCCTAAGATGCGGCTTTGCCCCTTAAAAACACAAGCTAACTCGGGATGTCTCGAACATTTTGATTATTTCAGCTTCTAATTGGCAACATTCTTGCCTCTGCAATATACAGTTCAGTTCCCTATGATTGTGTACCCTTAAAGTCCGTTTTTTAGAACATTAATAGTATGTACGACAGCGCCTTCTGCTACAGATCTCAACTCTACAACCAAGCTGGAGATTATCGATTCATTTGAATTGTTTTTTTTTCTGACTGTACGGACTGAAATTCCTTTTAAACATCGTTATCTTTGTCCAAATAAGTTTAAATATTTGTCGTCGCTTTTCACAGTCCCAGTTTTCATCAATATATTCATTAGTTTTACACAAGATTACGCAAACACAGACTAAAGTTATTTCGTAAATTTTGTTTTTATACGTCAGTAAATTTTCTCTGTTTCCTGATTTATAATTTACCGAATATTACAGCAAAACGCGTCATGATATTTGATTTTGAAATCGCAAGGGTTTGCCCCTCAAAGTTTGTTTATCTTTTAAATTCGTAATGTTAGTTGACAGGCCAAGTGAGTACCAGTAGGTTTTCAAAATTAGAGTTATGCTATTTTGGTTTCGCCTATACTAGTGTTTGCCTAATGTTCACCACTGTGGTTCTATACTCATAGGAAGTACTACTTATTTTTGGAATTGTGGTCACAAAAATTTATTCACATACCAATGACAGTTAAATCTTTAAAATTGTTGTCACTACGATTTTGAATACTTGGCTTAGTTTTAGTGGCTGTATTTTTTATCCGAATACCCTGATTTAGTGTTAATTACGTCTGCAACTACTAGCTAAATGTTCGACAGTAGAGAATCTAGTTTGACGGTAGAGGTTTATTATTAAGGTCTAACGTGAGGGTGGAATGGGTCATGACATGGTTCTAATGGCTTGACGGGTGACCTCTTTGAAGTTCCTCATTATGCCTTGGAGGAATAATGACATCAGCATTTGTCGTTATTTATTATAAATAGCTTTCTATAATAGCATATCAAAACCTGCGCAATTTCGGTAAAAGACGCCAAGAAAATACTGTCACGATGGCACTGTGGAACAACAGTATTTCATGCAGCTAATGTCGTCATAGGGTACATACCAAGGTGCTATTTGGTAATGTTATGTATACTTGTGTCTTTGTGTCAAAAATAAAACTCCTCTTCTCTTGACTGACTGTGTCGTGGATGTAGGATAGAGGGTATAAAAGGCCGGAACATGTCATTTTCTAAAACATGTCATTTTGTAGAACTTTAATATAACTTTTTTAACAGTATTAATTACTTAAGGAAAGTTGGAATTCATTTCAAAAGTATGCAATATTTACAGACTTTATCCGGGTGCCACTGTGGAGACGTGGCTACCTTGTTTATGATCGCTAGCCAAAGAGGGGTGGACAATAAATATCAGTTTAACCTTTTATACATGGTACAATTACTTTAAAAAATTGGCATTATTAAAAGCACATTCGTAGAAGGCTGGTGCTCTACATAACGATTTGGCAAAACAATCACGATGAGTTAGTATATAAATGTTAACGATTGTAGAAGTTCTTTTACTATATAAAATAAGTGTTTGAGACCAACTCAATTTGTTGATCAGAGCGGCAGGTAAATTTGTTGGAAATTTCGGGGGAGAAAGTCAACAGTGCCTCCAGAGATTACCCGGTAAAATATAAACCAGGATTGTTGTAGAGAAAGCTAGATCTCGATGTACGGTTAAGTGGACATGGAATGAATTACTTCAAAAAAGCAGTAATTACTAAAATATGTCATGATAGACTTATGTAGCGAAAAATTGCAACATTATGTACCGATGAGAATTAAGTTAATGGAACGAACGTAGGAAATGGTTCGGTTTGGAATATCTTTTGTAGTGGGGAAAAACTCGAGCAGTTTTCAACAAATTGTGGGACTCGCTTCTCGGCTTCACTTGCTATCAGATGAAATTTCCCGCCTCTCCAAAATTAAGGCAACCTGATTGATTCACCGCATTAATTCGCACATGCATTAATCATACTACCAGAGGTTCATATAATTCACGAGTAAGACATTTAAGAGATAAAAAGACAAAACTGAAGTCTCAACCGTATCTGGCACTCAGTAGACGGTAAACAGACTTGGATTCGTGACAAAGTTCCTTGCAGAGTACGACTAACATAGAAATCTTCTTACGTAATTTTCAACGCGTCTAGAAAAGAGTCACCGCAGTGTAACTGTGGTGGCGAGAAATCTCTTCGTGCTAAAGAATGTTCAAAATGTGACATTACTAGCATTTTAAACTGATGTTCATCACTTGTAGTGCAGTATATGCAATAAAAGTTATCTGTTTAACAATTTATCATCTTAAGTCATGGGTCGTATCATCGATCATAGACTGCACATGGGTCGTAAGTATTTAATTAATTTCTCTAATTCTGTTTAAAACACTAGATTATACACTTCGTCGTAAACAACAGACGACGAACAATGTCCGAAAAGGCACGAAATCCGAGCACTAAACACGGTATTGTTAACATCTGACCACCTCACTTGTTGTGAGTCACACAGTTCAAAAGGCAGCGGTCCAAAAACATCCAATGAACCGTCCAAATTGTTGCGAATTATCTTCGGCCCGTTAAATCCATTAATAAGTCTCACAATCTGTTTACCGCCTCTAATCGTAGTAGCCCCCGCAGACCTGGTCGGTGAATCACTACTTCCGCCGGCAGAAATAGATGACCCAGACGAGTCTTGGGAAATGTATAGTGGCTGCGAGTATTGGTACACGTCCCTCTCAACGCGACCCCCACTTATTTGTTGTATGCCAACGTTATCGTTATCGAACGATGTCCCAGCTCGTTTGCTACTTGCTGGCTTCACCTTTTTAGACTTGGAATTCCGACTAGGTATAATATTCTGAGTAGCCCAATCTGGATCACCGTCATCGCTATCAGTGCTCTCCTCAGCATAATTATTTGCAGGACGTACTCTCTTCAACTGGCTCGACATGGTAAAAACTATGTTTGTAATTAACTTGTACTGCGTACAAATTTGCAGAATTAAACCTACACTTTTAAAAATCCACAATTGAATAAACACGGCAGCAATTACGAACTGAATAAGTTAAAAAAATAATGTCCGATAATTCGAGTGGAAGAGAGTTAAGAAGAAGAGAAGTCGAACGTCTACAGAGCACAGAAAGGACTTGAGTTCTTGGCAAAGTCTCGCATAGAGCTCGACTCATGTAGAAAACTCCTTGCGTCACTCACCATAGGTCTAGCATTGAGTTACCGCAGTGACACTGTGGTGGCGGGAAATAATTTATGGTAATTTATTTTCAAAATTCCGCAACTACAGCATTTGAGACTCGCGTGCATCACTTGGAATGCATTACATGCAATAAAAGTCATAATTTTAAAAAAAAATCATCAAATTTTGCCATGGGTCGTATCGTCGGTCGTAGACTATACATGGGTCGTAAGTACGACCCGGCTTCAAAATGTCATACCACGTGACTAGCACTTTCACTTATTGTACGACCGAGTAAAACCCGGTCGTAGCCTGCTCTGGTGGAGGCTCGTCCTGGAAAATTTTGATACGATTCCAAGGAGCCAAGGACACATACATGTGAACGCAGCCTTCCTAACATGTCTACTCGGTATTTTCGGAATCGTTCTGAGTAACACGTACCGATGCTTTCTCACCTCGGATTTTACCACCATTTCCACAATTCGAGGTCCTCAAACATTTCAAGACCTACTAGGACCACTTGAAAATGCCAGCGAAACCAATGGTAGCCTAGTCGCTGTCTTTAATCAATACATGAATACCATCGATTACGAGCATGCTACTAACTTGAGCTTTTTAAAATACCACACTCCTATTGACGTGAGCCAATACCCTATACTTGTTCATTTGGGACTCTACTCAGTGCCGTATGAAGCCACATTCCCTTTCCCTGCAGCCCATAAAGTAAAACAAATATTTGAGGTTCTATCCAACAGCTCTAGCAGTAGTGTCATCATAGATGATGCTTTCAAATGTGAAAAGCCCGTTGGCATAGTTCAGTTCACGGATGACCTTGGTAACGTGGAGGTGCCCCAGTGGCGAATCCCTACTGTCCACACGAAGCCCTTTCTGTTCAGTAAAGAAAGGGTTGCGGCTACTACGGTGGGTTGGTCGCTCTATGGCCATCGTGGGGGCTTGGCATGGAAAGCCATCGTCAACCTCATTGAAGGAGGTGTTAACCATTATTTAATGCGGTGCTCTTCCAACCTTGGATCCGAAAATACGCTGATTAAACTCATGGCCGCTACCAAGAAAGATTCCGATCGACCACTCTCTCTCAAGCAGTCAATAATGATTTCCGCTTTCGAACTCTGGTTAACAATGCTCTTCTCCAGTTTTCTAGTTTTTCTTGGCGAATACAACGCCTGTTGGATTTATCGAATAGCATGTCCCTGGGTTCTTCGTATTATACAACAACTAAATGATGAAGCTGATAGCAGCTGCGAGGATGGGGAATATGAATAAGTATGTCCGATTGAAGTAAACTGCTGTGTATGCAATTACGGATATGGAAGTATCAAAGAGGGACCAGCATCACTTGGTTTCCAAGAAAATAAAAATTTGATTTATAAAACGCTAAGAAGATCTATTATTTCTGTAACGACTGCACTATGACAATTTTAATTTTCTTCGTCGAGAAAATGCAAAATTCCTGATTGAGTAATACTAAATTTGAGTTGAACAAACTTATCGTAATAGATTATCTAGGTCTTCCATTCCGTGTGGGATAGGCTATTGATTGAAGAAGCTCTGTGACAACTCTCAGTTAAAGCAAACTTAATTGAGACGTCAGTAACAAGGATATCCATTAAATTATTAGAAATAGCTTTCGGGATTTCGTGTAACTTATCCCAAGGCCCCAAATGCACTTCTTGCTAGTTCTTACAACAAGGGAGAGGACAGGAATCTTACAATATGTTTCAAATTAATAGCTATATTTAGGACGTAGCAAACGTTTTGTCTGTATCGGGTAACTTGTAAAATCTTTTAACTGCTGGTAAGGTGTGTTTCATTGTATTAAAATACGCGCTTTTTAATAATAGAGAGTAAATATTTGTCTCCTGGAAGATCATCTGTAGGAAGCAGCGTAATGAAAACTAGACATAAATGATACGATAGGGATGGCGGTAGCAACAACCGTTGCCTTTTGATGAAGATTTGCTTGAATTTTAATCTTAGTACGTTTTTCATGAATGAATTAATCCGACAACCACAGAAATCAACGCTAGTGCAACTACGGCCGCACTCCAAACACCTTTAGCTCTAAAAAATGCTAGCCTTTCTAAAGTTCTGCGTGTCTTTAGCACTTTTCTACAATATTCCTGGACCAACGGATCACTTTCCCCAAACTTTTTGGATGCTAACTCATAAACTTCACTGAAGAGTTTACATGCATCTTCAAGTTGTCCATCATTTTCGCAAACCAAGGCTTTTCTGTATTTGCTCAACAATATTTTTTCAACGTCTTGGAATGAAGACTCACACTCTGTCTGATCAATGTCCTCTGTTAACAGAGCTCCTACGTTGCTACTTACTTGGAAATCCTCCACACCATAAATATCATCTTCTTGCAATTCTCCAGGTTGGTTTTCAGGTAAAGGTTTGCAGATTTTTTCATAAACTTGTTGAAAACACTCCAAAGAATCTACAATTTTTACTTGGCTAGTACTAAGATCCCAAATACGGCCCTGTGTTTTCAATGTGTTTGGATGGAATTCCCCCAAAACTTTAGTCTGTTGTTCGTAAAGTTCTTTGAAGAGCTGCCTGGCTTCTTCAGCGTTTTCCAAATCTTGGTAGACGAGGGCGGTACTTGACTTTGTTTTTAAAGTATCTGGATGATCTTCCCCTAAATGCCTTCTATTGTATTCGTAAATTTCTTCGTAGATTTTCTTTGCTTCGTCGTATTTTCTTAGTGCGCAGTAAACACTGGCAATACTATGCCATGTGACCAAAGTGCTTCGGTCAAACGCTCCGATCGTGTTATACTTTCTTAGATAAACGTCTTTGAGGATTTCTAATGCAATTGAAAATTTTCTTTGGGCGTTGTACACACTGGCAATATCCTGCCTGGTTTCCAAAGTGTCCAAATGATCATACCCTAATGATATGCACTGCTGATCGTAAACTTCTTCCAAGGTTTTCAGGGCATCTGTTTCTTTTCTTTGAAGCTGATAAATATCAGCAATTTTCTTTTTTGTTTTCAAAGTAGTAGGGTCATCGTTTCCTAAATTTTCAATATCATTCTTATAGACATTTTGATAGATTTTCAATGCATCTATCAGATTACCTTGAAGTTTGTAAATGTCAGCTATGAAACACAGTGCTGCCAAAGTACTTGAATGATACTCCCCCAGTGCTTTACAGGTGTGCTGGTAAACTTTCTTAAAAATTTCAAGGGCGTCATCGTATTTTTCTTGGCACCGGTAAATGCAGGCAATACTGTGGTTTGTCTGTAGTGTGCTTCGATGGTTTTCGCCTAGAGTGTTGCACTTTTTGACATAAACTTCTGTGAAGATTTCGAGGGCTTTTTCATCGTAGTTTTGAATGTAGTATATATCTCCAGGCTTGTTACGACTCCGGAGTCGGCAACTCCACGATTCTGGCGAGGCCTGCGACTCAGCGACTCAAGCCGAATCGTAGCGACTCTCGACTCACCCAAGATTTCGACTCAGTCGACTCTGGCATTGAGTCGACTCAGACCCCTCATCACTGATCCGGGTTGCTTATAGAAATTTGTTATCACAGACATGTGTACTTCTTGCTAATTAAGTTTGAGACGATTAAGTAGAAGCTAATCGATTAAAGCCCTTGCAACTAAACTGAAACTCGGCCGCAATTAAAAATTAAAATTGGCAATTAAATTATTTGTCGGTTACAATTAAAACCTTACAATTAAAATTAAATCCTGTCCTCCGACAATTAAGCTATACAATTCAAACTAAATTGTTTCCTGCTGATAATTAAATGACATTTAAATATACTTAATTTTGACCAAAATTAACAAAGTTTGACAAAAAAGTGCTAATTTTGCTTAAAATGCCCTGTTTTTTGACTATTTTTTTCGATTTTAATTGTCGTCAACTACAATTAAATTGTACAATTAAATTCTACAATTAATTGAACTGTTGGCATAATTAAAAACTGCAATTAATAATTAATCTCAAGTTTTTCGACAATTAGATCTGGCAATTAATAACTAATATAATTTTTTCTGCAATTAGATCTTGCAATTAACAATTATTACGAGAATCTCAGAAATTTAAAATTAATAATTAAAATTAAATTTTCAGGTTAATTATTAATGTTTCAATCGATTGAGTTTATTAATTAACCTAACCTTGGAAATTAAATATAATGGTAATTAAAATCAAGGTTGGGTTACTTAATAAACTCAATCGATTAAAACTTTAATAATTAACCTGAAAATTTAATTTTAATTATCAATTATCAATTGCGTAGATAGTCGCACTAATTGCGAATTTTCGAACAATTGATATCAATTATTAATTGAAATATCTAACTGTCAAAAAATTGAGATCAATTATTAATTGAGCTTTTAATTATGACATCAGCTCTCTAATTGTTGACTTTAATTGTAGCTGCCTGACAATTAAAATTGGCGTTAAAAAGTTAAAAAATAGTGAAAAGTTTGCCAAAATAGCCATTTTTGACAGTAAATTTTAGTCGTAATTTGTGTGATAATTAAGAGCATTTAATTGCCAATTATAATTGCAACTTAATTTTCGGCAGCAAGTAATTCAATTTTAATTGTACAGTTTAATAGCTCGAGAAAAGGATTTAATTTTAATTGTCACAGGAAGGGATTTAATTTTAATTGTTAGTTTTTAATTGTGCCCAAGAAAATAATTTAATTGTAGATTTTAATTTAAATACCATTGTATTTAAATTAATTTTAATTAGGAGTGTTAGTAAGAGCAAGTCTGGTTATATTGAAGCAGCAAGAAATAGCTATGGCTTTAGGCCGAGGTTGACATTTAGAATAGATCACATGAAAAATGGTAATTAAATTAATCATTATAGCCAACATATGATCACTGATGATTCATCAGTGATGAATCCTACTAAATTTTAATTGTCACAGGAAGAGATTTAATTTTAATTGTTAGTTTTTAATTGTGTCCAAAAAAATAATTTAATTGCAGCTTTTAATTTTAAATTAATCAGTATAGGCAACATATCATCTATATCTCCGATTTCGTGTTTGGTTGCCAAGGTATCCGGATGATCTTCTCCTAATCCTTTACAACTGTAGTCATAAACTTCTTGAAAAACTTTGAGAGCATCTTCATATTTGGTTTGCCTTTTGTAAATATAGCCGATGTTGGTATTGGTCATCACAGTGTGGTAATGGTATTCTCCGGATGCTTTACACTCTTGCCGGTATACTTGTTTTAGTATTTGGAGTGCATCTTCATATTTCTCTTGCAATCTGTAAATTCCTGCGATTGCGTGCCGTGTTGTTGATGTAAACGTATCTTCCTCTCCTAATTTTTCGACGTTACTTTCGTTAATTTCGTTAAGGATTGTAAGAGCATCTTCATATTTTTCTTGTTTCTCGTAAACCTCGGCAATACAAAGTTTTGTCCTCTTTGTGCTTATATCATCATCGCCTAGTTGAAACTGCCTTACTTGGTAAACCGCTTGCAACAGAGCTAATGCTAAATCATATTTTCTCTCTTTGATGCAGACTTTTCCGATATCAATTTTGAGGTTAAGCATATCATTATCTTCTTGGTCCGGTACCAACTTTATATTTGCTTCTATCTTGTCCAGAATGTCATGGGCTGCATCATAGCTTTCTCGATCTGATTGTATGGAAGCCAGAAAAGTATGAACACGTAGAGTCACTGGGTTGACTGGGTCCTGTTCAAGGGATATTTCAAGAAGGGAATTCGCCAACTCCACTGCTGCAGGAAATTGGTAAGTTTTGAATATGTTTCCTGCCTCAAGATGCAGATCTAGAACTCGGGTAAACAGTGTTCAGTTTTTCCAACGTTGAGTTCCACAAACAATACAGGTGTTCAACAAGGACTTCTTCAAAGTCTTTGTTCGGTGTTCTTAGGCGGGATGCAGATGCGTCTGCTAAAAACGTGGCTATATTGTACCCACGGTTGCCACTTAGTTCCTCATTTATTCCTGAAACAGCGTAGCGTAAAGCAATTGGTAAGCGGCAGCAAAATTCGGCTAGGTCTTTGGATTTGGCTTTTAGATCTGTTACATTTGGTAATTCATTCCGAAGATACACCTCGCATTCTTGAAGTTCAAAGCAACCCAGTTCTACTACTTTCACCGCCTGTTCCCACCCGGCCCGCTCCCTTGTCGTCATTATTATGACAGGAGGATTCTGGAGCGTTAAGGTGGTTCCAGGAAAATAACGCTGGATACCGTAAATGGGAGGTTCCATATTTCTTTGGTCACGAAAAGACTCGACGTTATTAAACACGATAACACTTTTAAATTTGCAAATCTCATTATAGATCCTTCCAATGTAGTAGCTGAAATTCTTTTCCAAATCCGTAACTATTATTTCGAAATGGTTTGCCAAGGATATCATGTCTCTGTTCAAAGACGTGGGGTCAAAAGCTTCCAACCATATAATGTTCACCTCGTTTTTTGGTATATTTTTGCAAAACTCCCAAACAAACTTCCGCACAGTTTCGGTTTTTCCAACTCCACCCTGGCCAACAACTGCTACAGTATTTTGAAATATAGTATCCCCTAAACTTGCGACAGCGTTCTTCAATTCTTTCAGCTTTACATCTCGTCCCACAAATTTATCGAGAGGGTCTTGAAATCCGTATTGAATCGGTTCAGGAAGATCAGGCTACAAAAAAAACGTTTGTCAATCCTCCAGTGCCGCGCATAAATTGAATCTTTATCCGATTTCGGAGTTTCAGCACAGCTTACCGCATTTGGTGAATAAATATTCTGGGTAGTTACAGACTCCACAGTCACGATAGAATTTTCACCAATCTGCAAACCAATCTGCTCCACTTTCGGAATACTTTGGAATGCGGACATTTTCTAGACCAAACAGAGTAGTGTATAAGCAAACGCAAAAAATTCTAGCAAAAGGCTTGTGGTGCCGATTTTATAGTGTTTCAATTAATTACCACAACAGCTATAGCAGAGGAGGAATTCAAAATTAATTCAGTTGATTGAACTTGATAGCGTTCGGATGATTCGTAGACACCGTTTATCCAGTTGTACCAACTGTTCTTGCTTTTCACTGTGATTAAAATCCTCAAATTAAGATTCTATGATTGTACGCTGAAGTGCTACAGCTTATGACCACTTGAAACACAATTCAATACATCTTATAACTGCATAATGTTAACTACACCAAAGTAATATATACACCACCTCATTCAATACGTTTTTGCTAATCGGAGTATGCACTTGAACTTTGAATTTATCGCAACCAATATTCACGCGCAACACAGTACAGACATCCTTCAAAGGTCATCTGATTTCACGCCGCGTGTGAATGATTCTGTTGATTGAGTCCAGCTTCTATGTCGAAAGCTTACGCTGCACTTTGTCGTAGGACCTGATGCATTATATGCGAAAATACTGGCAGCATATATATCGTTCGCTAGCAGGCTTCCATTATGTTCACGATAAATGTTTCTTTATACCCACAGGAATGTGTCATTGCAGTCTATAATTACTTATATTACAGTTCATGGACGCACATTCTTTAATATTATACAGTAAAGTTACGCGTAAAAATCCTTCTTCACTCTAGGCGAGACAAATAGATTCCTTCGTGTCGTTTTAAATTAAGTTTTACTTGCAAATCCATGCTCGTGTAAAAAAGCTGGAAACCAATATAATAACCCTTGCGCAAATGGCAGCTAGGATAGTGTAAATGCCTTATTCAGCATTTCCATGACAGGACCAAATTCTAATAACGGGATACCGGCGATATAAAACTAAAACTTTCATCGATGCATGGAATTGGCTGTTCATTCTAATTAGAGTTAGGAATTTGAAGAATAAACAGCTCCAGTTAAGCTTCTACAACAAAACCCTCTCACAAGGCAAAGTCTACTATCTTCAGCACACCATCCATAGAACTCTAGAGTAGATTTAAGAGACATCACATTTAAGGTGCGGCAAGGAAACTTTACCCGTGTTCATCAACATTTCAACATCAACTTTAAAGTGCTACGGGGATGGGTAAACTAGTTGTTTAAATCACAACTAGACAGGTTTTTTTTTATATTTAAGTAAATTATTTCTAGCTGCATTCATATTAGGAAGAAATTTTTTCCAGCAAGAGGAGATAGTGCTTAATTAATGTAAGCACAGAGTTTTATGTAATTATTTCAGACGAGGAGGAGAGAAGCATAGATTATTGGGAAGGAGAGATATTTAATTAATTCGTTGAACACTATAATTAATTTGTCATTTCAATCCAACAGCCAGTTCCAATTGTACGAGGCATCACACATTGAGTTAATTATTATCGAGCAGGGCCGCTCTGGGATTTCCAATAATAACTCCGGCAGACGTACACCAGTGAATTCTAGTTTACGGGGCACCACACGTTGAGTTAATTATTATCGAGCAGGTCCGCTCTGGGATTTCCAGTAATAACTTTGGCAGCCGTCCATCATCATAATTACAGTGCAATCAAAGGCTCAGCAGTGTCGTAAATTAAACTTTTTAAATATTTTGTGTCAATGCATGTACCTTTTCAAGTTTTGAGGAGAATTTTGGTTTTATTCCCTAGTATTCGTCGTATTCGACGTATTTTGGTGGAGTTACGGATCCTCGGTTTTTGGGAATATTCTATCATCTTTCTCTTCTCAACTTTCTACTCTTCAGTCAAGATTCTACATCGACAAAATCATTAGGATTTTACCACTGGCGTTGCTGCCGAAATTCCAAATTCTACGTTTGTTCCTAAAATTACCCTCCCACATTTATGTAAATGAGCACCCTTTTACCTGTAAAGTCTCACATCGATAGGCTTCGAAGGTTTACTTTTCTGTTTCGCCTTAAAGTTAGCTCAAAGTCAAGCCAAGGTCAGAGGACAAAAGTAGAGGTATATATATATACACACACTTCAGGCAAATTTTAAGTAGGAGCAGTTGATGTTCAAAGGTTGGGTTTTTAGGGAAAAGGTGAATAGTCGTGAGTTCAGTCCATCCAAGTAATTAGAATACCTGGGAAGGTAAAATTTTCAATTTACATAAGCTATAACTGAGTCAGTACAATGGACGCAGAGGCAGTCAGAGCTTTAATCCAAGAGTTAGGCATAGCTTTAGCGGTCAATCAAAATAATTCTCCAGTGGCTAGGAATACTATAGTCAATTCAATTCGTAAATACGATGGGAACTCTAGTAGTGCAGAATGGTTAGGGTATTTGAATGCTGATTTGACTACGTATGGTCTAGATTCTACGTGGGTAGTTACAAACTTAGATAGATTCCTCGTAGATATACCAGCATTATGGTGGGCTCCTAAGCGTGCAGGTATTATTGCTGAAATTAATGAAGCGGTAGGAGAAGAAGCAAAGCTTGCTGTATGGACCGCTGTGCAAGTTAGTTTTCAGGCTTTTTTTAGTCAGCAGTCAATCAAGGAGCAAAGTAAGCTACGCAATGCTAACTTGACTTTTAAATTAGGTAATGATCCCAAGGCGTACGTGGCAGAGAAAAGAGCCATTATACATTTGATTAATCCTAGAATGGAAATTAACAAGATAGTTGAACATCTATTATTAGGGCTACCACAGCCGATGAGACAGATTCTATCAAGTGGAACATTCTTAACTGTGGAAAGTTTTGAGGAGGCTTTGAGAAAGCATATTAACATAGGCTTGGGAAAAAGTAAAGTTGAAGAAGCTATTGCCACGCAACAATTAGCATCAAACAGGAGTTATGTTAACTCAGGTAGGCAAGTTAATGCGGACAGAGCAGCCGTCCCTAATGTTCAGAATCCTAGTCAACCTCCAGCCCAACACCTTTCACTGGATGAGTTAAGAAATATGGTTGATAGTGAAGGTAGGAGAGTATGTAGCTATTGTTCCAGACCAAATCATGTCAGGCGATTCTGCCATCAATTAGCCAGAGATGAAGGAAGGGAAATCCCTCAAAGGACTTTTAGATCGGGTCAAACAGCTCAGCCAAATGGTAATTCAGGCAGCAATGCAAATCAGAATGGAAGTAATTCTAGGGCTGAACAACCACCGATTAGAGGAGAAAATTCTAGGAGTCTAAACCAGGGAAACTAAGTTTGCCGGGTGTGCGGGCACTCGGTAAACGTAAATTCGATGAGAGACAAGGAGAGGATGATGATTATTTCAATGGTAATTTTAAATTACCATTAGTTATTTATAATAGCAGTAGGAAGGGAAGTGTAAGAGGGGGAAAGACGGAAAGTATAAAGGTATCAGAGGACAACTGTCCTAACAATTTATTAGATCCTTTGCACAAAGATAATCTTTGTAAAAGCTATAGCGTGTTGAACTATGACGGTAGTTACACAGGTTCAGATGAAAACATAAGTTTAGTCGGAGCATATGATGATGCGTCCGTATATTCGAGGAAAACAGATGTAGAGGTCAAGAGTCAAACAATAAGGTTATTGTCGAATTTTTCTGTTAACGGGGAAGTAAGTGTCATTCAGCCAGAGGGAATTATTCAATTTGATCAAATTGTCAAGGTGAATAAGCATCACAATGTCAAGGCTTTAATAGATACAGGAGCAGCTATCTCAGCTGTTTCTCCAACTGTAATATCAGGTATAGGATTTAAGGGGAAGATTAGAATTGTTGAGCCAATCCGGGTGGTTATGTCTATCAACGCAGAACAATTATATACGATAGATAGACAAGTGGAATTAGGAGTTGAAATTTCTGGGGAAGCAAAAACATTCAGCTTTTATTTAATTCCGGAAATAACTAGCTTCTTGGTTATAGGGATGGATTTTTTGCATAAGTTTAAATGTGAACTAGATTGCGGGGATTTAAGTATTAAGTTCCCAAATGTGACTGAGTATGTTCAGGTAGAGTGCATTAAGGAACAGAACAAAGCGTTAAGTTTTCCAGGGGAAGAACTTGCAAATCCTAAAGCTAGTTATGTACCAACTCCTAATTTACCTGAATTGAACTTGGAGGCTACTCTTTATCCTGATATTAATTTACCTGGACCAAGTTCAAAGGCTACCTATGTTTATTCTAATCATTCAGTCCCAACTCCTAAGATTAAGCATTGTGTACCTGAAATTGTAATTACAGCTCCTTCGGTAATAGTAGAATGTGGGTCTGAGTCAAGTCAAGGTTTTAAATGTCAAACGTCAGGTTTAGCTCATACCATCCGACCTGTTGTCGTCCCGGCTTGGTCGATGAGAGCTTTACATTTACGTACCGACAATAATTATTCAGGTGATGTTCTAGTAGAGCCTGATAGGAAGAACGAAGAGCGTTTCGGAGTTAAATTCTCCAACTCGATTATCAGCTTAAAGAAAGGCAGGGGTACGATTTTTGTCTCGAATTTTACTGATTTTCCTCAAAGGCTTCCAGCTTTAAGAAAGATAGCCAAATATGAGCAAGTCACAGAGATAGGAGAAGAAGTAGATGAGACTATAGCTAGGAAAAAGTATATGCCTATGGGATTTACATCGAGCAGCTCAGTTTTCCAACACACTTTAGATAAAATTCTCAAGTCATTAAAGTGGCAGATAGTACTTTGCTATTGCGATGATATCGTTGTTTTTGGAAGGACATTTGAGGAACTCTGCGAAAGGTTGGATATTGTTTTAAATAGATTGTCGTCAGCGGATTTAAAAATGAAACCTTCAAAGTGTAAGTTTGCTTTTAGAGAGCTCGAGTACCTGGGTTATTTAGTTTCCCAAGAGGGATTGAAACCGGATCCAAACAAGTTAAGAGCAGTTAGTGAGTTTCCTGTACCGAAGTGTGTACGAGATGTTAAGTCATTCCTTGGTCTGTGTTCGTACTATCGTAGGTTCATATTCCGTTTTAGTGACGTCAGCCGTCATTTAAATAATTTGTTAAAGAAGGATGTTCTATTTAGTTGGGGTTCTGATGAGCAGAAGGCGTTTGATGCTCTTAAGTTACGACTCATTACTGCACCTATATTGGGGTTCCCAATGGAGGATGCTCCGACCGAAATATGGGCTGATAGTAGTGGGTACGGGCTGGGATGTGTCGTTACTCAGATGCAGAATGGTGTGTCTCGAGTTATTGCGTATGCTTCCAGGACTTTAACTAAGGCAGAACGGAACTACAGCGTCTCGGAGAGGGAATGTCTCAGTTGTCTGTTCGGAATAACTCAATTTAGACCGTATATATGGGGGAAACACTTTGTTATCCATACCGACCACAATAGTTTAACATATTTACTTAATTTAAAAGATCCGGATTCAAGACTCGCAAGGTGGGCGTTGAAACTGCAAGCTTACGACTTCGAGGTTAAGTATAATAAGGGTAGTTTACATACAGTACCTGACGCGTTAAGCAGAGCTCCTTTACCAATGTCTAGTATTTTTGTACAAGAAGGAAGTCAAAAGTCAATAAGTTGTGTTGTAAAAATGAGTGGACTTGAGTTTATCGATAATATAAATCAGTTGAAGGATGAACCAGCTTTAGTCTTGAGTAGAGAATGGGAAAACTGTGGATTTGATCAATTGCAGAGAAAAGATCCAGAACTATGTAAGATAATAGACCGAGTCAAACATGCAGAGAGAGACGAAGAAATCCTAGTTGATAATCATGTAGCGTCAGATTATGCTTTAATTAACAACATTTTATATAAGGCTAATTTCAATGAGAATGGTAGATTATGGTTATTATGTATACCAAGAGAGTTACGTTACAGGGTATTTAAATCGGTACACGAAGAATGTAGTAGTCATCAAGGTTTCCACAAAACTTGGAATCTAATGAGGGAGAGGTTTACATGGAAGGGAATGTACAAGGATGTTAGGAAGTATATACTACATTGTCAAACTTGTCAATTTTTCAATAGGGATAATACAGGTACACCTGCTCCTTATCGTCCTATTCCTCCGCCTATTGAACCTTTCTATAGAGTTGCTATTGACTTTCAAGGAACGTATCCTAGGACACAGAGGGGAAATACTGCAGCGTTAGTTTTAGTTGATCATGCTACGAGGTGGACGGAGATATTTCCATGTAAAGCTGAAACTACAGATTGTGCAATAGCTGGGTTGAAGAAATGCTTGTTAGAAAAACATGGTTACTGTAGGATTCTTGTAGTTGATAATGGTTCACATTTTTGTAGCAATGATTTCTTGTCATTTTTATCTCAGGAGGGTATTCAAGTTGTACATACTTCACCTTTACATCCTAATAGCAACGGTGTATGTGAGAGAACTAATGATAGTATTAAGAGAGCAATAGGTAAAATTGTAAATGAGAATCATACGAATTGGGATAAGCTCATGCCTCAGGTTTGCTTTAATTTAAATACCACTGTTAATTCTGTCACTAAATATTCTCCGTATTATTTACTGTATGGTAAAGAGCCTTTCCTAAAAGTTGATGTACAATTCCCGGTTATTACTGATTCCGCGCCATTAGAGAGTCCAATGCAACAAGCATATAGGTTATGGGAGACTAGGGCTAATGCTAGAGAAAATACATGTAAATACCAGTTAGAACAAAAGCTTAAATTTGATGCTAGTCACAAGTATCCAGTATTTAATGTTGGTGAGCAAGTCTTACATATAACTAATGAAAGACAGCCAGGACAGGTATCCAAGTTCTTAAGGAGGTACAGAGGTCCGTATATAATAGAAAGTAGTCCAGTTCCAAATGTTTATTATATGAAGGACATGAGAGAGGGTAGAATATCTAATCCTAATGAGTATGTTCGTGCTCATGGTAATAACTTAAAGAAATACTATGCAGAAATCAGTTTAGAGCAGTTAGATGAATCTATTGATTCCCAGGGCGTCATGAACTCTGAGATTTTGGAGAGTAATCTAACAAGAAGTGTTATTAGTCATGAGGAGTTAGCTGCAGCAGATTCCGAGGACTTAAATCTAGAGGTTATTGAGGATATAGAGGTTATACAATCAGAAGTTAGCTCTGGTACCGAGCAAAAGTCTGAGAGTGAGCGAAGCGAGTCAGAGGAAGCAAGTGCTGAAAGCGAGCGAAGCGAGTCAGAGGAAGCTAGTGCTGAAAGCGAACGAAGCGAGTCGGATGTATATATTTCGAGTGGGACTTTTTCTAATTCAGCTTCTATGTCAAGTAATAGTGATAGTAATGAGTCTGTTCATTCCGGAGAACAGAGCTCAGGTGAGAGTTTACGTAGTAGCAGTAATGCTAATAGCAATAGTTTTAATGAGCAGTCAGGTGAGGAGGAGATTATAAATGAAGAGGAGGAGATTATATTTGAAGAGGAGGAGGAGATTATTAATGAAGAGGAGGAGATTATAATTGAAGAGGAGGAGATTATTAACGAAGAGGAGGAGATTATTAACGAAGAGGAGGAGATTATTAACGAAGAGGAGGAGATCATTAATGAAGAGGATGTAAATAGGGAAGAGGATAATAGTAAGAGTGATGCATCAGGAGAATCCCCGCGTCTTGTTGATGTGTCAGTGCCGATGTTTGCTAGTTCAACTAGTTCAGAAGTGGAGTCGGTTAGTGAAGTAGGGATAAATGTTCGAAGGGGAAGTAGGGAAAGGAGGCCGCCTAATAGATACGGGTTTGATGGTTTGAAAGTTGTTTCAAAGGTTCTTGGTGGTATTCTTAGGTCAGCGGTGACGAGAGAACTTTTTGCATGAGTCTTATGGGATGAAATTCTTTCTTTGGCTTGGGTTGGAAGTTAATTATTTAATTTTGTCAAGTGTAATGTAAATATGCAGATGGGAAAAGTACGTGTAGAGGCTAAGGATAGGTCTTGTATTAAACCGAATTGCACTGTACCAGCTGTGATGGATTATGAACGGATGAGAGCCGCTTTTGCTAAATATCGGATTCCTAAGCTTTCGGATAATCTGGAGGATGGCGAGATTCCAGCTGTAACGCCTCCGGATTCAACTGAGCCAGACACTACGGTTAGAATCGACGTTTTCGACGGAACCAAAGACATCGATCTCCCTATTCCAGCAATTCCAGCTTTGTTTAAAATACATCCCACTATAATTAGTCCAATTATTAAGCCTTGTTTTCGGTGTCAGGGACCGCATTTGGTCAAGAATTGTGCTAAGCAGAGACCATATAAGCGGAATCGAAGGGCTCGAGAGATGTTAAGAGCATCGGTCAAGAATATGAAAGATTTGTCACTGAAATAATGTCAGGGTGTATATATATTTGAGTTTCTCCTTATGTTTGTTAACATATTGTTATGCTTGTGGTTGAATCATGTTGATGAGATGCTATGATGTCGCGTGTGGACATGGGGTTAAGCTTGTGTGTATGATGATTTAAAATTTAATTACAATTATGATTGAATTGAGTATGATGGCTTTATGGTTATGATGTTGTTGGTGTTTATGATGATTATACTATGTTATGTTTAGCTAACTTTTTGTCGTACCAGGCTTATTGTGTTATATATGATGTTAGATGTATTTATAGCTTGAATTACTTTAACTATGGGTATGTTTAATGTTAATTATCTCGCGAGACGCTTCGAAGTTTGAGGGGGAGTTAAATGTAGCGTGTAGATACCCTTGGGTAGAAGAGGGAGAGGAGCGCTTGGGGTTGAAGCGGCTCGGAGGAGCAACAGTATTGTGTGAGCTCTGTGCGAGCCTAGGATATAGGCGAGCACGCCTTCAATTGAAGTTAATTAGAGTTAGGAATTTGAAGAATAAACAGCTCCAGTTAAGCTTCTACAACAAAACCCTCTCACAAGGCAAAGTCTACTATCTTCAGCACACCATCCATAGAACTCTAGAGTAGATTTAAGAGACATCACAATTCCAACACATTTATTCGCGAATTGAAAACGAGACTTTGGAAGCATACGTTATCAAGAGTAAAGATATGGTACAATTGGACTCCCCATGTTTGCATTAAAAATTAAGACAGTCTGAAATCAAGCAGGCCCCCAAAAATTAAGTAATTTTTAAAAACTTAAGGTAATTTCATCTTCTGTTTAAACGTTAGTTTCTGGCTGCTATTTGACAAATGTAGTTGCATGTGGTATAAATGTATGTGCTGTTCTTTGACATTTTCACAGTAACAGGAGATGTATCAAAGCGCACCGATAACTGTTTACGAAAAAGAAAAATCCCAGTGGCATACCCAGTGCTCTCATCATTTGCTTTGACTTTCTGTAATTATGGACCTCGACTTTTATATTGTTTCTACAAGACAGAGCAGCGGTCAGATAGAATATGACTCTGAAGTTCAAACAAAGCACTGGTATCATACTGTATCCCAATTGTATGCGGTAGCCCCGAATCCCTAATCAATAAATCACAGAAAAATATTCGAGATTAAGTGGAACGCCATATAATGTGAATCACACTGGTACAAGAAAAATACAAGTAAATCTCGAACTGCAGTGAGGGAAAAATTGTATGGCGGAATAATACTGTAATGGGCATAAAAACGAACATATTTAAACATTGACGTGCACAATCTTATCATTTGAACTTCTTTGATGGGACGTTCTTTGAGTCTGTGTTAGATCGTTTCGCCGGCTGCTTTTGATTGTCTTTGTTCTTGTATGCTGCGTTCATACGTTCCAAATTTTTCTTGTGAATCGTAGCATGATCCACAATAGGCTTCGGATAATCTTTCCCAATTATACACCCCGCAGCCTTTTGAACTGCGAGAGGGGCGGTCCACGGCTCAAAAACGTAGTTTGGTGGAAATTTTGCAAGTATTGGGCAGTATTTTCTGTGAGCAAATGCAATTGAAAAACTTCATCAAAGCATTCACTAATTAATAATAATAATAATATTAATAATAATAATTCACTAATCATTAATATTATGGATCAAGCAGTTGAGCATACCTGATGTAATTTCCTAAAGGATCAGTTTTCTTCCCAAATGCAATGGGACTGTAAACTCGGTAGTACTGATGAAAAAATGCAGATGCACTCAGCCACATCCAATTTCCAGCATTCATGTAAACGTCAGCATCTAGCAAATATTCTTCAAAGACTTTCATCCCATCTTCCCAAGAAATCCAGAGATCACCTCTGGTCAGAAAACAAGCGACGGCGTGTCGAGCCAAATGATGAATCCATCCTTCAGTCCTTAATTGTGTCATGATAGCATCAATAAATGGATAACCAGTCCGTCCCAGCTTCCAGGCTTGCAGATATTCGGGATTTTTATCCCAATCGATTTGTTTACACAAAGGGTTGCCCTTCATCCTGGTAAAATTTATGGTTTGACATCCAACCAAATAGAAAAATTCTCTCCAGTATAACTGTCCCAACAAACTAACAGGGGGCTGAGATTTCTGTGGCTTGATTTCCAAAAGTCGCGAGTAAAATAATCTTGCACTTAGACAACCAAATTTCATATAAGGGCTTAACACAGTTGTAGATGGCTCCAAGGAATTTGGTGAGGTATTTGGTTTTTCAAAATTGCTAATATATGATTTTCGTTTCATGAGTTCTTCAAGCCGTTCCAACGCCGGCGTCTCTCCTCCAGGATATAAATGTGGACCGAGCTGAGATTCATCAACTTTAAGCTCTTCTAAAGTTGGCAAATTGTATTTATCAGGATAGGGATCCTTTGGCGGCTTTGAATCATAAATTTTCGTAATAGTTGGTGCTGGAGCTGGGGGTTTTCCTGCTCTCGATGCAACTTCTACAAACTTTTGGTACGTCTTTGGGGCTTCCATGTTATTTTTCTTGAGTAAGCTGAAATAATATAAAGTTGCAAAATGAAGTAATTATAGTTCTAACCATAAGGTTGAATTATCAAACTTAAAAAGTCTTTGGTATTTTAGTTTCCTCATTTACTTACACAATAGGCTCGAAAAGTGTGTGCGAGAAGCAACTTTTCAGCTCTATTCCGTGCTTAGCGGCTAACTGTCGTATCTGAGCATCCCGGTCTTTAGCATAAGGTTCTGTATCATCTTCAAATGTTATGAACTTCACATTCCATTTCTTGAACATGTACTCAAATTGACTTCGAGGATCGCCACGAAGAATATATAATCTTGATCCTAATTTTCTTAAGCTCTCGTCAAGATCGGTCAAAGCATCGATGAGGAATCTCCATCGATTAGGTCCCACTATGTAACTCTCAACTAGTTTCGTATCCAGGATAAATACAGGCCTTAATTCAGCACCACTGCTTCCAATTGATTTCAACTTCTCTATTGCCAGTACCAGCGCTGGGTTATCATGAAGTCGAAGCCCTTTTCGAAACCAATGCACCACTGTTACGCTGCTCTTTGACATTTTGATCCAAGTGATAGTTCCAACACTAAAATTACAAAGAAACTTTGGTCAATCAAAATTATTATCAGCATAATCAAGCTACCACAATTAAGGCCATTCACTTGTTAACAAAAACGGATGTTTTTCTTACCCACAATCAAATGTCTTGAGTAGCACCAAATAATTACAAATTATTTAATTGCTACTTGCCGCTTTACGAATTTTTTAAATTTAATTCTTAGCACCTAATGGAAATAGTTTAATGCCTGGATTTGATTATGGCCACTGGCCACGAATTACGCGCTAATTTATGTTGAATTAACAAATGTGTCACGTAGCTTAAATTATAATTAATCTATATAAATATATATATATCCCGCACGTGTGATTCCGTTCCCATTCGCATGCCCAGTCCCCGACTAAAAGGGATGGGCGTCGATTGAGCACGAACCAGACCACGAAAATTCCAAAAGCAGGGATTCTCGCAAGAAAGCAGCGGCTGACATATATTACAATTGCTTATGGTCATAAGAGGTCACAGAGGTCAGTGCGTGGTGTCAGCGGATAGAGGAGAAAAATTGGTGGGGGTACATTTCCTCAGAATCCCACTTTGACCTTTCCATAGTCTGAGGATAGAACTTTGAAAGTTTCCATGTTGAAGGTATAGGAGAGTTGAAGAATCGGGATTTACTGGGTCATTAGAGGTCACAGAGGTCAGTGAGTGGTGTCAGTGGATAGAGGAGAAAAATTGGTGGGGGTACATTTCCTCAGAATCCCACTTTGACCTTTCCATAGTCTGAGGATAGAACTTTGAAAGTTTCCATGTTGAAGGTATAGGAGAGTTGAAGAATCGGGATTTACTGGGTCATTAGAGGTCACAAAGGTCAGTGAGTGGTGTCAGCGGATAGAGGAGAAAAATTGGTGGGGGTACATTTCCTCAGAATCCCACTTTGACCTTTCCATAGTCTGAGGATAGAACTTTGAAAGTTTCCATGTTGAAGGTATAGGAGAGTTGAAGAATCGGGATTTACTGGGTCATTAGAGGTCACAGAGGTCAGTGAGTGGTGTCAGTGGATAGAGGAGAAAAATTGGTGGGGGTACATTTCCTCAGAATCCCACTTTGACCTTTCCATAGTCTGAGGATAGAACTTTGAAAGTTTCCATGTTGAAGGTATAGGAGAGTTGAAGAATCGGGATTTACTGGGTCATTAGAGGTCACAAAGGTCAGTGAGTGGTGTCAGCGGATAGAGGAGAAAAATTGGTGGGGGTACATTTCCTCAGAATCCCACTTTGACCTTTCCATAGTCTGAGGATAGAACTTTGAAAGTTTCCATGTTGAAGGTATAGGAGAGTTGAAGAATCGGGATTTACTGGGTCATTAGAGGTCACAGAGGTCAGTGAGTGGTGTCAGTGGATAGAGGAGAAAAATTGGTGGGGGTACATTTCCTCAGAATCCCACTTTGACCTTTCCATAGTCTGAGGATAGAACTTTGAAAGTTTCCATGTTGAAGGTATAGGAGAGTTGAAGAATCGGGATTTACTGGGTCATTAGAGGTCACAAAGGTCAGTGAGTGGTGTCAGCGGATAGAGGAGAAAAATTGGTGGGGGTACATTTCCTCAGAATCCCACGCTGCTAAAATAATTATTCTAGCTTTGCTGTAGTTCTGAAGAGGGTAAACGTTAACGAACAAGGAGAACGATGGGTTCCAAAATTACTTCCTTAATTTTTGCTTTATATAGTCGATATTTTAAGGAGGTTGTGCCAGTGCAATTGTCTTGGAGGTTTTACGAATCTAATGATCATATTGTAGGGCAGAGCATAGCGGGCCGACCCATTTTGAAAGCCCGCCCGGCCCATACCCGTTAAAAATTTCATTTTAAAAAACCCGATTAGCCCAAACCCGGAAAATAAATATATTAAAATTACCCGACCCGCCTTTCGGGCTAAAAATTGTTTCAACCAAAAATCCAACCCGCCCAGTGGGCATATATATTTTATTTGAAAAGCCCAACCGCCAGACGGGCCGATAGTGTAAATCCGACTCGCCCAGTGAATTAAATTGCGATTATTTAACTTTAAGAATTTTGAATTACTTAAAGTTACATCTGCTTTAATTTGTCCTCCTAGTAGTAATTTAATTTTACGCACGCCAGGGAAGGTTACACTGCTGCAAAACAGCATGTGAGAGTAATGCTGATTGTATACTTCACCCAATTGAGCACATATTCAGCAAAACTATAGCAACTAACCTTAGCGTACATATGAAAATATCTGAATATGTGAACAGTTGGGTGATGTATACAACCAGCTGAAGAAACTCGCATGCGCTGGGATTATAATTCATGTAGCTGCATTTAGTTGACACGTTATTGCAACGTTTTCCGAGTCCCCTATACTTCCCTACTGATCGGGTCACCGACAATCTCTTATTGCGATATAGTTTAGCAGCTTATCCCTACCCTTACATGTAGCATTTTGGCTAAGGCCGCAGTCCTGGTCGGGTCCAGATTCATTGAAGCCCGCCCGGTTTTGGTAAGCAGATAACCCAATCCGCCCAACCCGTTATAAATGAATGGTCCCAAAAGCCCGCCCCAACCGTGGAGCAGCCATCGTTTTAAAAGCCCAGCCCGACCCGCTACTCAATTTTTAAAAGCCCAACCCGCCGGTTTACGGGCGGGTTTCACGGCTCACCCACCAGAACGGGTCGGCCTGCTATCCTCTGTTGTAGGGATCGTTACAGGTGTTTTGGAAAATGTTCTTAATTGCCCCAGAAACAATAAATTCGAGCTATTTCCCCGAATTCCCTTAAATAGCCGATCTAATCAATCTAATTTCAGAAAGTATTGAGTTTTTGCCGAGAATGTTTAAAAATTTGCCCGACGAAGTGGTCGTCTTTTCCGATCATTGTCCGTAACACAGTAATTTTGCCCAAAACAATGGATAGAGGCATTCTTAAAATATGCCAGACATAATGAAAATCTGATTTTTTAGGCGAGGTAAAATGAAAACCTTGAGTTTCAGGCCAGATCAAATAGAAACTTCGTATTTCAGGCCAGGCATAATGAAAATCTGATGTTTTAGGCCAAGGATAATTAAAACCTGTTGTTTTCGGCCAGGTAATGGAATCTTGGTATTTAATGTCTGATATAATTTTGAACAATACGAAAAGCCTAGGTTACTTATATTTCTGGTGCATTAAGCCAGGTAAAATATAAAACGTTTAGGCAGTCAAAATCAGATCAAGCTGTTTTGAAGCAGTCAAAATCAGATGAAACCGTTTTGAGCAGTCCAAATCATGTGAATCTCTTCTGAGGCAGTGAAAATTATGTTTAGCTTTTAAAGGTTAGTACAGCAAGCTTTTAAAGCTTAATACACTATATGTAAACAGTATAGGTGCCGCCAAAATCATATAATACATATTGAAAACTAGTCCACGGTTGATCATAGGCCTAGGCCTCGAGTCCTTCAAATTCTCCTAATTAAGCATGTTTCTCTATTTCTAGAATCCAGTAAATCACGCGCATTAACCAATAAGTGTTACCGTAATAACATTCCTTTTTCGTAATCCCCGAATTTCCCGCAAAACTAAAGGTTGCATGAAATTTTGAATTTTCTCTCATTTTTTTCTGCAACATAGAAATCCTGCCTTGTTCTTGCTCATTCGGGATAATATGAGGGAATTCCGTTGACTGTGTCGGATTGAAATGTAGAAATTTGAATAAATTTTGGGAAACAATGTCTTCGGGTAATTTGAGAATACCTAGTCGTCGGGCAAAAATTTAGACATTCGGTCATAACGAATTCGGGTATTTTTAGAATTTTCTTACCATGTTTTCGGGCGGAATTACGATGTCTCAGAAAAGAACTCCGAAATTTGGGCAACCACGTAGTCAGGTAAATTATTTTGCAAAAATTCAATGTTTTCTGAAATTCGATTCGGATATCGAAGGAAATTCGCAGAAATTTATCGGCTCGAATTTATTGCTTCTGGGACCATTAAGAACATTTTCCAAAACACCTGTAACGATCCCTACAATACGATCATTAGATTCGTAAAACCTCCAAGACAATTGCACTGGCACAACCTCCTTAAAATATCGACTATATAAAGCAAAAATTAAGGAAGTAATTTTGGAACCCATCGTTCTCTTTGTTCGTTAACGTTTACCCTCTTCAGAACTACAGCAAAGCTAGAATAATTATTTTAGCAGCGTCGGATGCCTCAGCCGACGCAGCTTCCAATATAAATGCAAAATTGGGGTCGGCTGAAGCGTTAAAAACCGCGTCGGCGTCGGCTCAAGTGTCGAAATTAGCCGAAGTTCGGCGTCGGCTCAGGCGGATTTCAGCCATCGTACGTCGGCCCGCGCGTCGCCGACGTACGGCGGAGTCGGCTGAGGTGGCGCTCCCGACTAAAAGATATTAATGTGTTACGTAACCAAAACAAAGTAGGGTTAAAAATGTTATTTGAACGTGCCCATTGAGAAAAAGCAGGTATACCATTGAGTACAAACCGGCGCTGAAACTGACCGTTATGGCAGTTGAATTCCGTGGAGCGGGAAAACAAGGTTCAGTGGCGCGATATTCTTTGTCGGAGTCAGCATGTGCGGCCGCAAATAAAATAATACTATAAAAATCCACAGCATATATAGTTTATTAAATATATATATTTTGTATTTTGACAAACGACTTTTTAAGTACAATTAACATGTAATAACAATAAATTTAATCAGCAGTGTTGTGCAGTTTGTTACTTCAGCCGGACAGCTCTGACTACCTTTTGTGTAAAAAACCAAAAAAAGCTGGACATTATTTCTTGAAACTTATCAAATACTGACAACTGAATACAGCAGTGAAAATTATTTTAAAACTTTCATCTGCAGTGAAAATTTCTGGAGAAGCTTTATTTGTTGCCATTTCTGAAGTCGAACTGCGGTAAGTTGAGTGGGTTTAAACAATACAAATGTTGTAAAAACATTTAGTATAGTCTGTCTTATTGTTTATGATCGCTACATGTTCACGTAATTCACATTTGTTCATGTATACACAATTTGTTCTAAATGAATCCATCCATTTAATACGTACGTAGATCATTTCTGTAATGGATACTGAGGATTTTGACTCGGACGACGAACGTGGGGATGAAAGTCAAGAAACTGTGGATAGTCAAGACAATGGTCCGAAACAACGTGGACGGCCACTGAAAGAAGCACCATTAGTAACTCCTTACAGTTGGGAAAAAACTGTACAAATGATACAAGTCTTGGCTCAAGGTACATGGCATGCATGAAAGCAGAATTTTAAATTACATTTGCTTTTCAGTTACTTTATTTTACTGCAAGTCTGCGATGCGGCTGTGAGTGTAGTATGTTACTACCCACCCCAATGCTATTATGATTAATTCTGAGAGTTCATGCGGTCTATTCTAAATGATATGCTGGGTATAGCAACTGACAAGCGTTTCTGAGATCTGAAAATCTAATTGCGATTTGTGCATGGTTGTTACAGAGATTAAGGCAAATCCAGACAAAAAGAAATTCGAGCCTCGGGAATGGAAGAAAGCCCTGCCAACGCTGGAAGAGCAAGCTGAGACTGAGGGGTTGTCTATTGAAATAATTGAGAAGTTGTGGATTATTATTTCACACGTACAATCTTCTATTAGTGCACTGATACGTCATACCACCGACAAACAGCGGATTTCAATTATTCGCTGCTTGATTCCAAATACTGTCATGCCAGCATCTTTGGTACAAAGGATGGTTAAAGATTATACGTTAAATTTAGCCGAACGATATGCTCGACCGAAGCAGGAACGAAGACCTAGGGATGCTGGACTTACGAGCGTCGCTAATGCTTTCTTCGAATATTTGGTCGGTACGTATTATTTGAGATAATGGTGAATGCGGAAGTAATTGATTAAGTGCTACAGAATATTGTATACTCAGGACAACTGTAACAAATGCTTTCGTGTCAAAGTATCTTCAATCTTATATTTAATAATGAAGTCTGTAATATTGGTCCATAGCATTGCACGAATACTCCTTGATCGAGAATGGTTGGGTGACCAAAACATTATACGCCGAGTTGTTTTCTATAGTGCCTCAGGATGAGGTGGTAAGCACTTTGATCTTATTGTTATTTACTTTATAATGGGTGTGAATGGCAGAATTAAGGAATGTTTAAGGAGATCGCACATTATTGTTTCAGCAAATCTGGCTGTGTATATTGCTCCGTAAGATTGCTGCAAAGCAACTCCTCCTAAAAGTTTACTGTCAAGTTTGTGAGGATCAGCTGGTTAAATCGTCAGTTCTGGGGAAGAAAGAAGCGATTCTTCAGTTATTGCAGTAAGTGTGGGTTGTGAATCTATCCGAAGTTTCCTCTGATCACCCTCCATCACTCTATTATGATCTATACGCTATTATTTTATAGGATAATGAAACACCTTCGACCGGATTTGGTGCCGGCCAATGTGTACGCTATTGACTTTCGTCTAGCAAAACCGAAACAAATATCGGAAGTCCTTCAAACGAGGATGTTCGCTGCAAAATCACATTTTGACCATGGACGTGATGAAAGCACCCCGTCAAAAACGAAGAATCAGCACTATGCCCTTAAAATGTTCCCACAGTTCAGACCCTTCTCTACAAATTTCACTTTGAGGGGGTAAATTGATTTTTATATGTTTATCCGCTTGCCTTGAGAATGTTTTTAATTGTGTTTATGGTTGTGATCACAGAGCCCTGTCGGAGTGTAGTGCTTTATCAGATTTGGCAGTGTGGGCTTTGATGGACCCGGAACGTTTTTGCTTGTTCAAATTGCGACCACAAGTATTGGAAGCCATTGATTCTTTTTTCTTGCTTCACTTTCGCCACAGTAAGCTTTCAAAATGTTTGTTACATTTTACACCCATATGTAGATAACTGATACTATGTTCCAATATACTTAAATTTTGTTTGCAGAGTTCCACTTGCACCTGTACGAAGCCAAAGACGAAGAAAAATATTTACTGGTACTTCATAAGTGTGCGGATCTTTGCTTTATCCTCGGCAAAAGTCTAGATTCGTTGGAATGGTGGTTGCCAAAATTTATTGGATCATGGGATGGAAAACTGTGGAGAGCCGAGATATGCCAGTTATTGGGCTATCTAAACCCATTCAGTATTACAGGTATTACGTACATTCAGTTGCAAGATAAGATGTCAGTTCAGACTAGTATTTGCAATGTTCCTAAAGTGCAGTAAGATGCAATGTGTTTTCTATTTTTTAGATCTTAGCTATAAAAACGCGTTGACGGTACTGGAACGCGAATTCTTGTACTGTTCAGATTGTCTGAAGTCGATGGACGTTTGGGCTGGGCTTCAAAGTCTAATATTTCGTTGGATAGATGGGCCCGTGTCCGATGATTCTCCTGAATCTATGAACGATGAAGCGGCTGGTGCTACTAAGAAGGAGATACATGACTTGTATGTATTCATGAAGATACTAATCTCAAAGTATGTCTCTGCCAATGTTGTTAAGCAACTTAACACTGCCATGATGCCGTATTTCATTTCATTTTTCACCTTGGTAAGATCTTTAAATCCTTTATCTGTTGACTGTCAGTCGGTTTTCAAACTTAAATTTAACCTTGACTTATACTTTTTCAGCTCTGCGAACGATTTCTTAAAAAGAAAATCAATTTTAAGCCGATTCTACCCCAAGCTTTATACTATGCTGTTTTTATGGTGGATTATTTACCAGCTTTTGAGGCCCTTAGCAAGTACTTGGAGAGGTAAGCAGACTAAAGACTTGATAATAACATGTTTAGTAAACCCAACTAAGTAATCTTCGATGTACTAACTAAAGTTGGTTTTCAAATTGTAGTTCAAAGAAATGGATGAGATCAAATGCAGTTTCTCAAGAAATGGATCAAGATTGTGAGACTATGAAAAGTTTCCGTGAAGGTCTTATTCGCTATATTGTTGGGAATGGACCGCTTCAAGACCTTTTTGCCAAAGAAATTGATTTATATGTCAGCGAGGAAGACAAACAAGATCTTGTATCGAAGCTTAATGGCGTGAATATTAACGGCAGCTACGTCTTGAAACCGTACTTTCACCCCGCCACAAGCTCGTCAAAAGGTACAGTCGACCTAAACAGATTGAGCCATGTGGCACCTTACTTTGCTGCACAGATTGGGAAGTCTAGTAAACTAAAGGAAACAAAATCCCATGAAGCGTCACCCCGTCGAACGCCTCTTCAGGCCGGCGCCGGCAAACGCCTCAATAGAAATGTGGAAACTCCAAAGCCGTCTAAACCGCTGCATTCTTCCACTCCTGTTGCGCCAAAAGTGAACAGGAAGTGAAAACCAAGTGAACGACTAGTACCCAGATGTAATAATATCCTAGAGCTTTCGTATAGTATCTTATGAATGATGCTCTTTTGAATTTGTAAAGCAAACTTAACCGTTGACGTAATCAGTATGTGCGACAATTACTACTGTAACAGTACAAAAGGTAAAGCATGTTAGTCTTGATTCGCTCATTAAAGTTATATTATGTACCCTGGCGTGTTCAATCTTCAGATGAATACTGAGATGATAACAATATACTGCCACGGGATTCTTAAAACAATATCCCTTTTAAGAGCTTTTTTCAATTTTTGATACGATGATTTAGAATAGAAGCTATTCGAGCACGTAGTCTCAGCTATGTAACATGTTAATTCTTATATTAAATGAACATTTATAATGTATTTATATTTATATTGTTGGGAATAATTTTCTCGGATTCATGTATTTAATGAATGCAACTTAGCTTTGGAGCCAGTGGCTGAAGTAGCTTGACTTACAATTATCAGAGCTAAACTACTGATACCGTCTTTGTATTGTAAAGTGCATATCAAAAGTCCACACCAGAAACGGTAAAGGTCATCTCATATGTTATATAATTTAAAACTAAGACTGCACGAAATACAGCGCATCTGCAACCCTTTGACGCAGGGTTTGGTACCTAGTGCGTTTACTGGATATGTACATGTGCAAAGGGGTTTCCTCGAAATGTTTTGAAACCGGTTGCCATTAGTGACAAGCAATACTCAGTTGTACAAACCACCTGCTCTTGGTAGACAAGATCTTGTATATGCTCTTGGGTGATGCACACTCTGAATTGAACACACACTGGAGTCGGTGAGTTTAGTGTATATAACTTACATTATATTATAATGTGATCAAAATTATAATTATTTTTATTTGTTGTTTCATGCTTAGAACACGGAAGACGAAGGAAAGCAAGAATAGCCCAGAGCCGAGGCTATTATCAAACACGTTTGGTTGGAAGAATTATTCTTGTCCTTTCCTTGACCAAGATGACCGAAGAAAATGTTCGAGTTGTAGTCCGAATACGACCTCTGAGTCAAAAAGAAGTCGAGAAAGGTACGATTTGATGATCAATGATAATTCTTGAAGAATAGCAATATTTTTGGATCCTCCTCTAGTTTAATTTTATTTTAATAATCCATTCGCCAATAGATACTCGATAAATGTTGTTTCACTCATGCATTGTGTTTATCTTAATTGTTCCAGGCTGCAAAATAGTAGCTCTTGCTAATTCAGAAAGGAGAACGATACAGGTATCAAATCCTGCAGATGAAAAGACGTTAATGTTCAGCTTTGACGCTGTATTTCAAGAGTCGAGTCAAGCAGAAATCTACAACGAGATTGCAAGGCCATTAGTTAATAGCGTTCTGGAAGGATACAATGCAACAATATTTGCTTACGGTCAAACTGGGACGGGAAAAACGTTTACCATGGAAGGTGCAGCGACACCTGAGTTGAAAGGAATTATTCCGAATTCGTTCGCGCAAATCTTTACCAGCATTTCTAAAGCTTCCGAGGATACCAGGCAAGTAGCACGGCCTCAGAATGAAATTGTTTGCATTACGTTTGAATCGAATTGTTAACTAAAAGTTCTGCCTCAAAATTGCAGGTTTCTTGTTCGGGTTTCCCATTTGGAAATTTATAATGAAGAGGTCCGAGATCTTTTATCTAAAAACCATGAAAAGAAACTGGACGTGAAGGAAGCAAGCGATCGCGGCGTTTATGTCAAAGATTTGTCTTCCTTTGTCGTTCGGAATGCTGCAGACATGGATAAAATCATGGAAACGGGAAATAAGAATCGTAAGAATGAATTCCTCTATTGCCTACGTTTATCTTGATGAGGAAGAATTAAAGCGGACATATTTTAAATTTTGAATGCTCTTCCTCAGGGATGGTTGCATCAACTAATATGAACGCTACAAGTTCTAGATCTCATGCAATTTTCACTATTACTGTGGAATGCAGCACGGAGTTAGGGACTGCTATTAAAGGCAAAGGGAGATCAATCAGAATGGGAAAACTCAACCTAGTGGATTTAGCTGTAAGTCATTGCTTTCGAACTGAAAACAAGCAATTACATTAACAGTGTCAGATATAAATGATGCATGTATTTTTTAATTCAGGGGTCTGAAAGACTGAGCAAAACTGGAGCGACTGGTAAAAGGTTGAAGGAGGCTACGAAGATTAATTGGTCGTTGTCAAATCTCGGGAATGTAATATCTGCTCTGGTGGAAGGTAGCAGTCATGTACCATATCGAAACTCCAAACTGACTAGGCTTCTTCAAGACTCTCTCGGTGGCAATGCGAAAACAGTGATGGTGATTAGCGTACTTGCAATGAAATAAGCATTTGGAAGACACATAAAAGTGCATTAGCAACTAACAGCGCCTCCATATGAACTTGATTTTCAACAGGTAGCAAATGTGGGCCCAGCGGATTATAATTACGAAGAGACTGTTAATACGTTGCGGTACGCCCACAGGGCGAAATCCATTAGAAACCATGCCAGCATCAATGAGGATCCAAAGGATGCATTATTAAGGCAATTTGAAAATGAAATTGAGCAGCTTCGAAGACAGTTAGAAGAAACTGGTGGTGACGGAGATAGGATGGAAGCTATGAGGATGCCCAATCCTGATTCTGATGGTTGGTTAAAAAACTGAGTTATTCCAGCAGTGCAGAGGATACTTGAGCCTTGAAATTATTATATTTTATACTCGTGACTCATGTAGGTGAGCAAGATGAGGAAGAGGACGAGGAGGATGGACAAGAGGAAGCGATGCCTACAGAAGTTACGGATTTCTTGGTACCTCCGGAAACTGAAGAAGCTTTGACCCATATCAAAGGAGAGATTGAAACGCAGGAAAAAATTACTTCTTCGTTTGGCGAAGTCGCCAAACACAAACGAGACGCTTTGAATGCACTTAAAGAACATGTTCAAAGTTGGAAGGAGCACGAGTAAGTTTTATTCTCCGTAGACTACCTAGTTCGTATTTTACAGATTCTGACAAATGCGCCGTGTTGACACGACTCTTATGTGTGGTTTACTCGACTAACTTTATAGGGAAATGAAGAAAGAATTGCAAGATCGAATGAAGAATATTCGAAAACAAATTCTGCACGGGGGAGAAAATCTGCTGGACAAGTCTCAGCAGCAGGAAGAATTATTGCAATTGTCAATGCAAGAGCTGGAGAACAAGAAAGTAGAAGAAGAGCAGCTTACCAGCAAGCTAGAGACACAAAAGGTAGTAGAAGACATAGTTTATATGCTCCTTCCTAATACGCTTGCAATTGCAAAAATAAAATGGGAGCTTTTCTTTACACAGGCTGAGACTGCAGAAGCTGAAGGAAAAATTGCCGGACTGCAGGAGCACGGTTTGGTATTAAACAAAAAATTGAAAAAGGTCTGGAATCAGTACCATAGCGCAAAAACGGAACTGGAAGAAGTACGTCAAAACTATCACAAGGAGACAGAGTTTCTATTAGAAGACATACAGAAAATGACAAAAGAAGTTCAGTATCTGAGCCTGGTCATCGATTCCTACATTCCTGGACCCTACCAGTCACTAATCGAAGACAACAGTACTTGGAACGAAGATATTGGAGAGTGGAGCCTGAATTGTGTTGCATATGCAGGGAATAATGTGAAGCGAAGTAGCGGTGATCTTCAGGAAGAGGAAGAAGAGTCTGGAAAGAAGGCAAAGGTGGGGATAATATATTTGTTTTGCTTTCGGATATGATAATCTCCTGTCAGTATTTTGTTTTGTTACTTGATTAATCTTGATTTTCGTTACATCACAGAGTGTAGATCTTTCCCGAGTTTATATCCGGACAGAATTGGACGAAATAATGGAAAGTGGCGGAGCTTCATTAATGGCAAGACCCGAAGAACGATCTGCTACAAGAGCTAGCTTGACTAGCGCCGGGAAAAAGCGGCCACAGACATCACGACCAGCTTTGCGCTGGTGATGACCTCAACGCGTGGGTACAGCATACTAAATAATTGTCAACTTTATTTAATAGCTCCAACATTCCCGTAAACATTTCAGACTACTAGTCATATAGCTATGTTACAGCTTAATAAAGGGCCAGCAACACGCGTATGCTATCACCATGCAGGTTTTGTTTACCGTAGGAATTACAAACTTTTCTGCGCACTAGTCAACACTGTTATAGGGTCTACTTGCGAGTTATAGCTTATGTTTAAACCTGAAAAGGATCTTTGTCATGTCGGATATCTTCCTCGAGTTCAGGTTTACTGATCCGTAGATTTGAAATGTCGTCACTCAATCCTTCGTATTCCGAATCGCCTTCGTCGTCTTCAAGCTCATCATCACTCCCTCTTTCCGTTACTTCAGCTTCACCCGTAAAGTGGAGAACCGCATGCGGAACAAATGTCTCTCGAAGAAACTGTCCGATATCAAAATCCCTCGTAAGCCGCACCAAAATATCCTCATCCATATCCTGTGTAGGATCTTCAGGTACTGTGTGAAAATGAAATCATTAAATTTTCAACACAACATTCTCCAATATTATATTCGAAAACATAAATACTGACTCTAATTTGCTTACTTTCAGGTGGGTTAAAGAAATCAAAGAAGGATGGGACTTTAAATCTCTCTGTTACTACTCTCGGAGCTCCAGTTTTATGATCCCGGCATTGTTTCTCCCTTACAATCTGCGTCACGTCCTTGTTGTCCTTCCAGTCGATCTTACAGCCCTGAAGATAGCGCCACGGATCAAATTAAGTATTCGTAATGTCGTTGTTCCTGTCCTCCACTTTGCTGGAATGCATATACCTTACCTGGCAATTAGTAATTTCCGGACCATCGTACGATAGAGGATTTGCCTCATCCACGTTATTTTTCATCGTGTAAATTTTAGTGAGTACTTCATTTGAAAAGTACTCGTTTGGAGCAAAGTGGAAGTGAATTTTGAAGCCCTGTTCAAAAAGGAAACGGAGACTGTTTGGTAAGCCAACTTTTCCCCAGTGCATCATAACAGTAAAGGAATGGAGTGCCCTCTTGCTCTCCTTCTGAAGATAAAATTCCACAACTTACCAGTGGCTCTTCCCGTAATTCCACAGAGATATTTTCCAAGTAGCGAAGGACGGGCTCATCGTGAGATTCAATCATCTCTGCAACAACTCCTACGTTTTTCATGGCAACGAGCCAAAAAGCTGGAATGCCCTGGACAGCCTCATCACCTTCGCCTTCACTCCCCCCTCTATTGTCATCCCCTTCCCTGGAAATGAGAAAATTGGAAGAATATAAATGATTTTCTGCCTCATCGAAAATAATAGCCAAGCCGTGTATATACATGTGTAAGCTACGCTCTGACTTGGGGAAAGGATTTTCAATGGTCAATTTTGTGGGCAATGATGCGCTAAATCCCAGAGGAAGTTGGCCAATTTACCAAATTATCAATTACGGACTACCTCCATTTTGCTTTCCCTTATCCTATCATCCCTCCACTCTCCTACCTTCTCCAACCTCTTAATAACGTCAAATACTAGGAGGCTGTCTACAGACAAGGCCAAAGGCTGGGATCATGTCTTTATTAGGGTTTTGGTTTGTATAAGGCTAGCATTACTCATGCAGCTACTCTAGGATTTCCTTCTTTGGAAATGTAAATAAGGCAGAATGTAAATGTTTACCGTGCTTTTCGGAGCATGTCGTAAGCGTCATCCGTTTCTTCAGGAAATAGGCACTCTTCTTCGTTCGGCTCGTATTTACCAGTCGTTATTAAAACACGCTGAGAATGAAAATTCAGGATCTTAGTTCAATCATGATCACTGCTATAGCTTTTATTATTGTACAGGTGAATGATTTTGAAACAAGCGAAACCATACAATGTAACTTACTTTCTGATACAACGGTTGAAAGAGTTGTTCGTATTTTCTTTCTAATAGGCTTATTTCGTCGTAGAAATTACACTCAATCAGCATTCCCTCAGCCATGAGTTTCTTTAGTGCTTTAACTCTTTGTCTGATCCGAGGAGGCTCTGTCTATAGGTCAAGTAGGAATAATTTGACGTTTAAAAGATGCGTGATGCGCCGGAAATACTAAAAGTATTGTTAGTTCAAATCCTTACCAGGATTGCATCAGCTCCGTGTTTAAAGTAGTGTTGGAGGTCAAGAAGTTCACCGTCACCCGCAGATTCTCTGCTGTCAACTTCCCTTGCAGGTAATGACATGATCAAAATTTAATACTCCTCTTGGATGGATGAACTCAGAACGGATTTCAATCAGGGTTTTTTGAGATGGAAAAATGGTATGAAATAATTATGAAAAACTCCCTTGGTTTAAATCCATGTTTTGTAAATGAAATATTTGGTCACTTCTCTTATGTTTCGTAGAGTTCCTGAGATGCCGTGGATAGCAAAGCTGATGCGTGAAACTTCAAATATGTAGGGTGATGCAAACACATAACCGGTCACGATTCTAATTCTATGGCAACAGGATTAAATGCTTCAGTAGCCTTGGAATTTAATCAGGATCGAGAAAGATTCGCGAACGTTTTCAGTTTTTATAGGAGCAAATTTATTAATCGAGCGAATAACTTCAAGTTTTCGTGCAAGGGAATAGGCCTGGCCGTAGTCTTTCTTAAAGATGCTCGAATTGATGCTAAGGATTATGCCAACAGTTTCAAACCGGTCAGCTTCGGAGCATAAGCTACAGCTGCAGAGAAAGAGGCTACATCGCAGCAATAAGTATACCCTTTTCTAATATTGTAAATGTCCCAAGTGACCCATGGAAGTTGGTCACATATGCTTGAACATAGAAGATCTTCAGAAGTTACTCCAAGCTCATGAGGGTTGTTGACCATGACGACAACAACTCCAGCGTTATTCTTCGTATCGTGAACAAGCTTCCATGTCAAGCTAATGGATGCAATGATTTTCTCAGATTAGTTTTGTAATTCTACTAAATATTGAATTTTTGAAATATGCCGTTTGAATGTAACCTCGGAGCTGGAATTGCAAGTTGTTGGGTTGCAGAGTCTCGTGCCAGATAAATCTCGACGGGAACTCCGTTGGCATCCTTAAGCTTGAGGACGCCATAACTTCCGGTGTAGACATCGAAGGTTGTGCTTCGAGAAACAGCCAGGTTTCTCACTGCGCTCTCTAGTGCCTTTTCAAAGGAAATTCAGTGATTTAGTACCGATATAATCACAGTTACCACCGTTTCATTTAAAACCAAGACAGCGAGTTGATTTTTTGCCTAGAGCTTTGTCTGCTAGTCTGTTATAGTATACCTTCCAGTTTCCGTTGTTAATGATTTGCCACTGCGGAACAACGTTGACGTAATAATAGGTGGCGTTCTGATCGGCCACAAAGATGAAATCTCCGTCTGGAGCTAAATGTCCCCTAGCAAAATACAGAGATTGAGGTGGGTCGATGTAAGTGTCGGCCAGAGATGCAGATCCAACCTGTTGTAAAGCAACGCTTCCAGAAATTATACCTAACTCCTGGCATATTCTTTTCTAATGTGTATGAACTAACTATTCATAAGATTACCATAGCTTACCAAACTTAGCACCATATCCCTTTGGCTAGAAGAACTGTATGCTGTTGCAGGAGAAATTTTTGAAGAGAAATACTGTGCCTTCTTAAAAGCAGGTCTGTTGTTTGATATCTCAGCGGAACGCAAGGAATTTCCGAGAATCTGATGGCGCGCTACAAGCGTGTTAAATACAGATTTGTCGTGGCATAAGCTTATCAATGGATACCTATTCAAGTGACAGAAGTATACCGCTAGTTACTTGAACCCGTCGCGGTAGCTGAGTAAACCTTATATATTAAAACCTAACATTAATAAGGAGACCCCTCCACACCCAGAACTTACGTTCCCACAGCAGTTGTAAATTGTATCGTTATGTTATCGTTGGATTGATAGCAGGTTTGAGTCAACGTTACTATTTCTTCCGTCATCGTTTTTGTGCAACCCAAGTTACTGAAAGCGGTCAGAACTTTACCACCATTCGTCTGTAAACCGTGTATCATTTTAAAATACCCAATTTTGAATTTAAGAAAATTAATAATGAGTAATTCCTATGAATTGATTACCAACAAGGTCCCTGCCGCGCTGCAAAAGACATCCACCTTGTTCGTCTGGAAATTGGCCAGTAGATTTGTCGTTGGAGCACAACTCGCTGTGAATGTAGTTCCCAACGGTATTGCAATATCACCGTTTGCTCCATTTAAAGGATATAGCTGCTTCCCAGCTGCATTTGTTAGTAACGGTAAATTAGCTGGAGCACCTGCTCGAGCCAACGTACATTGCGATACAGCATCAATGTCTACCGACAAGTCAATCGTTGCGTCCAGTAACTTGGATTCTAGGCTAACTGTAGTGCAGTTTTCTCCTATTCGAAATTAAAACCATGCAAATGTTAAACGCTCATTCTCAGTTAAGTTTGCTGGAATGTAAGACGACCATTTAGTTATTGATGCGATCTAAAAAGTTGGTTACCTAAGAGAAAGCTAGACGCACAAATTGCCAGCAAAGCTAAACTCATGATGATTCCTTCTCTTGCCTCTTCTCAGGAACTACTAGACGATACGATCCATAAGTTTCCAGTAGTTACACGTAAACCAGTTTCATTAATTCATCTTTGAGCTAAATACTTATTATGTAAACGGTATTTAGCTAAATAACCAGTTGAATGATCTCATATTCCAGCAGCTGCTGTGGCAAATCCCATACCACAAACTTTTTTATTCAGATGCAAATATCTATATTCCTAAATCATAATCCCATGTGTGAAATTTAATCCTTGTCTTAATCATCGATATTATGTTTGAATTGACGCAAGTGTTTGTCGACATCGACAACAAAGTTTAATTATTCAGGCCGCAAGAAGGTTTTACTTTTGAAGTAGAGAATAGTAACCGGCATTTCAGTATTTTGTTATTGCTAATGTATAAAAGATTTTACATAGGCCTTGGAAAAAGTACATGCAAAACCTATAGTGTAGCCTTTATGCAATTGAGACATCCATCTAATGTGCGTGTGATGTCTGTGTGATTATTCGTCATGGCTATTATATCTCCACAGATGCATCTTGTAAGCAATTAATTGTGTTAATAAGTTGAATATATTCGCATACCCAGTTGCGAAATAAATACAAAGAATTCATATTTGTAGGAATTCAGATGTTTTGTATAGCAAAAACTACTTAGTGTTTCGCATCTCTACTTGTTCAAAAAATTAAAGCAGTGTGAGTCTCAAATTTTGAATTATCCCCATCTGCATATGAATAACATGTTGGCTAATATCGTGCATAGTGGAATAGTGGTACAGATGCAAAAATTCAGCGTCACATAGGTGCGGTAAAATATGCACATGTTGTGGTTAAAATATTCCATCGGTTACAAAAATTTTCCCATGACACGTGGCGAATAATAGCAGTTGGGATGGCAACATTCACAAGAAGTGGTCTCACCTTGATGAATTTTGAATTATATCCGGGAATTTTTATTTCATTTTCGCAATAGCTATGCTCTAAAATTATTGGCTCGGATAAAAGCTATCAGTACCACAGACATTGCGTAATAATAAATAAGCATAGCTTCAACGCTACAATCCACGGAGCAGTACAGTAAGCTATGACGCTTACGAAGAACGGAGAAAGCAGTAACATATTCTGACATTTGCATCGGTACCTTACGAAGCCATCCCGAAACAGCCATGACTCAAACATTGTCGCATGAAATTCCTACAAACTCACCGCCAGAGGACGTAGTGAGCGGTCCTCAATCTCAATGCTCAAGCCCATCAAATTCCAAGAATCCCCCTTCCTCAAGCATCGTACAACAGGAGACCGTAGAGCTTTTTTCTCCCCAACTCCACGCAATCTGTCTGCTTGCAATCTTCCAAAGCAAGTTCGTGTGCCGGATCTGCAATGAGGTTGTTATTGATTGCGTATGCCTTGAGTGCGGGCATAATTTCTGCACCAGTTGTTTACACGCCTGGCTTTCAACTCGAGGAGAAAAGTGTCCAACATGCGGGCACGGTTTCGGGAAAGATTTTCAAATTCAACGGACTTACTGCATAGACGAATTTGTATCAGACATGTACGAAGCTGTATTGGCGTTTAGCAAGTCATGCTTTGGGGAAGGAAATCGTACGTACGAGTAAGAATTTCCTTTGGCTTCTTTCACAACTCACTTACATACTACAGTATCACAAGCTGCTAGTTTTGTAATCTAGCTTTACAGTATTTTGTGTAGTCTAGGCTAGTCTTGCTATCGCAAAAAAATTAATTCCTCCAGTCTCTCATGAATCGAATGAGGGCCATTTGAAACATGTGTCTTGGCTGCCCCTAGGTTGTGCTCACGGTCTTGGATCCGAGAAAGTCATAGAGGATGCAAAAGGGATGCGATCCTTGAAGGATGCGTACATACAACAAGGATCAATCCGGTCACAGGCTGAGGCAGGGTTGAGCAAGAGTTGGTACGCGGGTGGTGGAGCTGCTTCCGGCTATATCACAAGCTCTCCAACTTGTGCATGCAGACAAGGATGGTTGGAGGGGGATAGTCCCGAAATTATGAATTTTACATCAGCTGGTGCTCGAGAGAGTTTAAAGGCTATGCGACGTGTACATGATGCTGCAAAATATCCAAGGCGGAACAAATCAGACTATTCAATTCTAGAACAGCAGGTCGTTAAGGAATATTTTTTCCCTCATTTCATTATCATAATAGGATAAAAATCATAACGGCAAAACTTTCCCCACTTTCTCCGCTTTCTCCTTCTTCACATCCCTTCTACTTTCTCTTGTATTTTCTCTGCTTTTAACTCTCCGCTAAACTAAACTGTCTCTGTTCTTGTCGTACTAAGTACTGGCGATGAGCATTAGCATAAATACTACTTTTCAGCAGAGAAATCCACGCAGATCCAGTTTCTTCTTTCACAATTCCCTCCCTCCTCAAAGATTCTCTTCATAACCTACTTAAAAGAAAAGAAAAGCTCACTTGTGCTTGGTTTATTTTCTTTTTAGCGGGAACTATTCTCCGGAGACGACACCATTAACTTGGCAGCTGTGGTCCAATTTTTTCTTTCTGCAATAACGGCTTACATTACCTATGAAATTGGAGATAGCGTCGACAGTGATGCACTCCTTGTGACCAGTATTTCCCTTATTCTTTGGTCCATCATCTTTATGACTGTCATGAGGAATCTGGGCTACGAAGGAACGATATGGGATTTCTTATCGGCTCTTAATTTTATTCGCGTATCCGTAGCGGAAACAGATTTCCAAAACGATGCCAGTCATAATACTAATACTAGCAATACCAACGGAAATGAAAATCCTGCGGACAACAACGGAGATTCGGGAAGCACCATCAGGTCAAGCATGGGATCCGAAAACACCGGATTTCGTCCAACGGACAGTAATGACAGCCACGGTAGGGTGAGCAGTGATAGCAGTGGCGCCCTCGTTGCACCCCCGGGCTACGAGATGGAATTGGATGAATTTCGGAGAAGATACGCCATGCAACTGCAGCTAAATACGTCAGAGGATGTTACGGATGAAGAAACCGGAAGTGGGGTCTTTGAGCATGCAGATCATGCTTCCGCTCAATCTCTGTTTTCTTTTCTTTTCTAGAAATTGGAAAGATTATCCAAAGATATCGCAAAAATAATTGCAAATTTTGAAAATTTTGCCTTGATCACTAGACTGCTGTATGCAGCTTTGTAAAATTCGCAAGTGCAATAATAAAAGGTCAATAGTACTACTATTAGACTGTGATTTTTACATAAGCTTCAGATTTTGTATTTTCTTTCGCTACACTACATTGGCGGAAGGAATGCGAAACGATTATAATGCATTCAGTTCCAAAGAATCACACCCTATTTACAAGTTTGCGGTCAATTTAAAATCGCATCACAAACCATACACATTCCAAGTTCCAAAGGGACAAAGAGAAAGCGTGGGAGGAATGTGTAACACGTACGGTGAAAGGAATGAGAAAATGTATCAAAGCGGGATTTAGAAACCCAGAGAAAGCGAGGACAAGGACATTACAAAGGATACTTTAAGTAGAGGTTTGAGGTTTACAAATTAAAGATTTAGTCGCTTTGTGGTTTCTCATACTAATGGGCTGCATGACCCGGAGAAAGGAATCCAACTTGTTTCCTACAGACCATACAACCTTCTTCCTCCTCCCACACAATGCCACAATACAAAAGGGATGAATGGGAAATTTGGTAACTGTCTTGACAACTCGTTTACTCTAAGCCAGGACCTGATTCGGGTTAGTGCTATAGCTGCAAGCAAGGAAAACATCCATCCGCTAGAAGACACGAGGAGAAAGTTGAGAAAGCAAGTGCTAGTAAATACAAAAGCTTAAGTCGCTTCCTTGACTTTTAGCCACAGTATATAAGCAGAGAAGCGCAAAATCCCCTAGTCTCATATCATATGTACCATTCTAGTATTTTCACTTGTTCTGCGTGCTTCTTGCTCACGTTGGAGAAAGCGTCCCGGTGAAAGCTGACTGAGAGTGGAAGAGGAGGGAGAGAAATGTGTTGGAGGGAAGAAGCATGAATGTAGGGGAGAGGGAGCAGAGAGAGAAAGTGAATAAAAAGAGTGAAATGGTCGCTTGCCAAGGGCTGTGAGCTTAGTCGTTCACCGGCATTCGGATCGACAGTTTGCTGTGAAAATAAGTGGCGTATGTTTTTCCCACGTGCTCCGTTCACCCGTTCAAAATTTATCACAACCTCCTCTACCAAATACTTGTGAACGTTAAAAGAAAAGAGGATTGCAGAGAAAGTACTGGTCCAGACTTTGCTGAACAAGATAGCGTGTCGTTGATTTTCCCTGGAGGGAAAACAAAGTTTAGCTAGGCATACTTACAGGGAGAAAGGAGACAACATTGATGTTAAAGTGTCACATTGGAAGAAAAAGTTTTCCCTGAAATATATAACGTAAGGGGGAAACATGGGCGTAACTACCCCGCATGAAAACATCCAGTCTTATCTGTGAGAAAAAGTACTAGTTTATCAAGCCAGGAGTGGAGATCAAATACCAGTGATCATTATCATGAATCACCAGGTCACGTCCATGGGTCGCATACTTTCTCTTCTGGCGATCCTTGCAGTTCTTGGAACCAAAGGTAAGAGGAAAAATTATGAGAAATATTATTTTATAGAGGTCATTTCATAGGAGCAAAAACCAGGGAATAAACTTTTAAATGCTAACAAAACCAGTATACGAGAGAGAGACTTAACCTGTGTACATCGCCCTTATATACTTCCTGATTCCTGGATACTACTTGCTGGAGAAAGCAACGGTGAAAGCAAAAGAGAGAAAGTGCGTATGTAAGTAGTACGACAAGCAAAGTACTTGATCATCTTATGAGGATTTAAGAGAGTACTCAAAATCCGGATTAAGTGAGAAGTTCAAGCTCGTAGTTACAAGTTTATCCATATATTTACTCCGGATGATAGCCTCTTTGACATAATTACTTGTGCTGGAGACTAGGGATGATTTGTGGAAGGTTTTTTTTATGGAAACTATAAACTATCAAACCGAAATGATGAATCGTTCTACGACTCTAGTATCCTTGATATCCGTTGGATTAAGTTATAAAATACATCAGTAAACCTTCAAGAATGTAACGGTACCTTATTATTAACGCTGAAATTACAAAGAAAACCTGTTGTGTAAATGTTCTTTAACTTTAATAGTTAATAACGAAACATAAACGAATTTCATTCAAATACTATATAGAACTGAATATCTTCTGTCTGAATCCGTTAATTTTGTCTTCCACGGGGAAAGCAGATGAGGTGAAAGCAAAGAAACTATAAAAACAAATATTTAGAAAACAAGTCTTATAAATTAATTTCTAAACTTGATATTTACAACAAATATAGCAAATTTTCATGCTTTTGGAACAAAAAATGACTACATTATTCACCTTATTGTCGAAATGGGAATCGCAAAGATTATTCTTTTTTTTTCAATGCCCGGTGAAAGCATATAGGCAGTTGTGAAAAGCTCAGTACCATTTTCATTTTACTTCATTTTCATTTGCAAGAAACAAGTATGTATACTAAAACAAAGGAACAACAGCATCGCTAATGGGTGTATTATGATAAAAAATATCGCCAGAGTGAAAGTTCGTTGTCATATTTGCAGTATGCATATTTAGTGAGAGCTATGCATGAGGCTGAGCCAGATGGAACGAGTACCAAGTCCAGACTAAGACAACTGTATGAAATCTGGTGCAGCCACCTAGTTGGCTGAGTGTGTCTGACATTTTCACCGAAGGACCGGTAGCAGGATGAAGAAGATGTTCATCTTTCCCGTAGGAGTGAGGGAGTTGGGAGAAAGGAAAGATACGGTAAAAGTCTGGTTGAGATTTGAGGATCAAGGGAAGAAGGAGGGATGTAAAAAATGCATCATATGTGAGGGTAGCGCTCATGAGTGATGTATGGCTCTGGTGCTTTCATTCTGATGAAGAATCATTCCACACCAGCTCCTTTCTCAAAATAATCTTGCAGAAAGTAAAGGAATCACATACGCACAAACCGCCTTCTCCTTTCTCCTCCCTTTTCTCTCGCAAGCAATAACATTAATAGCTGAATTATAATCCAAGTCCACCCAACACATCAAAGCCGTGTGTGGAAGACGTGGAAAATACTATCAGTCTTATGTATGATGGGCTAATATTTACGCTTTACAGAAATATTAGATGGGCATATCGAAATGTCGCAGTATGTGCGCCTCAAGTAATCCAATGTGCACAGAGATAATAACAGGCTGGGAAAGAAAATACGAGGCATTCATCTGCAGAACTGAGAAAATAGCTCAAAGAAGAAGAAGAACGGAATTTCTAACGTAAATCACATACAGTCGAAAGGCTATGCTTTGACAAAAAGTAATAATTTTGCAAATACAGGAAAGAGCAAAGAAGAAAGTGTTTCCAGCACTCACATATCACATGTGAAATATGTGTCGATATTTTCCAACCGGCTCAGATCATTACAGAGAGAAAGCAATAAGCGGAGACGCATGGAGAAAGTGAAAATTCGAGGGGAGGAATACCAAATGCAGTGCTGAAAACTAAAGCGTTCACTCATATGTGAAATTATGAAAATTTCTCAGTCATTCCCCCGTTTCTCCTGGCACAGATGAAGCGACAGCTGAAACCAAGAGGATGATTGATTGTTACCGTTGTCTCCGTAATTGTTTCCTCTTTTCTACCAGCAGATATACCCTGTAGCTAATGGAACAAGCAGACTTTTTCGATGCTTTATCGGTGAAAGTCTTGTCAACGCTAGCATACACAAATACAAAAACAAGGAGAGTGATGAAAATAAGCTACTTTTTCCAGAAATCGAAATTTGCAGACAATGTCAAGGAGAAAGCAAAGAGAAAGCAGAAGATGAAAATAAGCTAGCTGTAGATCAACCAGCTAGGAAATTTGAGTCTATTGTTCTAAATTTGAAAATCCTGGTGGGATGTAAGAGAGATGGATCCTATCTTGCTTTTCATCCTAGTTTCTAATCTTCCTGTCCCGCAAGTATATATTCTTGTCGGAAGATAGAGATGCAAAGGGATTTCGTAGAAATTGAGATCCGGGCGGGCGGGCGAAGCTGGAAGGATTACGGGACAGCTATTGGTTTGGCACTAATAAGAAGATTGAAGAGACGTTAATTTGATGGGAGGGTTGAGGGCTGGAGAGGCTATAAAGAGAAATGTGGAAGAGGAATGAAAGTTACTTTGTTTGAGAATGAAATGATGGTTGTTGATGAAATTGTGTTTGTCTAGATGAGTGGGAGAATGATGATGAGTTGATGAAAAGATGGGTTAGACTAGTGTGGAAAAGTTTGCGTGGGGAGTGAGAATTCATTGTGAATCCACCAACCTGTCCCTAACACGTATATATTGGTTGAGCATTGACTAGCAAACTAGAACTAGACCGGTGGATTTCAATCTTGTTCATCCGCACCAGAGCAGTAAAGGTATTGAAGCAGCTGGAGGATTCCGAAGGATATCAAGCAAATGAGTTAGTGAAAGCAGCCCTTGTTTCTCCCTCTAGTTAGGAAGGAGGAGAGAAGAGAAAGCAGGGAAGAGGGAGAAAGTCAGAAGGCGGAATAGTCTGCTATGGAACATAATGAAAGGGGATTGCTTAATAAGTCGTGCACTACTAAAGCCAATCCGAGTATCCCTAGGAGGATTAATTGAGAAGGAATAAGTTTCCACGATGGAATGAGATTTGTATTTAGGAATTACAAAGGGAATATAGGGCGAAACAAAATCTGGATTCTCCTACCACCACCACCACCAGAGCTAAACTTTGTGGCAGGAGCAATAATTGGTTCCTATTTTCGGAGAAAGCAGCCTCCAGCTACAGGAAGATGCGCTACGGATAATTCCACCTCCAGGAAACAATTTACTAACACACAAATCCAGCAATAAATGAGACAATGGAATTATTTTATGTGCTGGAACAACGAAAAGTTATAACCTGTAACTTCTATCACATGAAACAGGGGGTGGAAACCGCGGAGCCAGAAGCACGTCACCGTCATAGAATAACTTTCTCTCACTTTCTCTCCTAAGGTATTTTATCCCACAACTCTTCTCCTCCAATGAGAGAACTCGTACCCTAATCGGAGAAAGTTGGTATGATTTTAATGATTGGACAGCAAGTGTGAGGAAAGTCAAAGTCCATATTTTTTCAGGAATCATATAACCATAATAAACATGGATCTCCTGCGAGAAAGTGGGGTGAAGTACAGGGAAATGGAAAACCAGCAAGAGAAAATTTCAAATCATGGTTGGAAACATAATAGAACTTTCACTGACGACAGCAAAGAAAATCTTACGGATTATGTTTTTGCAAAAATATATCTCAGGTTAAATCCTAATGTTAGATATTCTGTTCTTGAGTGCACTATGAAATGATGAAGCTTAATGTAGGGGATAGCCTACGGGAATTGAACCATTGGAGAAAGTTTTCACAATAAACAGTAGAGAGACAGGCGAGTGATAGTAGCACAGTAAGTATACAACACCGTAACCCTATATATTTCTCCAGGGCGTAAGGATGATGAATGAACAAGATGTTAAAGTTTGTCCGATTCACCGCCTTTCTATAACCCGACCAACAGAATGAGGTAAAATTGCGGTCAGCCCCTCTTTGAAGAGGGAGACAAAAGGGTAAATGTAAAAGTGAACAAAAGAGGCAGATATAGCTTTTATTTTTACATTTTTGCGGTTCCTATTGCATCCTGCTCTATACGTTCCAGGAGAAAATTCCAGAGAAGCAGGAAGCCGACGATTCTAGGTCGTAGCTTTCTCCAAAAACCTACTTTCTCCGCATTCACTAAACGGTGTCTAGAGACATCCAGTATTTCAGTTACCTGGTAAATCTAGGAAAACCAAAAGACTTGAATGCAGTTCTTGGAAAAGCTTGGTTCTGGAAGAGAACAAGAATTTCATTGGGAGCAAGTGGCAACTTGATGTCTTCAAGGACTATCGAGAAGACTGTAAATTATTTAGGCTGGTAAATCTGGACTACAGAGCCGTACGCAAAACTATCTATCGAAACAAGATACAAACCCGTTCTCATCTGCTCTGGTCTCCGATTCTGCAACACTGAATAGTTGACTGGAATAGCACGCCCAGAAATGCTCGAGAAAGTGTTCTCTGTGATTCCCAGATCAGTCAAGAGCTGTGCCGTAAAAGCTGAGATTAGGAAATTTGTAGCAGCGGAACGGAGGCGTACTGTAGTTTTTGTTGCGCTGGAAAAGTCCAGATTTTGTTTACCGTGTCAAGAATGAGAAAAAGATTGTAAGAAACTCTTAGAATGATGGATGCTGGAGCTGGCGGAATAGATGGATCGCTGGCGCGTTTGTGAAAGTAAAATAGAGAAATCCAGCAGAAAGAGAGAGAAAGTACTGGAGGAAATAGGGTCTACAGTCTACAGAAGATTGCCCAGTTAATGTGGTAGTGTGTTTGGACTGTAGTTGACTCTTGACACGAAATAATAAACTACAAAGTCGTACATGTAAGCTTGAGACGACGGAAGAGAAAGTACGAAAGTCGAGAGACAAGGTTCTTTCAGGAGATCTTAGTGCCTGTCCATCTTCCTTCTTCTTGCCCCGCTTTTAGAGGAAGCTTTTTCTTGGAACAACAAAGGGGGCGAAGAGAAATTAAGCTGAAGAGAGATGCATGTTCAAGCCGGATGGGAATGCTATCTCGGACTACTTTCTCCAAGACACTGCATCTCTTCTACTTTATACGTGTGTGACTTTCCGGCTGTGCACAATATTTATTTTTGCAGCCTAAAGAGCAACGATGTGGGAAATTAGGGCGATGGGGCGGTTCATGACTCAAGATTGAAGAGGGAGTGGAAGGTGAGCCAAAAAGAGAGACAAGCGGAAGTACGTATCTAACATTCGAGACGAGAACGGATGAACCACTTTTTCTTAAGCGGGTGAAAGCTCAGTCTCCATGTAGACGATACGAGAGGTCTTAAGAACATTCTATGAAATTTATATTCGCGAAACTTTCTCCAGAACGCATACTTGAAAAAGAGTTAACGGCTTCTAGGACTCAACGCACACATATAGGCGAGAGAGAACTAATGATAGAAGCTTGGGATGGGTCGAGTGAAAGTGGAGAAAGCACAAGAAAACGAAATTGCGGAAGGGACGTATCAAGTAGGCATTCTCAGCTCTGATGGAAAGAATTTGTGGTAGAAATTTGGAAAAAGGTAAATGGAGAAAGCGTGGAGCAGAGTAGGCATGAATCCGGATTCGTGGATTCATGAATCAGTGGTTTCAACGCCTCCAAGCGGATTATGGCCCGTACTAAGTGTCTCTTGCAACGAATCAGATTCATGATGAATCCGTGAATCTGACTCTGACTCAGGTAAAACAAATTTCATTTCAACCTCCAATTCTCAGGCAACTTAATCTACCTACGACGAGTATGGTAATAGATATCAATTTCTGTCTTCTTCCTTATTGCAATACCGCTGTTAATTATATATTTAATTGTTAATTATTAATTATTTTGATTCAGTTTTACATCAAAGCTTGAAAACAGTGACACATATAATATCTTTTTGATCTTGACTGCCAGCTTTTAGTTTTAAAGGTAGAAATCAGTTTAGAAGGGTATTATTGTTAATCAAGTTTCAAATGAATTCTTTAATTAGTATTGAGGATAAATATTTGAAACCGCAGATATTTAACCATAAGAAGGTTATTAAGAACCTCAGTGAGGAAATTCATAAGAGAAACTCAGTGAAAAATTCTGTATGTAGTTTCACGTTAGCAAACGGAAGAAACTTCCGGTAACAAGCGATTACCCTCAGTGATAGGATTAGGTAGCTATGCATGGTCTTTCTAAACATATGGCAACATATGGCATATATTTTATCAATGATTTATTATCGATGTTTTAATTTAGTTTTTAAGTTAAGTGATGATATGGCAGTTATCTATTCCGACATTACGAATAGTAATTTATGTAAAAAAAGTCATATAAACTTCAAACATTACATCTAAATTTATCTTTTCATCACTGAGCATTATCTTTCGTCGTTACCTTTAGTGTTTATATACTTCGTCAAAGCAAAATACAGGCCATAATTGCAGTTGCTACTGTTTACTGCCACATTGAGTTGGGCAATTACCATAAATAGGATACTTTGAATTACCCTGGTGGTTGGTATTATGGTAAACTGTGCAGCATCAGACGATGATTTCAATGCATGACATAGCATAAGTACAGAAACTCTATTTGCTATGACTGCCGTAGGAACACATCTGAAATGTATACGTTTGACGTTTTTGAAGTAATTTTAAAATTTTAACTGACTCATTAATTATTCACGCATTAAATATTTCTAATATAACTTATTGAACGTTATAACTTTATAGGCATGTCTTAGTTAATTTTCACATAAGTTTGCTCACTAATAAATGCTGCACCCAGTGACTTATCTTTGCCTGCTTCAAAGTTAGCAAATAAAATGTGCGTAGCCAGATATGTATTATTTGTTTAAATTTAAATAAATAAAATTAATTCATAGAATTAATCAATAAAATTAATTCATAAAATTGATCAAAAAAATTAGTTCATAAAATTAATCAATAAAATTAATTCATAAAATTAACCAAGAAACTTAATTAAGAAAATAAATTAAGAAAATTAAGAAAATTAATTAAGAAAATTAATTAAATTTTACTAGCACTGTCGTATCTTAGGACCTGGTCACTCTAGCAAAAATAAGCTTCACTGATAAAACGCTGATTCGAATCAGGAGCGGATTCACGAATCAGGAGAAAGGAAAAAGAGAAAGGGACTGCTGAATCCGGATTCACACGACTCCGGAGTCATCGGATTCAATAGATTCACCCGACGTGAATCCGCCTGACTCTGGATTCACTGATTCGCTGCCTACCCTGGCGTGGAGTGAAAGTACGGCAATGTTGTTCATTTATTTATTGCGAGGAAATAAAGTTGAGGGAATGAGCACGTTGAATTGGTCGTTTGTAGTTTGAAAATTTTACAATTTTAGAGAGCGTAAGGAGAAAGTCATGAAAGAGGAGGGAATTGCGGTGCTGAGAGGTGCCAGGCTGTGCGTGTGTGTATGCGGGTAGTTTGGTTGCGGGTACTTTTAGTGGGAAAAGGGGAATAAATTGAAGCAACGAAGAGACTTGAAGGGATAATGGAATCGGGGTGAGGATTGAATTATGTAAATTTTTCCTCTCCTCTTCCGTTATTCATAAAGCCAAAAGCGAGACATTAGAGACAAGGGGCAGAGAAGAGAAAGGAGGGTGAGTGTGTGTGAATAAGAGGGATGGGAGGTCGTAGAAGAGGCTTTCTCCGGGAGTTTTTCAAAGGTAAGTTCCAAATGCTTAAATCATGTACGAGATCTGAGAAGGATGAGAAGGGTGAGCGTAAAGAGAAGAAAATTCCAGGTTTTACGCACACTGGAGAAGAAGGAGAAAACAAATTGGTGAGAGGACTTACATGAAACTATGCGCTAAATTATATTTCTACGGTAGAGAATGCAAAGAGAAATCGCTTTGCACGCATATGTGAAACGGAGACGGCTAAAGACGTAAAGAGGGAATTTCAGAAATATACGTTCAATGGGAAGACTCCAGAAGAATTCTTTTGTAATGTCCTCTCTTCACAAGGTAATGGGAATTTCTCAGAAGCTGAGGGAAGTTAAGATGCTCTCTGCAGAGCTGAAAGCACGGAGACACTGAAAATGAAGAACATGTGGAAACTATTACGTTTTTTCCGCTAATAATAATTGATAGGGGGATTTTTACAGCTTAAATAGAGAATAATTTTTAGAGTAAATGCATAAATGGCATGGAGAAAAATATTAAGTCAGCACTAAATTAAATCCCCGCGGAATTAGTCTCCAAGTAAATAAGAAAGCGAATGAGAAGAGAATATGAGTGCATTTATTAGAATTAGCCAGTAAAGTTTAAGTGGCAGCCTTTTGGCATATATCCTGTACAGTGTCTCCCAATGAAACCCCTTTCTACGACTCGAATTTCGGTGAGGACGGCGGAAAGGTGAAAGTCAGCGCCGGAAGAAAAAAGATATACCCCTGAGAGAAAAAGTTAATGATAGAATTTGTAATGTAAATGAGCGAACTGGATAAGAAATTTTTGATGATTAAGCCCTAAAACTTGGTAATCTCCGGGGCTTGAGAAAGTCCCAACTTTAATATAATATAAAAGAGAAAGTGGAGAAAGTATTAAAAGTGCGCTAAAAATTGTTCAGCCAAATCTCCTTTTATCATATGACTCCAAACAATAATAACTATCCTGATTGTGTTTGTGTTATTGTTTAAAAAATATGGATATGATGAGAGGATTATAAAACTTTTTGCATGCACAAGTAATATATTCATGACTCACCTACAACCTAAACTTACGACTTGGGTATTAATAAACTATACATTCTTCCAAACATCCCTTTCAAGTAGACACTTGCATAAGTGTATAATGAGAAAACAAGTATGAATCCGAACTGTAATCAGGGCTGCTGCAAGACAAGCTATTACAATGTCAAGCACTCAACTTGAACACCAAGTAGATACAAGTGGTAAAAGTTGTGAAAGTTCATAAATTTTGGCAATCTATATAATATTGTACGAAATAATAGTAAAAAGTAAATGCTGGTCCTAAAGCTGGCCAAGGTCAAAGGTGGATAGGCTTGTTAAGCTCCAAGGAAGAATATTAGGAGAAAACGTTTTCTTTCCAAACGATGTAATCAACTACTCAACTAGATAACTACTAAGACCGGGCATTACGAAACCTTTGGTGAAAGTTTAGAGAGTAGAAGTCAACGAGGAGGGCCATAAGTACTGGTGAAAGTGGTAAAAATGTGGAGAAAGTTATATTGGCTCCAACCTCTTTTGTTTGAACGTATTTCATGAAGAGGAAATAAGCTTTGCCGTTTGGTTCCATTGAGATAGGGAAGATGGGGGAATGAAATGAGTGTAATTTCAATTTGATGGTAGAGCAAGGATTGGGAGTAAACAAAAGGGCTGTTTGGAGAAAGTTTTAGAGAGAAGAGAACGTAATTTTTTAAGGGATGCTCTAAGATGGCACTTAAAGACATGTGTGCATTGTGTTGAGCTTGGCGGTATGTTAGGGTGTTGAGTTTTTAGTCAAGTAGTTGCCAGGGTGGTGAAAGTGTGGGCGGGAGAAAGCAAAAGAGAATGTGAAGCAATTTGTAAAGGAATTTTAGAAGCCGGAAACTCTTTCAAAGATGTTGTAGCTGAAAGAGCCGCAGCGCCTTGAGTTTCTCTTGCCTGTCGTCACGCTTCATAGCAAAGGCTTGGAATAGGGGCCTGGAGTAGATTGAAACACAGTGTCGGCTGTAAAGAAGCAGAACTGAAGCATACGATTCGACGGTAGTTGGGAGAAAGTAGGAGAAAACGATTCAGGAAAATGACTCCTCTGGGAATCACTCAGATGGGGGCATTAGTAGCCCGAATCTTTTTTCTTGCTTAAATAAATGGCAAATCCCTTTGGGAAAGCGTAGAAGATGCTGTTTTGAGAAGAATCTCTTTCCAGTTAACTATATAAACTGCAAGGGAGAAAGGAAACTTACCCACGCAGTCCGCACTACACGAGGTCAAACGTTGAACAATATATTTTTGATAACTAATCAAGGCTGGAATGATTTATTTGTTAATTTTCAAAGATGCTAGGGGAACTATGTTGTATCGCAAAATAAACAGGCTAGAAGAGAGCAAGTGGTAAAAGCAGTGAAAGTAGAGAAAGTATACGGAAGTGATAATGACGTGAGTAGCAACGTAATGGCGTAGAATATGCGGAAGTTGAAGAGAAAATGAGAAAAGCATGCTCGTTAAAATCTATATGCATGCGTGATAGCATTAAAACGAGAGAAAGTTTAAGTAGGCAAATCCACAACGGTGATGGCATAAGGACAAGAAAAGCGCTTCTTTTCAGAGATTGTATCGACAACTCAGATGGGTGTGACTTTTTAAGTGGATCCGTAGCAGGGTGGAAGAGTTAGGAAGGCATCTTGCGTGTGTACGGTGTACCAAGTAGAAAACTCGGAGAAAGTCAAAAATAGCTGCCTCCCACCCATTGTATCCAAGGAGAAAGTTTGTGCAAATGAAGGGTTGAAGTAGAAATGCTATGAAGACAGCACAGGATAGGCACAACACAGACTCTGAAGCTGTAAGATGGAAGTGAAAGCTGGGTGAAAGTATGCCTATTATATAAGTGTTAAAAGAAGCAGGGTGAAATTGATAGCTGGAATTAGGGACAGTGTGAGAGAAGAGAAACTGAGAAATTCCATAGAATTGTGTGTATGTGGTGTAGTGGTAAAAGCTATATCGTGTCGTGAATAAGGCAAACGCTTTCTCCATGTGTCTCAGACGTAGAGAAATGGACATTTTTAATTTATTTTGTAATCTTACACGGCCATTTGTTTTGCCCTTTGTCTGCTGACAGGGGAATAAGAATGAGATGTCGAGAGTTCGGGAAAGTTAACCGCCAGTGTCTGTTTTCCTAATTTATCTCTGTTGTTGCGAAGCCTTGCCCTTTTGGCTTAAATTAAATAGGCTGCTGAGTTGAGAGCTGGTAGTGTAAAGGATCCTTAATGTTCAGGCGTCTTATACATTTCTTCACAAAAGAAAATCTTGTGGTTTTCCAACCTTGAAAAGGGGGCGGGTAATGGAGAAAAGACGAGAGAGAATTGAAATATAAAACACTTGGCCTATAACAAATGTGGGAAGGAAAGGAGAATAAAACTGAAACGCAAATCAAAATCAGGCGAAGAAAAAGAAGAAGAAGTGCAGAAGAGGAGCTCCAAGAAAAGTTGTGGGTGGAGAGAGGTGAGTAGTAGAATATAGAAATTTAACGAGTAATTTATGGATTAGGTTTGTTGATTCGCAAAGATTTGCATGAATGCCCAAAAGAGAGGAGAAAGTGAAAAGCGGAGAAAGCTCCAAGCGTGGGAAAAAGAGCGTTGCTATTTTCTCTAGAGTCAAAAGAGAAATATTAAGCAACTAAGAAGTAAATCTCGAATAAGGGACTCCAGGCGGTACATGTAATACAGCTGAATTTTGGCTGAATGGTTTTTAGCCAGATGCTTCTTCCCTTGGCACGGGCAAAGCTCAAGAAAGCAGTGAAAGCAAGAGAATGTTTAACCAATCCACACAGTCTGTAGGGAATGAATCCCATTGACCTGATTTTTCTCTCCCTCATGCAACGTCCCTAATGAATTCGCAGTGGTAAGAAAACCTGAATAGAAAAAGATTACCAGAGTGTGGTTGTGTGAAGCTGCTTCCAAGTTTTTAAAAGTTACAGCGGTGGGAATTAAAATTTCAAAAATTTCAGTACACATGCCTCGGGAGCACCGAACCGTCTTTTTGTATGCCCAAGGGAATAACACGCAAAATTCAGAATAATATATATAACCACACAATCACGTATAAATGATTACAGCGTGAATGGAAGATGAAGAAGGCAGCATGGTATCTGTGATACAAGCTTGCAAAGGGAAAGCAGAGAAAGTTATCCAGGGAAAAATATGACTGAAAAGGAGAAGGCTAACAGTAGATACTATAAAGCTGGAGAAAGCATTCATTCTCATGCCCCTTTGATAATGAGGTTAATAAGGCTGGGAAGACGACAGTGAAAGTAGAATCTAGTATGAACTGGAGGGTATATGTATATTGCATATATTTCCAGACCGGTTGAGTGAGCATTACTTAAATTCAGGAATTCTGTTTCAGTAATTAGATTGGGCTAAAAGCCCAAAGAGATTAAATGGCTGTAAAGGATAAGGGATGGATAAGGATGATGTATTATTACTGTGAAGATGGAGAGAGTGACTTGATCAAATGGTGAAGGAGAAATGTTAATTAACATGTTACGCAGCGGGAATTGAGAGGATTTTATTCAAGCAAGCTTTAGCAATGGAGAAAGTCAGAGGGTAGTAGCGATGTCTGAGAATGAAAGCAGGAAGACAAGGGACTCAGGGAAATGATATCCTAGTTTGTCCCAGAAAGACAATGAGAAAGAATATAAGAAACTTAGAAATGGTTTAGCCTTAGAAATGTAGATTTTCTTTGGAAAGATCAAGACTCTGATGGAAAGAGAGAAAGATGGAGGGAAAATGTAAATTTGTAGCATTACATCTTGATGAGACTCAGGAGAGGAGTTGTAGTGTGCTGAAAAAATTCAATTTTCTCTCTCTTATTATCCTTTTAAGTTGATGCATTATTCATGGGAGAGATTTGTAAAAGCAACATTACACATTATACTCACTCCTACCCAGGAAAGAGAAAGCAAATCATAAAAGAAACTAAAATAAAAGCCAGGAAGCACTCAGAAACTCGGGGATGAGCTCAATTAGAAGTTGAGAATCCAGGGCGGGAAGAAACAGGTCATAAGCCATTTCGACCCTAGTCATAACTGTGGCTCCTCCAAGTTTACTGACTATAAGGATGTGCATGCATGAATCCTCATCATGATGAAATGCTATAAGCCCAGGATGTGAGGACATGATATTTGATTTATATAGAGGGAGTCAAAAGATGAAAAGGTTTAGTTGACACTAGGATAAAGGTTTGAGAGAGAAGAAGGAATATTTACAGAGGGCAGTCGCCTTTGAAATGCTTGTGCAAACAAAGTGGAAAAGTCTTCAGGAATTGCCGGGCTACAGCTATATAGCTAACGACTTAAAAGAGTTCTCCATTCCCAAGTTATTATTACTTGCAAGCCAGAGAAAACAAATGCTGTGGGAAAAAGGAAAAGGTGAGAACTAAAAGGAGGTAAAACATGGAATTTCTCCTCACTTCTGAATTACTAACCTTTGTTGTTCCACAATCCCGCATACTTTCCAAACCCTTATGTAAATTTAATCCTTAAGCCCTTTATCGCAAATTTTTCTCCGCATACATACCTTCTAGTCGTCTTTGAAGTTTCAAAATTCTAAATTCCGTTGGAATTTCAAGCGTAGCAACGCACGTAATAATGAAATTTTTTGAGAGGCTCTCATATAAATACCAGATATTTTTGCAGTTTGAAATTACGAGCGATTTCTTTGACACACGCAATATAGAGCTAAGTATTGGACCATGTGTGGTATTTGGGCTTATAGATAAGGAGCTTAAACTTATAGTTAGGATTACAACCCTAATGTATCAAAGGTCACTAGATTTTTCAAAACTGCTTACGCACAAGACCAACTGTGACGCTGTCCACGCCATCCTTGTCAGGGCCCCCGGCGATGCTGTCCAAACCCAACCCTGGCATCTCAATTCCTTTAGCGTTCTTTGGAAAAGATACACCAAGGGTTCAAATCCAGTGAGCAGTGAAGTTGATGTGGCTTAGGCGGACTGGACACATATACAATAAGTTGGTTTCTGACTAGATGCTGGGTAGCTGGTGGCAATGAAAGCGAATAAAACTTTGTAAGCTGGGAAACAAAAGTTAGAATTTAAATTTTTTCAAAGGCTATCCAAGCTGATTCAACAGAGGAAAGTAGAGATGAAAAAGAAAAAAGCTAGGGATAGGAGAGGAAGACAAAGAGAAGAACAAGTTAAGGAAACAAGAGTTTCAAATGCTTTCTCCACTTTATCCACGAGCCATCCATCCAGCCGGATGGACGGTCGGACGGAGAAAAAGGATTCAACTCATTTACAAACTTCAAGTATGAATTGTTCTTTGGAAAAAAGGATGATGTGGGAAAGTGAGAATGTTGTAGAGGATACGTTGCATCCATAATGCAATAGTAGAAAGGATCCATTAAAAGTGTGGAGGGAGATTTGCTTCCTAGAATCTTGAGGCGAGTTGGGCTTTTTGGAATCGAAAAAAAACTTTTTTCACGTTCTCTCCCAAAGAGAACATGGATGTTTTCAGCCAGGAGGCAAATGTGCCCTGGTGGAACTGCTTTCACTCTGCTGTACAGCAAGAAGATGCAGCCTTGAAGCATGGATCGAAATGGTGAAAGTCGGTAGGCGTCCAGTTTACAACAATAGAGTGGTTGGAGAGGAATAAAGAATACATGTGTAAAAAAGTGGGGAAGGAAAACTGGAGAGTGATTAGGCCAGGGAGGCTGCTTGGTAGCGGATGGATGAGATCACAAGTGTTTGTAAGTAGTGGCACTCGGACGAATAGGCTATGGGCTGTACTCAAATAGATGAGAGAGAGAAAGTACTTTTTCCTCAGGCTTCCATATCTTTCCCTTTTGTACCACCAGCTTCCCAGGAGGCCAGACATTTTCTCGAGGCTCTTGTATATGAACAAAACTACAAGATCCTCCAGTCCCAACTCAAGCTCTTCTACACCAACGAGGGCTACAAAATATATACCACCTACACTTTTGCCCAGGAGAAAGCAGGAGAAAATGTGTTTGAATTTTTTCAAATGAGTTCTTCACAGGATTACAAAAGTATTCAACTCACTCTCCTTCCTCTCATTCCTCTCCTCCTTCAGCTCCTCAGTTCAAGTCAAAGCTTTCTCTGGCCTGAACTGTCTGTCGAAGGATGACTTTCTCTTCCAAGGAGGGCTGCATGCTTAGGTTTCCTTGGTGAAAATTGTTGGAGAAAGTATAAATTCCATGCATGCTAAAGAAGGAAAAGAAAAGACTAGGATTGAAGTAGTGTCAATTTGAATTTGTTGTATGACTTTTCGTAAAAACTTTTCCCAGTTTCACTAGAATGAGAAAGCGAGATAAACTCGAAAAATTATATAGTTTCGACTCAACTCGCAGGAATCCGGTGAAAGCTGGGGGTATTGGAGTGGAGTTGTAAACTTTTAAAGGGAAAGACTCAGGTTTTGTCAGTTTTGTGGGATAAAAGAGTTTATCCAAGGCTTCCTATGCATTGTTGTCAGAAGAGAAAGTTTAAATGCATGTGGATGATTGGAAGGTGTTTGTATATGTGTAGGTGAAAGTCAGTAAAATATATCCCAGAATTTACAACAGCTCCTTCTCTTTATTCACCAACCATACTTTTCTTCATCTTCACCACTTCTTCTGGCCTCTCAGTAAAAGGATTGACAAGATTGGGATAGAGAAAGTTTACGTTTGTGAGGAGAAAGTACATGTACAATGACACAAAATACCTGATGATGAAAACCTAGAGAAGCAAGCTGAGTGTAACAACAAGAACATTTCATGTATTGCACGGGTCAGAAACTTTACAAGACCCAGCAGGAAACAACATTCTAGGAATTGAATAAAACTAGAACGAATCCGTCCGCATCAGCGGGTATGAGGCTGTGGAAGAACAAGAATTGAAGGGGAAAAAATTGAGGTCCTATGTTTATTTTTTCAAATGTAAAACAAAGACAACAGGAAGCCAGAAAGCAAATAAGATGAAGAATCAGCAAGGTTCTCTTGGATAGGAGGAAAAGAAAGCTGGAGAAAGCAAAAAATGCCCAAGCATTCCACACTCGCCCTTCCAGTTTCCAAAGTTACAGCGACAGGAGTGGGGAGCGAAAAAACACGAGAGGGGATGAAACAGAACGTTGGAGAATTTTTGAATTATATTTATTATTAGGACACAACTCAGGAGGGAAAAGGAAGGAGGACACTGCGGGGAAAAGATATGAATTCTATGGCTTCCTACCGGGAAAACCATATGGATGCCATGTGTAGCAAAACGATTTTTGCAAGATGGCACAGATTTTTCTTTGCAAATGAACCCATTACGTTTTACACATACATCCTTTCTCCAGCAAAATAAACTCTTCTTCCCGGTACTTTCTCCAGCCTATTCACTCGTTAAAGTAATCTAGTCCACGTGGTACAGCTCCACTTCTTTTAGACGAACAGGAGGCATAGCCCACGGAAAACTTGCAACATTTACATTAAATAATGTCTCTAAAAACCTAAAGAAACAATATTTTGTATTTTTGGAGAAAGTGGCTTTCTCTACGCATAACCCTAGCCCTAGCGGCGTGCAGGCTTGGCTTAGTGGTTTACTTTGCCATAATACTAAAGAGGATTATATTTCGGGAAATGCCAAAAAAGAGGAAATGATAATAATGAACGTAATCAAAGTAATTGATGATATCCACGGAAATATGCAAAATTTCTAGTCAAGGAATTAAAGGAAGGGAATATAGGGAATTAAACATGACTGTTATAGATGCTTACATTAGTAAAATACAGAGACGAGTGAAAGTTATAGACTCTATTCAATATCGGCCATCAGAAAAACTCTGAGAAAGGGAAATAATAATCCAGCTTTCCCAAAAACATTTAATCTGAAGGCGGATGTTGTACAAGACGGAAGAAGAGGGATACGGAAGTGAATTATGTGTTGGACGATTAAATATGACGGGGAGATGTATGATGATGAGGAATGCTGAGAAGTAGATTAAACAGCAGGGGATTTTATCAAGGAGGAACAAGGCAGACCCGGGGAGATTTAATCAAGAGAAATTAAAAGACCACATGTAAATTGAAAACATGCAGGGAAAGTAGTCAAACAAGTACAACTACTAAAAGGTTACGTTAATCAAACGACAGGGAAAACTAAGAGTGAAAGCCAGGGGTAGGTGGTGGAAAATAGTGAGAATCCCGGTTATCCGGGTGAGTTTTGGCTGAATGAACAACTGAAGAGAACAAAAGGAAGAGCGTGTAAAGAAAATAAAGTCCATGTGATTGTTAGACTCAAGCATTTCCTTGCTTCTCATAGGGCTAGGGCCATGGCCTGCAGGCTAAGTTACATCATGAGACAAGGTGAAAGTCCCAAGGTCCCTTAAGTGGCCATCAGACTCTATATTTTCAGAGCATTTTGTTGTGTTAAAGTTAAAATGAGAAACGTGTCCAGATAAAGAGAAAATGCTCGAGGAAATATGTAATCAACTTAGACATGACCGCTACGAAGGTTAAAGATTTTCATCGCGATAATAGCTCATAGAAGCAACAGGGAAAACTCCACAAAGGCTACCCCGTCTGCTTGCTATGTGTAGCAACCAAAAGATAAGAGAAAGCTAGGCATGAGTGCAGGGTCAGCACTCAGTAGTAAACCTGTTTCATAGCAAGTTACACCCAATAGATCATGTAAGCTGACATTCTCGTTTAAGTTTCAGTTATCTAGTGAAAGTTGACTTTCTCTTTGTAGCTTGGGTTTCAGTGATACATGCTCCTGCAAGAGTTTTAATTAATTCCACATTCTGTTTAATATTCTTGGAAACATGTTCCGCATCAACTTTCTCCCTCCTGCTCCTATCCATAGGGTGGTGTTATGCTTGCCTGTGAAACCAACTTTCACCTGCTTACTCTACAGTTGACTTTCTACGGAAGCATCACGCTCGGAATTCAGTATCGCAATATTTTGCGTCAATGGCGCGTGGTCTGAACGAGTTTGCATATGCACTGTCAGGGCGGGCTGAGTGTGACGAATAGGGCAGAAAAAATTATTAAAATCCTCATGCTTGGTGAAAGTTTTAATACGTTCCTAATCTTGTTTTTCATTCACTTAACCCTGCAAGTGGTCTGCAACTTGCAACAGGTTTCTATAATCCAATAGCTGTTCCTCTCTCCGCATGTCCTCAACTTTGCTCATTTTCGGAGATACCGTAATGAATATGAATTAGCTTTCTCCTGGAGCAGAATAAAAATTCTGCGACGCATTCTATCCGGTTCTAGTTAACGCAGCCGATTGTCGCCGGTTCGGAAGTTTGAGCAGGCAAATATCCTTGCATTAGCATTGCAACCTAGTCTATGTAAAACCAAAGCAATCGATGGACGCTGCTATCACCGAATTCGGGTACTATAAAACATCTAAAATTACACAGTGCCGCTCTCATCATTTAATATAAAACCCGCATGAATTGGAAGAGGATAAGGTTGCACAGTATTGAACATGCATTCATGACAAGGAGATAATGTTAGAAGAAGATTTATGTAACGATGTGGGGCGGATTTGTGGAATAATTACGGCTAAGGTTGAACGTTGCTGGGGCTGGAGTGAAGTATTAGGGATTCATAGCGGACAGGAGGATGATATAAAGGGCTTTGAGAGGAGTATGTATCACAATCGTCCAAACGAGCATAATATTACACGGGCCATGATTTTGTGTGTTTCTCCCAGCGATGGCACAGTATTCCGGACTGGTGAAAGTGCTCAGGATTTAGCTAGTCCCTTGGCGAAATTTTGGAGAAAGTTATATCAAGTAGTTTATCTTGTTGAAGGATATGCATAATGGTCTTTGTCCTAGGATATTGATTCTTGAATGTCGAAAATCCCGCGTCCGGAGAAAGTGTGGATACTCCTGGTCTTGAGGTGGACGGATGGTCGGTTAGAAGAACTGCATGTTCGGTGAGAATCTCCTGGGAGAATTGAATGAAGAATCGGGTGTTATCGAAAACGTGAGAGATGTTCTTCTCCGACATCTCTTTTCCTCTACTTTTAGTAGGATAAAAGGCGCTTTGTGGAATATAAGTAGAGCGTATAGATTTTTATGTGAAAAGAGCTAAGCTGGTGCTGGACTGGAATGAAAAGCCTGAGCATTCCACGAAAGAAAGAATATTCAACCAGCTCCGGAATCCAGATTACGACGTGGTCCTTCAACCGGAAGAGTAAGAAAGAAAGGAAGAGAGACTGGGAAAAGAGAGAAAGCAGAGGTAAAGGAAAGAGAAAGTAAAAGTGAAAGCTAGTGGTCAAAATTTATGAGCGAGTGTTTAAATCCCGGGACGGTACCACTTTTCAAATACTACTTGGTGATATGCGGGCGTAAAAGGGAGACTAGCAAATATCAAAACTCGGGTACTTGGCCGTTTACAGTTCCAAGAGAAAGTTGTCTGGTTGCACTGGAGAAAGCTAACGTAGGTGAAAGTCTTTCAGAAAAAACGTCCACAGTTTGCGCAATCAAGGAAGATTGTGGGCGTAGTATGTGGGAATGTTTGCATAATTTCATGGTGACACTTTGAAGAGTGCAAGAATTTCAACTCTCAAGATTTCTGCCCCCTGCCCGACCTTAAGTACGCATTCCAGCATATGCTTTTCGCACAGAGCAGATTAAATTGACACGAGCGGTATATTAGAGGTATTTCATGTGAAATTCCAATTTAACACAGCATGTGTCTCCGTCCTCCCATATGTGTGTTTCTACGTAGTGTGTATTCGCAATTATTTCGGATTGGAAGGGTGTACAATTCGCTAGAGAAGGGGAAAGTACAGGAAAGAAGAGGATTGAATTTTTACCCGGATTGTGTCCCCTTTCTTCGACTATTCAGCTTAGTGCTTAAAGGAGGGAAGTATTTGGCGAAGCGGAGCGGGTAATATATGTACCAAGCATACCGCATACCGGTTCAGCTCTACCCACACGTCATGGGACTTAAGCATCCAGTAAGGAGCTTCCTATCCCTGGAAAAATGTAGATGTATACGCTAGGGAGTGTTATGCTTGAGTAATAAAATTGACGTGTGTGCCTCCATAAAATAATGAGAAAGTTTGGGGAAAAAAACGAGAGGGTGGAAGATATTTAGGAGAAAGCAGGGAAAGAGAAAAAAACATAGAAGAATATGTCCTCCTTCCGCTGATATGATGACAGGAGGAGGAGGGAGAAAGTGGTGAAAGCTGGAGAGGATGGCGGGTACTGGAAAGGAGGGAGGGGATAAACCCTGAGCTTTAGCACGGGGGAAAGGCGGTGAAAGTAGGGCTGGGAGGGTGGAGACGGCAAAAATGAGCAACCCTGGAGAGACTAGAGGTGGGGAAAAGCGTTGAATGTATTTTGAAATAGCTTTATCGGTAAATAAAATTTTTATATGTGTAGATAACGGAGACATGAATTCAATGATGATGGGAGGAAGAGGAGGGGGCGAGATAATTTAAGTGGGAATCCTTGACGGGATGAGGTTTTAGGAGACTGTTGTTCACCATTCGGGGATTAACTAGACGGGGATGGAGGTTGGAATTTTCCGGTTACTAAATCCGAGTTTTCTCTTAGACTAAACAAGAGCGAGAGAGGGGGGTTGGGGTTGAGAGAAAGTGGCGGGGTTTTAAAATTCCGTAATAAATTTAAAGAGAAAGGGAAATTTAGTGGCTAAAGAAGTGTGCATAAGGTATTTTTCTCATGCTGTGGCTTATAATTCGGGGAGGTGGCTGCTAGGAGGCGGATGCTTTTAGTTCTTCTTTTAGTAGAAGAAAAAGTAAAGTGCGCCGCAGTAGACAGGACGGAAACGAGGTAGAGCATAGAACTCCCCTCATCTCTGTGCTTTCTCCCGAGCTGAGAGTGGATGAAATGATGGGTTGCAGAATAGAGGAAAGCATGTATGAACGAAACAGTCCCGGCTTTTTCTCATCTTTTCACCATCCATCTTTTCCACTCTAAGCTTTCCACGTCTATTGTACACTTTGCTTTCTCCAACTTTTTTCAGCTTTCCTCAGTGACCTCCCTTCTACGGATGAAAAACGCCCAACTCAAGAAAGTCAAGGGGGAAGAAGAAAAATGTATCGTTTATCACACACCAACTTTTCCCCTTCTCTTGTAAAACCAAATGCAGTCAACTAGCACAGTGAAAGCCTAACTTAGGTTACGAAGCAGAAAATCAGGGCAAATGAGGGACATCCCAGAAAACTGTGCTCAACTTTGCAAAAACGACATGGGAGAAACCAGGTATTCTGTTTCTCTCCTTATATGCTCAAAATCGTTCCAAATATGCTTCCTCTCCTCATACTAAGCACTAACTATAAGTATGGCGGAGTGAAAGTACTGTATCGTAGTAATCCCTCTTATGTGGTAAAATTACGTACCGGTTTATATGCACAAATGCAATATTTAAATGAATCTAAAAGATTTAACAAAGTGGCTTCCAAGCCGCCCACAGAGGAGAAAGTCTGATCCTGTTCCTGGAACCCGAGAAGCTTGCATACGCAAAGTAACTAAGAAGATTCAACGGAGAAAGCTCATGTGCTCCCAGCCCTGGTCCCCCAGCATAGCAACCTGACATGTTCTTCTCAAGATTATTTATGCACGAGGGACTCCTATCAGCCCATAGCTGGTCTGTGGTCTAGTCCCGCATCTCCACTTTCTCTCCCTTGGGTTATGTCCTTTTGTTTCCCCGCCGGAGCCCCAAAGATAAACGAACCAACAAGAAAGAGAGACGTCAAAGATACCCGCCCAAACTTTTAACGAGACCAATTCCCCTCAAATCCTCTAGCAACTACCTCTGCCCTCTGTACTGCATGCATAAATCATTCGAATTATCCGTCCACACAAAATTGCATCTCCATTCCTCTCCTGAATACAGAATTTCTATCCTTGACACGTCCTATCAAGACTTTAAATCCATGGGTCTTGTATCCACAAAAGCGAGACTGCTTTCACCGAAACTATCCCTTGCTTTCACCAGGTGTAAACGCGTATATTTCTTCCAAGGTGAATTCCTAGAACCCGCGCTTAAAACAGCATTAGACTTCTCCAACGACAGTATTACGCCGTACTTTTGTCTGCATCTGCAGTCACAGACGTCACTTTATCATAAGTGTAGCTATGACAAGCAGGAGGAGCAGCTGCAAAAAAGCTTCAGCGCATACACAAGAATCTATCAAGCAATAAGTTTCGTATTCACCCTATGTAATTCTCCTTTAACTTGCGTCATCCATCAGACAAAATGCATAGACGCTGCCTCCTTCAAGTTCAAAGATTTTACCGCTGATAAAACTGTCGTCTAAGAGCCATCATAACTACTGCAACTCAGAATACTTTGACAGGCTCGTCTGGCCGACACTTCAATCGCGCCCGTTTTGATGCCAGAAACAAGTGCAGATGTAAGCAAAACGCTATTACATTTTCTCTCGAAGAGCGCCTAAGTAAGTAATGCTTCTTCACCCTTGTCGAGAGATGGGATTGGGTGTGATAAAGGGTGCGATGATAGATTTTTCAACGGATATCAGCTTCCAAAATGACATGATTTGGGATGGTGCTGCGAAATATTTTATGTGCCAAGGACTTGGTCTTGATAGCAAGACAAGTATAAGGGTTAGAAGGAAGAGACAGGAGTGAAAGCAAAAGAGAAAGTATGAAACATGGGAACATGTTAAAAGGTTTCAGAGGGGGCGTTGAAAATCTATTGTCTCATGTATCATGGTGGTTGCTTTCTTCTTGTCTGGCGGTTGAAAAACAGGACCAAGGAAGAAGAGAAAGCAAAGAAGCGTAACGACGATCATCTTTCACGGTAGTGTGAAAATTTTCTCCGCTATGTACAGTGTAAAATAAAGGAGGGCCCGCTTCCCCCTCGTCTCCTATCTACTTGTTTACAAAGTGTAAAAACTTGTAGTCTGGAGAAAGTGGTGAAAGTGTGATGAACAAGGTAGCGAAGAGAAAGAGAGGTGCGAAGACAGTGTATAAGTGCTTTCTCCTATCGCTCCTTAGCTAAAGCTTGCCTCCAAATTTCCTTATTTTTAATATTTACTAAAAGTATACAGAAAAGGGAGGAGCCTTACGGGAATACCTGCAGCAAGCTCTTATATATGTAAAAGAGGAAATTTGTTAGCACTGAAAGGATGTCATGTGTGAAATGATTTTTAGCTAAACATCGCCTCGGTTGGTGGTAAATTTTCTTTGGTGAGGATTCTTTAGCAACATTCCCTATAAAATGACGGCTTAGCGCGAGAAGAGAAGGAGGAGGATGAAAATGAGGCAAATGCTCCAGCAGACCTTCTTTGTTACTCTAAATCATGGATTTGGTCTAGCTAAAGTGAAGAGCGTGTCTTCCTTGTGAAAATAATGGGAGAGAAGAAGAAAAATTCGAGTATTGTCAGGCCTTCTCTTGTAAGAATAAAGACGAAGAAAAAAGAAAGGGAACACTCTTGAATATTGCTTTTAGTGCAAAATAGAGATGTGATAGAAAATAAAGAGTGAAAGCGGGAGGAGGGAGGGGAATATAAAGTACCCATGAAAATGTCCTCACCCTGTCTACTTTTTACATAATAATGGGCTCCATCATAGACCACAAACTCCAAAGAATATAAAAAAAGTAGAACACCTTTTTTGCGAAATCAGGGGGATGAAAACTGCTAAATATATTGCTGTTTCCTCTTTCATCGTTTCTATGCCATTATTCGCCATGTAGTCACACACTAACTACGCCAACAAGCTTGTAATTTACGTTTATTTTGTATCAAAAGAGTGACATAAATTATAGAGAGTGTTTCGGTCATAAAGATTGGTGGTTATTTAGTAAGCGTAATTTAAACTTTACAGCCGCTGTTCTATTCCTAGATGGTGAAAGTAAAATCAAGGTTATTTAGTCGCCCTACTAAAATTCCAATCATAAGATGATATTTGATTTGTGTATCCTTTCATATCGTAATCCTTGGGAGAAAGGAGAAAGCAACGGTTCAAGTTGTTGTTGAGAAGATACTTTCACCAAAACTTTGAACCAGTCATCGAGATTATCTGCATTACGACTTGTAGCAAGAGATATAAACTCCTCACAGTCTCAATTACACTACGCAAGTGAAGCATAAAAGACGGATACTTAAATTGAAAGAAAGTGATTCATGTTTGGTATCTGAGTGAAAGGAGGACTGAGAGAAGCGTTTTACTTTTGCATGACTAGTGACACCTACTTTGAGGAGAAAGTTGAGCAATTTTCGAGGCATTAGAAAGTCAAGAGGTAGTTAATTCTAGCACAGAGATCCCTCTGTCGCCTGAGTTTGGAATAGCTATACGCGATAACTTGAGACGGAATGCATGGTTCAAAGTTTGATGCAAGCAGAGCTGCTAAAATGATGGAAGGAAATAAGGGGGCGGGAGTGGTGAAAGTTTTCTAAAGTTTCTGGGACTCTCAATCTGGGAGTTGCACATAAGAATTTTCGTTTTAATTACTGCGAGACTTAAAAGTCGTAATTACAGAGCTGTTAAAGATGGTAAAATATTCGGAAAGTTTCAAGGAAGAATCAAGGATAGACAACACAAAGGATAACTTTTCCTTACTTTCTCTACTTTCTCCTCATTCCTCCCTTTGGCCTGTGTCTTGGGATTGTAAGGGAAGTAATGAACGAATTCAGGAAGATTCCTGAGAAAATAAGAACAACTTACGAGCTATGAACACTGGCAAACTTTAGGAAAACGCTAACCGGAAGCTGAGAATACAAGAAAATGAGTCAAGAAACTATAAAGAAAGAAATGAAAAAGAAGATAAAGTGGAAGAAGACACTGTGAAAGTTTGGAGGAGAAAATTAAAAGCAAGTGATGAGGAAGAGAAGGCTGTCAACGATACTGCAAAGTAGGAAAGAGAAAGAAAAAACGTTGATTTGTAATATGTGGAATCTGAGGAGAGAGAGTATTGGAGAAAGTGCGCAGGGTGTTCGACGTATCCTGTAAATTCTCCAATCCTGTTTAACATATTGAAGTTTTTTTTCTTATTAGTAGTCTATTGAAAGCCGAGGAGGAGAGAAGAGGGGCTGTAATTACAGAATGTTGAGAGCCGTTGTACACGAAGAGAAAGCTGGATAGCCTACTTTCTCCTGATAAAACTCAGCATTAAAGTCACAAGATTGGAATTTCTAACGTTTCATCCGGCAATCTAATAAGTAGAATATATCAAGAGAGATATAGTGATGGAAACTATATCATAATGTATAGGGCTTGCTTCAAGTGAAAATTCTGGAATGGAGTTGGTTTACGGTTGAACAAAGATTGGAAAGATTCATTGGACGGATGGTAGGAGGAGAGGATGAGAAAATTTCAAAAGTGACGTGCCATAGGAAAGCACTACATTTCTTCTTTGCCACCACTATAAAATATCATGTTAAAAATAGCGTCAAGATGAAAGCCGAGGTAAAGTGATGAAGCGTACAAGTTGGCGCTTTAGAAGTGACTTGGATTTTTCTCTCAAAAGCTCCTTCTCTTCACGGAAAAGTATCCGAGAGAAAGGAATCAAGAGAAAAGACAAGAGTCACTGGTGAAAGGAGGAAGAGAAAGGAGCAGGAGTGAAAGGTTAGTCTGCATGGAATTGAAACATGCACGAGTAAGATCCGGCCGCCAACCAAGCGACTTGATTCGCGTAGGAGAAAGCACTGCGTGCCAGGCATGCTTTGGAGAAAGCGGAAGGCATAAAGATATGGGATTCGATCCAGCATGCAGTTATCTGCCTTTGCCGTTCTCTTACCGTCTTGTGTGTGTATAGATCGTTAAAATGTGAAAAGACACACGAGCCGGTAAATGAAGGTGGCAGAATAGAATAAAGAAGAGGCCAAGAAGACAGTAAATTGTATCGATGCAGCTGGGGATGAGAAAGATTTTCTCTCGTGGGAAACTGATTGACTTGCTTAAATGTACATGAGAAGATGGAGGACGTGAGATTCGTTTCTCGGATGAAAAAAGAAGAAAAGTGAAGAGAAAGAATAAAGGAAAGCGAGAGAGAGAGAACACAATTCATTTAACTAGCTTTAAAGGAAACCTGGAATTGTGCTATGCTCGCTTTGAATGAGTGGATTACTTAATAGGAAAAGAAAGAGGAATTCAAGGAGATGAAAGTGAAAGCGGAGAAAGGAGACGAGAAGAAAAGAGAAGAAAGAGCTGAGAAGAAAAAGTGAATTGTTGTTGTGCTTCCTCTCCCTGACAGCCGAATATCTTTCTCTGCGGAATCTAAACCTAATTTATTCGGAACACGTACCACAAGAACAGCTCTAGGTGTCCGTGAATCATTATTCTCATTAGCAACTACCTCGAATCTATAGTGCCATCACAGAGAATTCTACTCTTAACAGCCAGCCGGAGGAAAAGGCCGGATAGAGGAGTTCCAGTTACTAATATTTTAAATAAATTATTAACGGAATCACCTTTGAGGCCTCCAAGCCATCCTCGTTACAAAGATTATTAAGATATCAAGGAACAAGTAAGAGAAAGTTACAGCCCTTCCTACACAGATAGAACCTACCTGACACAACACTGCAGGTATGCAAGAGCTGTTCACTTTCAGGAACAAGTTCATATTCCAGTATAATTTACAAAATGTAACAGCTCTTATTAGGAGTACTTTTCGCGCAAGAGTAAAGAAGAGACTCTGAAGACTTTACGACGCGCTGTAATTTTAAGCCAAAACATAGAGAAAAAGAGGAGTGAAAGAGTAAAATTTCATGTAAAAGCAATTTACTGCTCTGCGGCTTCAAACCTTTTCTCCCGTCATCCTTAATTAGGACGTGAGAAGGTAGCGACGGGTTCAGAGATATATACATAAAGGAAACCGAGTAAGATGTTGCGTGCTTTTGGAGTAAAAATAGAGAAAGTCAGAAGTAATATGCATGGATCCATCTGCCATGGAAATTAAGGTTGAAAGGGGATAAAACTCTTTAGGTTAGTGCGTATAGTCGTATTCGCGTAATAAATATTGGATTCAAATGTGCAATCCAACATTCATATGTATATTATATACATTTTAAGCTGGAGAAAGTGGAAACGGAGAAAGTATGAATTCATTATTCTTTCAACAAGATTAGATGCGGGGAGAAAGAAGCAATAGGATAAATGATGCATGACAATGCGTGCTTTCAAAATGTCTTCTAAACTCCGAGAAAGTAACCACTCGAGCTAATCTCCTAAACTGAATGTTATGCATCATGACACTTGTGAAATCAAATTCAAATAAAAGATTTAGTCAAGCGATACAAACTTGGAGAGCAGGTAGGATATATATCCCTATTTTACATTACTCCAGATTGCGGCTTACAAATGCATATACATATGTGCAAGTGCGGCAAACAAAGCGGAAAGAGAAAGTTGAGTAGTGTGCGTAAACCAGCGGCACAATATTCCACAGGATATGAAAAGACCTCAAGAGGCTTTCGGTATAAAATTTACTGCGGAGAAAGTAGAGAAAAGCTGAAAATTTTAAACGCATAAAGTTTAGTTTCACGCTCAGAGTCCCCTGCGCCATGCCATAATGTATGAGCGCTCATTTTCAACATGGTATATGAAAGTAGGAGAAAGTTTAACTCAGTATATGGATACAGCAGCAGTAGTTATAGCAAAATCTGTAAGGTTATATTTAATAAACTGTATCTTGAAAGTCGAAGAAGACTTGAACCGACTTTGTACACTCCTTGAATGGGTGAAAGTTGAGTAAAGAAGACACAGCAAACTATTTTTTCCTCGTGACCTCTCTAAGGTGAAAGCCAATTGGTTTACAGATTCAAGAAACATCAAATAACCAAAGTCGAGGGCTGACGTGAGGGGCATGCATGGATGCAAATGCAACGTTGAAGAATTTTACAGTCAGGCTTTACACAAGTTATTACACAGTTGTGAGCAGAAGTGGAGTGGAACTAGCTATATGGAAATGGAGAAAAGATGAGTGCGGAAGTTGAAAGAATATTTATTTACTCGGAGGAAAAGTAGTCTTGATAGATGTGAATAACGTCAGAATCACGTACAGGAGACGTGTGAGTAACGATGCAAAATAAGAGGCAAAGAAGAAAGTGAGATGGTGCAGGCTAATAGGTACTTTCACTGCATCCTTCACTGGATGGAGAAAGTTGAGGAGGCAGGGATAGGAGGCAGAGAGGACTGTGACGAATTTAGAAGAAGACAAAGTGAGAAAAATTCCTCCTTCATAAAAATAACACTATTGTTTGCACCCAGCGTGGAGGTTATTCAAAATCCGAGAGACGCATCCTGAAATCCTGAATAAGCACTCCTGTAAACTTTCTCCAGCTTTAAATGAGTCAAAATGAGAAAGTGCTCTTGCACGAGAAGAATAATACCTTTTCTAAAGTCAACTCGACAGCAGAAACAAGCAGACACGCAACACTCTCTTCCACTTACAGCGGTACCTGAAATAAACTCCCAAAGTCAAGTGTAAAATGCCTTCTGTGATAAACTAAGGCACATATGCTACGGTTGAGAGAACCAAGAAGAAGAAAGTCAAAAACACGGGAAATTCAAAGATTCCACAGACGCAGTCTACCCGTCTTTCCCTTCAAGTGTATCATCACGGAGGAAGGGAACGGAGAAAATTTCCAGTTACTTCTGCAGTTGTGTGTGATATGCGCCCCTGTCAAAAATGATATAGAGCAAGAGGATGCTGAGATTGTTAAGGAATTTGAAATGGAATAAGAGACGAAGCGAAGATGAGGAATGAAAAGAAAAGAAAGAGTGAAGAAAGCTAGAGAGAGAAAGTGTAAGCACAATAAGGAGAAGCAGTATCTTATGTAGAGGAAAGAGTCAGACTCTGCACAGCACAAGTGGAAGAAAGTGGAGAAAGCTAAACCAACTAAGAGAGTCTAGTGAGGATGAGCTTCATTTTATTTCTGCACGTAGTAGTCGAATAAAGTTCCGTCTCGGGAATCCTTGGTATTTTCCCCTGTTTGCATGCTCTATGGAGCCAGTTTGATGGGAAGAATAGTGAAATATTTTAGGCAATGAATACCAAGTACGGAAAGAAAGCGAAAGAGGGGAAAATCTTGTAGTTAAACCATACGAGAGGATGTGAGCAAGTAATGAATAAATGTAGAAACACGTAGATTTATTGCGGAGAAACAAGCATTTTACGAATCCCTTCGCTGTTCACCCGTCTGCCTCCAGTCTGCATGACCTCCGAAGAAAACTGGCGGGAGAATGGGAGGAGGAGGAGGCTACATCAACAACAATATTCTTATCCGACCCTCTCTCTAAAACTTTCACCACCTGCATGCATTCTACCTTGACTATACTAACCGAGTTAAAAGCGTACCGACATCTGACCTGAACTCCAAACTGTGCATCAAGAATACTTTCTATTTCCCTGCTGCAGCTCAAGCACTGTTTCGAATCCGCTCAGTTACCTTCAATAAATAATACTCTAAATCCGCGCTGCACTTAATATGTTCATACCCAAAAATTTCACAAAGCTTTACCTTCTATGGCTACGAAAGACAAGAGTCCGCAAGGAGAAAGTCAAACTAGGAGAACAGGTAGGTCTCGCCTGAAGTGAAAGCTGGATTCCAACTTTCACTGTATGACTTTGTACCAGAATTCAGAGTCAAAATTTCTCTAGAAATTTCTGCATCAAACGAACAGGCACATTGCGAACAACTCAAAGAGAATTTCACCCGCATTCATGGAAATGGCTCCCTTGGGCCGCTTTTCATTTGAAACGGGGACGAATTCCAAAAATTCACTGACAGAGAAACTGATGATCAAATTTATTGCACTACCAAGTACCGAAATTGCTTCCGCTCAAAGCTCCTCAAGAGAAGGCAAGAGCAGTACTGTTGGGATGCACGAAATCAAACACTATATTCATGAGTATTTGTATTCCCACTCCTGAAGCTAACAGTTTAAGCGGGGCGGCATTTTCAAAAACAAATCCAAGAATAGAGTCGTAATTTTTTAAAACAAATTCAGTAACCTCCTGTATTTTGGTGAAATGTTTTAATTTTTTCAGTGTGAATAGAATTTTTGTTCTGGAATACATCTTTTCAAAGGTAGAGAAAAACAGGCCGCGATGTATTAATTATTAAAGATGAAAGCCTACGCTGGAGTCTGCGACGAGGTTCCCACGACGAGGAAGTTAGCAGCACAGGTGGATGTTATGCCCGCATTCCTTTGAGTTATTTATTTCAACGTAACCAGTGTAGTATTTAAAGCAGAGCAGACTCATGAAATCACACCAAACGTTTTGTGTGCCCACTATTCTTAATGAATACAAAAAAGCGCCCGGCGGATGCCAAAACAAGACTTAGGAAATGTTTGCAGGACGGCAGATGCTTCGTTAGTGTTGTAGTTTGTCTTGTCCTGGTTTCAGGTCTGCAAAATTAGTGTTGTTTGAATAAGGATTCAAGAAGCCAGAGTGTGGAACTAATGTACTGGAGTGTGTCCAAATATAAACGAGAAACGGCGACTGCTGATGAAGAAACGTAGTGATTACTACAGTGTCTCGCAAGCGACCAGTACCTATTTCCATTTTGCATGCTCTCCATTCACAATTTAGAGCAAGAAAAGCAAACTATGTGCACTAGTTAAACCTAGAGCTGAGAGACGAGCCAGGCGCTACAGAATTAGTTATTTGTAATGGGCAGATGGGTTTAGAAAATATCGCAAATTATTTCCAGCAAGTCTATAGATTGGCTACCCGGTTCATTCCTTCGCGCATAGAAGGCTGAGTAATTATAATGATAATTAACAAAAACTTTCTCCAGCTAAAAGGAATTAATGAGAAACTTGAGACAAGGGGAGCAATGAGTACGAGAAAGTAGGGAGTTGCTTTCACCTCAACTTGACGTATTAGTGAAAGGCAAATCTGTGCACTGCTACTGGTTTTTAGAGAAATTGTAAAACAGATCCTAAAAGAAGAGAGACTAGAAGAATAGAAGATAGTTAATTGAGACCTTTTGGATAGAAAAAGTTATGGAAATAAGAGAGAAAGTCTGATTGAAATGCGGGCATTTAGAACAATAGAAGAGTTGATTGAAAACAAAAACTCTAGGGTGAATGAGGATTTTCAACGTAAAGTGAAGATAATACAGGGTCTTCTCCGTTATGCCTCATCAAGTATGACTGAATTGGAGAAGAATGAAGAAAGTAGTAGGAATAGGGAGGAAGAAGAAGTGGAAGGAAACAAAGGCAGAGCAAAGTTTATGTATTCCAACTTCTTGGATTTATGCAAGTAATTCTTATAAACTAGCCACGGGATACATGCGTGCATTATAAACTCGTATTTTATGTAGCTCAGAGAAAGTAATTTGGCTAAACTTTTTGTATGTACATTCTGGTAGAGAAAGTCGGAGAAAGTAGGAGAAAGCAAAATAATATGTTATTTCAGGATAAAGATATATGGATGCTGGATGAATTTGAAGAGGGAAGTTAGATGAGAATCGAGCAAGTTTTGGGGGAAGAATATTATAAGATTTGAATAGGATTCTGAGAAATGATGAGGCCACTTGTTTTGTCATATGCACAGATTCAGGGAGAAAGATAGATGTAGAGGAGAAACTTGGTTTAGGAGACAAGTAGAGTGAGACGAACGGATGAGGAAGGAAGGATTGAGAAGGAAAATGGAGAAATCAGAATGGAGGCTAAGGACTTCCGTGACTCCGTGCAAGGGGAGCGGATAATGATGAATATGAAGAGAAGATTTTCTTGACAGCTGAATTCATTCCTTGTCGAGCGGCGAATGAAGATGAACAAGGGGTGTACACATCATCTTCTGTATGCAGTGTGCTTCCTATACTATAGAATAAACTTCCTAGGGGTGAAAGTTCAAACTCGGAAGAGTGAAAGTTAAATTTCATGCTGATGATACTTTCACTTTAGAGTTTACACAAACATGGCGTGTGGTGGGTGGGCGTATGAAGCTGGTTGCTATACGCCGAGACGTAGGATTTCACGTCTTTATCATCCCTTACATTGGTTTGTACAAGACGGGATGAATATTTGCAAACTAGGGCAAGAGTAGTGAGATGGTGGAGAAAATCTTGTTTATAAATGAGCCAACAGAATCCTTTTTATGGACTGCCTTGAGAGAATCGTAAACGCAAAGTGGGTTGTGCATGGGCGTTAAGGCAGTTTTGATGCCAACTCCTCGTCTCCAATCCTGAAGAAAGTAGCGTGAAAGAAGAGAAAGAATATGCGTGAGATACGAGGGAGTAGAAAATAAAAAAAGCTTTTTTCTATTCTTTCCTCCTTGCAAAAACCCTACCCTCGCCTTTTCAATTATGAAAAGTGATGTGGATGGTGGATGATTACGGAAAATAGGCCAAGAAGATTAAGAGGCTGTTGATAGATAATACATGCATTTTGAAAAAGTTTTGAATTTTGCGCAGATTTTGGAGAAAGTGCCTGGAAAATATCTGAAAAATCTCGTCAACGAGATCGACGAGCTCCATCTGAAAATAGCTGTTCAGATTATGGAATACGCCTGGGAAACGCTCAGCAACATGAGATTAGGATTTTTAGAAGATAGTTTTTTCTGAAAAAACTGTAACGCACGACCTTCTTATTCACAAAGACCTGTCAAAAGTATTCATATAGCATAGCAATAACTTCAGTAAGGGATTTTGTGAATTGCGAACATATGTTCTAAAACGCTTTGTAATAAACGAGAGCATACAGTATTTTGGTAGAAATTCAAGCTTGGACAAAAAACCGGGCTACAGCTACAGTAAGAAAGTATCCAGTATACTTTCGTTGGCATAGTTCTTATTATTCCGTCACGTCAATCATTCTTTGACAGTTAAATGCGCAACAATACCTAAACTCATAAAAGAATTCTACATGACAAGAGCAGCTGAGAAAAATTGATGTTCGCTCTCAACTGTCTGCTAAAATTGTGAACACTTTTTTGTTGGCAAAACTTCCTTGCATTATCGAAAACTTGAGGAATACTTTATTGTAAGAAAATTCATAGTGAAAGTAAAGAAAGCACTTGAAATGAGAAAAAGGCAGAATGGATAATGGGTACACCAGAAAATGCTTTTCGTATTAAACCATCTATTACATTGGCATAAGATCATGTAATATTCCCACTTATCTACAGTAGCATTCTGTATTTTAAGGAATTCTATACAAATCGCTAGGAAAACAAATGCTCTGAGCGAGTTGCTAAATTACAAGTTTCCTCGAAGTAGTTTATCCTTAGTTGAATCTTACTTAATTACGAAGTATATACTACATATGCGTATCATAGTTTATTTCAAGGATGAGGGTACGGCTAGAAGCAGATGCAAGGATCTAAAACTCTATAGGGAAAATTAACCGGGAGTCGATGAGTTACTTTGATGTGATTGGCTGGAATTAGGGGCTGATTGAATCGTGAAAAAGAGTAATTGATTGTGTTGGGATTTTGTTTTTCTCGTTCAATACGTTAGAAAATGTTAGTCGCGAGTAAATATCTGCGAGAGAGAAAATGAGAGTGAAAGTGGAGAAAGTCTGTATAGAAGGGTGAAACAAGAAAAATGAGGGTTTATTGTTATCTACTGAAAAGAAGTTTTATGTCGGACGATTTTTGACACGACTATTGATTGAAATAGCCTCAAGCAGATGTTATTTAGCTAGAGTACGTATGAGTGAATGCATTGAAAAGAGGCTCCATCAGAATTCCCCCGTTCAAGTATAATATCGGAAATTGTTATATACTCTCCAAAAGTTTCAATGCAAGATCCTTTTAAAAATGTAGGTTAAGCTAGGGGATAAATAGGAAGAATTTATTGAAAGGAACACCATGAAGATGCATTGCATCCACCGCTGGGAGGAAAAACTGATAAATCTCGGAGAATGGGAGGAATTTTTTTTCCTTATTTACACTCGTAGGACATTTCTTGCCCCCGGCTAGTTTCGTCCTCCTTTGTTCATTGAATCTTGCTTGGCTACTAGTCCTGCCTGGCATGGAAATCGTCAAGTGTATATACCGGAAATGGTAAGTGCACGAAACTTTTCTGGCGAAAGTATAACGCTGCAAGTAGGGTAAGATGCTGAGGAGAAAGTTTCTTTGGAGAAAGTAGCTTAGTTCTGTCGAAGGGAAGAGTGAAGGCGGTTAGAGTAGTTTGGAGGATTTCGGTCCGGGTAGAGAATATCTTGGAGAAAGGAGGAAGAAGAGGATTGTTGTAGAATAGAGAATCAAAGCGGAGAAATACCCGTGGGAGAGGTGAGCATTGGATATTTTTGTCTACTCTAATCTTTCTCATGGGCATTGAGGAGATTTTGGAAGAAACAAGAGAAAGGCTCGTTAGGGAGAGTAGATTGAGTAAGTTGTTTTTTCTCCCTTTCGAATGACTACTGTAACCTTTTGGTTGTTACAAGAGTCGTTGGAGGTTGTCTTGAGTAGCGTTGTTAGCATGTTGTCTCCTTTTACCTATAGCATTTCCAACAACTCTCGAGAAAGTTGGGCTCAAGAGTGGTTCTTGAAGAAAGTTCCCGGGTTTCTTGGCATCTTTATAAGAGTGTTATTGCAAGCTAAGAGGACTTGGCTAAGCTCTATAAGGTATGGTAGTCTTATGGTGGTGAAAGCAGTATGATGATGCAAGGAAGAATCCAGTGTTAAAAGTTAAAGATGCACTCACTAAGTACAACACGTTTCACGTTTCTTCATGCATGGGAGGATATGCAGGCTGCTAGAGCGGTCTTCCAATAGGGAGTCAAACTTGGTGCATGCATTATTTAATCTTACGAATCGCATCTAGGAGAAAGCATACAAGAACTACTAAGGTAAGGTATACCAGGAACACAACCATGGACAACGGTGAGCAAGCTGTACACGCAAGAAAAGCAGGAACACGGAGAAAGTATACAATTTTAATGGAAAGCTTGTGAAAGTACGCTACTTTAATTCCTTAGAAAGTGCATGTAAATGCAGTGGTTACTACAAGAATTATATATGCACTAACAGAACAAAAACACGTAAATGGTCCTAGATTTTGAGAAAATTCTAAAAACTGCATTCAGAAGGAATGGTAAAATTTGGAGAAAGTCGGGAAAAGAACACGTTTAGAGTTGAACGAAACGTTATCCTTGATTCAGTATAGTAGTAAGAAGTCCTGCACAGTACGAAACGAATTAAAGTGGAAGCTTGGTACAGGGAAAGTTGGTGAAAGTAAACCGGACCACCCAGTTGCTACTAAAAAACATCGTCAAAGAAGCACATGAAGTAATATTTGTGAAATACGAAATCTAAGGGAGAAAACATGGAGTGAAGTTCTTCGAGATTTAGATCTTACGTTATAATCAAGGTTTGTGGGGAAATCGTAGAAAAGCGTAAAAGTTGGAATTCTTTCAGTTCTTTATAGGCGGGCACTAAAGGATTTCAATTAAGGAATAGATTTGTTGGCGTGAGAAGAAAGTAGTTTGAAAATCGGAAACGATCGAGTTTTTATGATGAAACATCCAAGAGGAAGCGTCAAAAAGTTTCTGTCAAAGGGAATGAAAACTAAATCGAATGGGGTGAATTGTAAATAAAGGTGTCTCGCATGCTTAAACGCTCAGCAAAATACGGCAAGAGAGATGCGATAGTAGGGAACGTGAGAAGGGGAGAACGTAGACCGGTGAAAGGGGTAGAAAGTTGGTGAAAGCGTTGAGAGTTTGGATAGACGTAGAAGGAAGAGACAGGAAAAGAATAGAATAGCGGAAGTATTCTAGGCTGTTCCCTTGCCTTACTGACTGACTTGGTTTGCCTGGCTGCTGATGTGATGGAAGCAATAAAATGGGTGAAATTGAATTTTGAATAGTGATTTATTCAAGAGTGTAAGTGGAAGGAAGGATTCCTGGAAGTCGTTGAAACATTTTAACGGCCTCCTCAGCCGTAGAAAACTGACAGAAGAATCTGAATGGTAGTGAGTAGTGTGAAAGGGAAGAAGGCGAGTCAACCTATGGGTATACAACCAGGGAGATGGCTAGGAGAAAGCATGCAAAAGCACATAAAATTTACCACCCATACTCGTGCACAAGCATCACAGACCCAGAAAACAAAAGATACAATTCTATAGATCGAATTTGAGGAAATGGGGCAAAGGAATTCAGAGAACGATTGAGATTTTGTAGCAAGGCGACAGTTGTCCTCTCCTGCTTTCTCCACAGATGTAAACCGAATGTTCTGCATCTTGTAGTACATATGCACTTCACTTCTATACGAGTTGCTTCCCTCTAACCTGCTTAGTAAAGGAGACAGTTGAGTGAAGCTTTCTTCAGGTACCACCCGCAACCAATTCTGCCAGAAAATGACGATTCCACGATTCAGAAAACTCAAAGATTGCATGTCAAAGGCTGCTGATCTTGTATTCAATCCCGCAAAGCTTTCCTGTCCTGCATCCAAGTTACGTAGATATATTTCCCCCAAATCCAATAATCCAACTGCAGTGCCAGAAAAATAGAAAATTCTTCTAAACGAGGACCAAGGACAAAGTTCTCTTGTTTCTTCACACAAATCTCTATCACTTACTATACTAAACTGAGTATACTAAACAGAAAGTGAAAGCAAGTTTCACTGCAACGAGTATCAGCTTCCTTCCCTTTCTTCGGAGCATCTATGAGACGGTCAAGTCTGGTAGTACTAAAGAAAGTATATTCAACAAACTAAAATATTCAACAACAAAGAAAGAACAAGTATCCTATTATTTAATTATTCGGATTACAAAGCAAAGGAGACCTGGAAACGTCCTAAATCAAGCATAGTACTGGGAAAAGAGCCCAAGGGCTCGTTTTTGCTTCGTGCATTAAAATACTCCAAACCCCTGCTAATACAGAGGTCAAGTCTAACGTCACTTTCTCCCTGTGTTATAAACGTAAGAGAGACAACTCAGCGTGTGTAGCATTCATGTTATACCCGACTTTGAGACTTTCACCAAGACGGCTTCGCTCATGTAGGAGTTCTCCTACGAAAACTTGGCCATTGCTTCCGGGCTAATGATATTGGAGAATCAGAGGCCTGTATTCAAAGAAATTAAAGTAATAAAGGGAATAGTTTTTGCACAATTAAGAATTCGCTCTCATTTGGAGAAAGTCTCTGGAATCTAAGACGAGAACCATCCCACATCTTCGAGAGCATATTATAAAGGAAGGATACTAGGAACTCAAAGACATGCCTAAGAAGATTGTGTGAAGCCACTAGCCAACCGAACATTTCATAGTCAGATGTAGGACAAGAACCACGGAGAAAGTACGGAGAAAGCAGTTATGGATTCTGATATTCCAAGGAAGCTAGTTAGAATTGTGGCGGGATGATGTGCATACTAATTTGACTAAGTTACCCGGCTATGCATGTCTCACTTATCCTTTTACGGATGGAGTGAAGAGATAAAAGGAAATGAGAGGAGCAGTTTTAATAGGAGCAGTTCCAGCATAACCGGCAGAAATTATACAAAGGCTCTTAGAGCAAAGGATTGTAAAGCAAGGCTGAGCTGAGTAAGATGCTTTGAAGAAAGAAAAAGCAGCATTTACTCTGCAGCCTTGACAGTTTCTGAAACCCTGACTTAGAAAAAGGAGAGCGACTTTTGGTAGGATTTAACCAGAGACTTAATTTGAGTTGACGGCGAGGAAAAAAGCAACTGTGAAAAAGGCCGGAAGGGAATGAAATTTGAGAAGTCGGGAAATTATTGGGCTTGAAATCCGCCTTGACTACGCCTCGAAAGTGTTGTACTGAGGCAACTAAGCAAAGAAGTGGGCGGAAGCATAATAATATTCTTATCCCCCACATTTCCTCGTAAATGTTCCTTACGCACTCATTGCTTAGTTACTCCGAATAAGCGGAGAGGATAAGAAGAGACTTGAAATGCATGGAGATGAGATGATAATTTTTCCTGATTACGTCCACTCTGGTGATCATGAAAATACAAGATTTTTTGAATCCACCCAGCATAGACAGAGTTGGATTTACTTTCTTTGCATGCAAATCCCAGCAGAGGATTTGCCAGCAAAGTAAAGACTGACTAAGTGAATCAGAGCTGTCAGAAAGTAATTTCGGTTAAATTCCAGTTAACCCCGGGAAGCGGGAAGAAGATTGGTAATGATGGAAGCATGTTGGGAAGGAGGGAATTAAATTATAGGGAAGATGAATTTATTTTTATGAGATGAAAAGCGAAGAGAAGATGAGGAAAAGTAAAGAGTGGGAAGTGAAAGCACTTGAGTCTAAGATGAAAGAAGCAAGATTGTTCATGTCGATAAGGAGGAAAGGAAGAAGACGAAGATATGACCGTTGATGGCGGTGAAAGTCCAACTTGTTCAAGCTGAACCTTTTCCAGTTTACTTTCTCCATGCTTTCTCGTTCCATATGTATACACATCTTAAACTGATCTAATCTCGGATACGGTGGTCTCATAATTTATATTTTACAAGCCTATTTGCAACATTTCAAGTACTCAAGAGTTTTAATAATTTACAAACTTCAGAATATTCTGTAAACCTAAAAGGGAAATTTTATCAAATCTAATTTAAATTATACTAAATCTAGGGAAAGTGCACGACTGAGCTATAAGAAGATGGTTAGATCGTCACAGTCTCTTCACACAGTTTGCACATCAAAATATTCTTACTTCGTGGATCTGGCACAGCTTGTGTTACTTCCTGTTACTTTCACTGCTTTCACCCGAATATAAAACACCCGAAGCACGCATAGGATAAACCTCGGCTGAGTAATACGGATCCAGAAGCACAAATTCAGAATGATTTTACGATTATGAATTTCCTAGCAATCTACGGGGATATCTGTGCTAATAGCCAATCTGCTGAAGCAATATCATTTGAATTTATGTCCTAATATTAATAGAGCGTTTTGAATTCTCTATTTCAGGTATATCCGGCCTAACTAAAAAACAATCTGAAGGACAACCTTATGGATTTATCCAGGAACCGCCAAATAGAGTAGATTTCCTAAACGAGCTGGGTGTTGTGATACCGTAAGTCTTCTTTTGGAAACATAAAATTATAGCTATATGTACGACCAAGCGCATAAATACCCTTTACCGTGAATTTGAAGCCACTATGCATGTGCAGTAAATATAAGGAGAAAGTAGTCCGAAAGTTTTTCACTTTATTCCAGATGCCAAGGAGCTAGAATATCCGGCGTGGCAGAAACTCCAAAGATTCAATGGATTGGACCTGATAATAAAGTATTACAAAATGTTACAAACTTCCGAGTCATTTTGCCAAATGGATCCTTGCATCTTCTGCCATTCCAACCTGCGGCATACAGACAGGTTTGTAAATTGTCTTTTCACTTTCTCTCCTACACCTTTAGGATTCTAGGAAGTCTAGAATGGAGAAAGCACTAGAAACCAGGGCGAAGAGGCTGCTTTATACGGGCTTCGTTTCTTGGCAAATAAATACGTACGTGCTTTCTCCACTTTCACTTCTTCCTACCACCTACTAATACACATATCCCCTGGAATTGGAAACATAAAGATAAGTTGTCGGATCGGTGAGTGGAAGGGTAGAGGAGTTTAAGGGGATGAGGGTGAAAGGTTTAGGTAAAATTGCCAGGCTTTTCACTCTTGAAAATCTTTTTGAATTCTCAAGAGACGCAAAAAATTCCTCTAGGAGTCAAAGCCGCAAACTCAAACATACACGGGTGTGCATGGGATGGGGATAAGAGGGATGGATTTGGTATCCTCTTATAGCTGCTAAAAGTGGGGATGAGAAATGGGAGACGTTAAGAAGATGAGGCTTAACTATGCTACGGATGTAGATCCAAGAGAGTGGGAGAAATTCCATTAAAATGATATAATCTTTTTCAGGATTTGCACACAACTACCTACAAATGTATTTCTACAAGCAGCGTCGGAATCCTCAGATCTCGAGATGTTCACATCCGTGCTGGTAAGTTGGTCTAAATCAACAATACTTTTGCAAATACTTGCTTTCACTTGCTTTCTCCATTATGCGCGCATGTAACTTAATATAGAGCCTTAACAAAATTTAAATCCTAAGTAGAAAGTTTACGTAAACCTGTGGTTGAACCAAAAAAGTTGCGAAGGTTGTCCAGTCCAGCTCCAGATTTAAATAGGATTGGGCAAGCGGAACTGTGGAGGAGAGGAGAGTGAGGTTTGTTGTTCAGCCTGTGTTTGAAGGAGGTGGATAAAAGTGGAGGATAAGAGCTGAGGAAGAGAAAATGCTGGAGAAAGGTAAAACGAGCAGAAAAGGCAGGGCAGGGCAAGGAATAAGAATACAGCTGTAAAGTGTTTGTGTACATTAGGTTGCCGTTATTGGAAAGTTTGTCATTTGAAAAGCTGTTTCGAGAAATTTTACAACACGTAGTCCAGTCTTATGGGGATTAAGGGGAAATGGAACGGGAGGAGAAGAGAAACAGAACGCGAAATGGGATATTGAAACATGTCGTTGAAAGTACCAGAACGACTACAGGCCTTAGGCACGAAACAGACAGACAGCTGGAGATCCATGTCACCTGGTCTAGTGGAAAGTTTGAAATGTAATTCAACTAGCATTTCCTATGGGGCAGTAAATGTTTAAGTTTCTCATCCCATTACCTTCATGTCGTTTACACATTCTAACTTAAATAATGAATTTCCTAGAGTAGCGGCACACAACACTCGGGCAGCATAAATGACAGTAGAGCGCAGGAGAAAGTATGGAGTGAAAGTGCCGCTGGGTTAGATCCAGCACATTGAATGGAAATGTGAGATAGTTTTGATGGTAGTTGTTCCACTAGCCTTAGATCTTTTACAACATACACAAAGAGTGCAGCAAGGAGATGAACCGAATTTGTTTGGCAAGAGAAAATTCACTTATACAACTTTCTCTCACGAGAACTGTATGGATACGCACTCCTGAATAAACTAAAAGGAAGAGAAAAGTTAACCGCGCGCGGCAAGAAATCCTTACTAGAGCAAGCCCGAACTTAATTCTACCACTACTTATATAAACTCTCATTAAATTACACAAGTTTCTCAAGCCGAAAACTATATGTTCAAAGAAACTCCGAGAGAAAGGTGTAATCATACATGCAATAACCGGATTCATAAAGGTCAGGACGGAAGGATAAGAAGAGTAAGTGAAAGAACAGAGCTCTTCCTTGATATACAGTAAAAATTCCGACTGGAGCATAAAATATGGAGCCTACAAGCTTTAGATCTAGTTTTGGCATCAAGGTTGGAGTAGGCGTTATCATTAAAAATTAAAAAGAAAACAGTGAAAGTAAGGAGAAAGTATGAATGAAAAATGTAGATTTTTTCGAGAGATGAAAGAGTAGAAAAGCAGGGATGAAAGATTGGAAAAATGCAAACTTGCTAGAGTAGAAGATGTCAGCAGAGTTGCGTGAAACTTTGATTCGGAGTCAGATTTTGTAAGCACCGACAGAGAAACTAGTAAAAGCCGGTAATGGAAAATATGCATTACACCAAACAATTATATCGCAAATACAGGTAAAACATACGGACCGTATGGAGTTCGAGGTACATAAGTAAACGCTTGGCTGGAGCAAAGGTAGTCTACTCAAAATTTAGAGAAAGTCCAGTAACACTACGGAGAAAGCATGAAAACACCTACAAAAATCGCCAAAAAGTCAAGCAGGGGAGAATAAAGTTGGTGAATGTAAAAATAGCGACGTGTATAAAAGCCTGGAGACCTAGAGACGAGACAGAAATGTTTTTCACCGATAACAAAAATGAAAATTGGCAAGTAGTTTCCATAGTGTCTAGCATGGTAATACGTGCTTATCTTTCAAAACTGCCGCACTGACAAATCGTATGAGCTTATTCCAAAGCACCAAGGTTTAGCATACATGAGCATAATAAGCTGAAGGAGAAAAAGCCATGTGGGTGTGCCGTGCCAGACACTAGCAGCATCAACTCAGAATGGTAACAAGATATAGTTATTTCTGAGTGTTTCAAATCCTCTTAGCCGCATCTCTCTACCACGATATAAGCTCCCCGTCCTTGAAGAATAAGTTGTAAAATATGGAGACTCTTTGTCCATCCGATTTAAGATGATGGGAGACATGGAATAGATTTTTACATTTACATAGGAAGCCAATATAAAGCACGATAATGGATTCTGATTAGCCGGTGGTGTTTGTTATGTAAATTCCTTTTAATCCAACCTCATTCACTATTCTTCCGTTTCTGATTTATCTTTTGTAGTTGTTTCACAACAATGGGCTGCAAAAGTTCGATCGGATCCACCAGAAGTATATTTAAAACAAGGGAGAAAGTCTGCAACTTCTGGAGGAAGCAGTCCATCTGCGGGATCAACCTCAGTTCTCTTTAAATGTGACATCGATCTTATTGGAGGAGGAAGAGAGTTTATAGAGGTTCTGGGATGGAAATGGGAGCAACATCATTTCGCCGTTAAACCACATTCTGTTGCGGGTAAGTAAAGAGAAAGCGGGAGTAACCGTCTCTTCCGCTTCCCTCCCTCCTTTCTCTCCAAAGAGAATTTTATCATCCATCTTTTCGGCTATTATTTGAGGAATAAAAGCAAAGGAAGTCACATTAAAAATGAGGAGGGTCCGGGCGGCAGAATTTGGACGCGCGGAAAGTTATCTTTAAATGTCATACTAGAGTATAGCTTTGAGGTGCGTGAATAAGTCGCAAGTGGTTCTGTGTTGTTAGCTTGCTCACGTTTCTCATAACTTTCTCCAAATCTTTTCACCATTCCGAAATAAAAGATGAAAATAAACCCAAACTACCCGGTCTTTATGACGGGATGACATGGGCACGTAAAGCCGTTGCATCCATGTGCTGCCCAATGTCTCGTCTCCTCAGGAATTGCAATTATTTTTTGAGATCAGCTCTTGAATCTGTACTGTACAGAAATCCAAAGCGGAAGGCAACAAATGAAATCGTTTTGGTTTGTCATAAAGTATTTTCGTAGTTTCTCTTTCCGGCATCCTAAAACGTGAGTTCCCAGTGATGTAGAAAGTATTTTCGCAAATATTCGCATTATTTCTCTTCGCATTTCCCACAGAGCATCAAGCAGAGCAGCCGCTACATTTCTTTTATGCCGTCCGAAGATAATGCAGCATGAAGAGACACGGCGGAGAAAGTATGGAAAAAAACAGCGAGATAATGGGAGAGAAAGCAAAAAAGAAAGCACAAGACTTAGTTCAACGCTTAAATAGGAAGAAGCACGAGATAAAACGCTAGAAAATATAAAATTACTCCAACAGAGAGTTTATTACAGAGCTGAGTGAGGGAATGTTGCAGGGAGGAAGACGGCGTTCCTGGAGTTCTTGGAAAAAAAGCGATTAAATCTTAATATGCGCTTCAGGAGAGAATATGAAATATAAATGTAAAAAATGATTTATAGGATGATAAGTGATAAAATGAGAGAAAATCAAGAGGAAAAATATTTTTTGTCAATATTCATTCCGTCCCAAAAAATAACGCAAAAATCATGTAATAACCCATCCCACCCTTAGACAAGACAATGATGCATTGGCGTAGATTTACAGATTCAATTTACATAAAGAAAAACCCATGCCGGAGAAAGCTCCTAATCCCAGCATAGAACTCACGCTAGATTCTCTTAGGAGTTTACCATCTTAGAGCCTGCCGGTAGCCTACGGGAAGTCTTCCAGAGCCTACATCTAGACTTTATCCAGAGAAAGAATAAAACCCGGGTAGTGGTGAATGAGTTATGCGAAAGAGAAAGCAGGGAAGAAACAACAAAATTTATGTCCTTACAATGGGAGGTCACGGATAAGTGTACATAAATTCCTGTATCAGCTAGCAGCTCTTCCAACCGGGGTATAAATAGACATAAATATCACAAATCTTTAAGGAGAAAGTTGCTCACTTTCTCCAATAGCTTACCTCACATGTATAGAAGACGGAAGATATGTGACTAGGAGCAGGCTATTGTATTTTTATTTAAATACGTTTCCTGCCCCCAATAAGCACACAGACTCAGTGGAGCTACACAAAGCGCATACTTACGTACACGTATCTGGCAACGTGTATACAAAACAATCCCCTGGCTGCACACATACATGGCAGAAATGAAAAACCATTGCATTAGCACGTTCACTTTTAAACAAGGCAAGAATTTAAAGCGAGCTTTTGCTTTCCGCTCAAAGATTAAACAGGAAGTTTGAAGATTTAAGCAAGCGCTAAACGTGCTGAGCTTGCAGCTAAAGGAAATTTTGTATGCACAAATTTTTGCTTTTGTTCTTCGTCCTAGTCGTTTGTTGATTGCAATTTCTGAGAAGCCACATAATGAACTCAGGTTTTCCTGTCCCTGAACAGAATTCGGATGAGTGAGTTTGTCCGGGTGTCGAACACTAAAGGAAGCAGAGGGACAACTGTTTCCGAGTTTAGAAGAAACAACAAATCATGTACTTGAAACGGACATAACATTGGATGCATTGGAAATTTTATTTGCTTTAGAGACAAAATTGCCAAACTTTTTCTTTGAAATCCCAGCAAAGATGCATCTGCTGAGAGCTTGGTTTAATGCTACTGTGCAGTTCCCGGAAACGTTCATATCAGGAGAAAAGTGAAATTTTGTAAACATTTTCAGTTTGGTCATTTCGCGAATATCCCAATTTACATAATTTCCCCTTACATACTCGTATGATGAGGTCCAACGTTAGAGAACTCGGATATGCTACTCGCTCCAGTTTTTGCCATACTTTAAGGAAAAATCCAATTGTTCACGAACTCTGGCCCTCTCATAAAGTATAAATTACTAATATTTTGAAGAGATTTTATTCGCTTCTTTTCACGGTTATTTCAAAAGTATTTTCAACGAAAATTGCAATCTGTTCCTCGCATCAGAGCAGCTTGCAGAATATGTGAAAGTTTCATGTACATTTGCTAAGCTCAATCTTGACGCTGTTGCAGATTTTACAGAGAAAAGATGAAAGCAAAGTAGCAATTTGCCAAAAAAGAGGCAATCTCATAGAATATTCAGTGATTATGGGCACTCAATTTACAGGTGAACGAGGAGGCCGTTTCCACCTACTTCCAAACGGAGATCTTATCGTGGATAGGATCCTGAACGAAGATACACAATCAAGAATCATATGCTTCACCCGACACAGGCTCACGCGCCAAGAAGTACAAAGTTCACCTTTTTATATCAAATTAACAGGCAAGTTTCTTTCCTCTATATTCGGTTTAAGCTGCTTTGAATGTTGCGCCACTAGCTCAACTTTATGCAGTTACAAGCACTTTATCAGTCAGCCTGGTAAACTGTAAATTTTTAAGATAGATGGAGACAGTAATGGTCATAAATCCGGTTGCTCAACGATCATCAACCTTCGAAAATGCAGAGAACCTGATTTATACCCCTCTACAGCACTCGTCATTCTCTTCGATAAGGAATGAGATAGCAACAGCAGAAAAATATTTAAATTGCACCAGTAGATATTATCTTTAGATAAAAATAGAAATGAGCAGGATTTTGTGTGTACTTAGCGAGAGTGGGAATAGACCTTGGGATGTGTTTGTAAATCAAAAAGTGTTAAGTGAGAAAGCTTCAAAGCTGTCTATCAAAAGTGATGGAAAATCTAGTAGTCACGCCAAAAAGTAAAAGTAGGCAAACGCCAAGTTTGTACAGACGTGGCTCTACGAGAACCACGGAAAGCTCTAGGATTCCAGCAGGATGAACGCGGGAATGACGAGTTGAGACGATGATGAGAGTGAAAGTCCCGAGACGATGAAGACGTGTAGAGGAGTTTGAATGACAATCGTGTCTACATGTGTAGTCTCTTGAGAGAGGTGATAAGAGAAAGTGTAAGCTAGGAATTTGGAAAAGGGGTTGCATACATGGATGAGAAAATAAATCAATACTTATCGCTCTGCAACAGACTTGGAGAAAAGTATTACTGGTCCGACCGGGCATAGCCCGGAGATGATGCAGTACGGCAGATCTTCTCCTTTCTCACAGTTGTAGGGCTCTTTTCAGATGCAACTTTCTCCACTGACCCAGGAGCCTTTAGCGTAGAAACTTTCACTTACGGTTAGAAAGATTTTTAAAATACGAAAATTGCACTAGGAAGTCGGCAAAGCTTTAGCCAAAGATAAGAAACTTACTTTAGTGCTTGCATGCACCGTAAAGGTAACGACGTCATAGCTGCTTGCTGTAGAGCCGGTAAAGTCATATAATAAAAATCTTGGGAGTTTTAAGAGGTTTATATATAGTGGTCGTGATGTAGGTAGGCCTTTATCCGGTTTTTTAAAATAACTTATATAGAAAAGAACCTGGATGGGAGCCGTGCAAGCTTACAGAAGCTATGAGCAATAACATCTACTTGAATTTAAGATTGAGGTAGAGCCTTATCAGTGTGTGACCAGGAAGACGGCGATAGATTCTATGCAACAAGCTTCCTAGATTAGCCTTACTGAAGAGAAAGTCAGAAGAGAAAGTTGGAGAAGAAAGCTTGAAAAAAGTGGCAAAGACATGGGAAAGTAAAAAAAGACGATGAACAACTGAAGAATAGCTGCAGAATTCTGCAAAAGGGTTGGAACAAGAGGTAAGTTGAGAAACCAGGAGAAACCAAAGGTAGGCTATACGAAAACCATTATCAGACATTTCCGTCTAGGTGACACTACATTACGTTATTTTTTACGAAACACTAAACTCTGGAGATTTGTATGCACACAGAAGTAATTGGATTTAAGCTCAATACTTTTAGACGGAATTGTTGCAACAATACGAGGAAATACCATTCTGCAGCAGAAATCGCAGACGTAACAGTTGTTCAGCGATAGAGCAAAGGATAGAAACAGAACCCGTGCAGAGCAAAATCCTTGTAGAATGACTCTTGTGTAAATTACAAACAAGTTCAGTCTTAGATTACAGCAGTTACTGAAACTTAAGTAAGGATTACATGTAAATCCGGGAAACGCATGTGATGCTTAGATTTGGCTGGTATACCCAGACAACCCAACAACCATTGCCTGATCTGACATATAACTTTCCCAAAATGGCGTAGAGTAAATGCAAGCGTATTCCTTTTCTAGGCCAAGCTTGAATCAGATGCTGCATGACTGAGCTAGCCCAGTTGGAATATATACTGTTTAGATTTTTGCAATAGATCAAGAAAATTGCGATACTAGAAACCGAAGATATCTCAGAGTGAGGCAGACGCAAGTATCTATAGAAAGCAGAGCCCGTGGTGTAAGTTTAACTTACAAGGGATGAGGGAAGTCATGAGACATTAGGAGAACGTGATGTGAATAGGCATCGTGGAGATTGGTGAAAGCATTCTCACTTTCTCTTCACCCACTTCCTCTCCTTCGCACATCCTGCGTACATATATTCCTTGGAAGTTGTTAATGGTCCCAGAGTGTGAGGATCTGGTCGGATGTTTGCAGGTCGGATGTATCTGAAAAGACTCAAATCCCATCATAAGTATATTATAGATAGATTGCCAGTGGAAACATGAGATGTATGACTTCCGTGTGGCTTACTTACTTACGATTCACAACAGGTGGATTCCGTATTTAGAGTGTGGCATACAGTAAATGAGAGTTAGCAAGGATGGATTGGAGAAAGCGATAAAGCGAAGTGGGTTTGAAGCCAAAACCAGGAATTGTACAGATTGATAATCTCGTAGTAGACGGAGGTGAAATTATGGATTTGACTGGGTGGGTAGATATGGGTTAGGATCAGGAATCATTGGGGGATGGGAGAAAGTTCAAGTTGTTGGAAGGGAGAGAAGTGGGAATTATTCAAAGGAGAAAGATTGCTTTCCCCCGTGCCTTTGATGGATTTATGTGTATGTGAAAGGTAAACAGTGCTTGATCCTCCGCTCTTATCCAGACTAATGTCAAATCCTGCCAGAGGTGAAAGCACAAAGTACGGAAGATCCAGGAGAGATACTCCTATGCAACACACTGTCTGACAAACGCAGGAAGTATTTATAAGTTATGAGGTGTAATGCGATAAAATCAAGGAATATCGCGCAAAACTCGCATGCAAATTCAACGGTATCATACTCTTATTTTCATCTCTTTCTAGACTCACCTCCGGTTGTTAAACCTCGAAACACAATGGAAAGATACCCAGACCCTATTCTTGTAGAGGAAGGTAAACCCATAATCCTCCATTGTACTGGATCATATCCCGCTTCTAATGTCAGGTAAGCTAATGAGCGTATCTAATGCTTTTGCTCAAATTCGGAAAAATCGGGTGAAAGCGTGGACCAAATCACTGATTTGAAATCAGTAGAGTATCTTAAGAGAAAATGAAATGAATTTTCCAGGTGGGAGCGATTAAATGCCGGTGCCTGGATCGAGGTTATAAACTTTTCATCGGATAAATCAACACTCAAAATCGGAAATGCTTTGGTAGTATTCAAAAGTAAGAGGATCCATACGGGACAATATCGATGCACATACTTTGGGAAAGGGGAGAACCAAAATTTGAATCATATTGAGGAGGGAAACCATGTCGAGTATCAAGTAAGGGTTAGTGGAGAATCCTTTGCGGTGAAAGCTACGATTAATCAAGACAAATCACCACTTGGAGGATCAGCAGAGCTAATGTGTACTACGAATAGCAATGATGGACCAATCAGTTTGATTTGGTACAAGGACAACAATCTTGTTACTCCTGGTGGACGGTTTCGAATGCTTGGAAACAATATTTTGCAGGTCAGCCTTCCATTGTAATTTGCTTACTTTGTTTTTAGAACTGAGAACGAGAACTTGCTTCACACAGGTTGGTATCACACAGTTAGATAGAGTGACGAAAATATAATTAATGAAACCAGAATGTAAAATACTTCAAAGAAGCAGAGCTGCCGACGAAGCAAATCTTATTAGTAATTCATGAGAAATCTTGATTATTTTAAATTCAAATCCACAGATTTCACAAATCCAGCGAGACGATCAAGGATTCTATCAATGTTTTGGCAGACGGGAGCGAGAATCTTCCCAAAGTGCGATTCTTCTGCAATTAGCAAGTAAGTTTATAGCAACTATATTACTTTATTTGTTTTAGGATTGGTTTCATCACCATTAACTACAGACCGGTAGATTTTTTATGAACAATTTATGTAACCACAATTTTGTCATTCTAATTACACAAAATTACTACATAAAGAGGAAAAGCAGCTCGTAAAATATCCAGTAATACGTTATGGAAACGTCAATGTACGATTGAGAAAGTTATTACCAGCAAACGGACATGATTGTCCTCTGGTTCTTTTACGAACCTGATGGAAAATAGGACTAGAGCACGTCATTAGTATTTTCTAGGAGTCCTGGGACTAATGATGGACATTCCTTTAAGTTCCATATAAATTGGGTAGATTACAAAACACCCGAAAATTAGTTTGAAAGAAAAATCAATCAACGGTTTCGTATCCGAATCAAATCCATTCCCACCGTACAAACACATTGCGCATAAAATGTAAAACACTGTACCAAAAACAAGTATTGCTGGTGGAAGCTCAATTTTTCGATATGCCAAAAAGAGTATTACAAGTGCAACACCCATACAGAATGCCAAATACTTGACAACTTGCCAACGGCATTGGTTAGTTGAATTCTTAATTGCCGCATCAGCCTTGGATTTTTCATGCTCAGCTTGGCGAATTTTCTTTAAATTTTCCTCATAATCTGTCGCAGCTGTTACCCTTTTTTCTGCTTTAGCAAGTTTGATTTCTTCAAGTTTGATTTTATACTCCTCGTGGGCCTCTAATTTTTCAACTGCAGTAGCACGGTCAATTCCATTCATCTCTGCCCTGTTATCAGCTTTCACCTTTTCTTTTTTAAGCTTAGCCTCAAGTTCAATTTCCTCTAATTTGAGCTGAGTTTTTGTTTCTGCAGTTTCCTTTTTATTGTTACTAGCAAGCTCGATATTCTTGAATTTCGCCTGCTTATCCGTCAGAGCCTTTATTTTCTCACGCTTCTTTGCAAGTTTGATTTTCGTCAATCTTTTCTGGTATTCCACTTCCAATTCTTTGGCTTTTGAGCTCGGCATATTTGATTCATGAGTGGATTCCGGTAGTTTAGGTTGTTCACTGCTCGTTGTTGTGCCACCGAGATGTTGTTCCGTTTTGGATTCATTGTCATGCACATCATTGGATGGTTTCAAACGCTTTTTCGATGTAGGTGTAGGGGAAACTTTTCCAAGGTTTGACTCTGAAATTTTGTACTTTCAATAAAGTTACTGCGGTTTGGTCAAACTATCTTAAGAACTTTAGATGATGAAACTGTAAAACTTACGCGATAAGGTGCAATCGTTCTGACCCTGGGTCGTCTCCATGTCTCTTTGAGCACCATCTCCAGCTAGATTGGGATTCATTGAAATTGTGGAGTCCCAGGATTCTTTCGTTAAGAATCGTTGGTTTCAAGAGGAACAAGACCGTATCCTTAAGTTACCAGAAAATTGTGTCCTGAAAATTGTTCAGTATAAATGGCTGTGATGAGGCAGGGATGGATTTATAGATTGGCTGTATATTGAATGGATAGGTTTACCCGTAAAAGCTGAGGGGGTTGAACAGAGTAACATGTGTACTGTGTACATAGATTTTAGCTACGTGGAGGTTTGTCCAAATTGTTTTCAAATCAGTCAAAAGTTATGCCGGATGTACACTCCAACATTTGTGTAAAACTTGTGTAACACTTTCCGAAAAATTTGTTTAGTTACCATAGTAACGCCGTTTCTACTTCAACACTTTAAATCTAAAAGTTTTACACAAATGTTCTCCATTTGATTAACATTGAATATTTGCGGGTCTTTTGAACCGCAAATATGAATATGAAAGTTTTACACAAGTTTTAAACAAGTTTTACACAAGTTTTACACAAGTGTTGGAGTGTAAATCCGGCATTAGTTTACAATTGACTATTTGGAGAGCAAGGTGTGCACTCAATTCCATGTGCATTCCTCCCTCTTACGGATTAATTATCAGTATCAAGTGCTTCTTGAGTGGCGTAGGTAAAACATGTTTGTTCCTCCTAAATATTGCAACCGATAAAAAAATATAATTGCATACATCTCAATCTAGCACATCCTGTTGCCGCTGAATATATTATGGCTCAATCCTCTTCATGTGATCACTTTATATGCTACTTATCAGTGCAGTGAAAACGTTTTTGACTGTGATCTTTGGATGAGGTAACCTTTTTAATATTTAAATATAGATTCTCCGCCGCGTCTAGTTCTTGGATTCCTGGAACAAACAATTGGTGGAGCAGGTCCAGATATATCTCTTCGTTGTGTCTTCCATTCTGGCCACCCTCTGCCAAGCATTAGCTGGATGATTGATGGATATGCTCCAGTTCCAGATTCAAGGTAATGCGGATGCATTTTCTTTTGACAAAATCTTTAACTCATTTCTCTTGTGGAGCACAAGATTAGCGGATCTGCTGCACACTTTTTTAACTCAGTCAAGATTATCTTAGACTTTCTCTTGAACTCTTATATCCATAGCATATGAACTTGCGATCGCAACTGACTACATCATGTTGAGGCATTATAATGACCATCTTTAGTTCGTGTATATGCTTTATTTGGATGAAGTCAGCGATCAGCTAAAATGTACTGAAATCCGCGTTCAAAGAAGAAAGAGTAATCTAGGTTTATTACAGGCTGCTGTATCCCAGTAGATCAGAGCCGTACATAGTCGTTGAGCTCGTGCTGCCCCGAGTTGAAGTGAAAGCACCCCAATGGATAGTTGCTGGATAGTCTGGCTAAGAGTGATATGCGGCTATAATTTTGAATGAAGAGAAAGTAATGGAGTGGTGAGTTTTAATTTGTTGGGAGGAGATGAAACGAAGAAGTATTTTTGGATGGACGGAATGATGCAAAGAGGAAAGAAAAGCCACTAGGCGGGCATTGTACCCACTCCCCTTGCATCCCTTCACGTGGAATCAATAGGAAAAGTCAGATGGATTTTAGAGGGTTGAAAGTGTTCGAGCCAGTGCAAGTCATTAGCACCTCGGATTGAGCGCTAAGAGGCTCTTAAGAGCGGGGCTGGTGAAAGTAAGATGGTGTTAGGAGATGTTATGAAAGTTTTTGTGTTTGGCAGATCAAAGAATGCTATGAGCAACTAAGAGGAAAACTTTCCGTGCTTAATGAACGCTTTCAATATAATGATGCTTCCTCTGAAGAAGATGCTTGTGGGGTTATGATGTGTTAAGAAAAGTATATACGCGCAGATAAAATATGGAGAAAAACGATGAAAGCAGTAGAGGGGTTGTTAAGTATATAGTAGTGAGCCCAAAATTCAGAGATTTAGATGAATGATCGAAAGATAGGGCTTTTAATGTGGAGGAGAACGATCAAATATTCATATTCATTTTGGAATAGGAGCAAAGTTTAATAAGTCGTCAAGTTTTCATTTCTTCGCACTTTGGAATTTATTAATTTTCCAAGTACACCGAAGAAACCAACAAGTAGTTTGCGAAATCGTGCGAAATTAATAGGAGAAACTGTGGTAAACAAGAACAAGGCCAAAATTCGTACAATTGTGCAAAAGTTAACTTTCTCCACTGTCTTATAATTTGAAAAGATAGATAGTGATGAGCTAGAGAACATGTTCTTCCGGACGCGAAATGAGTTAAATTCATTGTATAAAGTTTACAAGGACAACGTGAACGTAACCAACAATTTGTAAAAGGGCCGGTGAAAGTAAGTGAAAGCACGAGGGAGTGGTAATGGCCGCGAATATGGTTTACATACATAACATTTTGGCGAAATCACAAACGTTTCATGGGTTTAGCATTGGGAAAGACGACAGGAGAAAGAGATGGTAATGGAGGGAAGAGAAAGTACAGGGAGCGTCTGATGGGAGAAAGGCCGGGAAGAGGACAGGAGAAAGCATTCACATAGCACATACGACAAACATCGATTGCATGATACCAAGAGTCATTGTCGCTTAAATAATAAAAAGAATATAAAAGGTTTGGAAAATAATGGCCAAATATTTTTGATACATAGGATAATTGTGGGAGATCACGTCACTTCCCATGGAGACGTGATAAGTTACTACAATATCACCGGGACGAGGGTCGAGGACGGCGGTCTGTATTCCTGCCTGGCTAGCAATAAAGTCACCTCCGTGCGTCATTCTGCAAGGTATCAACTACACAGTTTGTAAACACGAATCCGCTAATGATGAAAGTAGAGATGCAATTTTGGCAAGCATTAGGCAAGGCACTACGCCGAGTATTTGGAAGAAAGCGAGCGTGTGTATGTTGTGAAAATAATTTACTTTTTTCTATTTTTCCTTGCAGATTGAATATCTACGGTAAGTTTTAGTTCTTGAACTGTGTGGAAGGGTGGGCGAGGGCGGGAGAAAGGAGGAAATTGCATGCAACCTCCTTGCTACTAATTCTGCTGTTGAGACGGTGGGCATTTGCGGGTAAAAAAACCTGAGGGCTAATTATGGTAAGTGGTTTTCTGGATGAGGAGGATGGAAGAGAAGATAAGAGGAATCGTTTAAATTCTACAGGGCCGCCATGGGTGAGGGTTGTTCCGCCGGTTGTGGCCATTAGCGGAGAATTTCTAGAATTACAGTGTCCAGTTTCCGGATACCCGATTGCGGGAATTGGGTGGGAAAAAGGTAGGTTCTTATACTGCCCCCGAGTGGCACTTTTACTTTTACCTCGTGTAGTACATGCCCAACGTCTTCTATTCTTTGTCAAGCTGACTGCTCCGCACAACTTCCGTGTTTTGCTGCAGCTACACGTTCCTTGGAGAAAGCATGGAGAAAGTTTCAGATTTTAATGATAATGATTTGATGATTTCTTTCTTTTCCTCCTCCTTACTTTCACCTCGGACTACGACCACAAAAACTATGGTGGAATATTACTCCATAGCCGGTGTCAAACTGAGTTCAAATGGAAGAATACGAATCGGATCAAATGGAACTCTTACAATATTGTCCGTGGAACGGAGCTCCGATGGGGGCACTTACACTTGCTCTGCCTGGGACTCTGGAGGTCGGACTGCAAGGCGAGACATTCAAGTTAATGTTGTCGGTAAGAGGAAATGGAACTGGTTTCAATCACTCTTCCCTTTCCATATCCATGAAACATATTATGTGGTGATGAGGTAGGAGGGCGGGTGAAAGCGAGGCAGAATAGTGGGGAGAAAGTATATACAATCGGGTAATCGAGAGCCAGAAAAGAAACCAGGAGAAAGAAATGGCGGCGGGTAAAATAAAATGAAAGCTTGTGATGGAAATCATGAGGAAATTGAAGACCCGGTTTCTGCGAGTAAAAGGCGGAAGAATGTATAAGGGAGAAAGTATAGGGATGAAAGAGAAAGCGAGGAAAATGAGACGTCAAGAAAAGAAAGCTAGACGCTAGGGCGGAGTAGAATATTTGAGAAATCCGGAACAAGAAATTACTTTAATAGACCATGATTTTTGGGTAACATTAAAACCTCCTTTTTGGATTGATACCTTTATACTTGTGTGTAATTGTGGGGAAACATATGTGTGTATGTGCAGCGCCTTTGAGAATAGCTCCGTTTCCGGATAAAAGCAGCGTTGTGGAAGAAGAACGGGTTACTTTAGTATGCGCCCTCAGTTCTGGATCAGGGACTCTGAAATGGGAAAAGGTGGGAGCTGGTGAAAGCGGACTGCTGGAACGTAATCAACCTCGAGCCGGGCCAGCCTCCACATCACCATTTACTGTACTCGCTACGGACGGATTTACGAGCCTTCTCAGTATTCCTGCCGTTAAGTCATCTCATGCTGGAAACTACATGTGTACCGCCTACGACACCATTTCCACCGTCTCCAGATCACATGAACTCACTGTTCTTGGTATGTTTCAACTTACAACTTTTCTACTTCTTTTGCCAACTATTTATTACGCTGGGGACTGACAATTACACCCAAGTTTACCAACTGATAGCGTTCGATAGACGCAGCGCGCCAGCAGATACTGACGGTTTTCAGGTCAAAAAAAGAGACACAAAGAGCTCTACTAGCAACAGTGCCGTTGGGAGCATCAATCAAACTTATTCTAGAAAGAATGGCGTATCGTTTCTATCGCTTCATAGTCTTCGATGAATTTGCTGCAAGTAAAGGAAAGAAAGTTTTAGTATCTTTAACGACCACTACACTGCGATAATAGCACATATCTAGCGGAAAATTTTCACAATTCGGGAATAACATCCCAAAATCTATAATCAGCGAGATAGCTTCTCTACTAAATGATAAAATAGAAAAGAGAAAGCTTATTCGGAGAAAGTTTTCATTCGGCGCGCAAAAAGCAAGACAGAAGCATGCTCTATTTAAAGCTGGTAATTCATCAGAGGTAAATGAGTACAGAAGTGAAGCAATCAAGTAGTGAAAACAGCTAACACTTTATTCAACTAAAATAATAAAATATTCTAAAAGGGCTTTCTATAAAATCGCAATTAATGGAACGGAAGTTGAAAGCCGGAAGTAACGCAATAAAATGTAAAAATGTTTCAAGTGAAAGTAGGAGAAAGCAAGCAAGTATATATCCACGAAACGTAAGGCCAGCGCAGCCCATGCAATTCTATACACTGTAGCTTTTAAATTATATATTAAGCTGTTTTAGGAATGAATCATGATCAAGTGACAATGTTCGTGAGAAAAATTTCAAGGTGATTAATGATGTGCACATAATAAGTGAAAGCATATAGATGGAGGAGAAAGGAAACGCAATAAAAACTTGAGAGAATGGCCACACGCGCGGGTAATCAGGATAGGTCTGAGAATAATAAAAATAGTTTAACAGCTATAGGGGTTCTCTTCCATATTCGAAGAAGCTAAAGCTTGACTCACTCAGTCAAAATCATTTTCTCCTGGGACGACTTCTCCTGGTAATTACAATCCTTTTACAGGTATTTTATGCACGAAAATTATCCTGCAAGGGAATTAACCTGTTCTGCTCCTACATTTCCAAGAGATGAGTGCTATTTCTTACATGTTCCTTCATGCATGTCAAGACTCTCTTATATATTTTATTGTTTGGAGCCAATCGGGCACGTAATGGGGAGTCTGATTCCTGTCTACCTCCCCACCCCTCCTTATACAGCGTCCTTATATAGGTCTGAATGCTTTCCCCTGCCTTAGATTAGCTATACGCCTAAACCCAAGTGGAGAGTAGATGAATGGCATGCAATTTAAAAGAATGGAAGAATATCGTGTGGGTTGATTAATATCCTTGTTTGTGTTGAGGAAAATTGTGATAAGGAGGGCCTTCTAGAGAAGAAGGGAGGGGGTGGATGGAAAAGGATTGGGCTATGATTAATGAACGACTTTCTCTGGTGAAAGCTTATGTTATATGTTGGCGGGTGGGTGGGGTCATAAAACATAACAAGTTTTCCAAGCAAGAGGACACCCTCCGAGAGGCGGAAGACGGGGAACATGTGTATCCGAATTTGGGCAAATAAGGATGAGATCCAGAAGTAAATCAAGCTTAAACAACCGGACAGTCTTAGAAAGCGAGGGTAGGAGAGAGAAAGGAAGGGAGGAGGAAAGGGGAGAAAGTCGATGATGGGAAAAAATTTACAAGGATTTTGTACTGATAATGTTAATTTCTCGGATGAGTGCTTTCTCTACCCTCCCGCCGACTTCTCTATGTCTTGAAGACAGAAGATAGTCGATGATTCGAGCTGTATAGAAGATAGAATGGGGGCGGCGAACAGCGCGCTGTGTATTCTTCACATGCTCGCCCCCGTCTTTGTAAAAGTGGAAGAGAGTAATAATGTGTGTGGATGTCTCAATGGGATTTTGTTGTTGATTAAGTAGGATTGTGTTCTAAGGTCTGGACTTTCTTCAAGCCGTGTTTCACAGTCCCGTGGGAGGATCGAGGAAAGCTGTGATGGCAGCTCTACTGCTGTACATACATCTTTTTTTCATGTTATTCTTACTCTCCATAGTTCAGCAGAAGCTAAACACTAACGGCCTGTCTGTCTTTCGGATTTCAAAGAGATAAGTAGATGAAATATGCTTGAGAACAACGAGAAGGAATGAACTCACTCTAGAGGGTTTGTTCGTCAATCCTACATTCATAGGTACGATTTACTTGGCCCCCTGAGTCAGGAGAAAGCATGAAAATTTACATTATTCCTGGATACGAGTTATTGCTTTCTCCAGGAGTTTTGATACTTTACAAGATACGTTTTTAACAAAGAGTAACCCCAGAATACTCTGGCTATGTGATGAAAATTTTACCAGGCTTTGAAAATTGTGAAAGTCAGCGCTTTCACCACCACACAAGCCCTACAGACGCCATGAGTTAATCAGGCTCTAATTGATTTCTTCACTGCTTTCACTTGCACCAATGTAGAACAAGAGTTTGAAATCAAAGGTAATCAAGTACAGATCTGTATCGTTGGATACATGGTTCCAGATTCAATCAAATTCTTCCGAGAATAACAGGGTAGAATTAACCTGGATGAAAGTGAAAGTGGGAATCGGAAATTGGACAAATTAGGAAGCAGTCGTATAGGTGCGAAAACAAGTTTTTTTTGAAACATGTAACACTGTAGATGCACCTTACTCCTGGTAGAAGAAGCAGACAGATTTAATTGATCCCTGAGAATGTAATGATTGAATTTGTAAAGTATTTATATTTGCCTCATTGCACAACCCTTGACTTGATTGGATGGGATCAGGTAGGAGCAAAAGAGGAGAAAGAAAGAGTAAGGTAATTGAGCACTCGCTTACACGAACGAGGACCTTGGGATTGATAAAAGAGAGAAATAGGCTGAAGCATATCCCTGCTTATGAACATACACGGTGTCAATTAGCTTTGGAGGAGAAAGCTAGAATTTAATTGCTTTTCCTTTAATCTAATGGAATCTATAGGAAAGGTGTTGTAGGATTCCTGGATCCTGAAGACTATGTAAAGGGTACTACGTATCAGCTTGGTTGATTACACCGTCGTGGAGAAGAGGGAGATGAGATGAAAGTTGATACAGGGAAAGAAGAGAAAGCAGTACTTTCATTATAGGAAACAAGTTGGGAAAAGTTTTAGGTTACCTCAAGAAACCCACTTATTCTTGTTTAGTTGTTTATGGTGTATATAGTAGGATGCAATTTGTGAAAAAGAGGGTAGGAATTTCTATGAATAGCCAAGAATAGTATCAAGAGAAACTACTTTCTCCTGGAATTAAGTAATTTGAGCATCAAAAGGAAACTGATCGGAGAACAAGGAGAAATTCTTTTAGGTAATAAGGATTCTTAATTTCCAGGCCTTGTACTTGTAGGTTATGCCAATAAGCTTAAACCAAGATGAAAGATTGGTGCGCTAGACTAGCGCACTAGTGAATACTAGCGCCCCTAGTATTCAGGTTAGGTTTAAGCCCTGGATGGAAGGAGAAGTACTACAGGTAACAAAGGAGAGCGAAGTAAAAGGTTATGGCTTGTGCTCCTAAATTGAAATTTAAGGTAGCCTCAATTGAAGAATACGTCGGAGTGTATGTAATGTATTCCTACGTGGAGAGAGCTGACGCGCACTGACGCCTACACGTAGAGTTATTTTGAGCTGTTTCAGCTTTTTTTATAAAACTTTTACGCTTTCTCCTCACAGTTTGTCTCGTTAAGATTTACTATGAAATAAATAAAATATCGAAATAGTGTACATGGGTTTGCAAAAATCTTTCCGACTGCCTGAGCAACAAAGAAATGTGGGCGAGTTTGCGGGATTGCGTTCTGGGAAAAGTTTGATTCCTTCCAATGCAATATTTCAAATAACTTTTTCTTTGCAGCTTTGTGAGCATAAAATATTTTTGATTTTATTTGACGCCTGTCCTCTACAATGGGGAGAAAGTCCACGTAGGTTAAGCGGGAGAAAGCATAGAGGACATTTGAGTGGATTTATGTAGCCAAATTTGGGCGGAAGGAATACAAGAGTAAGGATTTAAAGTGAGGACAAAATGTCAAAGTTTGAATAGAAAATATTTTGTACATGACGTTTCGTTCTACTCGTTGACGACTAATGCAACTAATGCTTCATTCTAGGAAAGATCGCATGCTAACCCACTTTCTTCTCATGTATGAGCTCCAAATACGAAAATGGAGAAAGTTTTCAGGAGAAAATCCGCGTATGCATTTGCATAAAAAGAAAGTTGATTTCCTTGTAGTTGTTGGTTAGGGAGTGGAAAATGTTTTAAAGTGGTGGATTTGTTTGAAAAGGATTTTTTACTTGATGTTTCCCTTGTGGCAAAAATATTATGTTGTGCATAATTTTTATATTTTCGCAAACGGGCATGTTGAGCTGGGTTTAGCTTTACAGAATTTGACGCAATAATACACATACACGACCCGTATTACGAGTAAGTGGGAACTGTCGGAGAAATTTTAGCGATAAGTCCGTGGTCACAAGCCCTCTGAAACTAGAATGGAGAAAGCACAGAAGTCATTTTCTTCCATATTGCTCAGTTCCCAGATGTATAAATTGAGATGACGTGCAAACTTTCTCTCAGAGAACAAAGTAGAAAGCACTGTGACTACATTTTGGAGAAAAGGATAGTAGTTAGTTAAAGTACTTTTTAGTTTGCCAAACGTATGCTTGAAACTATAAATTTTAAAGCAATACTCTGAATAACCGTTGGATATCCTTGAATATTAGTTGGAATGGGCTGTAGAAACAAGAGAAAATTAAGTTTTACGAGGATCAATTTTCTGAGATGACGTGTTGCATCTCAGCGAAAAGAGGAAATAAGAATTGATGTTGTGGTGAAAGTTGTGAAAGTAGAAGAATTTGATGAATATTTTATATAGAATTTAAACGTTGAACACGTAATGTCAATGAGTTTGATTGATGCGACTATTTGTCAGGAAGGAAAATAAAGTTGTAAAAAGAAAACGGCGGAGTTGCTGGCATCCTTAAGGAATACTTAAAGTGAAATGAGAGCTGGTGAAAGTTAAAAGAGGAAATTGCAAGGAAAATCATTTAGGCGAGAGAAGGAAATTGCACACGGTGAAAGCCGTCAGTGGTCAGTCGCGTTGCTGTCGTCAGTCTCAAGAAAAACCATAGGGTGAAAGCAAAGGGCGATTGAAGTACATTAATATTAATGGAAAATTGGATGGTTTTGCTGTGCAGTGGCTCCAAAGTGGACACATGTTCCAAAGGACAAGAACGTAACTAGAGGAGAAGAAGTCTCATTTGATTGCGGCGGGGAAGGAGTACCTGGACCTGGAGTATCCTGGCTAAAATCGACGGGTAGAACGGAAAGCGATAAATTGAGAATGATAAGTGAGATGCGGAATGAGTGTGACGCAAAGACAGTAATAATGTAGAGGCTTTTTTGTTCCAGGGGGCGGAGGGAAAGGAGGAAGCGGGAGCGGTGGAGAATCAAGTAAAAATCTTGAAATGAAATGGCGTCCCATAGAGTCTCTTTGGCCGGGGGGAAATGTGCAAAGTTTGCAGAATGGGTCACTAATATTTTTCGAGGCTGAAGAGAATCACGAAGGAGAGTACATGTGTAAGCTGGAAAATGGGATTGGGAGTGGAGAAAGTAAAATCGTACGGCTCCATGTGAATGGTAAGAAACTATAAATCAGGATGGAGTCTTGACTCCTCGGGTTGCGTTTGCTATTTTCTCCATATCATTGTTCCCTCTCTAGAAAAGAAAAGGGCTTTTTTTCCTAATTTTCTCTTAGTGTTTTTCTCAGTTACAGTTAGAGTAAGACATTGCTTTTCCTGTGAAGAAAAAACGGAGAAAGTAGGAAGAGAATGGAGTTTCAAAGCCATTAGTACATTTGTCCACAGGTTGACAGGATATGTGTACTTTGAGGAAGCTGAGAAATGGATTTTAGTCTGGAAAAAGATTCCCATCCAGCAGGAGAAAGCAAGGGAGCTGTAAAGCCTCCAGGCTTTTCGCTCCGTGAGGTGATCATTGAGTGTAACAAATTTGTCTTGTTTCTCTCCAAACAGTTCCGCCGTACTTTATAAAAACCCTTGAGAGACAATCCGTAAGCCAGGGGAAATCTCATGAGGTCACGTGCGAAGTACATGGTGATGCTCCAATAACTGTGTTATGGATGAAAGGAAACGTCGTCTTTGAAAACACACCTGCCAACAGGTGAGTAAACGTGTAGCTGTTCAACACATAATCCAAAGCTACATACAAACTGTAAACAAACAATGAAAAATTGTGTGCTGGAGAAAGTTACAATGCAGCGAACAGTAGCTGGAGGCAGTTTTATACTTACCCAGTACTTTCTCCAGGGGAAAGTCACCAAAGACTTAGACAAGTGGCGGGAGAGAGATATGTGGTAAAATTTTTGAAACGGGGGATTGGTCTGGGATTAGTAGAAATTATTCTTGTGAAGAAGAGAGACAGGTGAGAAAAGCGTTGAGGCAACGGGAACGAAAAATGCTTGACTGACGTAGCCAAAGCGAAACCCAGGAGGGTAGAGAATAAGAATGAGGGGGCTGGGAAAGATGAGTTTGGTAAAAATGCACAAAACTCAGCAGGGAAATAAAAGTGAATTATGGAAGACAGAGGAGAAAGGAGGCAGGTGATTTTCTGAAGGAAACACCTGGGAATCCTTTTGGAATTGCGGTGAAAGTAACAGAATGGCAAAAGAGAAAGCATGTAGGCGTAAGAGGGAAAGTTGCAGCAGGAGTTTCAATCATTCTAGAAGAAATTTACCAAAAATACAAGTGAAAGAAGAAGCAGCTCTCCTCCAACAATTTTAGCAAGAGTTAGCCTGGAACACTTTTACTGTGGGCGTGAAAGTAAAGAAAGACGAGGAGAAAATGACGAGAGGACAGAGAAGAGAGAGAAAGCTAAGATTAATGTTTGTCAAGGGTTTGGATTAGAAAGATAAAAGGAGAGAGGGAGGAAGAGAAAGTAAGAAGAAAGAAGTGGGAGTTGATTCTTTAGTTCATCTAGTTCATTGACAGTTAGGGTTGATAATTCGGATTGGAATTGAAGTCCTTGGAAGATAATCATGTTGGTGTGTGTAAAGTTGATGGCTGATATTATTACGGGTTGTTAATAGTGGAGGAGGAGGGAAAGTTTGGCCATCAATCTGTGATTTCATGAGGAAAAAGTTAAGATGGGTGGCAGGGAGGAAGGCTGGCTTCAACTTGGATAAGTAACTAGGTTCCAATAAGAGCTGGAAGGCTGGAGAAAGTGGGAAAGTTTAGAGGGTTTTTTTCTACATGTCTTGTCGCTTCTTGATGTAATCTGACATGATAGGATTGGATGAGTTTGGCGCGGGGAATGATTGGTTTTTCCACTCATTTCCTCCTCACTCTTATGAACTTTTTCGAGGGCCGACCACATGTAACGTTTGAGCAAAACACCATAGTGTTAGCCTTTATCACGATCATGAATAAAGTTGCTGTACGCATTGAGAAGCTTTGTATTTAGGGATACGTTTTGCTATTTCGGGGAAATCGAGACACTGTAGTGAGTTAGAAGGGTACCAACTGAAAGAATTATCGAAGAAACAAATTGCTACAGTTAGAGTAGGGCGGGAGACAGGAAAATTGTCGGCTCCTGTTGGTTACAAGCTTAAAGGAAAGTCGGGACGTAAAGGGGGAAAACATGAGAAATCCAAGGGAAAGGAGATTGGAAATACGATTACTATAGGGGAGAATTCAAGAGAAAGGCGGAGAAAGTGTGGGAAATGAATGAATGGATAAGCCAACGTCGAGTTTACTGTAGTGCAGTGCGAGTTCTGAGAAATAAGGGGAGATGGGATACGAATTCTTAGAGGATAAATGATTGAGTTGCGTAATTTTTACACTCTGCTGCTTTCTCCTCATTTTCAGGGTATATGCCACCATTCATCGGGAAGGAAAGAAAACAAGGAGTACTCTCATGATGAAGAATCTAGATCCAGCCATAGATAAAGGCATTTACCAATGCATTGCCAATAATTCCTTGGGGAAAGTATCGCAAACATTTCTACTTTGGGTTGAAGGTACGTGGCTATGTATATTTCAACAGCTGTAAATTGGAGGATCTCTTTAAGCTTTTTATAAAATAGCTGTACGGACGCACCTTCCTGCAGAGAGTTTCGTGGAGACGTGTATAATCCTGCTAAGAAACAGATTAACTTTCCCGAGATAAAAGCAGTTGGATTACTCTCTCCGAAACTGTATTTGCTCATGGCGGAGATGAAATTACAAATCAGTTCATTTCGCTCCCCATGTTGTATTCTTGTATTTACTTTAGCTCATGTTTTAATGATTTGAGGGATACATAGATCCGCCAGAGCGAAATAATACTCTCGCTTCTAGGATTATTTCTCCCTGTTGCTTCCGAAAAAAATAAACTGATGAATCACTACACTAGTGGGCGCAATATACTTATAAAACGACGATTGTATTCGCTGCCATGATTTTAATTCCGCAATGTGCCTGAAAGAAACTGAGAGCAGGTGATAATGATGCTAGAATGATCTGTTAGGGAACACGTTTTAGGATCGGACTCCAAGGGGCTCTGTGAGAATTGTGTGGGAAGACAAAACCGAACTTGTAGTACCATAATTTCGTAAACGTTATTACTGAGTGACGCCTATGTTTTTTTATTTATTTTTGCAATATTAAATTTTGCCAGAATACCTAATTTCTAATACGCAATTTTACCGGATTATCTTTTGGATTCGCAGAAAAACCAAACGCTCCCGAAGATCTCACAGCTGTTGAAGTAGAAGCACGTGCAGTAGCTCTCGAGTGGAGACCTCCACGACTGGGGCCATCTAACGGTGAAGAGGAAGAAGACTCTGCGGAGGAGAAAGCTAGGATTTTGTTATACATTGTGGAATACTCGCTAGCTGGAGAAAGTGGAGGATTTGGGCAACAGCGTGTAGATGTTCTAGGAGATCTTACTGGGGTGAAAGTCGGCAATCTTTTGCCTTCTTCAACTTATGTTTTCCGAGTGGGAGCAGTAAATTCAGCGGGAAATGGGCCACAGACTGAAGTCACGATAAGGACCTTAACTGCTCCGCCGTCTGGCTCTGTTACAAATGTAAGTGGCGCTCCACAGAGCGATGGTGGTGGAGTGCGTTATTTTTTACAAACCTTTTTACCACTGATTTATTCGCTACAAAATTTATGACTCAAAAAATGTTGAGAAAAAACAAAGAGAATAAACATTGCATTTTTTCTGCAGGTTCGTGCCTTGCCAGTGGCTGATCGTGGAATCGTTATTTCTTGGTCTCCACTGGGAAAAGACTTATCTTACGGCCCAGTTTTGGCCTACAGAATTAGTATATCTAATCATGTGTAAGTATTCCTCTAATGAACACATTATTTTATTACATCCAGTAAATGCGAGCAGGAGAAATGGGCAAAAATAAATGAGATTCCCTAATCTCAGTTCCCTCAGAGGATAAAAAAGAACTAGAAGATTTATAGTGACTGCAAAAAACTCGCACATGTATGATAAAAAATACAAGAATAGATATGTATTGCGAGTTTCTGCCTTTTGACGCAGAAAAAATGCAGTTGAACAAGCGAGTAAAATACAGAGGACTTCCTTGCGTCTGTTTGCTTTCTCCCAGCCTGTCCAAAGTAATTTGTCTCAGATACGGCAGACGCAGCTCTGGAGACTACGAACTGTCTGAAACTTAGTGCCTCGCAAAAAGTGAATTTTGTGAATAAGCTACGGGGAAGTCCAAAGAACTGTAAATACTCTAAATATGCGACACTGGCGAAATATACGAGGAAGCAGAAAATGTGAAATTGAGGTTTCGAGTAGCAGAAAATGTACCATGAAGAATTTGGAAGAATTTTTATTTTTCCGTGGTTACTACTCAACGATGTTCCAAAAGGTTTTTATTCAAATTTAATTTGATTTTAAAAGCAAACAAATTATGCATCGTTTAACGTGTATTTTTCAGAAATGTATGCATAGAAAGACGTAAAAATCATGTAAATCAGGAAAATGACACCTGCTTCCCAAAAATATGAATTCAAGAATCAAAAGGAATCCTCGAGTACAGAAACCACGGAAAGAGCTAGAAAAAGGAGAAAGTTGTAGAAAGCAGAGACTGGAAAAATCTAATTAAAGCTTAATATTAGCAAACATGGCTGAAATAACCTGACATAAATTATTAATTACAGAGTAGAGATGATTAATGCGTTGAAAAGTATTCATTTATAAGCCTCTCACTGCCAGACGTGGCAAAAAGAAACCTGTTACACATTCCAACTCGCGCCTAGCAAATTCTTCGCAGATTTTAGAACCATAGTGTCATGTAGTACAAAACCAACACGTGGGAAGTCATCTATCAAATTTATTTTTCCAGATCCTTGGATGAGCCAATGGAGATTTACGCACCGCCAGATGGGGCCGCATTCACTGGAAAGTCCTTCGAGGGAGTAAATTCTGATGGATGGAGTGAAAGCAGCAAAGAAATCCTGTACTTGAGCAATGGCGGAAACGCCAGAAAAAATAGATCCAAGAGCTTAAGTAAACTTATCTCCATAAAAAACGACGGCCCTTCATCTTGTTGTCAGTACAGGGTTAATGGACTGATGGCCTTTACGCAATATGAGATTGTTATTTCAGCCGTAAACAGTGCTGGAATCGGACCAGGATCTGGAGCAATTCATATTCGGACACTGGAAGACGGTACAGTAAATTTTTTACCGTCGGATTTAAAGAGCTGAACCGTTCATGTATATTTTTCAAGGAAAATATAAGCTTCCCAGTTTTCCTTTTCTAAATCTCCAGTGTATTTTATTTGTTGACTTAATGTTCAAGTTTAAGGAAGCGTCAGTAGATAATTTTCAAGTCATTTGTCAAAAAGGATTTGAGTTGTTACTAGTAGGGAAAGTTCCAAAGTAATGCGTCCTCGTCCTACATCCTGAAATCCTCTTAAGCAATGTCTTTAGTCTCCACATCTTTGCGTTTTACGTCTTTGTTTTGTGTCCTAAGGAGCTTACTCCACTCACTAAAGTGGAAGGAAAAGCTTAGGATTTTGTTATGTTGTGTATTTTCGTGTCCATTTTTCCGTCATGCTATTATTCTAGCTTTATGAGCAATTTAAACGAGAGAATAAAATACAAAGCATAGCTTTTTGAAAGCCGTTGTTAATGAACCGCTTCTTTGTTTTACAGTTCCAGAAAGTCCGATTCGGGTGCCTAATTGTATCAGACTATCATCACAAAATCTTCAATTGAGTTGGCAGCCCCCTCTGGTATCAAACGGATTGGTAAACTCGTACAAAATTGTCTACTACCCGGTTCTTTCCGGCAATAAGCTGAGTGAGTGAGACGTTAAATTACTTTATACTCAATTTAACATCCAGGGAATATGTTGCTTCTTTTTACGCATTGTTATTGAAGTTTCGACCAGTATTTCCTTCAATCCGGAATTGTGACCCACTTTCTCCATAGTTGGCTATTTCACACGTACACACAATACATACGCAATTTTGAACGACAAGTGGATTGTTCATGCCACACTAGACCTTCGATTTTTAGCCAAATGATGCGGCAGATTCTCAGAAAGCCTTTCAGCATCAGACATGTCCTCCCACGCCTTAAAAGCTTAGGGCAGCGAGAGTGAAAGCTGGAGAAAGCACGGATGCGTCTTGATTGATATTTTGGCACGCCATTTAAGTCGAAAGGAGGTAGCAGATCATGGGTAAAGTCTATTGAAAATATAAATATCTAGGTCAAAAGCTAAAGTTAATGAAATATCTTCAAAGAGTACACAAATTCCACCCAAGTTTATGGTAGCCTATTCAAAAATAATATTTGCGACGTAAGCATCGCGAAGAAATGAACTTTACCTTCCACGTATTCCTCAAGTGATTCTTTAGCAAGTTCAGGAGAATTGGTGGGCGTATGAAAGCAACATCGCAATGCTGGATAAGGATCTGAAATCCCACGTGGAAGTAAAAAGCTCCGAATGCTCTTTTAAAAGAATGAAAAAATACAATACGTATCAGTTACTTGACTACATTACGCAAAATCCTCTCTTAGCCTTGAGCTATATTAAGTGAGCGTTGTGGTTTGAGTTTAGGATATTATCTTGAGTTACAAGGAATTGTTAGTTTTCAAATAAGCTGTATAGTGATGCCATCATAAATGGAAACTGTGTCTGCAGTCTGCTTCCTTTTATGGCACAATCTTGCATTATCCGAAAGGCTGTAGAGAATATTTTATGCTATGATTGATTGATTGATTCATGATGTTTTTATGATCAAATTTTACGTCGCCTTGCCACCAGAATCTCCTGAAACCCATCAAACGGCTGGAGTGACGACGATCATAACAGGATTGGAAGCCAGTACCAACTACAGCATCCACATCACTGCCGTCAACAGGGCTGGAGAAAGCACAGAAAGTTTCTCCATGTTCTGCGACACACTTGAAGACGGTAAAAACCTTTTTATGAACCGACAAAAATCTGGAATCTAAAATTTGAATTTCCTGAGGATTTACTACATATATCGAAGGTGGTCTTCAGGCCAGACTTTAACGGAGACTTCAGCGTTGTAGGTGGCACTGCGCTGTGCGCTGTGCTGGGTCATAGATTGGCCCAAATCTTTATTTAAAAGTTTCACACAAAATTAAAATTATAAATTCGGAAATTATAAATTTTCAGGGAATTCAAATTTTAAAATTCGGTGAGAAATTTGAAACTATCCAGTCGGAAATGAAAATACATAGCAAAAGCGGATTATAAATCCAGGAACATATCCCTTCCGATACATTTACATCTGCTGAACTAGCTGAACTCGCTCACTCGATAATATATTAACGTAAATTCTCTGTAGCTCTTATCATGCAAAGCCTAAAGCCCCGGGTACAGCCTGGCATAACAACGGCATAGCAACTGCATAGCACAAGTTTGGTATTTTGCTATCAATTTTATGCCACTGGCTGTTTACATACAGTATTGCAAACTGTAAACAAATCACTAGGCAAAAATTATGCAGGGCATAATTTTTATGACATTTTTTTGCTATGCCGTTGTTATGCCGATGTTATGCCAGACTGTACCCGGGGCTTAACAGTGCTTCCGTAGGTAAATTACTTTGAAATATAAACCTGTAATAATTCTGTACGGTTCTACCCGTTGACAATATGGAATCCTAAATCCATAAAACTGAAAACACGATTCATAAAATACAACCCAGTTGCAAGAAAATGTAGATTAATGCACTTGTTCGGTTATGTTTTCCGCAGTTCCTGGGGCCCCATTGGACATTGTTGCTCTACCGAGCGCGGAAACAGCTGTTTATTTGAATTGGCTACCACCTCGGAGGCTGAACGGAGTTCTCACCCATTACACTGTTTACTTTAGGTAAAGAAATCCTCTTAACATTAATTTATAAGAAGTATTCGGTTATTTCACGGTCGTAACAATGAAGAGCTGTAGATAAGTGAAAACCTACAAAGGAGAAAGCAGATTTAAAATACACCGTGTCTTTCAAATTCTCGCCCCAGGGTGGTTACACTTCCAAGTGTTTCATTGTACACGCTCTCAATTCAGGATTTAAGTTTCCTTTCATTTTGCATTGTGCATAACACGTCCTCTCCTCCCACGTGCATAATGCGTTGTCCCCGCCTCCAGCAAAACGAGAAGTAAATCCATGAAGAATAGGCTGAGAGATTTTACGGAATGAGAATAAGATTGTGTAACATCTGCAAATACTTTCCTCCTTACAGGATTATCGAAGGAAGCTCAGAATCTTTTGAAAGCAAAAGAAAAGTATCGCCAACAGCAGTAAGCTACATTGAAAGTGGATTGGATCTGAAGCATCTCAAATACGTATTCTGGGTCACATCCTCAAACAGCAAGGGAGAAAGCCCCATGTCTGAACAAGTTATTATTGGACCGTCACCTCCGGGTAAGTCGATCGTAAATAACTACCCCCTTTACACCCTTTCCCAAAAATGTCGAAATATATCAAATATATTAAACTGTACATGCAATTCAATAGTGAAAGCATCATGCTAGAAAAAATACAAAAGCCTCGATATAAAGTAACAAAAGGGTTTCATCCCGCCGTTTCACTCCCACTTTCTCCAGCATCCGGATCCATAGAATATCCGTAAACTATAACATTACAAGGCCAAACGCATTTCGTTGACGTTTAATGGTATTCAAAGGCGGAAAAAGGCTCTGTCTGTCGTACCAAGAACATGAACCCTTTCTTCCAGCATCTCTTGCAGCCTTCTCCAAGTGTTAGCAATAAAAATACTAGTCTGCTCGGTTTACAATAGAGTAGTATTTTCGGTATCAAGATTCTACCCAGACGTGCTGAAATTTAAATTCAAGAAAAAGTAGAATAAATGTTGCGTGGGGAGGAAAAAATGTTAAATTTATTGATCACGCAGGAAATCCAAGGAGGAGAAAGCTGAAATCAATAATATCGAAAAATACTTTCCCAGCAGATAACAGTTTACATGAAACTCTACAAGGAGAAACCGTCAAATAGTGAAGAAGTACGTCAATTCTCTAAGTTCTAGTGAAATCAGAAAGAGGGAGGAGGAGGGAAGCAAATAAAATATTATTTTCCGCTGCCAATAATACTTGGATTAGGCTCTCCTTCTGTCAGTTCAACTGCGTCGTAATTCAAGTAAAGGCCACAAGCATAAGAGAAAGCATTTGAGCTCTAATGCATGCATCACGTTAGGTGGTAACGGTAAGCACCAGCCTACAAACTCGAGGAGCGTGCTTGCCAGAGGTTTTGAAGACATTTCCTTCAGAGAGTCAGTCATCACATCAGCTATCCCAAAACTGGATAAAGACTTGAGATTACGTTCATGTTAGCTGTTATGTCCGTAGAGCCTGGATTGAAGGCCAGAGATTGAATATAAATCCTGCAGAGTGCGGGAAAAGTCATGGAGGAAGTCGAAACGAGCGTGGAATGTTTGAGGGTAATTTTGGAATGAGGATGTGTGAGACTATGCCGTAAATAAATTTAACGATACGTTAAAGTCTTTGATATGAGATGATCTGCCGAGCATGAGAAAATAAAACTACTCCTCCAAAGTTCTGCAGAAATAAGCAATCTATAGAAACGTGGGTCGACAGCGCGTGGAGAAAGTTGGTGAAAGCACGGCTGCATTCCCACAACTTTGCCAATGGGCTTTTACTTTATTTCTAACGTTTTTGGTTTTTATTTTTACAGTAAAAGCTCGGCTCGTGGGGCAATCACGAACAGTTCAAGTCTTCGAAGGCCAGTCCACCAGCCTTCATTGCGGAATTATTGGAATGGGAAACAACGGACCGGCCTCAGTCAAATGGACTGTGAATGGAGGGAAAACTGTGGCAATGACCGGAAATATTTTCATGAAGCCTGGACTCAGCGAACTCATGTTTTCAAGCGTGAGAAAATCCGATGCTGGAAATTACTCATGTCAAGCTGATGAGAAAATGAAGCGGAGTCTTAATGAAATTGTTACGTACAGGCTTCGAGTCAAAGGTAAGCTGTCGTTTAAATCCAGACTTGGCTCCACATTAATTGATGACGCAATGCAAAAGCCTGTTAAGACAAAAAAATACCCAAAACAAGAAAAGTTAAATTCAAAAGCTACAGTAAGCTGGAAGAGTTTAAAGCCGATTTTAGTTGCATCAGCTTAATTAAGAGACCAAAAGTTTGGAGCCGGCAAAAGTTATTCAATATGAAGTAAAAAGTAAAACGACAAAACAAGAGATACAGTTGCGTAGCAGTATTAATTACGTCCGGGATTTTCCCAAGAACTCCTAATCCTTGTTGGTAAATTGACGTATTTAACAAATTCTTGCCACGCTTACATCAATTTTATCCTCCAATACCTTCAATTCCGATTTCATGAAGCATTCAAAGCTTCTGTTGAATGAAAGTGACGAAGTGAGCATTCGATACTAGTAGAAACTCATTCCGCTTTATTCAATCCTAAAACTTTATCATTGACGCACAGACATAGCCAGGCTTGTTACGACTCCGGAGTCGGCAACTCCACGATTCTGGCGAGGCCTGCGACTCAGCGACTCAAGCCGAATCGTAGCGACTCTCGACTCACCACGACTCACCCAAGATTTCGACTCAGTCGACTCTGGCATTGAGTCGACTCAGACCCCTCATCACTGATCCGGGTTGCTTATAGAAATTTGTTATCACAGACATGTGTACTTCTTGCTAATTAAGCTTGAGACGATTAAGTAGAAGCTAATCGATTAAAGCCCTTGCAACTAAACTGAAACTCGGCCGCAATTAAAAATTAAAATTGGCAATTAAATTATTTGTCGGTTACAATTAAAACCTTACAATTAAAATTAAATCCTGTCCTCCGACAATTAAGCTATACAATTCAAACTAAATTGTTTCCTGCTGATAATTAAATGACATTTAAATATACTTAATTTTGACCAAAATTAACAAAGTTTGACAAAAAAGTGCTAATTTTGCTTAAAATGCCCTGTTTTTTGACTATTTTTTTCGATTTTAATTGTCGTCAACTACAATTAAATTGTACAATTAAATTCTACAATTAATTGAACTGTTGGCATAATTAAAAACTTTAGGCCGAGGTTGACATTTAGAATAGATCACATGAAAAATGGTAATTAAATTAATCATTATAGCCAACATATGATCACTGATGATTCATCAGTGATGAATCCTACTAAATTTTAATTGTCACAGGAAGAGATTTAATTTTAATTGTTAGTTTTTAATTGTGTCCAAAAAAATAATTTAATTGCAGCTTTTAATTTTAAATTAATCAGTATAGGCAACATATCATCAGTGAGCATAGTTGTATCCACCTGGAGGAGACTTGAGCTGAGTCGAGTGTCGGAGTCGGACGAAAACAACGACTCGACTCAGGGATTAGTACGGACAACCTCCGCTTGGAGCAACTTAAAAATGCTCGTCCGCAGGAGTCGTGGGAGTCGCCGACTCCGGAGTCGTAACATGCCTGGACATAGCCGAAAAACTATTCTTCGCTTCGCTAACATGAAAGCAAAAAACATATCTTTACAGTCGTACTACGTAGTTATAGCTTGCTTTCGGAGAGACTTGACAAAGGGCGGTTGTATTCTACCCTCATGAACTTTGAATGTAATTAATTTGCGTACCAGTGAATTTGAACAAAGAACAATGCATTTCAAGTTGAAATGCAATATTCTCCGGCTTCCGCGTTTAGTATAACGGATTTTAATGCATTATTGGTACAGTAAATTCCACGAAAGTTGAGTTTTTCCACGTTCACTTTCAAATCTAGCAGTCCCTTTAGCCGCAGGAGCGATGAAAAACAAAAACAAATTGAATTTACACGTGGACTCAGTGACTCAAATCCATTCATGTTTCCTCACTATGAGTCTGTAACCAGAAAGTCCAATAAAAACAGAAGTGTCCACGTGTGACGCGTGTAGCAATACGTAATTCTAGAATCCTGGAATTTAAAATGCATAGAAATTAAAGTAGTGGCAGATGAAAAGCATCTCCTTTAAAGAAGAAAAAGACTCTATCTGTAATGCAGTAAACAGGCCCAAAAGATGGGGTATTTGTCAGAGAATACAATGTGGCCTGGACTTAGGAAGCAAAAAAATTGTGGGAATGTTTCGCACGTGAAAGTGTGTGGGTTAGTAGAGTAGGGATGATACAGAAGGAGGGAAGTGAAGCGAGGAGAAGCAGCTTTTGAATTTGAATTGATTTTACGCGTGGTAGAAGAGATTTAAGGAGGATTGAAATCCCTGTACATTTTCTCATTTCTCTAGGATTACCAGCAATTCCATCCCTGGAATACAGGCTCGAGAAAAGAGATATTATTATTTCATGGACCATCTCCGGAAATAATAGAGATGCTGATGAAGCACCTGTGGGATTCATACTCTTTTACAGAAGCCTGGGGAGTGTGCAAGAGTATAAGCGAATCGCCATGCCTCCAACGTGGAGAAACTACACCATCAAAGTAAGTCCTCTTTTCCTTCTACTTTCTCCTCATCAGGGCTACGTTTCCTCTGCTTACTCGGATATTAATGCATTTTTTTAAAAATTTCCGACAATATTTTACAATTTGCGCTGACATACTTTCTGCAGCGATCAGATCCTTGCCTTCGTTGTGAGATTGCATAACAATGTCATTTTGGCCAGACGCTTTGGAATCAGGACTTTCTCTTTTGATGTTTCGCAATCAGTCCATTACGATCACTGTGTGCTACGACTTTCTAGACTATCCTAGCATTTTACGCTTGATTGAGGATTTAGAAGTTAAAACATAAGCTCTGCTTCTGACTCCAACCTGCGCCTTGTGTAACATTGGTACTTATTCTCCGAGACAGGAATTGCGTCCTTTGAAACAGGATTTGCTACATACTAGACTAGGTTACAGGGATGACAGTCTGGGTATTTGCTTTTACAATGCGTGTTCCTGTTTACGTAGTTGTTAATTTGGAGCAGGAAGCATTAAGATCAAATATACTTAGTTAGTTCTGAGTACTAAGAGAACTTCTTCGGAAGGAAGATGAATAGAGGAGAAATTCATTTCTGCTCAAAATTAAACATTGACATCACAAACAGATTCATGTTGATCAAAGAGAATATTATAATCCCTGGAGCTACACTTGGAGCTAATGACGCCAAGGTTTTACGTAAGCAGGAGCAGCTAGATTGTTCATTTTTGAGGCGGAATAGCTTCAAATCTCCTTAATACTATAGTTGATCCCTTAAAAAGTTATAAAATAGTCAATTCAAACATCACACAAATAATTTCAAAGCATTTACATTAACCACATGACAACACCAAGCAAGTAATTCTATCATCTTGTTTTCTGAAATGATATAAGGACTAATTAGGTTTATTTTACAAGTCGATCGTCTAATCCCAATGTGAATACAGTAGCGATATTCCACTTCCACTAAGCTCTATTTGGAAGAGCTTTCTAAATCGAATAATCTTCCAAGGTTCAAACTGAGATAATGCTTTTAATTAAATCGGTTACGTCGTTAAAAATCTGCCCTAATGCAAGCCTCAAGACTGTGAATGTAGTCTAATGTGGCCCCTTACGTCAATAATTTTTTTAAAATACTAGAAATACATATCAGATATCAAAGGAACGATGAGTAATGTAAAACAAAGTATAAAAAGATATAATTGTGATTGTAATCATCCTGACTTCTTTACAGAATCAAAGCTGTGGCTCCATAATTAACATTTATATGGTGGCCTACAACGAAGTGGGAACAAGTGCGGATTCTGGAGCACTAAATGTCCACGTAAATCATCATATTTCCAAGATGCCCACGCGGGAGGAGTTACTAGTGATGAATTCCACATCCATTCGTCTTAATCTCTACCCTCTAAATGCCAATAAAACTTTCTGTCCTGTCGCCACATTCAGCATTGCCGTCCGGGAATCCCGTGCACCAGAATGGCTCCCGGGTAAGTCATAACTCTGGCACTATATGTGTTCATGTTCTTATGTAATTAAACACCCTATCGGGAATTTCAAAGGTAACATGACTAGGACGCGGAAAAGAGAAAGAGGTGGTGAAAGCAAGCTTCATTCCTCAAGTACACACTCAACCCTTTCTCAGAAGCTCTTAGTTACCAAAGACTCCACCCTGCTTTCACCAGTAGCTTCGTTAACCACAAGAATTGTTATCCTGAAGAATTTATTGCGTTGCTTTCGAGTATTTTAACAAGTCTGTCTGAAACACAACCCTTTTTAACGAGCTAGACAAATGCCTCCTCAAGTATCACGTAACAAAGGAGAAAAAAATCCGTGATTTCGGGTAGTTTCAAAAGAAACTTGTCTTTTGTTCAATCCCAGCTCAGAATCCTACATATCTTCTTTTGGTACACGCGCTCCTCTTGTGATACAAGCTAACTGTATCCTTTTCCCGGGCTTGAGTTTCTCTGGAATTTAATGTCTGGAATATATTTATTCAAGAAACTTTCCAGAAACTTTTAACCATTATCTTCTGCTACATTATTTTATTTCAATTGACGTCCTTGTATGAATTTTTCAGGAAAAGACGAAAGATTTCCTTACAAGCACGACCACATTGTCTACGGACTTAAAGAATCTACCAGCTACGAGCTCCTTCTTACAGCCTTTGGACTGTCTAGCTCTAAAAGTGCCACTTATAATTTCATAACGCTCAACCAGTACGGAGGTAAGTTACGAGTTTTCCGAGTTTAGCGTTAACAGCTTTTTTCTGAACAATTTAGTTGGTGAAGGCTCGTAAAATGACTAATTAACTGAGGGTAAAGTATTGTTTTTTAAATTCAAACATTCATACTCAAGCTAGTTTGTATGTTTGAAATTCATGGAGAAAGTCAGATTTTCCTTTCACCCTGGGTGAGTGTTATAGCATGTAGAAAGTAGAGACGGAATAAAAAAATTATTCTATCATTAGCTAAAGTTTGTATAGCTACTTATAAGTTTAGAACGCAGAGCAGACTTTGAAGGAATTTGTAAGAGAATGTTTGGGTACAAGCACAAGGAACACAAGTGAAAATTCAAGAGAAAGTTGATTGTCGCCCTTGCTTTCTTTACACAGTATTTTATTATTGGAACTGCAAATACCTTCCGCCCCGCATCACGGAAAAAGATTTGTTCATTGAAGAGATTGACAAGTCTCGGAAGGAATTTAGAAATGAGCGGCTGAAGGATTTTTAAAAATCAAAATCTAGTTTCATTTGTCAATCAACAAATAGACGGAAGAAATTCTTACGGCGCTTATGCACATAATCTGCGCATATATCCAAGGTACACACCTGGGAGAGAGTCTCGCTTGATTTTAAACCCCACGAGAGGATTTGACTTTGATTCTTAAACGTTCGGGAGGATAAGAAGGAGAAAGCGCTTAAAAGTTGAGGGAAGTCGAGTTTTTGGAGAAAGTTTACTGAATTACTTTTAAAACTTGTTTGCTCCCATCTTGAAGTTGTTTGCTTGGATTTGCGGAAGCGTCTGTGAATCTTCCCTAGGGAATAATGAAAAGAAATATTCTCAAAGAATCCTCATCCTGTCACAACACTCATATCTTTCCTTACGTATATTTCAGAACTTCCGGCTGTTGATGTAACCACAAAGAATATGGTTAGAGACTATTCCCCATTTTACTCAAACTTAACGCTCATAATACCCGTTGTCATCGCCGTGATAGCTGTTGTTGCTGCCTTTGGATCCGTCCTTGCCTACTGGAAAACTCGTAAGTTGAACGTCGATTCTTGACAACACTTTTTTAAATGTTTTTCTGTAACTTATTTCCATGTACAAACAACTTGAAATGCGTCAACATGTATGCAAAACTCTGGTCATAACAGTTTTGCACTCGGTTTATTTTACGCGATTGTGGTGACTATACACATAAGTACAAATATCATGCGATTGCTCCGCAGGACGAGTGGTTGACAACGGGATGCCTCATCTCGTTAGCAGACCGCCTTTGCCACCAGCAATGGATCCCCACCACGAAAGGAAAGGTGCCCCGCCCCACTACAACAACGAACAACTGTACTCCACCCTTCCTTTTAGGCCTTATTTAACACAAACTTTGGGTAAGTTTAGCTTGTAAACATTTCTTTGAAATCCACTCATCGGCGGATATTACTTTATTAGCTATTTCAATTTCGCGGATGGAAAACTTGTAACTAACTCAAACATCCTTGACAATTTTCATCTAAACTTTATACGATACGCAGTGAGAACTCGTACTTTAGTACTTCATTTGATTTTTATTAATCGAGCTTTTATTAATAAACTCGAGAATCCTGAAAGAGTCTCTAATTGGAAGCTATTTAATTGGCTTCTTTAACCATATCAAGGAGAAAGTTCCGAAAGCTTGAGTTTAGTATAAGCTACACATGTTACCAAGAAAGAATTCATCCTTTCAACCAATAAGAAAGCCCATTCATTATTACAATAACAAGAGTTTCTAAGGAGAACGTAGGCGGTTTACATGGCTCTTCCTTCCTTATCAATCTTAAAAAAACTAGAGCAACCCGATAACTTTCTCCAATCTTTGAAATAATAACTGGAAGCTCCTTCCCGAGTTCCACGTAAATCTCTTAGAAGTTAGCTTTGCTTTTGTTGCCGGGGCTTGAGATAACTTTGGAGGAGCTACAAGTTTATTACGTTAAATATAATGTACACATGTTCGGGAACAAGAGAAAGCCCAAGCTAATGAGCACGCGCCTCACAGTGGTAAGTCCGCTTAAATTTCAAGGCCAGGCTCCAAGGAGTTACTGTAAATAAGCTGAATGACCCTTCTTTTTGAATTTTGAATCAAGCTCGTTTAGTTACAGTGTTTATTACTTCTAGATTAAAATTACACGTAATACAGTAATATTAATACACATACGAGAGAAAAGAAGTTAGTTAAACGATGAATAGCAAGTTTTTAAGAGATAATAAATGAGAACAAAATTCAAAGCTAACAGTTTGACGAGAGACTTTACAGTTAATGGGCAATTAAGGCTGTTTTGAATGTCCAGTAATTGCGGAAAAAATGATAAAAAATTCGCAAAATTACTTAAAAAGACTTCCTAGCGGCCTTACTTTTAATAGCGTCTGTTAGTGCGCTCTGAAAGTGTAAAACTTACGAAGAATATTGAAGGAGCCGCGGCTCAAATCAATAAAACTGATACTACTAGTGCGCTCTGACTTTGAATCATTAACGATTTAAATATAATGACGCTTAGAAGTAAATTAAGCAAATTATAGAAAGATTATATGATAAACTACGCGTACTTCGACTTCGACTACGGTTTCATGGAGATGCAACCTTGCAAGGAGGTTTGCTAAAAATGTTGTTGGATAATAAATTCAAGAGAGTTGGACACGTGAACATACAGGAAATATAGCAGTTGCGTCACGCCTCCAGGTAGTTGGGTACAAACATTCTGAGAATTCACTTTCTGTGAATTCTGACGTCACAGCGTGTATGCTTATGGCTATGCACATTTCTATGGTACTCCCGGAAAGACCATAGAGTTTACCAACAATGTTCTAAACGCTAGTCACTTGACTGGCGTTGAATCTAAACTAGCCTCCAGGGTACTTTAGAATGATTCCGGGGATCTAAGAATAATTCTAGTTGAAGGGGCAATTTTTCTTCTTCTTTCTTAAATAAATAGCTGTTTAAGAGTAGGAGAGGTTCTATCGTGAAGTACTTGTTGGCATCCATCATCCTGCCTGAAGCAGATAAAATGGTGGATGCACTCTGTTGTTTTTGACAGTGTTGCTTTTGCAAATGCTTCAACTTTTTCTACTCCACAACGACTGTAATCCCGAGATGATTGTCTAGCACATAATAGAGCCAAACTCTCTTTTAGTTTAAACTCTTATAAAACGTTTTGGAAGAGAAAGTTGAAGCGTCATTTTTCCCTTTCAAAACTAGAAGAGAAATAAGAATATAAATAAGGTTGTGAATGATAAAAGAGGGAGAAAAATGATGCTGGGAAATGGTTGTCATAACAACGTGAAATTTGTCAAGGATATTTACGAGTTGAGGAGAATCATTTCTTTAAGATATTGTGTGTTATGTAGTCACAGTATGCGGAGGAAGTGGTTGCTCTCTGGATCAAGTGTTGTAGAGAGATGTAAGAAAAAGAATCTTTTTTTTAAAAAAATATCATTTTGATTTTTCTTTAGAAGGGCGGGGATTCAATGGAGGTGGTCCACCTGGAGGGGGGCAAATGTACCCGGAGATGGAGGATATTTCTCCATACGCAACCTTTCAACTGGCTGGAGATCCTATGAAGAAGTTCCGGGAAGAAGGATTTAGCCAGGATATTGTAGTTCCTAAATTCTATGACGTTATGCAAGAGCAATCATACCGGGATAACTATCATGGAACTGGCACAACTACAAACACCCGAGATAGGCGGGGAAGTTCAAATATTTATGATGATCGTTGGCTTGGTGGTGGGAAGAAATCAGGTTCCAGCAGAGCTTTCGATCCAAGTCTTAATCGCGGTCCTGATCCGATGATTTGTGGTGGTGACGAAGAAGATGACGAAGATTATGAAGAGATGAGGATTGAGGATGTGAGAAGAAGAAATGAGTATTATAAACTACCTCCCGCCCATCTTTTAAATCCGGCGGATGTTATCAAAGCCGAGATGTTGGCTAAACATTTCAACCTTACGCAACAGCAACAAGCTTTCCAGAAACTGCAGGCTCTGGCAGCACTTCCTCCAGGGTCTCGTCCTCCTCCTGAACATGAAATAGTTGGAGGAATCCCATACGGGATGCAAGTGCCTGGGAACAAAGCCTCAAATCGGTTTCTAGGAGACAAATCAGGGATGGGGAAGAGTAGCACTGTACGCAGCGCGTATCCTGGCAGCAGCTCCTCGTCCGAAACTTCTTCACCCCCACAGTATTATCACACATCGAATAACACGGCGAAAAGGCGGAGTTCAGCGGAGAATAAAAAAGTAAGGTGAGTTTGATTCTTTGAGGGTGAAAGTGAGGTGTGAATGGAGGATTTTATGGATGAGAAACGATTTTAATCTCGACAAATACCAGTCTCCAGAATGCATGAGAAATATTTGAGATATATGGCCTTGATTTGAGCCGAGTCGAGAGTCTGAGCTGAGCATAAAGTTTTCATCGCTATCTTGAAAATTCAGGAAGGGTACATACAGACGAAGAATTTTTGAATTTTTTTTGATATATTGGAAAAATGTAAAATGCGATAAAATCTGAGCAAAAAACTTTCTTTCGGGAAAAGTTTGCTTTCACCATTGTCTTTTTAAAAGACAGAAACTTTCACTGGAGAAAGTATACACTTTTCCTAAGAAACTGCAACTGGGAATGGATTAGCCTTAGGATTGGTGGAGAACGTGTCAAAGACGAAGAGACGTTTTGAAGCGGAATCGCTTGGAAGAATCCCTTTTAGACTATGTCATTTGTGAACGGTTCATAAAGGAATTTTATTGTACGATGGATACATTTGCAAGTCAATCAGTTATACGAAACTTGAAATTTCTCATCATTATTATTCATGGTAGAAGTATATATAGATACAAGATTCAAAGAGGAAAAAGAGTAGGAATATCCGAAAAGAGAAAGCAGACTTTCTCCCACTTTTCTATATCCTTCCCGCATGCACACAGATTTGCATGTGAAAGCCGGCAGATATCTGCTCGGTGATGCTTGAAGATTTATTGCAAGGATCAGTTGAAATATGCTGTTACTATCGAGAAAGCGAAAAGAAAATACCGATTGCAGGCAAAGCAGAGCTTCTCTCAACTGCACACATCCGTTTTACTAAATGGGCACATGAGGCCATGAAATAAGTAGCAGATTGATACAGTGTGCGAGGTCATAGGTTAAGGCTGACAGTTTGATTTATTTCAACTGCGGATAGAGTATAGGACTGCTTCTCCAGGTATTTAAAGTTGGAATAACAAAGTGAAAGCTAGGAACTATTAGATACTTGTATTTCTCCTTATTATATCCTTTTTTTGCTCAATTTCTGGGAAACATAGCCGAATTTCCGGGATCCTCGAGGATTGATTGACAAGCTTAAGTATGAAAAATGTTTGATTTACTCATCCTAATGAGAATCGATCCATTTCAAAAGGTTAATCCATTTATATGCTTCTGCAGCATAAAGTTGTCAGCTTACAGAAGTTTTGGATTCATAATTCTGGAAAGTTAAAGCTGCTACTCAACTTTCTCCTTGAATTTTTCCGCAAAGCTTCAATTAGCTCAACAAACACGATAGTTTCTGCCCCTTAGCAAAGCAAGCCCAATTCGGTGCACAGGATGAAAGTAAGGCAAGTTGTGTAGAAAAAAACTCGTAGGAACAAAAGCCAAGCCGGCGGAAATAGTGGTGACAGCTTTCACTCGATGAGTTGTGGATAGTGTGAGCAATGATAAACACGGACACCAAATTTCATTAAACCGAGTATGGTTGCTGAGATAAAATTTTGCTGTGCTGTAGGAAATCTAGTTGAAACTATGTATACTATTAGCAGCATTCAACCACAGGGCTGGTCACGACAGAAAAATGATGTAAAACTGAGGAAGCGGTGCTGGGTTTCCTATGTAAAGGGTGAAAGTAATAACTTTTGAAAGTATGCGGTGAAAGTTGAATGAGGTTCGGACCACTCACTCCATTTCCAGGCTAAGGCTATTCTCCAAACTCAATGAAATCGATTTCAGACATTCCAGAGTAAAGGTTACGGAAGGAAAATGTATGACAAAAGTTGAAGCAGGAACTGTAGACAGACATTTCTCTACGATAACCCATCATGAGCCACGAGGAGGAAACTAGTTTTTGCTCTTGACGCTTAGTTGGTTCCCTAGTGACCCCGAACGGGATGGATTGGCGGCCGAGAGAGGGTTTTAATGCGAAGAATATATGTTTTCCACAACTTGTCATTTTGTGGTCCAGGGTCTTGATTTGAGACAGGCTTATGAAAAATGTGCACAGCCTTTCAACTCAGCTAGTATAGGTAAAAGTAAAATTCAAGGTGGAGAAAGTATCATGTAACAGACAAATAACGAGCGCGAAGGAGGAGAGGAGGCTGGAGAATTGAACATGAAGGAGGTGAAAGTAGTGTGACGGACGGCTGGAGAAAGTCTTATATCAGAGACTAGCTAGCTGAAAAATGTGAAGGCGGGCAAGGAAGAAATTGTGTTTTCTCGAGTGAAAGTGGAAAAGTTTTTACAGGATCTTTTCTCTTTTTGATTTTTATTGAATGGATGGCAAAAGGTTGAGCTTTGTGGATATGCAGACTTAATGCATGTCCCTATGAAGTACGCGTCGTTTGGGATGGAAAAGCATGGGCAGATGTAGCAGCCTCCTCCGATAGTAGAAACTGTAATGCACAGAACCCGGGAACAAAACATTAAAGAATGTCTCCAATTTCTAGCGGAGGTACCTTGAACAGATGGAAAAGGAATAAAGACGACGACCCAAAAGAGGATTCCATCCGCCACCAGGATCAATTGAACAAATCTAGGCACGGAGACAGAATCCAGGAAACCGGAACCGAACAAGGAAAAATCCTAGATGCTGAAGAAACAATCCGGACAGAGAATCCAAGAGAGGGAAAGAACCCCCAAAACTGTCACGTATTGGAATCTGACTACTCTATCGCAGTGTAACATGTGTCTCCAGCTATTTGGGACCGGAGGAAAAATCCCAGACGATTCTATGGTCATTGTTCCCGGAACTGAAAGCACAAAGTCTAACCCTCAGCAAGCAGCAGCAAACGGATTCACAGCTTAGACGAATCAATGATTGTAAAACTGTCACAGGGAATTTGGGAAAGAGGGATTCTTCTAGAGTGGAAACAGTTTCGGCGCCAAATTACATATAAAGTACATTGTAAATTAAGAAATCACTCCAAAAATAATATTCAACATATCCAGTAATCATAGAAAATTGCATAGAGGGCGCGGCATATGCGTTACAGAATTTTTATACATTGTTAGAGGATATTTACGTCGTAAATCATTGCCAACTTGAAAATAAATATTACTCAAATATTTTGTAGACGCTAAGACTGACTGTGATACTAAAATTAAAAAGATTGAAATGTGTTTCCCTTTCTTTGACTAACTACCTTCTTAGCTTGCATTGATTTATCTTCTTTTAAAATGTGTTTGACAAATAGTAATTTTTGAATTTGTGTACGCGATACGCTTGTAGGGTTTTTGGAAAGTTTGACGACATTTTTTCAACTTGGAAACTTAAACAAAATACCAGAGGAAGAGAAAGTTTTATAAATTATTATTCAAACTTGTGAACAACTCTCAAATTGCCAAAGAATAAGTGTAAAAAGAGCTTTATGGGATCCAAAGGATAACATTGATGCTAATAAAAATAAAAAACCGTTTGTTCAAAAAAACCCCGACATTCTTATGTCAAGAACATGTAACACTCCAAGAACTTATTCACTTTTTCTCCAAGTGGGGATTTTACATCCACCATGGCAATTTCTATCTTCCGTCTTCGACTCGCATGAGTCAAGGTTGACAAGGGCTTAAATGGGTTACAGAATATACTCTATTCTTGGAAAAAGGAAATCATCTTATGTGACCATAGCTCCATCTACTTAATCCACAAATAAAGTGCAAAGTCAGCGAAATTATTCACCAAGATTTCGACGTCGTTTTTGTAGAGAGAGTCTAAATACATGCATTTCCACAATGGCTTAATCTATCTTCAAGACATGATTACAAGTACCTACCCCGTGAAAATTGAAGCTACAGGGATGTATGGAGTTCGCAGGGAGATGAGTGTAGAGAAACCATTTTACTTTCTCCAATTCCTGCTCACTACTTGTAGAAAAAGCCCGGCATACTCAGGTACAGCGGACCAAGAGAGACAAATCCGAGCTTAACTAGAAGGGGACCGTATTGTGGGCTGCAAAATGAATGTCGACTTGGTTTGGAGTGGAGGGCCCCATTATTTCATTATTAAGATTATTTCATGCAAGTAACAGCATCCATCAAGTCAAGTCCCAGGTTTTTTTTTTGAAGTGCCAGACTTTATTCGGGGCGTTAGTAGACTATCTTGTTAAAAATCCCAACTCTAGGCCCTTAAGCTTTATGGTTAGTTAGTTTTTTTTACAAATGGATGTGGTGATAACAATGAGCTCTATATATCCAAATTAATTGCTTTTATTTTCCTAGATTTTAATTCGAATCCAATATAAATATCACAAAAAAACCTCAAAGCAATAAAGGCATTCCCTCTTCTTACTCCTCATCCTCGCTACTACTACCGTCGTCCTCTCGGAGTTGTCGTATTATCCAACAAACCCAATTTGATATTTGATAAATCAAGCAGATGTAGCATTCCATAAGCAAAATTAGAAAGCTGGAGAACAACATTATAGACAAGAGTTCAAAAGCAGAAATCATTATTGACTGTTTGAGGGAGAGTGGTCGATCGGAATCTTTCTTGGTAGCTGCCATGAGTTTAATCAGCGCATTTTCGGATCGAAGGTGAGAAGAGTACTGCATTAAATACTGGTTAACACCTCCTTCAATGAGGTTAACGATGGCTTTCCATGCTAAGCCTTCACGATAGCCAAAAACGAACCAACCGATTGTACCATCTGCAACTCTTTCTTTACTGAACACAAAAGGCTTGGTGTGGATGGTAGGAACTCTCCAGCGGGGAACTTTCACATTACCAAGCTCATTCGTGAACTGAACTATCCCAATGGGCTTTTCACACTTAAAAGCTTCTTCTCTTGATATATTTCTGAAATCCCTGTTTAATAATGACGATATTTGAATTGTTTTCTGCGTTGCATCCGATGGAGCAGATTTGAATAGCCACGCATTTGAATAGAAAGCTAAATACAACATTATGGGGTAAGGGCTCGATTCAAGAACATCGTGATAGTTTAAAAAACTATCCACGTAATCCAAAGAATTCAAGTATTGATTAAACACAGCTACTAGACTCACATTCCTTGCAGTAACATTTCCAACCTGTCCCACCAGAGGTCCCAACAAGTCTTCGAATGTTTCAGGACCTCGAATTATGGAAATGGCCGTAAAATCCGAGGAGAGAAAGCATCTGTACGTGTTACTCAGGACTATTCCGGAAATCCCCGTTAAAAACGTGAGAAATGCAATGAGCAAATGATTGGGTCCTTGACTCCTAGAGATAATATGACAATTTTCAAGGACGATCCTCCAAGGGACCAGTGTCCAGTTGAGCCAAGCTTCCCAACTTCGGTTCTGCTGAGCAGTTACGCAGAGGAAGGCGGACAGAAGGCTTGTTGTAGCGATGAGGAAAAGCCAGGTGGGGAGGTCAAAGGGTTGGGTGAAAATACCAGTTGGTCTTGTAATGGTCACGTTGAAGCAAGTAAGAAAGGAAACTGATAGTTTTTGTGTAGGACGAGTTTGGAAATGTTGGATGATTAGGGGCATTGTTGGCCCGTAAATTAAATCCGCAAATAAGTGTGGGGTACGAGTAGAACGACCAGAATACCCATGGGCTGAAAAAGTCATGTTCGGGAACTTCTCAGAGACGTGGGCCAAGATCAGTAATTCCGGGGCCATTTTACCTTCTTGCATCAGGCTTCTCCACGAACCGTCTTGTAAACGAGCAGTCTTTAAATTATCCACCATATCCATGTAAAAACCCTCCTCTACATACTTTTCTCTGATAAACCGGAGCGACAAAGTCCCGAGAACATTAAATGAATAAGAGTGTAGATGTCTGAAAAGGTTGGTAAGGACTCGAACTGTTCCTTGCTGTACCACCATTTTCTCCCTCTCGTACAAAGCAAGGCTGGGGACATTAGTGGAGCTGCTAGTGAAAACGGTTATCCAGATGTGTCGGTTCGGAATACAGGCAAAACACCAGGCTTCAAACTGAACCGTATCGAAAGTTTCTAAAGGCTGCTGCAAGTATATGGAATTCTGTACTGGAGGCAAAGAAACCCTGTCGATGCATATGAAGAACACATGTGAGAGATCCCGCAATTCCGCAGCTTCATTTTTAAAAAATCGACGGTAAGGACGACCGAAAATGGTAAAAGACTTTCCGAAATTCCATTTAGAAAATGTGCGCGGGATCTTTTTCCAGTGTAGATTTGTTACAATGACGCTGTACACGAACACTGACTCATCCTTCCTAAATAGAAACATATTAGGTAGTCTCTGCGTTGGCTTCAAAAAGTATTCCTCCTTTAAAAGAAAGTGTATTTGGGCCACACAGTTGAGCCTTCTTCTCCCATACCACACTTTCTGAAACGCCGTACTAAATTTATCCGTTAAACGTCCTCGGGGAAAGCGTCCGTTTTTGACAAAGTCTGTCCCGTATATGAGGGCGTCTTTGTACAAGTAAATTGGATGGGCTGTCGTGTCTAGGCCCTCCAGGTCTTCATGATCCGTGTAAACAAAGGAATCGCAGTCTTTAAAAATCCCCAATATGGCATTCAATTCTTCCAACATCAACGAATCTGCTAGTACGACCAAAATCGCTACTAGGCTAAAGATGATCCCGAAAATTCCAAGAAAAGTAGTCATTTTAGGCTTTAGACATGTGATTGTCCAAACGGAGAACTAGTTTTAAAAAACAGGTAAAGGTAACTAGTGCCGAATAAGCTCTTTGCAATCAGTAACTTGCAATTTCTTGGAACAAATTCATGATAAGGTAGCGAGCATGTGTCAACAGTACATTAGAATTATTCGAAGCTCTGTTCGGTCGCATCCTATATTCAATATTGAATACATCAACTTGATCGGAAGTAGCAGCAATTCATTACTTTAATTTGATTACTATCCGTTTGCACGTTCACGGAAAGAATACCTTGACACTTCTAACATAGGCGTCGCCGCTCATCACCTGCATTGGAGTAGTCGTCTCAAGTTGTTCTGGGAATATGACGAAAAAATGCAATTTTCAACTTCAAAGAAGCTTTTTATACACGGAAACATGTAAACTCAGCAACACGAAATAATTTAAAAGGCTTTAGGAGTTATTAAGTGTCGAAGACACTTCCTAGGGGGGTCGATGGTGTCTGTCTGTCCGTCTGTCTGTCCGTCTGTCTGTCCGTCTGTCTGTCCGTCTGTCTGTCCGTCTGTGCGCACTCTAACTCACGAGCGGATGGATGGATTGTAATGAAATTTTCCGGATATGTAGATACATGTATCAGGACCATCGCTATTGAATCTCAGTGATATTGGTCAAGTGGTCACTGAGATACAGGTCAATAAACAGATTATCTCCGGTGAACACATGTGATGTAGATGCATTTCCTACTCCATGCCGTAGCTCAGTTGGTAGAGCGCAGGCACTAGAAGCGGTATAGGAAAGTGAAGGGCAAGGGTTCGAATACCACTATGTGCATGCGTTGTGGTAACTTTTGCTAATGATAAGCTTATGGGAAGGGTAAAGCATAGGAATGAATGGAGCGAGCGCGGAAGCATAGGGATGAACGGAGCGAGCGCGGAAGCATAGGGATGAACGGAGCGAGCGCGGAAGCATAGGGATGAACGGAGCGAGCGCGGAAGCATAGGGATGAACAGAGCGAGCGCGGAAGCATAGGGATAAACGGAGCGATAGCGGAACATTAACTTTTTCTAGGCACTATCCTACTTAAAATCAAGAATAATTCATGTATATTATACAATTAAATCTTATTACTTAAATCTACTTGAAGTTACTTGTAGAAAATTAAATCTACATTTATCTTCGACACTTCCGTACACCGGCTTAGCCGTTTATTTACCACTCACGAGATGCAATACCATTACAGTCTTTTTCTTTCTCCACCACTTTATCGTTTTTCAGGGTTGCGAAGGTTCACATTCTAAAATTACCGTAAGCGTCTTGTGAACAGTGTTAAACTGTGGCCCGTCTTTACAAGAACTTCATCATGGAGCTGATCTGTCCCTTTGGGTTGATGTTAGGCAGTGGGGCCGCGGCAACAAAGCGGCAGCATTGTTGCCGCCCTACCTATTCCTTGTTAAAGCTTGTTGCCTCCCTATGTTTTAACATTACCCTGGCGGCAACTTCTTGTTGCCGTTGCCGCTTTGTTGCCGCGGCTCCACTGCCTTACATCAACCGTCGCTTTGCAATCTCGATCCTGCCTGTCCTCCTCGATTCTCCTCCACGAAGCATCTCGTGAGCTGGAACTCGCTTTTTCTTTCTTCAGCGATTACTCCGCTTACAAGCGTCGCAGCGACTAGCAGATTGTATCATTAGGTGCCGTGTATCATTATGCCTTTACTATCTTATATTTTTACTTTTTTAACTTTTCTCCGCTTTGTATGATTAAAATTTTGGGAGGACTAAAAGGATAGAAGGAAAGTAATATTTCAAGTACCGCTTAACAGACAAAGAAAGATTCATTCGAAACTTGGCACAAGAATTGTTTGAAATTTAAAACTGGTTAGTGGTAGACTCGAGTAGGAAGGATAACTTTATTCAATAATGCAACTGTATAGTAGAATGTGGAGAAATTAATTCAAGCATTCTTTGTAATCCTACACCTAAATTGAAACAAGAAGAGATATTCTCAAGTGATAAATGAAAGGAAACAAAAGACTAAGAAGTGACTATATGTATATTCAACGCTGAGAGAAAGCTGTTGAAAGCTACTTTAGGAATAGCTGGATATAAGTTCGCTGGTAGGAGCTGATAAAGGATTTAAAGAAGGAAATACAAATACAATTCACAATTGTTGAGAGTAAAAAGAGAAAGAGCTCGAGAAACCACGACCATGGATTTCAGCAGATAGAGTAAGCTTGTGAAAGTGGAGAAAACTAAGGTGTGTAATAGAACTTTCGATCGGAATGAATGAGCTTTCTATGCTCACCAGTGTGCGTGGCTCAAGTATCTCATAATGCCTCCAGTAGCTTTACCGGCTGCTGTGAAGTAAATTGAAGAAGGTAAGACAACTACCATCTGCATGTATACTCAACTCATCCTGTAAATTTAGGTCTGTATTTTTTATTGGCCTGAATAACCAGAGCCCGAGTGTTATGCATGGAGCGAGTGAGTAAAAGCGTAGAAGGTTTGGCAGCGTAAAAAATTTAATTGAATTATACAGGGCTAATTAAGAGCATAAAACGGTGCTGTCTCTAAGAGAAAGCTCTTAACCTCTAGCAGCGTCTCTGCTAGAGGTTAAGAGCTTTCTCATGGATTGTATGGAAATTACATTAATGTACAATCAATGGTTTGCATATATATAGCACCAATCAACATAAATTAGTAACAATGAATATTCTGTAGCAACGCACTGTAGAATGTATCTTAATTTACACGCTGTGGAATCCAGCATCAGAGTAACTAAAGGTACTAAGGATGAACGGCAACGATGAACCGAAGGTCTTCGTTTGGGTTGGTTTTTTTCGTCATCAAAAACATATCTCTGCTCTATGTTACATGCAAATATGTAGCTATTACCAGTGGGCGTCATCATATTGCTCAGATTCGCTATTTACTCCTCATCTTCGTTAATACTAGCCACGCCATCCTTGATTTGTCGTGTTATCTCCCAAATCCAGGATGTTATTCCACAAATCAAGCATTCGATAAGAAAAACTAGAAAGCTGATCAGGAGCATTTGAAACCAGAGTTCAAAAGCGGAAATCATTGTTGACTGCTTGAAGGTGAGAGGTCTATCGGAATCTTCCTTTGTAGATTCCATCAGTTTAATCAGAGTGTTCTCGGATTTAACCTGACCATTTTGCTTCATCAAATGATGATTAATACCTCCTTCAATGAGTTGGACAATCGTTTTCCATGCCAAGCCTTCACGATATCCGAAAAGCAGCCAACCGACCGTAAAACTTGCTACTCTTTCTTTACTAAAAACAAAAGGCTGGGTCTGAAGGGTAGAGATCCTCCAGGGTGGCACTTGCACATTACCAAGGTCATGCGTGAACTGAAGTATCCCAATCGGGTTTTCACACTTGAAAGCTTCTCCTACGGCAACTTTTTTTGAACTTTTCTTTAAAATTGACAATATTTGCTTTACTTTATGCGTTCCGGGTGAAGGATATGTCTCCATTTGATAAGTTGAATAGAAGTCCAAATGAACAAGTATGGCGTAAAAGTTCGAAAAACGGAAAGTAAGCGGAGAGTAGTATTCCAAAGTAATCGTTCCACTGTCCCCGTACTCCAAAGAATTCAAGTATCGATCATACACACCTACTAGGCTAACATTCCTTCTAGTAACATCTTTCGGCTGTTCTAAAGTACCCAGCAAGTCTTCAAAGGTTTCAGGACCCCGGATGGTGGAAATGGTTGTGAAATCCGAGGCGAGAAAGCATCTGTACGTGTTACTCAGGACTATTGCAGAAATCCCCGTCAAAATTGTCATGAATACGATGAGACCATGATGAGTTACTTGATTTCCAGGAATAATATGAAAATTCTCCAGAACGATCCTCCAAGGGAGCAGCATCCAGTTGAGCCAAGCTTCCCAACTTCGATTTTGCTGAGCAGTTACGTAGAGGAAGGTGGACACAAGGACGGTTGTGGCAAGGAGAAAGAGCCAGGTGGGGAGGTCAAATGGTTGAGTAAAAATACCAGTGGGTCTTGTAATCGACACGTTGAAGCAAGTAAGAAATGAAATTGATCGATTTTCTATGAGACGAGTCTGCGTGTGAATTAAATGGGGTGGAAGTGTAGGTCCGTAAATCAAATCTGCATACGAGTGTGGTATTACATCCGACTGACCTCCAAGAGTAAAAAACGTCATATTTGGAAACTTTTCCGAGACGTGGCTCAATACCGCTAGTTCGGGGAGCAATTTCCCTCCTGGAATGCCTCGTCTCGAGGAAGGGTCTTCTAAATAGGAAGTCTTTAAAGTATGTAATATTGCCGCAAAAAAGGCTGACCTTGGTACTCTAATTCTATTTGATAACCGGTACGTCAAACCCGCCAGTACATTAAATCCGAAAGAATGTATAGGAATAAAGATTTTTGCGAGGACTGGAACTGTTCCTTCCTGTTTAACCATCTGCTCCATCACGTGGAGAACCCCACCGTGATCAGTTTCTGAGCTGCTGGAGAACATGCTTACACCTATGTAATTGTTCGGTATACAGGCAACACACTTTGCTTCAAACTGCACAGTGTAGAAGGAGTCCAAGGGTGCGCTCAAGTCTAGAGAATTCTGTGCTCGTAGCTGCGGAACTCTTTCGATGCACATGAAAGTTAAATGTGAGAGATCCCGGGGGTCACCATTGCTTACTGTCTCAGTGTCAATTGGATAGAAAATACTCGGCGAATTTCCAACATTCCACTTGAAAAATGTAGCCGGGATCTTCTTCCAGTGTAGACTAGTTATCATGATGCTATACACGAATACTGACTCATCTTTTCGGAATAGAAACATATTCGCGAGTCTTTGCGTTGGCTTCAAAAAGTAATCGTCGTTAAAGAGGAAGTGTATTTGGGCCACGCAGTTGAGCCTTCTTCTCCCATACCACGCTGTATTAACCTCCATACGTTTGAGTTTCTCCTTTAATCTTCCTCGGGGAAAGTGCGGGTTTTCGACATAGTCTCTTCCATATACCAGAGCATCGGTGTATAAATAAATTGGGCGGACCAGCATATCTATGCCATCCAGCTTTCGGCTATCCGTGTAAACGAAGGTATCGCAGTCTTTGAATATCCCCAACAAAGTGCTTAGTTCTTGCAACAGTAACGAATCCGTTGGCATAAAAAACCAGGAAACAGCTAGGCCCAAGATAATTCCGTGAATTCTAAGACGGGTACCCATTTTCAATTGCTTCAGTTGCTAAGAAGGATCAGTTTGAGATACGTCTCCAGTCCTTTTCGATTCTTGCTCAATGCGGTTGAAACAGCGTTTGTGAAGTCGCGTAAAGCGTTCTGCAAGCGGTAATTGCCAGTTTCATGGACCCACTTCAATACAAGGTAAGGTAGATAAATCCAGAGGAAAAACAATATTTCAGCTGAATATTTAGAGCAGATTGATATGGTTGCTTACACACCGGCCAGCATGCCATTTTTAATGTCATTACTTTCTCTCAGTTTTTTTGCGTCCGGATTAAATATCGTGACTAATTTAGGCGTCGCCACACTCTCTCACGTACTCAGTATTTCCGTATCTGTTTCCAAGTTGTAGAGGGAATGGTATAAATACCATTTTTCAATCATGCTGAAAAGCTCCTTCGCACGCACACACGCACAGTGCTAGCAATGTGAAATATGGATATGAGTTGTCATAATAGTTTTAAAGCCGTTTCTCGAGTTACTTACCATAATTACAGACACGGGGCCTCGAGTAATATTCAGTATGAAAAAAAAACATTTTCGCCTGTATTAATAGGCAATCGAAACTATTGCTTACATATAAGTTTGCTTACGTAACCTAACCTAGTACCTAGCCGAAATGAGGCATGAGGATTTCGATCAGAAGGTCCCACTATGCTCAACGCTTTACGCGTACGTATGACCTAAGGACGAGAGTCTCATTGAGCTAGCGTTCAACTGCTGATGCTGATGTCACCGAAGTTGTAGTTGTTGATGAATGTATTATTATACCAAACATCCCAGTGCCTTCGAGGGACTCTCTGCAATGCTCGTGTTGAATATGTAACGAGTTTTGCCTCTGTGACTTCACAACAAGTACTTACTTCAAGGAATTAAGGCAAAAATACAGGTGTGGAATGGGAACAGGAAAAAGGCTGCACTCAGTCGCACACACGATGTGAACTTCGGCACTACTGCGCATTTAATGCAAATTGTTTTAATTTAATTAATTACTCGCAGTCCACCAAAGCAAGAAACTATTTTTTATGAAACTGAAGAACTTGATAACACAACAGGCGGAGAAAGAATGTATGATTGAGCCACGATATTGGTTTTATAACTTGAAACAGGTTTATTAATTCTCACGATATTTTACTAGCCTATGTAGCTCATTCAAAATTATGTTTAGGAAGGCTATTTGAATCTAAAAAAACATTTTAAATTGATTAGGACTCTCCCCGTTAATCTCTAATTAGGGATTCCTGTCGTTCAAATCAAGTACAAATATCAAAGGCTTATGAGGATCTGCTCATTTTGGGGTCGGCTTCTTTTCTACTTGTATTTTCCGCCTTGGCTTATAATACAACCAATCTATAAGGAGCGCAGCAGCAATTAACAAAGCTTTAGTCGGCACGTTTGCATTCTTGGGAAATTCTATTTTCATATTGGCATGATCACCTTGAAATATTTTTATGGAAGGGTCATTTTTATTAGTTCTTGAAACCTGCCCTACTTTAAGCCTACCCTGGGGTGTGAGGATATGAAATTCTAGTTCAAGCACACCAATGCAACGTGTCGTCAAACTTGAACCTTCTAAGCGCATGATTGTCTGATTTCCAGTATTTTTCACACTAAATCGCGGTCTAAAGATCCCCTTGTATTTTTGCACCACAGAGCCAATGAGCTCATCTGAAGCCGAGTAAACGTAGAGAACAGGCCAGCAGCAGGGCCAATACGGCATGCGGAAACAGAGACAAGTACATGGCCGGCTCAGTTGGAGCACGTCCTGGTCATTTAAATCAAAAACCTTAGCACGAAACGGACGACTTTTACCAATCCCATAAACTGCGCAACAGACAGGCAGATTATTAGCTTGAAAAAGTTGCCGTCCGCTCTCATCGATAATCTGGTAACGAATATTAGTTTCTCCTCCGCATAATTTCTCAATCATGGATACCTCTTGCTTTAGTAGTATGTACTTGGATTCCTGTAAACAGTCCAAATCGGGAATCTGTGCCAACCCAGCTATTGCACTTTCACTTAAAGCGGCAACTGCTTTAGACGATTCTCTAGGGTCCGGTGTATCTGTGTAGCTAGAATTTTCTCCATCGTCCTGAATTTTTGACATGGTTCCCGGGTAATATTTAACCTTGTCCTTTGTTCTTCGTGAGGCACTAGCGCTGTTCGTAATATTTTGTGGCGCTTCTTGGTAAGGATTATGCCCGGGTTTTAAGCCAGACATATCACTAATCACACATTCTGGTAGATTTTAATGTAGGTTCGATATCCTTAACAGAATGTCGGCAGATGGCGTCACCTGCGAGCGAAGGCAAAGACAATCTAGAGAACACACGCTACGAATATGTAACAAGGATTCCAGCTTAAAATAATTTACGTACCAGAATTAACAGCAATTGTTAGAGCACAAATGCTATCCAGTTTCCTTGACCTCGTGTATATAAAATAATGTCAAAACAATAGCTTCAAGAACCTTCAATTTAGTAATCTTAACAAATACTTTAATAATTTTCACTCATTTCCAACAATTATAAAACCCTTTAAATGCAAAGAAAAATAACAAAAATACCGCATTCAAGCTAAGCTGACAGCAGTAATTAGCGAAAATCATATTTTGCAAAAATCTGTGGTTACAAAAAAACTTCCTGTTTGATCGAATCTCTACTTACGCGCGCCGATCTCATTCAAAGGTAACCAAGGAAATGCAATGCCAAGAATTTGTGGAAAAAAGAAAACCAATTTCACTAAACCCTTTCAACTATACAGATCAATGAACCGCATAACGTTTTGCATTCATAACAAACATATAACCATTCTTCCTCTTACGTTCCCTCCCAAAAAAAGTAGATTGAAACTTTCAAAGGAAAGTAAACTGCATAACCTGCTCTGCTCTGCTATCATTCTCGCCGCTGATACATGCAGAAGAAGCAGGTTAGAAATTACCGAGTAGAAAAAAAGAAAAACCTTATAACTTGTATACATTACTACCCTGTAGCAAAAGAAGGTTAGGAAAACAAGAAAGTGTAATCAATGAATGACCAGCAGGTTCAAATGCATATCAATTTTATTATCGCGAGAAATTTTATAACAAAAACTTGAAGAACAGTAAAATATATAATATCAATAGGAAACCCAAGCGCACATTGCATCTATCCACAGTTACTACATAATCTTTGGCCACTGCAAATAAACGATGATCATATCAACACGAGCCGACATTTCAGACAATAACTACCACATAGAAAAATACATCAAAAATGCTCAAGCTTAAACAGAATGTGCCTAAATAATCTATTAGTTATACTTTTTCCTGCGAGAAGTAAAATAGATTAAAAGTGGAATTACTTTTCTTATGTTTATATAATAATAAATAAATGAATATTTGCATTAATGTAAAAATAATAAACGAAAGCAGTTAGTCTATAAATGAAGAAGATTTTCATCAAGATTCAACTTGTTATACCTGGATCATGGGTCATTTTACAGGCTTTCAAAATAATAGAAGCTTCAAATCCAATTAATCTTAAAAGTTATTTCGTAGAATAGCAATGAACGAATAAATATTGGGAAAATGATGGAAAATTTTGTGAGCTTTGGGGAAAACCTGCTAAGGTTTTGCTTTCACAAAGAAGAAGACACAAGTTGACAAAATTCTAGGCCAAACAGGTCAATTAATTGCTCACTCTTTATAGGCTCATAACTCAAAATTACTAGCACCCATCTTACAATTACGCACCATCGTAACGGCAAAACAGACGACACAAATTCAGTAGACAGTTTCCCTCGCTTATTCTGCAAAATCATATGGTCTGTCTTGGAGGTAAAAGTTTGGCACATTTCCCCCACAATTTGCATACAAGGGAAACAAAATAAATGAAACTGTTACCCCTGGCTGAAGAAGAAATAACGCTAGATAAAGAAAAGATACAATTCGCAATAAAGATGAAGGAACAACAACAAACATAGGAAGATTATTGCAAAGCTTGAAGGAGTCATACAGAAGCCTTATGAGATTCTTTCACCTCAGGCTGTCTCACAGTTGTTTCTTGAGAAAAGGAAAAACTACCATACCATCGTTATTAGTATTCAAAGAAGAGAGAGGATTAATTATAAAGATGAAACAAGTTTTTTGCGATACAACTGCAGCTATAGGGGAAGAGGTTACTACTGTAAAAGGTTTACTTACTACTGCCCCACAGCTCAAGTTTTAGCTGAATGGGCAAGAAGGCGAGTTTCAGAAGTATCTGAAGCTAAGGGTCCCGTGTATGTGTCAAGCAAAAGCTCTTAAACGAGCATACCGCTGCGCTGCAGCGCAGCGTCTCCCTCCTCTTAAATACTGTCTAGTGTCACGATCGCACGCTGCATCTCTTTAGTCGAGCATGGGGCGGATAATTGGTAGGATTTGAGTGACGGATACAGAGCGGTGTTTGGGCTGGGCAGCAATAATAATAATTGATGGGATGAGGGCAGATATTACGTTGAGAATGGGAAAGAATTACCAAGTAGGAGAAGATGTAGGGAAATCTGACTGTACACGAGAAAGAGAAGAACGAAGAAAGTGTAGAGAGGAAAGACGCTGCGTTGAAGCGCAGCGTCGCCCAGTAAATTCAAGCGGTGGACAAGACATTAATTACAACGTTGCTACGTGTTTGGACAAATATGGAGAAGGTATGGGCGCGCGAAAAGATAAATGTGTATCATAACCATCGTAAATAGCTAATTCATTATAAATTAGGGAAGAGAAAATTTTCTCTATCTTATGTAGCAATTCAGCCATTAAAATTATAATAACTAACGAAGGAGCACAAGTCACAGCTCGAAAATACAGTACACATTAATTTCCCTTGAAAGTAGACGAAGAGAACACATTCCTAGCGCTTATACATGTGGATCCTGCTTTTCCCCATTTTCTTTGTCAGAATTGGCTATAATTGTAATTTAAGTCCATTGCGCTAAATACTATGTCTGCTCTTCATATATACTTTCTGCATTGTCTCATTGGCTGGTTGCTCTAATTAATTTAGGTAGACAATAGATTATTAATAAAAAAGAAAGTGAAGAATAACAAAGAAATATATATTATCTGAAATATACTGCTTATTGAGCCTCCTATATTGCATTTGAGAAAATTACAGTTACGTTGACCCTGACCCTTGACCGTCAGATTTTTCAGATAGCTGAGAAGACTCCATCATTGAATCTTCTTCAACCATATGCGTCATCATAACCGGGACATTGTTTGAAGATGAGGCAGACATGTTGTTTTCATCGGAGTTATCAGATTCCGAGTCCGGAGCTTCCATGATTTCCATAACGAGTGGTTCTTGCTCTTGTTTCTGCCGATACTTCTTTTGATTCTTTGGCTTACGGAAACGAGCAACCACTCTGGTAGTAACAACGGATTTGGTTGACGACTTACTTGACGTAGATGGCAGCACTCTCCTCGTCTTCACAGTGACCACAGGTTCTCCATTAATTTGTCGGATTTCAATTTCCGGTTGATGGTAATGCGCCTGGTCTATCAAAGAAGCTTCTTCCTGTTGTTCCTGTTGTTGCGACCCAGGCGCATCATTGTCTCTAACTGTGGTTTGTTCAGTTCTCGACAGGATGGATGGCAAATTCATAATCATATCCAAAGGAACTTGCGGCCCCGAGATCAAAGTCGCCAAGGTTGGGGCCTGTGGCGCTGCATCAGATGGCGGATTCTCGGAAGGGGATTGCGTAGGTTGTGGGAAATTCTGAATCTGCGGTGTTGTGGTTGGCGGGTTATTTAGAGGAGATGCTATGACGAGCGTGTCATCAGAAGATTCTGGTGGTGATGATGCCGTAGGAGCTGAAGGCTGATAGGGTGGGGAGACAGGTCGTGGGTCTTGTTGTTGATCATTTCCTTGAATCGTAGAGTAGTAAGGATTGAAAATACGGAGTTGCTGGAACCCTCCTGGAATCTGTTGTGGCTGGAACGTGTAGGAATGGATTACTGGAGAAGACTGAGGAATTTGTGGAGGCGCTGGAGGAGGGAGATGTTGTCGTTGTGGAGCGGAATGTGAGTATGCGGTTTGGTGTTGATAGGGTTGCTGTTGCTGGATATAGTTTTGATAGCCGGGGAGGATTGTTGGCGGTGCTGGTTCCGGGTTTTGGATTGAAGACAGCCGGGTAAACTGAGGAGGTTGCGGAGAGAATTGTAGTGAGTTTTGGAGGAACTGAGAAGAAGGAGGAGATGGAGGAGATGGAGGAGAAGACGGAGCGAAAGATTGTTGCGGTGAAGGAGGTGGGGAGCCGGAAAGAGAGTTTCCGCCAGCTTCCGCACGTTTTGCATTCAGAACAAGTTGGACGGCTTGCTGGTGAATGGAATTGTGAGATTCCGGGCTTTGTCCTGGAGGGGATTGAGGAGGACTTGGCGGAGGAGAGCGAGGTGATGATGGAATTGATGAAGGAGATTGAGCCACTTGAGTAAATTGTATCGGTCCTCTGAATAACCCATGAGGATTCACAGTTGGCTGCCCTCTTGTTAAGAGTATTGTCCCAGGATTAAGGTTAAGATGAGGAGAAGGCGGAAGCGATCCTCCTCCAAGGACAGATGCTCCAGCTCCTCCGCCTTGAATCCGGAAAATAACACCTCGCTCATCTTGATTACTAGCAAGATTAAATCTACCGATTTGTCCCCCTTGTGGGGATGGTGGGAATAATGGAAGACGCAGTAATTGATGTCCTCCTGGAGGAGACTGAATTATTTGTTGTTGTGGAGCCGGCTGAAACTGTTGTGGCCGAAGAGGGGGAGCAAAGAAGAATGATTGCTGGAAGTCGGGTGGAGGGGAAGGAGAAGGGAGGGATTGTATCAAATTTTTATAAGATGTACCACCTTGCTTTACTTGATTAACCGGACCGAAAGAGAGCTCAGACTCTGAGCCTTCAAGAGCATTATCCAACAACGGAGCACCTGCGATCGGTTTCCGGCTCCGTGATCCCCCAACTCCAGAACGCACAAGCTTGTATAATCCACTCTTCGGATCTTCCGCATATTCTGCGTGCTGTGAAGGCAATTCTAAAGAACTGACAATCTCTAAGCCAGAACCACCGGAAGAACCACTAGCTTTCCGGGAATTTGTAGCGTGATGCCCGGGAATTCTCTGCCACTGCCCCTCTTCTCGTTCCCCGTGATGATGAGGATGATGCTCCACAACGCGGGAATGGGATTGCTGTTGTGTAGAACGGGACTGCTCCTCCAGCCGTCCATCAGGTCCAGAATAATACTCCAGTAGCCGCTCCTGAGTGTAGGGTGATGCTGGTGGTGGTGGCGCCACCTGGCGGTTGTTATTGAACGCCGACTCCCCGGGTTTTAAATAGCGGATTTCTGAATTACTCTCAGCTTCACCTTCCCCATAAGCATAACTATTGATTTGATGCTGTGTATAACGTTGAGGTTGCGGAATCTCTTGGATATGTTCCGTGGGAACACTAGGGTCAGAGGAAGCAAAATAAATTTCTTTTTGTCCTTGAAAATTTTCTCCTGCTGTAGCTAAATCAATGATTTTATATAAATCTTGATCAGATAATTCGCCGGATGAATCTCCTCCATGACAAGGGCTTGTCCATAATACTCCCAGGATTAGCGTTCCCAGGAGCACATGTGACAGGAAGGCTGTTGGAGAAGAGGACATTTCTCAAACAACTTCTCAAGGAATCGATCCGCGCCCACTAGATTTAGCACTCTACTGCGATTCCAGGGAAAACACACAAACTAGGACGGGAAGACAAAGAGACTCGGGAGAATCAGGGAATAGAAGCGTCTCCAGAGGATGTACGCTATTGTCAGCCTCTAACCACAATATAATTGAAACTTTTCACTCTTCTCCGAGCACCACCATTTATCTATTCTAGCCGGCCCTTTCCCCGAATTATTTTGCAGCAGGGCAGACTGCAGCCGGAGCAAACAGGCCTTGGGCTTTAGGACAAGCTTAACTCATTCACAGAAGGTCTGTGAATGAAACCAGGAAACTATTCTCCTATTCTGCCCACAATCACAATGTCCAACTCAAGCACTGACCACCACACGGTAAAAAGTTTCTTCCCTCGTTTTTTTCAGTTTCTTCTCTTTGCTAGTGGCGACTATAGTTTAGGAGTTGAACCTTAAAATGCCCGCAACTTTCCCAATAAAATGAATCCCGGGAAATAATTTGCTAACTTTGACGTCCGGAATTCCCTGTCCTTGATAATATTTTCACGAGTGCAGACCGTGACTGTATCCACGTTCAGTGAGAACAAGACTGAACGAAAAGGGTGGTTGCCAAATTCTGGGAAGAATTTCAAGAGGAAGGCAAGTATTAGAAAATATACAAGGAGAAATTTTCATTGAGAACAACGTCAGTGTCAGTATGCTTGAATATTGCAATTAATTTACTCACTCTCACTATCTACTGCGATGCATTATTGTACGTGAAGTCACTCCACGTCCTGTTCTTTGAGCGCTGATGTATGCAGGTAGGAGCTTGGAGCAACTTTTTACTCTACTTCCGCTCCGTCCACTCGTTTACTCAGTCAGCTCAGACACTTAGGCGTTGTTGAGTTAGGTGAATATCTTGAGAAAGGTGTTTGTGTGTGCTTGACTCTGTGTACAATGCCAAAGGTTATCATCCTGAATAATAACAAGGAAGGAAGGAACGCGGTAGCAATGGAATTGAGGAGAAAAGCTTCCTTGCAGATTCATCCGGCTTTGGGTATACCGTCTACGTCTACTCCATGCTTTTGGAAATATGGGCGGTCAGGCGGTTAGTCAGTCGCTTGCTCATTCATTTTCTAAAGTAAGGCTGCCTAAGTGCAAAAGAAACATGGCTCATAAATACAAAACATAGAGGCTGGGCAGCTAAACAAAGGTGTGCGCATACTGGGTTGAAAGGGAAAAGTTTGCCATTTTTTCATTAGGTTAATTGGCATCCCTTACTCTGATATACTGAACATGTGTAGCTATCTATACAATAGTTTTTGCACAGTTCTTGTGTCGTCGTTTCTATGAACTGAGAGCAGTGGAGGATTTGCCGTAAAACGAGAAATAAGGTAAAAGTCTTTACAAGATAACTCCCTTAAAGAATCTTAAGTGAAAGAATAGGGTAACTACACTAACCTCCGGGATTTTACATTGGCCTCTTGCCAAGATAAATTTCACGCAATAATTCAACCTTGATATATATACATAGCAAATTCGACTTCCTTTTTCGTACACGTTGTTCTCTCTGGGCTGTAGCTTAAGTAGCTTTTCAAAGTCAAGTGTAAAAAGTACATTTCCGCCTTCTCTATTAGCTGTAACGAGCAGGAATATGTATACAAGAATAAGTTTTCTCTACATTGTTCTCCTCGAAAGTTTTCTCAGCAATCCCAGTCTATCAGGTTTCCACGCAGACAAAAAGATGAGCTGAGAAGTGTGTTAAAAGGAACTTGATTTGGACTCTTATAGATACGATTAAGGATGAGTGGAAGAAATCAAATTACTAGTGCAATCACTGTAATACATTATCAAGTCAGGCATGTGAAGGTAGTAGCTTAAACTGGTGACTGTAGAACAGGTGTTGCTCAGGTATTCTTGAGGTTTTTTCCTAAGGTTGAAGAAACAGTTGTACATGCGAATATTTGCGACATTTATATGTTCAATCTGGTTGGTTTGGGTAAAAGCTTGATTTGCCGTAAACTTGACGAGATTTGGCTTGATTTGATTTGAACCCCAAGGTTTCGCTTGATTTGGTGCTTGAGGAAGTAATAAAAAATTCATATGACGCTTCGAGCGCTGCTGAGTAATGAATCGAAGCAAGTAGCGTAGCAGCAGTGTCTCTGCATAGGAGGGCAGTGCCTGAAATTTTAAAAGTTTTCAAGAAAGGCGTGTGTAGGGGTTGCTGCTCATTTATTCTCGAATGACAGCTGATTTACACATGCACGCCTACCAACACCATCGACCGCCGGTCAGAAACTTTAATAACAAGTAACATCTACGTGTGTCAAAGGTAAAATTCCCTGCCTTGGTTTCTATAACTGCATGTACCTAATGCCAATATAATGCTCTGAGTTGCTTACAAATTGCGATGCTATGCACACCTTTTCATTGAGATGAACTTTCACTTCTTGACGTCTAGTAGCTACCAAACGGCTACGAAAGCATGTGTACTAACTGGCTTCTACTCTCTTACCTGGACGAGACTAGCAAGGACCCATCAGGGTAGCCATTTAATTTGCAAACAACTAGTGTCTACGATTAAATACGATGCCGGTTTAACATAGGATATGCGACCACTTAAACCTCGCAATAGTTCACAACTTATATCCATCAAATGCTCTTTGAAATTGTCCTATATAAAATTAAAATATCCCCCCATTTTTAAAGTTTACATATCCCGCCGTTATAATAATAGTTCCAACAGAAGTATTCAATCAAATACAAGTATGCAAATTCAATTTTTCAAGTTTAAATATTCAAATTCAAATATTCAAAGTAAAAAAATTGAAGTTTTATAAATTAAATTTGAATAATTAAATTTGAATAATTGCATTTGAAAATTTGAATTTGAAAATTTGAATTTGAAAATTTGAATTTGAAAATTTGAATTTGAAAATTTGAATTTGAAAATTTGAATTTGAAAATTTGAATTTGAAAATTTGAATTTGAAAATTTGAATTTGAAAATTTGAATTTGAAAATTTGAATTTGAAAATTTGAATTTGAAAATTTGAATTTGAAAATTTGAATTTGAAAATTTGAATTTGAAAATTTGAATTTGAAAATTTGAATTTGAAAATTTGAATTTGAAAATTTGAATTTGAAAATTTGAATTTGAAAATTTGAATTTGAAAATTGGCGGGAAATGTAAACATTTGAATTTGCCAACAATAAACTCAAAATCTGAAATTGTGGCCAAATTACAACTCCGCGCCAAATTCTGCCTGCATATTTAGATTCTCCGTAATATTCTGGTCTAGAAACCGCTCTCAAATGAAAAAGTCCAAAAATTGCCATTCTCGCGAAAAACGGGACCAGAATTTTACGGAGAATTCAGAAATGATAACCATGTTTGGTGCTCGCGCTTCTGGCCTGAGATATTTACAAAAAACCGTGCGAAAATATATAACAATCGGGATTTCGGCCAAAGTATTTGTCAGCGCCGAAAACGGTTATCATTTCTGATTTCTCCGTAAAATTCTGGTCTAGAACCGTCTCTTACTTCAAGAAGTCCAAAAATCACCTTTTTTGCGAAAAATCGAAAGGCTATAAGAGTATTTTTACTTTTTCGAAGTTAATGGTGAAAATCGAAAGTTGCGACTAGAAGGCGGTTATGGGACCAAAATATGACGAGGAATCGGAATATTACAACCGTTTTTGTCCCTGACGCTTCGGGGCCCAAATATTTATTAAAAACCTGAATAAACTTACGATCTTGCGCGATGTAACCACGGCGGTAAAAAATAATGGCACCACTAAATTCGTTGTCAGATTTAGGTGTAGGAACCGCTCTGAAATCACCAACTCCAGGAATCGCTATTTTAGAGAAAACTCGAAAGACTAGTAGTCTCAGTCTCCCTTTTTTTCCCAAGAGGATCATTTTAGAAAGTTTCGATTAGAGGGCGGTTCCTAGACCAGATTTAGATGAGGAATCGGAATATGAAGACCATTTTTGGCTCAAGTATCTGGCAGTGTGATGAGCACAATAAATCATGAAAAAACACATACATCGACGCCAAATTCTGTGCATGTATTTAGATTCTCAATTCTCAAACAAAATCTTCCTAGATTGAATATCGCATCTAAAAAAAATATCGACTTTTTGAAAATATGATCAAGGTGAAACATCGGTGATATTTTTTTTTGAAAAAACATACGCGGCTGTACAGACAAACTTTCTGGATTACAGTTAAGAAAGATTTGGATGTTAAATTATGACAGAAGAATTAAATAGATAGACAGAGGCAAGTTTTGTTTGCGACTTGTTTGGTTTGATCCAGAACAAATATCACCAGAATTGGGAAAAGGTATTTTCCTTTCGTTATAATGTCCTTCCATTATTTTGATCAAGACTAAAAACGTTGTAAAACGTTTAAACCGTTGCAGAATTTCAGAGCTGAATTAAGGCGACAGCTTTCAATTTATATTTGAAACGTTTTTTTAGAATACGTGCATCAAGGATATTTTAATTTTTTTGCCACAAACATGACATAGTTGAACAAGTGTGTATATCTAAGCGTTAACTACGCTTCGAATCCATTCAGTAAAGTAACTGACTTCAGTGTAAACTCCGGGATAGCCGGGTCGTGCACACCCGAATCCCCAAGAAACAATCCCGTGCAACGTGTCCTTGACATCTCCACAAGCAAGGGGTCCGCCCGAATCTCCTGCACAAGAATCCGATCCACCAGTCTGGAATCCAGCACACAGCATCGTTTTATCAACTTGATTCGGGTAATCCCGCAAGCACTCTTCGTCAGAAACTGATGGGACGTAAACGAATCTACAATGAAACAAATGACATGCAGTCAAGGCAAGGATCCAGCCAGAACGAACGCACCAACAACGTCCTTACTCCAAAAATCTACAGCAACAAGGACGAATATCGCTGTGGTTCAGCATATGCATCCCATCCAGTTATATTTTCTTGCCCTCGTATGTACGAACGACTGTAGAAAAAATATTGATCTTACCGTAATCCCTTTTCGGGGCTTCCACCTTCCTCAATAGCTCCCCAACCGGAAACAACGCACTCCTCCCCTGATCCGATCAAGAAACCGGGTTCAGGCAAAGCAATAGGTTTAACGTTATCCGAAATGGAGAAATTCATAGGCACTGAAAGCTCAATGAGGGCAATGTCATTAAGAGCCCGGGTAGGATCGTGAGCCGGATGAGGAATAAACCGACTTGGCGTCACCTCCTGCTGCCATCCACTGGCCGCACTCAAATCAATGTCCCCAGCACGAACAAAGAAACCTGATGTCGACTGTTCAGCCACACAATGGGCAGCCGTTACGACAAATCTATCGGATATCAGATCACCTCCACACCAATGTGTTTTCTGTAACAAATTCCTCTTGAGGATTGAAACTTGGTGCGGAAATTGGCCATAACGAGCTGGAGATCCGCCCACAATCCTTCCATTCCCTCCACTAGTCAAGTCGATGCTGGCTCCGAGACAAAAATTCGGAAGGACAGCTAAACAAATTGCTAATATTAGTCGAGACATTTTACGAATTCAAAAAATATAGTAATAGCGGGATAATTTAACTGGTAGCAAGCAAAGACTCATCTGTGAGCTTTGAAAATAAGCGGTTAAATGCAATTTGGAATCTGCACCATCAAGATAATAGAACAAAGTTTATTCCAGAGAATAATGGTAAAGTTGGATGAAGGGATGTAAGATAAACGATTTGGAAATTATCTCTTCGATAGTAATAAAAGTATTGCATAAGGAGAAAATTTTCCTTGGAGGTTATCAAGTATAAAATGCTAGGTTAGGTCAAGTGCGGTAGAGAAAAGGTATTAAGTTTTAGAGCAAAAGAGCAAAGCAATGAGTGGGTGTCGGATAAGAATAGAATCATGTAATCAAGAGCACCCTTCTCATGCTCTGAATCCAGATTATCTTCTCGTCTCTTGAGTTCTTGGGTTGAAGCATATCGTCAGACAGGTGCTCTTCTGGTCGGATTTTCCCAGGATCCCTTCAATTCAAGGCCAGGAAAAACAACATTATCTACACAAATTACAAATATTTATTCCTCCAAACTAAACTTGAGCCTGACCTAAGCATTAATTTCCGACTAGCCCAATCTCTTCTTAGAACATCACCCCCTGTAAAAATAAAAGCGCCAAGCCTTCCGTCCACACGCTTTCTCCAAGTCCTGCCAACCGTCCATTACTTTCCCCGTCGGTCTGAAACTTATTCAGCCCGGCCATCCGATAAAGTAACCTGTCCCTGTCAGCTCTTCATTTTATTAAGGCTATGTGCGATTAAGATGCCGGTTTTTTCGTTGTCGACAGGCAGACAGATTTTCCCATCGCTCCCACATCTGACGTGCTAATCCTCTTCTGGAGCAAATGAAGATGAAGCGTTTTGCGGAGGAGGCTGAGTAGAAATTAAGCGAGAGGAAATTTAAATTTGCATGCAAACCTAATATCACACAGCACAGCCTCTAATCAAACATGACCTGAATCAAGATCAAAGGCTAAAGCACATAAGAATCAGAGGAAAATTAAGAGAATATATTATTCTCTCACTTGTAGCTTTTTCTAGCTACTCCTTTGCTTGCCTTTTTCTAGTCCCTCCTTTGCTCCTCTTCTCTGGCTGCTATCTTCTGATTAAACAAAATCTGCAGCAGAACGAGAAAGCTCTTGATAGGAATAGCATGTGCAGTGCCGCCACCTGGATTCAAGCAAAGTTTTAGAGACAAGTTAAGTGTATCTTGCTCTTGAGGTTGCAGGAGCAGGGTTGAAGTTTATAGCTTGGAGCAAGGATTAAAGTACTTGAAAGAATAAAGGAAATAAACTCAAGTTTCTTTGTTCATCTTTCATTAATTCAAAGAATAAAATTCTCCTTTCAACCAGAACCTCAGTTTGTTTTTATTTGATTAGCGCTTCAGTTCACATTCTCGCTTTGTAAATAATATGCATCTAATCAAGCTCCTGTAATTTACCGAACTGCTGCGATTTCTCTTTGTGCGTCCTCTTGAGCGCTCAATACTGGTTGCTGGTGGTACATGTTTTGCAAATAATTTCAAGTATTATACAATATGCTTACTTGCTTTACCAATCCAAATAAGCCTGAGCGTGGGAATGATAAGAGGGGAGAAAATTTCAATCTCCAAGGTTACAGCCCAAATTGATGATTCAGTATGCTAAATAATCCTGGTGCTTTAGCTCCATCCAGGACACGTCATGGGCTTAGAGTTAATTTAAAGATGAATTTAAACCGCAAAATTTGAGAATATATCCGCAAAGCCACGGAAATCACGCTTCCCGCCAACGCTAACACAGTGTTCGTGCCGTCCAAACTTCCAGCTCAAACTTTAGCAAGAAGAAGTAAGTTTGGTTCGTGTCCTAAAAACTTTTTGAATTTTAGGTGGGTGTTGCAGCGTCGCCCTTACGGGACCACTGGGAAACATACTCAGGTAAAGCAGGATTGTGGGTGGAAAGACTGAGGGATGTATGGGATAAAACCGGCAGGTAATTTACTCGGCTCTTAATCGGCCCATAGCTCTCAGCAGCTAAATAATCCATGCATCTACCCAGAAAAGAGCAGTACTAGAAAATAAAAGCTATGGTAGGCTTTTATTTATTCACCCACACCCTGGAACGACATCAAGCTCAGGCAAACTAGCAACGCAGAGCTGGTGACGTGCCAATTTACAGCAGCTCCTCTACTCTGCAACGGTTACGGCTTTCTCTGCTGAAAATTCGATTCCAGTAATTCCCTTATGTCATTACCGTCCCATGACTCAGTCAACAAAATTATATCCACGCTAATTAGACCTTACGCACTACTTCTTTCATGAATTCCTTTGCAAAATCCCGTGTCTCTGTTGAAAGCAAAAGGAACGAATTCCGCCAGAGGAGACAAAATCCCGTGGAACTTTTCGCGTAGCTTTCCTTCGTGTAAGCAATACAGAAAATTCCATGTTTCATGGTCGAACTATTGTGGGCAAAAATTTTCATGAATAGTACAAAAAACAAGGTTGGATTTCAAACGGTAAACTAATTGAAAATCTTTAATATTTCAAAAGTAAATCAGCAGCTAATCATGCGTAAAATCAATCCAGTTATTGCGAGTTGAAGCACCTGGCTTCCAATTTGTTGTAAGTGCTTAAAAGATGTGACAAACATGAACGTGGGTTTTATTTCCTTCCACAAAATCCCAGCGTTAATTTCCCAGAAGACTTGCATTCATTAAATCGTAACTAGATAATTTCTCAGCTGTTGGTTGGTACTCTTATGTCAGCACGTCTTTACTCTACCTGATCCGTTTCCTCTAGAGATGTACAAAAAGCTGTCTTTTCGGATTTTGCTGGTATGAGCTTGTACATGCAGACGAAAGTTTATGAGGGAACGGTTACATAATTTTTGGAATACAACTATAGGGTTGTTTAAAAGGATAGGATAATATATATAGCTCTTGACATACCATACAAAAATCCACAATTAAGTTTCCGGTTCCACAGAGAATTTAACATGTACTTTACATCATCATCTATCTGTGTATAATGTTTAATTACTTTGTGCGTTTGAAATTAAATCTGATATGGTAAAGTGCGATTTACAAAAACCTGTGTGTTCTTTTTCAATAAAGCTTTGAGTTATGCTGAGAGCATAAGGTAGTGGCATTATGATAGTGTTGGATTACAATCTAAAAAAGTCGCACACAGGTTTGCAGAAGGTTCTAAAAGCACTGGAAGGATCTGAAACTGTTACGGAGTAAATTTCATTAAATACGCTAAAGCAGCAGTGGTTATTAAATTAAATATACCTGTGAGTACTTAAATCCTTCGAACGGATACTCAGGTGTTCTAAATTAGAGACGTTGCCTTCTGAAAGCATGTGGTGCCAACAAAATGCATCAATTTATAATTAAAAATGGTACTTCCTTCCGGAATCTGTATGTTTAAAAGTTCTGTATCAGTATTATTTCGTCAGAGTGTACAGTGGCCTCTCTGTATTGTATTTCCGCTTGTTGTTACAAAAATACATGTGGCGAAGAAGGTATGATACGAAAACGAAAAAATAAACTTACGTACTTCCGGAGTTTTCCTTGTATCTGTACGCACAAACCCGGTGAGAACTTAACGAAAAGCTAGCAACTTAGAGCCTGTATGAGACAGGGAATGCATAATAACATAGCTTTGTTTTACTTTTTTCTTTTAATTGTTTTTGTACCCAGTGGTAAAAATAAATAGAAATACGGGAAAACCAACAAAGAGAAAAGTTCGTACATCCAATTCCATGAGCCTACTTTAGAATGGTTCAATGCATGGAAGTGAGAGCAGGTTGTATAAATGCAGTTGAAGCAAGTTATGTGATTTCCGTGCATTGTGCATACGTTTGACTTTATAAATGAAACCGCGTATAGAAAATTAGGCCGCACTCTATCGTTTTAAGCGCTCGGGAAAAGAAATTTTGCAATGCTTTGCTTGAAAAATGAATCGCTTGCGGGAAACTATACGTTAAGAAGGAAGAAATTACCAAAGAATTTAATAAAAAGGCGTCTCAGTTCAAGCTCAAGAAATCTGGGTAAAAGAAAGCTGAGGCGAAAGTAAATTTTAAATTAAGATTTACAGCATTGCCTCCAACCAGGCACACAAACGCATATGCTATAAATTTTGTTGTGAACCTTGATTGCAAGGCATTGATTTCATTTCGAAGGTTGTCGCAGCCGGCTCGTGGATTACGCGCCTCCAGCTTACGTTTCCGTTACTGTCCTCGTCCAAGTGAAAAAAATTTGAAAAACGTACTTGTATTCTTGTGCTCGCTCAACGCGTGAGTGGCGTGAGCTGTAAGCCTTTTATCACCAACGCGTCATACCCTAAAACGCTAAATCACGCGTACCCCCGATTCCAAGTTCATTTGAAATTGTGCAAACACCTAAAAGTAAGAAGGAGGCAAGAAGAAACAGGATGTCCGGGGATTCACGGAACATCCAGCCTCTAGGTGCTCTTGGCCGCTGTCTTGCCATCCAGTATTGACTATATATACGCTTCTCCAAAAGAGAATTTAAAAAGAACAAGAGTGGCCGTGAAAGCCAGGGTTCTGGAAGAGAAAGCATGGGAAATGCTTGAAATTGAACACCAGTTTGGAAAGAAGCTCCAAAACGGCTTTCTACACACCCTCCACTTTCACTTGCCAACTCCAAGACAACTATGTGCAGGGAAGAGGAAAAACTACAGCGGAAAAGTTTATTCTCGAGATACGTAAGCAACTTAAGGGTGAAGGTGAGGTTTTTGGCCGACATGACTGGGAGAAATCAGTTAAAGAAAGGAAAAGTTCAAGGGGAAGTGAGAAGAAAACCTGAGAAATAAGGATTGAAAGCACGTGGGAGAAAGCAATATTTACATGGACAAGACAACACCTACTTTGAAATTCCAAAAGTAAGGAATAAAGTGAAGAAAGCGAGAAGATGAGAAAGCTACACATGTGAGTGAAGTTTAGGAACGAGGACGAAATCCGAATACATATGAACGCAGATACAGAGGGAAAGCAAGGAGAAAGTAGGTGAAAGCAGGAAAGGTATATTGGGATTCGGGCGAGTGGTAACATAAGTGCGAGCAAGGAAAAACAGCAGGAAATGCCGGAGACGAAGACAAGTATCGCGAGGAGAAAATTCACCTTCACTCTAGAAAGAAAAATGAAGACAGAATAGAAAGCTAAAGCCTGGACTTTCTCTCAGAGGTAAAGTAAATCTCAACTTCTCTCCAAGGAAAGCTTCGAAGGCCACAGTGGGGATTCAACTTAACACTGCCTTACCCCAGAGAACTGAGAGCGTTGAGCGGTTCTATGCGTAGTGTTAGAAGCCGAGAAATACGTGAAATCAACCTTGAAAGCCAGAAAGGCACGAGCTAAAATAAAACTCTTAGGACCCAGTTACAGAATGCATGCAGCCTTGGCCAACCCCACCAATATTTGCCTTTGTCTCCGAAGGCTCGGATGACCACTTTAATTTGCCTACTTACCAATATAGCTTTAAATAGATTCGATAAATTAAATCAAGGAATTATTTACCTTCTTTGGAGGTCTATTCAAGAAAAAAAGTGAAACTCTGCTTCTCCAGCTAGACTAGAAGCTTCCTGTTAAACCGAAACAAAATGATGTGTAGTTTAAAATAATATGTGTTGTAATTGCATTAGAGCAGCTGATAGTAGAAATAAATCTGTCTTTCGACGCACCGTGATAATTTAGCCCGTTTTTTGCTATCTTGGTTCGAAAGTGAATGTTCACACCAGATTGCAGCAATTCACACGGGAATACATTACATCATGGTTAAATGATTTAAAGGAGTTTCGAGTTTTATACCCAATATATATTCTTTGAAATATCAAGTAATGCAGTGCTGGAAAAATAATTTCAACAACAGAAGCAATTAATTTGAATTAAATTAATACACTACACTTTGTAAATTCGAAAAAATATAAGAATCGCTAAAAAATCATATAATCGTATTGATTACCCGTTGCAATCCCCGATTGCAGAAGAGCTTTCACATGGTAAGTTCAATTGTCACGATTTTACGTTGTGACATTTCTTCTAACTTTATCAAAACCATTTAGATACAACGGTTAGGTTGAGTAAAGTTGAGCAGTCAAAGTTAACAAGCTTGTTCCGAAATCCGGTTTCCTCTCTCACCTACTCTTACCAAAAGCCATAGCATTTTAAATCGTTTCAACAAAAACCACTACAATCGAGGTCCTGGACGAACCTACCCCTTAGTCGCAAGTTTCGTAACCGTTCAAAAACTACAGATGGGTGAAAGTGCTCCAGAAATTCATAAAGCTAAAGCTCTATTTTCCGCCTTTGTAAATACATCAAAAGTATAGACGCGGTCTGATGTGAGTAAAAAACTGCTTACCCAAAGGTGATATCAAAAACAGGGACAAGCTCTGAGAAAACTACAAACGTTTGCCGAAAATCGAGCCGCTGACTAAACCTAACCGGATTCTAGTTGACTTTTTCTACTTGACTTATCCTTTCGTCATTCGCTAGCTATAAATCTACTTTAGGGTAATGTAATTCACAGGCAAACGTCTTTGATAAAGGCGTCAAGTCACTCAAGACTGAAAGTTTCGAGACACTTAGCTCGAGGTTAGACTCCTAGTCTATAAAAGGCACAGTTGAGAAAAGCGCAAGGACGTTTATTTATTATCGCTGCTGGACAGACGACGAGAATATGCAGGAACTTGGGAAATCTGGAAGAGAAGTCGTTGCAGCGCGTCGCAAGATTGAAAAGGGACACGCTGCTCTTTAGAGAGAGAGAGAGTGAGAAGAAGGGAAGGAAATGAAAACCCAAAGACAAAACGGAATCAAAGACGGACTTGCAGTGTCTTATTGTGTCCATCTTATTTGAGCAAACTCAATATTGAAACTCTCCAAGGACTCTGTTGGAAGTAGAGTTAATGAAAGAAAAGCTTTTATTTCACGAATGCTTTGAAGTTGGATTGATTTATTTTTTTGTTTTACAAAGCTTCCGATAAAAAACTGGTGAAAGAAGGGAACAGAAAAAGGGGATTTGGACGTACAACTAGGTCCGAAAGGGTGCGGCTAATATTCCCTCAAACAAATTCTCGTATTCGATTATCAACTATAGCCGATGCATATTCTTCGTTTTCAGCTGATTCAATGTAAAACAACAGTGCTTAGCTTGACCCCTCGCTAGGAAGTTTTTCTTTGTGACATATAACGGTGATTTTTTTGGATTATGCCAGACCCATAGTTTTATCCTTTATTGCATTCCAAAGATGACAAGAGCAAAGTTTGAGATTCCAATCTTATCATGTTACGTAGTTAGCACAAAGTGAGTTGAAACTTTTGCATTGAAATGATACAGGTAAACATGCTTTGTTCTTTCCAATTACTGAAACTAAGATAAAGCTTAAAGTTTAACAAGTTTGAGACGTCTTTGAAATCTTAACTTAGACTCATTGCTTCCCCACCTTAGTACTTGCTGCACGTCTGCTTCCGTTCTATGGATTCTTGGGACGTATTTCTACATTTCAAGTTGTCAACTTGTGAGTTCTAAACTTTTGGAGCAACCTAAAAGCTTGCCGGTAAATTATTAAAGTGAATGAAGCAGCCAACAATTGTGAAGCCAATTTGGTTTCCATAGCCACGTAAACTACTTCCTCTGCTGAATGGCATAAGTTTCAAGTAAACTTTATTTTCCCTTATTCCAAAATCGGTGACTAATCTTTCCCATAAATTGTTTACATCGAATAAGCAACTCAATAACAACTTTTGAGTTCAGCGAAACGCAAAGAGATCAAAATCCAGGAAGGTTATTTCCGAAATCAAGGAATAGTCAATGAAAAAAGAGGTCATAATCTAATATTTTTTAGTTCTTAGTTTCTAGAAACTTCCACACCCACGTCGCCTTCAAAAGTTTTTGATTAATGAAACCCTATTGACCTTATGTGCGTAGGAGAGGCGAAGGTGAAAGCCATTCAAAAGTTCATCAAGTAACAGTCTGGGGGTTTCCAGGACGACGAAATGTATTTTTGTATGGATGGTACAAAGATTCGTCTTGGTAAATAACTGCTGCGAATGACATGTCCTTACAACTTGTGCTTAAAAGTGTTCCACTAACTGTGAATGTTCTTGTTGCCTTTGGCTATAAAAAAAAAGCGAAATCTGTAAATCCCAATTTTATTCGTAATTTGGAATACTTCCAAGGCTTCCCATCCCAAGGTGCCAGCAACACAATGAATTTCTAGAATCAAATACTCATACAAATTACTAATGTTAGCTCCTTTTGCAATTCCTTCAAGAGCAGACTTTCTCAGACCTGTTCCTCACTTCACCTACAGCTTAAATTTGTTGCAATTTGGAAGCTATTTTGACAGCTGTGCGGTGCGTGGTAAAATGATTTGAACACTGCGAGTATGTTGAGATAGCTGCGAAATTTCTAAGAATAGTAAGTCGAAATTCGAAATATAATGTATCGCACAGTTCTTGGAAAATCATCCCAGTATCGCCTGCAACTGAAAAGTCGACTGATTGTGTCCAATTGTGACTTTTGTAGGATCGGGATGCGGTGGGAGGACAACTATTCATATTCAGCTTACTGCGTATTCTCTTTGTTCGTTCTTTTGAAAAATCCTTGAATCCTGTCACATTTCGAAAGAAAGTAAATGCTCTAAATAAAGGTTCGGAGCAAGTCTGCTCCAGGTTGCGGATTACAAAAAAGAAAGCGTCACGTTCAGTGGGGGTAAAATACATCTATAGTATTGTTTCGCAGTTTTGCAGCAGCTTTTCTTAACATTTGATGACGCAACGTAACAGCAATTTCAAAAATGACACGTTTCACCTCATTTTTGTTTGTAGTCAAAAAAGGTTCATTTTCTTCTTGATTCATAAAGCTTCATAGTTCAAAGGCTAAGGAAGCTAGCTGTGAAGATAAAAACCAGAATAACGAGGTATTCAACTTGAACTAACAAATCCATACACGTTGACGTAGTATAGTTCCTTTGAACTTGTTAACAGCATTCAGATCCTACAGGCTTGACACAAAGGTTTTACTCTGAAAAAGCATATTCATTACTTCATAAAAGACATTCTTTTACTGAGATAGCACACAGGTTACTTTTTTTATATTTCCGAGTTGCCGTCAGTAAAAAGGCTAAAACCGCGATTACTGTTATTATTAGCTTCTTTTGAGGTTGTCATATATGCCAATCTCAGGGTGAATTTGCTGTCAGTTTTGTTTTCCTTTCTTTACGTAAGAAGATAGCAAATAACGTAAAAATAGACGATGCTGGTTATGATGGTACAAACAAGTCGATAGTTTTTTGCTTTCCGCATTTGTATACAACGTTACGGAAGCTATATAGAAGCCAGGAAAAGAATCAGGACGACATTTCAACCTTATTTACACCTGCCTGTCACTTGGAACCACGTAATTTTTTCAAATGCCGCAGCAGAGCACTAACCTCGAAGACTTGGATTGTTTTCTTTGTGGAGTTGTTGGATACTTGGAACTCTTGTTGTTAGCGAGCCTTCAGAGATAATAGCAGCCCAGCCGAAGCGGACGTCAAGGGATGCATGGGTGGTAAGCGTGATCAGGAGAAAGCAGAGAAAGCAGAAGGCAGAGGAATACAAGAACGAGTAAGCTTCGTAGGCGGTTTGTGTCGGATTCTGCAGGGAGGAGGAATGAAGTGAAAAGTGTCCTTCAATAATAATACCCCTTAGATGAATTTACGTAAAAGAGAAGAATAAAATCCGTGATGAAACTTGGAAATTGTTGGGAACAAAATTCTCTGTGGAAAAATAAAACACCAAGAGCATACTAATGCAAACGGCATGGAGAAAACTAAAGCTCGGGCTGAAAACTAAATAACCTCACCGAAGCTTTCACTCCGAAATCCTTCTATTTTCTCTACTCACCCGTGTAGATATATATGCTAATGGATTCAGCTTTAAAGGAGAGGAAAAGCAGCTGAATTAACACGGTGATCTCGCCGCTGCTTCCTTTTACATAAAGCGTCACCCTGTAGAGTACCCATTTTATTAAGGCTTTCACCACTGCTTACTCTCGGTTCCTTCATGTGCGACGATCCATACTATCACCTGGTGAAAATATTGAGTGCTTTCTCTTCATTACGATGCAAAAGACGGAATTTAGAATGAATTCCGAATTTTGAGAGACAGGGCCGCCTTGGATGGCAAAGCTGAATTGCATTTACTCCTCTTGAAACGAAGAAAGACCAGGTTGTTGAATACTTAACCTCTTCCCCACCAAAAGGATAGACGCTGCATAGTTTTAAAACCAGTTGTCATGGACATGAAGATCACTGGTGCATAGTTTAATTTACCTAGCGCGGGACTTTAAAAACAACGTTGCATAGTTAAATTCCCGCATGATCTGGCCATTAGATCAGTGTTGCATAAATTCGAATTTCATTCCGCATCTCTTATGCATAGGAAATATAACTATAGCTAAAACTTGTGAAAGCGGCAAAGATAGAATGTTCTTGAGATGGACTTTGCCGATGTTAATAAGTTTAATGCATTAAGCGGGTAAACCCGTTTTGTTTTCTTTTGTGGTAAAAAACCAGAGGTTGCAGCACGGTGCTCACGTAGTGAGTTAAGTTAAGCAACTGAAGGTCTAGGATAAAGCGATAGCCTAGACAAAAGCTTCCGCTTGCTACATAATTACAGTATTATAGTAAGCTATTATTGTCTGTGCCCAATTGGTTTATTGTCAGGGCACTATCATAGCCATAAATGAGAAAACCCTTGTCAATTATTTCGTGGAGCAAACCAGTCAAGGATGGGGAGTTAATTGTAGCTGCAGCTTTCACCAGATAGAATAGTAATAAAGCGGTAAAAATAATTACATAGTGGAGCCTATAATAAAGCCATTCAACTTTTCTCATAACGATTATGTGTTTAGCCAAACTTTCCTACCACAAACTTCCTTCCGGTATGCTTAATGATCATTGCTGGAGAAAGTTTGCGGAGAAAGTATTTATAAGCCGGACCTACTAATTTATAAAAACAACGGAATCTAATGGAGATGAAAGCTATATCAACTTTTCCAAGTTTATTAGCCGTAACTACTGGTTGTTGTCAAAGCAAGAGCAAGAGAAGCGCAAAAATAGCTTCAAAACTTACAAAAGGTAGAAAAATCCAAGAAAACACTCTACCCTCAGCCTCAGCGGGGCTGGTGAAAGCACACTACAAGTTTTTTTAGCTGTTTAGGCTTAAACGATTACCATATATAACGATAGCATCATTTTTCGTCAAATTATGTATACAGAAACATCTGCCACGAATGGATTCTCTGTTAACAGCTCACTTGTTTCGGAACTTTCTCCACAACCACATAATGTGTTGTTAGTTCCCGACACTAGCTTCCCTTCTGCAGGATGGACTATGGTGTAAATATTGTAGATTTCTCCTGAGAACGGGTCAAGCACGGAGAAAGCATTTGATCAGTTGATGCACAACCAAGTCCCTTCTGCTTTCCTCCTGGGTCTACCCACGTTCTGTCTTCTGCTGTATGTAAGCACCAAATCTGTCCATAGCACAGACTCTACGCTTGCGCTCTTTCTCAAAAGCCTCAAAAGAGGCTCTCTCCGAATCATTCTCTCTGCCTCTGCCTTCAGAATTAAGCGTGACGGGGTGGAAAAAGAGAAATATAGCTAAAGCACTAGCCGAATTTCATTCACTCGCTCAGTTTACTTTACCGGAAGCAGGTTTAGGGCAATTCAAAGCTCCGACTAAATGAAACTTGTGTTAAATTATTTCTTCAAATGCTGATCCTCCTGATTTATTACGTTTGTTCTCCTTGCATACTGTCAAAAAGTTCGTAGATTTTCAACACAAGACGTGCCGCTATTTGCACTCTGAACTCTAACTATTTCAAGGTGAAAGCATTACCTAAAGCTTATCAAACAGGGTTAACTGTAATTGTGAAAGTGAAAAAAACTGTGACTCCCATCAGTGAAAGTTTAGTGAATTCAGTCCATAAGAGGAGAAAATATATGCGATACAGGTAAGACCTAAACCCTGCATAATTACTTAATTTTACCTGCTACTAACAGTAGAAACTTACTAGTTGTTTAATTAGGCAAAATACAATTAACGACACATTACCAATACCATTTTAACTCTAATGAAACTTCCATACAATAAATATTACGAAATAAACCCTCAAAAATAAATTTTGCAAGGAAATGTGCAGATTTAGTACGGGGTAATTTGATCTTGTTTTTGATTACATTTTGCAAGCTAGCAATAAAATTGTAAATCCGAGATAAAACCATTTTATCAAAGAATAATTACACAATCAAGCAAATTGTGGAGAAAGTTAAGCTCCACTTCCTTCTTAAACGATTTACCGCTTCTGCTGGCGCAGGTAGTAATAAAGAAAGCTCAAACTTTCACCACTCAACTGCACGCCACGTTTCAGGATACGTGTAGCTTAAACCAAAATCTGGTTTCTTCTCTCTCTCTACCTGCGTGTAAGTTTTAAATCAGAAAATAATTAGGGCGGGGTAAATGTATTTACGACTTAACTGTCCAGCATGATCCTTAGTTCGGTCATGAATGACTCTGGGCACACGTGGAAAATTATTATTATCCGGGGGACAATCTTGAAGAAAGTCTTTACGGTGCGTGCCAAAAATAAGAAAAAACGCAATTCTCAGCTTTTTTCACTTCAGCCCTGAAGCCACGTCTCGTTAAACACAATTTATGGGGACACGATTTCTTTTTTACAGATTTTTTAGCCATTGGCAATTCATAGCTTTGTAAACAACACAAACAAATGCACAGCCACTGTAAATCATGAGAAGTTGAATTAGTGAAAAATATATATATATATATATATATTTTACAAATTTAAAATATCTTTTCTTTCAATCAAATTCTCCTTTAATCAACAAAAATTGAATAATCCATGAGTTCAGCAACTGTCAGGCTATAAAAATCAATCTGCATAATTATATTAGCTCAAATTCATGCAAGGGTTCGCGAAAAACTAGATGTAAAGAAGATACATAAAGATTCCGATTCCGATTCAGTGAACACTGTAAGGCAAACAACTTAAATTCTCGTGAAATTTTCAGAGCGAAAATTTATTCTAGTTTTGATTGCTTTCAAATGTATGTACAAAGAACTCATAAACAAACAAATCCGGGAGGAATATAATTACAAGGCAGGAAAGCACGCCAAAGCTATAAAACTTGATAAGGGAAATAGAAAAAGAGTCAGATTGTATCAAAGAATATCATAAACTATAGAAAAATTTAGGAAAGTATGAGAAACGCAGCAAAATCAAGAAACAGCTGTATAAATCAAGCCCCAGTTAGTAACTGAAAAACACCGCCGAGGAAAAGGAACGAACATAACAAAATTGTTAGAGATTAGAAAATATATGAGCTTTTCAAAGAGCATGCAAAATAGTAAGCTGGGAATTCCGGTACTATTCAATTCAGTCGAAACGAAATGCCCCGTTATAATACACCTTCATTCAAAGTACAATCAGGGGGTGAAATGGGCAGAAAAGAAGAGAGATAGAGGAAAACAAAATTGTTTTTCTCATTCACTTTAAATACCAATTTCGATGTATGTTTACAAAAGGCGGAGGATTGTTTGTTTGAAAAGAATAAATTATTAGGAGGGAGGTAAGTGATCATGGGGATTCCGGGTCGTAATCATTGGTATTCAGGAGGTAGCTAAATGAATATGAGATTGGTAGTTGTCAAGAAGGCAAGGACGGCGAGAAGAGAAAGAGGAGGAAGAAGCTGGAGAGAGTGGAGAAAGCATTGTAGGGAGAAAGCTTAGGAAACATAAACGCTTCCCGCATGCATGCATGAATACGGAAAGCATACAATCTTCTCAATTCAAGATAAATGATTCAAAGAAGCGCGATAAGATTCTAACGGGGGGAGATTTTCGCTAGCGTATAGTGAGCAGGGAAATGGCTTCTCCTGATCGTTAAAAAGCGTTGCTTACAACTAGAACGGCAGTAAGTAACGATGGTTTATTTAAAAGTCCTTCCAGGCTCTCCAAGACATTTCCTACCTTTATAATATTGACCAAGTCTATAGCTTCAGGTAGGAAGCGGAATCTTCTCTTCTAACGAGAAGATGAAATTTTTTGACAAGTAAAAATACCCGTGCACGCCCTTTAATTTGGAATTCGTTTAAATCTTATCCTCTTCTTCCGCTCCCGCCAGCCATAGTCAGCCATCTTAACTACCATCATCATTTACGGCCCTCCGTCTCATATAATGTGGGTAGGTTGATACTCCATAGTAAACATTCAAGCACATATGTATTCCTCTACTATGTAAGTACGGTACACACTGACATGCTGTACATACTCTTTCAGCTAGTACAAATAACAGGGTTTACGATCCCTCAAATAAAGAAGAGAACCGTGTAGGAGTTGAAACATGCTTCAAAATGCGTACTTATAAAGTAAACCAGACTCTAACCGTTACTCACATTCAAACTTTCATTTATGGTTACCAAGATACCAAGAAGCCATGGGATTGCAAACTCAACTTAACCCCAGCACCCACAAACTTTCCGACTAAAAAGAAATAATCATTAGGTAAATTGCCTTCAAGAAAGTTCACAAATTAATTTTAATATCCCCATTACTCTGATTTCACGTTCAGAGAGAAAGGAAAGATGAGTGTAAGAAAAAAATAAATGCTTACTTTCCCCGGAGAAAGTCCAAAGATGCTCCATGGGGAAAGCACTGATTCTCTAGTATTTTACTGAACTTAACGGCAAGCCCGTGTGAAGAATAAAAGAAAGTCTGATCAAAACCTTTTCTGAGGTTTTTCCTGGAGAGGAAAAAATTATTCAAGTCTGTAGAAATCTTATAAAGCTTTTTCCCCCAGGCATTTGTGCTTCACTTGTAACCGTGATAACAGCATTATCTATGGACAATTTAAAAAGAAGCGGGGAAAAATTATTATCTTAGATAATTATCAAGGAGCTAATTCTTCCAGTGCGAAAGATTTCTTGCACAGATGTTAGCAAAGTAATTACGCTCTCTTTTATCTACGACTTGCGCCATTTATATTTGTCTCTTTCCCTTTCTTCCCCGTTGTACAGCTGCATTTTGCCATTTTGTACACAGCCTACGCATAAGTTATGCATGTTCTTCCTACGTGCGAACGTCGACCTTATTTCTCTGAAAAGCAATTAAATTTATGATCTTATAAATATTCATACAATTTCAGGACAGTTCATATACAGTCCTCTTTAAATGTATACACATAGAAAGAGCAGTGATACAGCAGTCCTAGACCACGGTAACTAGCACTTTAGAGAGAAAGCACCAAATGGGGAATACGACACGACTGGAGGTCAAGTGTTAATAATTGTCAATCATTAATTACTCCTGGATGAGCTAAATGGGATTCAAAATGTTAATCAAATCTAAAACTAATTAACGCCAGGGAAAGTTATGACGGCGTTAAAGAAATTTCTTTCATGCTTTATTAAAATACTTAATCACGTTTTTTAGCACACCATTCAAATACGGACAGGAATATTCTGGGTACAAGCACTTAACAGATATGTTTACTTGCGCTTAAGGCCCCTGAGACTCATGCCGGCAGGCGTTAATGAACCAATGCTGTGACATAACAAGCGCAATGCTGTAGAACATTGTATAAGACATCCGTAGAGTATTTTGCCAGTCTGGCAAAGAGAAAGCAGAGACCCATCAGGGGGAAATCTGAAACAGAAGCCTGGTATTGCTATGAATACTGCAGTTTACCGAACCGGGAATTATTCCAGCTGGGTGGGTGATGGTAAGCCACCGGGTAAAACGTGCCAGGCTTGAAAATATAATAAATTTGATACGTGCGTTGAATTCCTAACTAGGATGAATGATTGACACGCTTGGTCTCAAATGCCACTGGCTTGTCAAACATGTCCCGTTAGAGAACAACTATGCTTTGGATGGTACAACCGAATAACCAGATCATCCCACAACGCTGGTTGCCGAGCGAGTTATTATAACCTACCCGGGTTAGGGTATTCGAACGCTCAGCTGAAATGTAGGCATTGAGAATGGAGAAGGGTATCAAATTCCTGGAGTAAAGTCCATATCCTTTTCCCTGTCTGTCTCTGCTCACCTACGGTCGTTTATAATTTACTTGGGTTGCGGAGAATATTTTGAAATAGAACAGTCCCTCGAGATGTGTTATATTACAAATTACATGAGCGTGTATAGTGGTACAGCATCAGGAATTTCACTTATATCGGGTTTGAAAGCTAGAAATTCTACCCTATTAATAGACTTCTAGCCGTGTCGATCAATACTTGTAGTTTCAGCGACAGTGCGAAAATTTTCAAATCTAACCACTACACGTTTCTGAGGTTTTAGAATAGAGAGAGTAACAGCTGCTGCAGACTTTTCTGCTTATAATTTTCGCTAAAACTTCAACGGCTTTTAGTATATAGAAGAAAATATAAAGACTTGAGAAGCCTAACGATGTAGCTGAAACGTTACAAACGCAAGAGTGAAAGAGAAAGCAGATCTGAAACATCTGAAATGTATGAAAGCGTAAAGAAATTAAATTCTACATTAAATATGGCCGATTTTGTAAAATAAATTCGTATTACAACCATCTCACTAAAATTGTAATGTGAAGCGAATTCTCTCAGAAACAAACAGCATTAAGTAGTTTCTCTCCTCTTGCAAACCCATCCAGCAATTACATGCTTCGAACGCCAAGAACAGACTTAAAATATTCTGCTAAACTGTGCGAGGCGACTTAAGTGGATCTCAAGTTTCTAGAGGGCTCGTGAACGGCTACTGGATTAGTGCTCACTCAGTTCAGCTTTATTAACAATAGCTTCTTATATGCCGTGTAGACCGCGTGACCATAGAAGTATGGCTTGTGAACTTGTGATATACTTCCGGACTCTGTGGATGCTTCTGCTACTGGCACTCTTGCAATACGCATTAACGTGTTGGAAAGAGTTGTCTGGAGAGTGCTTGGCCTGAGGCTAGAAAAAGTTGGCAAACCTTTGTCACTTCTACATAATAAGGTTGCAATGTCCGGGAAGTATTGAAACTTTTGTGGATTGAAGCGGCAACTCCGCACAAGCTGTAATTTATCTTGAGCACCAGCGGCTAGTCTGAGTCTGCATCTTTCACTTCAGTGTGCCGTCTTCTATGCATACACTTGTAGCCGGGATTTATGCATGCGTCGCTGCAAAGTGCAAAGTCTTTTCCCGTCATTACCCGGCCAGTAAGTTTTACGAAATCCGTATGAGCTTCCTTTCCATTATTGTGTATACCTTACCCTAGGGGAAAAGTTGCAAAACTACAGCTGACCACAAATTAGAACTTGAGGAAGCGGAGAATTGCGGCAGCAGTTGCGGCATCCTGTCACATTTAGTATCTACATGCTTTCTCCACCTCAAGGAGAAAGCTTTCTCCCACATTCAGAGCAACTCATTACTCATCACACCACATGTATAACACAGCTTTCTGGATATTTCACACGATGAGGCGGTGGCAGAGAAAGCAAGCTTGGCTATACTTTCCGTCATACGAATGAAATTTCCCAAAGACATCATGCTTTCGCTAACTAGGACTAGGACTACACTCGAGGAGAAAGCATTGACTTTTCAATTCGGATAATCCTGGGTTATTTGAATAAACGAGAAACGGAATTAAAATTCCTACCGAGTACAATCCTTTCTTCCCATGAACAAGTTAATTATACACTCTCTTCTAATCCGCCGTTTTGTGTAAACATGCTATAAAAATAACCTTCAAAGACGGCTGTAATTAGTAAACTAATTTACAATTAATTGAGGGAATTCCGAAGCGTGATATGAATTTCCAAGCACTCTTTTTGCAGCAAAATAGCTTCCTTGATGTGAAAATCTGTCTCTGTAGTGGCAAAATTGAGCCTACTTCTTATGTCGGCCAGGAAAATTAAATACTAATACGAGTTCCCTGTTTATCCTCTTCGTACTGACGTTCTTTCGAAACTTTGTAGACGTCACGTTACCACCGTGATTTAATTCAAACTTTGACTGAATCCAGGCTACCGCTGTGTCTCAAGGTCTTTGGATTGTCTTCAGCCTCCAAGAATCCCTCTCGACGAGAGACAAAAGGATAAACAAATGGCATGTTTTGAAGCATTAAATTCTTGTGGAATCCTTGTTTTGCTCACGTGGGAGGCTCATATTTCCTAATGCCGAATGTACACTACAACATTTGTGTAAAACTTGTGTAACACTTTCCGAAAATTTGTTTAGTTACCATAGTAACGCCGTTTCTACTTCAACACTTTAAATCTAAAAGTTTTACACAAATGTTCTCCATTTGATTAACATTGAATATTTGCGGGTCTTTTGAACCGCAAATATGAATATGAAAGTGTTACACAAGTTTTACACAAGTGTTGAAGTGTAAATCCGGCATAAGAAACCAAGGAGGAGAGAATAGAGCAAACACAACCAAGGAAAAAAGCACCGTGTAGGAAGGATGGAGTGTTCGGTTGAAAGGAAGCTTTCAATGTAAAGGCTTTTGAGTGGCCTCTCTACCAGTTGGAACCAAGTTTCTGTGTAGATAATATTAATGTTATGTGATTCTCCGAGAGCATAATGGATCCCTTCCGTTCTCTCCACATTTTGTGCGCCAATTCTTTTTCAAATCTGCTCACCATGTAAGAAATAATATATGAGAAGCACCCTTTAGGTTGGATGTGTAAGAGGAGGAGAAAGCATACTAGATTTTCGTGTATAAATGGAAGATTTATTGAAATTCCCTTTCTTTTGTACTCCATTCAAAGCCTATGGGAGTGCGGTAAGAGGGGCCTTGAACATGGGGTTAGAAGAAATATGAGAGATGATTCTCTAATACTCAAGTATTTTTTGTCAAACATTTTACTCAAATATCAATTGCAAATTGAAAGCTTACAAGAATGATAGCTGTGCATGTGAATTAATAGCAGAAGCAAATGCAGGAAGATTTGTGGTAGGAGAATATGCGATTATTCAATTAATTCAAGTAAATCTGTCAAAGGAGGAGGATATTTCATATGTACTTGAAAACATAGGAGCGCGATAATACAAAGGTAATCCTTGGAGACCTAAAGCGAGAAGAGTGCACTTTTAGGCAAAAGCTGTAATTATAGAGCAATGTGAGGCCAACAAGCAAAGGTATCATAGTAATGCATGTTTTATGAGCTCCCTGAAAAGAAAATTTGCGAATAGTTTGCAAAAATATCCAAAGATCAATACTTTCTTCCCAAGGAATGAATCTAATATCCCTATTGTGGGAGATATTAAATTTCGTATTCTTCGTGCCTATCAGTTCCTAGAAGCAAGCTATTGCTGCGTATATTATATTGTTACCTGATGTCGCATGCAAATATTTTGAATTTTTGTACTTTGTTTCGCCATGTAAAAACTTTTTTTTAAAAGTTTTCAAATGAAATTCAAAACCTGCCGCTCCTCCTTTCTCTTCAGTTTCTTTTCGAGGTGAAAGCAAGTGAAAGCAGATACCTTTCTCTTTCCTGTTCTACGTATTAAATGGAAAGCAGGGCAAGGGCAAGTAAGAGAGTCTTGTGCGCTCTCTTGAAGTACAAAGCCGAGAAGAAGATGATCTCTTCAAGTTTCAAAGTTCTTTGAACAATTTGAATTTTGCGGATATTTCAGGAAATATGGGTGACCGAGCCGGCAAAACTTGTAAAGAAATATTGAAGAATGTTGCGGCAAGTATGAATTCAATAGAAAGATGAATATGAGTCTTACATTACGCCACACGCCACGAGTACTTTGGGAGCACTATGGAGTGTTCATAATAATTCCTTTGAAGGCGGGCTTCAAAGGATGCTATACATGTTTGAATGTGGTAACAAAGTTAAATAACAGCAGTTAATGGAATTTACATGATTTATAATATAAATCCATCATGTGACATACACGGAAAACTAAAGTCCGGAAACAATTTGGATGCTTTTCAGTAGCCAAATCATAACCAAATTTACCAGGGATATTGATTAAGCTTAATGCAATGTCTATAAGTAATACTTCATTTGGAGATTTCAACTCATTCCTTTTAACAAGAAGTTCCACTGCAGTTATTCTGCCAAATTGTTAGAAACGATGCGGATAACCTAGAAAGTTATCTGGAATTCATTAAATTAATTTATAAATTAACATCCTTTGGTTTTTTGGTTTCAGGGTGCTGCACAGTACACATGACCAGAAAAGGATGTACTGAAGTATACGCGAAGAAGAATGGGAACCAAACTTCCGAATTCAATCAGTTCCAAGAAAACATGGAAGGAGTTTTGAAAATTCCGAAAGTAGAAATGAAACTATTAATTAACTGTTAATTGTCGGATAAAGAAAGGACTGAGCAAGAGAATTAAGGCTGTCATGATGGAATTCCCTAATCAGTTCCCAGGAGATTTTAATTTGGAAGAGCTCTTTCTCAACATGAGCGGAGGATTCAATGACTCTAAAAGCGCACTGGAAAAAATTATCAGCAGTTTTAAAAACAAGGTAAGAACTAACATTTAGTTAGCAAAGTAAAGCTTGAAGGTGAGAGAATACACAAAGCAATGCGAGTGCTTGGTAGGAATAATAGACAGAAACTTTGCCGGTCTTCCTATGGAACAGCTGGCCCGTAAAAGTTTAGATGAGATTTTTGATTTGCTTTGATCGAATTCCACGAAATTAAAAAGTAAATGCTCCTTTTGATCGAAACAAAATTAAAGTAGCTTGTCACATACACTTCTCGGTAATTACTAGCTTGGCAATTGGAGTGGTGACTAAAAGCAAGTTTCGCGGGCCAGAATTAAAGTCCTTGAGAGTTGTCTCAATTATTTGCAATATCCAATTTATTAGGAATTTCTCCAGGAAAATGAAACAGTCAATGAAATGGGTCTCTGGAGGATCCGTTATGAGAAAATGCGGTCGACTCGGTCTCTTGAGTATTTCTTAACGATTTCTGCAAAGCATGGAGAAAGTGTTGGAAAGTCGGTGGTGCGGGTGAAAGCGTCCGTTTCCGCTTGTGCAGAGAAGCTACCCGGAGGGAGAGAAATGTAGATGCATGACGTCTGTAATTGTAATAAATGGATGGAGATGTATCCTTTTATTTCGTGTCTTGCTATACCCTGCTTTCGCCTCCTATTCGAGAGAAATGTGAAGAGAAATAACACTTTCTCTGCCTACCAACCCAACCTAATAGCGATATATTTTAAGGATGAAGTATCGCTTCCTCGGCGAATTATTATCATTTCCGCTTCGTGCTCCATTTTAACAGCTCTTTTATAAAGCTCGTGAGTTGGTTCTATGGGTGGGCTGGCATCATTTTAGCTCCAGGTGGAATATTAATGGGTGTAAACAACCCATCAAATTTGACGGGTAAGGGCGGGTGAAAGTATTGAGACAATAATCCTACAGGAACCATCCAACCGTAACTGTAATAATTGCCAAAAGTTAATGTGATTTCAGCACCGAGAACTGACACCTTGAGAGAGAGGCGTTAATCGGAAACTCATCCATCAACCGCAATTATACACGACACTTGAATTATTATTTTCATATAGAAACCCGACTAAATTTATTAGTTTCGTGCTATCAAAAGTACGAGAAATGGTGTTCCCCAGGCGCAAGTTACGACCACCCAGATTGCTTTCCTAAACCCATTGTTACGATAAATATGAGAGGCTCTGCGGCCTCCATTCCATTGTATGATACAACTACTCGTAAGTGTCGGAATCATAAAATATTCTACCATCAAAATTGAGAGATTGTAGACACTTATTTCAAATTGAATTTTGTATGATACGGACATATCAATCATCAAAAGGATATTGACTACCGTATCAAAATAGAGTGGGCAACTAAGCGAGCCTCGTGGCGTCCGCCTACGCTACGCCAACCTTTTCCCGTTACCAGGCAATGTACCCCAACGAAACGGAATGGCATGGAAAACTGAGAACTGAAAATATGTAATTAATAAAAAAAATAGGTATGCATTCTCTGGATAAATTGAATAGCATAGAATATTTGAAAAGATTCGCGCACTAGATGCGGAGACTGGATTCAAACAAGACTAGATACGGAGAAACGTAGTAACAAATGCATTATTAAAGTCAAGAACTCAGGAAGAACCATAAGAGAAAAGAGTGGGAAATTGAAACCAGTGAGTACCAGGCCGCATAAGTATAGGAACAAAGTGGAGAAAGTGAATCGAGTAAAAGTTTCATATGGAATGAAAGTGATTCCTGGAAATTCGGAGCAAGATGAGAGAGTATGATGAAAGATGATGATCAGCTCCTCGCATATTTTAGTGCAAGAAGAGGCTGTAGCCAATTTTGGTCCCTTGTGCCTTCCTTCTCTCATCTGCAGAGTAATTTTCTTCCACTTTCACCGGATAAGAGAACAGAAGACAGGGAAAGATGAGACGGATGAGATGATGATGAAGAAGTATACCTGCTAAGGGAAATTTTGGAATGTTCCTCCGTCCCTCCTCCTCATCGAGGCTAGAAATGAAAAATGTTTTCACGTTTAAGTCAGTCTTGAAATATTTCTCAGACCTTCATCTTTGCCCTCTTCATCGATCCTTTTCGCTAACTAATTTATGCACGCTGGTAGGCTACTACCTCTTTCGTAGGGTAATAACTCATTTTATGATTCAAGACCAATCTTACTCCTCTTTCCATGCAGTTGGTTTAGAACTCCACTCGAGTTGCAGCACATGCATGTACATGCAAGTAATCAAACTCCAACCATGGAATGAACGCTGCATTAGCATGCGGGCCATGCGTGCATATTGGATCTTACACATCTGGAACAGTAGGTAAAAATTCTGCGATGTATGTGCGACATTCCATTTTCTTCTCGCTTTCTCTTCAAAGCTTCCTTAATGAAGTTTCATCAAAGAACAAGAAAATATTGCAAGTTGATGAACGTGTAAGTATGAAAGCAATTATTCAAAATCACGCTTAAATGAATCAGTGATGGAATTGAGGATGGTAGGAGGGGGATCGTAAAATGTGAGCATGTTGCGGTGAAAGCAGTCGCTTTCACCTGCTTTCACCATCTGAAATGTACATACTGAAGGCTCAGAGTTGCAGCTGTTAAGCAAAAAAAACCGTTGCTTTCACTTTGCAAATTAGCCCTGACCTAGGGCTAACACCTGTGAAAATATTAGCTCTCGCCTATGTAGAGCTATTTTATAATTTACCTTCGGATAAATTCTTGTTAAGCTCGATTCATGTAACACGCATCCATAGCGCAAGAATTTCAAGACATAATTACATACCAGAAGTTGTCTAATACTTGCGCACATCAATCATTACTTAAAATACTATTACGCTTCTGCAATCCTGCCTGAAACTGAAGATAAACACGAGCTATACAATATGCTTTCTCTGGTATGACTTTTGCACAACCCCCAGCTTTGGGGAATCATTGCGAAATACAGGAACGTTAACGTGTTTAGAAAACTTTCTCCCATTTTTTCTACTCCTTTGTAGAGAGTAGACTCACTTTCTCCCAAATGTAATTTATCGACTAGGAAGTGATACAACGTCTTTCCCAGGTTTATCAAACCTCATCACGTATTAATGAACAGTTGGCACGTATTGTCAACGATGTTCTTAATTATTTCTCTTATTTTCACTCACCTCTTCAGCTCCACCTCTTTACTGTTTTCCAGCTGCTCCACAGCGTGATAAGGACACGGTGAAAGTAGCTTTCACCAAAAGTTACATCCCTCCCTAGTCCTCTGTGCTACTACTTGCTACTAACCAGATTAGTGTATAAGGTCCGACACTAGAGATTTCCAAGACTTTCGATAATTGAGTAAGGAATCCTCGCCCACTTTTAATGAAAATCATCAAGATCCGACGCAAGATAAAGCTAACTACGTCGTTGAAACACGAATTGAGATTCTCGTTGCTCCAAGAATCCTATATGTTATCCACTGCCGTCAAAAGCTATCAGACACGTACTCGGACATATGTTTCCATGCATATTCCTTTCTCCCTTGCTAATTCATCCTTTCAGAAAAATATGTCACGAGATTCATCACGAGCCAAAAATCGTTAATAAAGATCAAGCTTGCATATATGGTGGTCATACATCATGGAAATATCAAGGCCAGACAGACATAAAGATAAAATATTCGGATTGACATTCAGCGTTGGTCACAGCTGTCTGATCATCCTTGATAGAGTTGTGCCTATAGGGAAAGGTCGGCAGAAAAGCTGGAACTGGTGAAAGGCTTGTGTCTTTCCATAAGGAAAATCTGGGAATACTTAAGCAGCTAACAGTTGCAACTCAACACCAGCTGGAATAAAAGTTTTGTAACATGAGAAATGAGCTGGCTACTAGAGAGAGAAAGTACTACAGAAGGGATTTTTTCCTCAACCATCAGCGGGTTTGGCAAATCTGGAACGTACTTGGATATATTGAAAAGCATAAAATAAATTCTGATTTATGGGCTTGAACAAAAGCAGGCCTGTAGAAGCATTAGAAAGTTAGATTTTTCTTGGATCATGATGTCACAGCTGGCGGCGTTGACATGTAACTCTATAAATGGATTGAGATGAATAGAAACATCTCTTCACTCATCTCTGTGGTAAAGTAAAATCAGAATTTGTAATCAAAAGATTCAGCCGCCAACTGTTTTTTTTGTTCCTATTCCTACATGTCTTAACTCCTGGGAACATCTGGCTTTAACTTGGGATATTATGGCTTTTTTGGTCATGTTCCTGTGAACTAAAGCAGCACATTATCCCTCTTACTGCAATACTTAATGGCATCAGATCAGACAACAACCCCCTTCTGTAGATTAAAAGCTTATAGGTATCGCGGAGGAATAAAAAAATCTAGCTGAAATCAACTTTCACCGCGGATACTCGCACTTGTACTTTCTCCACCTAGTGCCGAGTAATAGTAATTCATTGATTTAATTCAGTTTTAATGCCTTATGTCTTAGCTTCGGACGTATCACGGCATGACCCTTGGATGCGGGTAAAAACTACGCAGTTTTTATATCAAAGTTTTTTGTAAAAGTAGTACATGTTCCGAGCTAGTTAGGATGTTGCAGAGAAGCAAAAACGAAAGCCAGGATGTTTCCTCCTCGTATCCAGGAATTAGGATTCTGGATGAGGATTATTATTGCCTAGAAGACAAGATAGATTTCTGCCTTAAGCTTTCAACTTTCACTTGACTAGCTAAAGGATTTTCTCATGTTGCAGGAGACAGTATATATATTATGATCCTCGATATACTTTCTCCTACTTTCTCTTTATATGTCAATGCGATTCTAAGGCAAGATTATAAGCTCAGCTTGCTGATGTGCATAGCGGAAGGATTTCAGATTGTCGAAGCGCACCATCTTTCTTTCATCCCTTAGCTTCCATCAATTATGCAGTTGTCCAATTAAGTTTAACGAACTGACAATAAGAGCGTTACGACAGGGCCAAGTTTTCTGATTGCTCCAACGATTCCGGCTTCTTACCCGGCCCTAATGGTGAAAGTCTGAAATAATACAGAAAATCCAGTTTGGCCTTCTCCAATATTCAGTAGTGGAACAATTTCATTTGTGACATTACAGCAATATGGTTCACCCACAGAGTGCAGCGAGTGAATACGGGACCGGCATCTCAAAGCCATGACGCTGTTGGGCGTATTATGGTTCTGAAAGTGAAAACAAATTCAGAGAAAGCGTGGGTTGGAGGAAACAAATACAAAGCCACTTTGCTTCCTGGTTCTCGTGTTCAGTTGTTAGCGTCGTCCAAGGATAAAAATAACGCTACGCTGTTGCCTGTGTTTGTGAACGCCGAAACATTCAAAACAGCTAAAATACTCAACCAAGTGTATCGGCTCTCAGCTGGAGGTAAATGTGAGTTTTGCCAAACTAAATACAGACAACAGCGGGGCTTCCGAAGTTCAGTAGATCCGGAAGAGGCTGCGAACCTAACATAAGGCAACTCTCTTTCACTTAGCTTATCAAAGCAGGCATTGTTTATGCAAGTGTGCTTGGCATGAAGGAAATAGATTGAGACACTTTCAATGCCGGTAATTTTCAAATTGAACTTAAAAGTATCTTGAAAATGATCCTGTTGGAAACAATGCCTTCTTTTTGGCACTTTAAACTTAACTTTTAAGAGATGTCTTGCCCCAAACTGACAGCTGAGAATCTAAACTTGAATCCCTCTGGTAATCAACCTAAGAGAAAAGTAAAATCTAGATTCGTATGCAGCCAGACAGAATCTTTAGCTTTTTAAGAGCGTTTCTGCAAATTTACACGGTGAAATTTAAAAAGACGCACTGGAAAACAACTTTTGTCTCCTGTCCTGCAAGGCACATGATGCACTGCTGTTGTACAAAAATGATATGCGTTTGGACCAAAGAGAGAAAGCAATGTGACAAGAAATAGTGGGATAGTATTTTAGGTGTCCACAATTAGACAAACTCCGGACTCTAAGATACCCAACTTGAAGCCTGCGAGAAGAATGGCTCCAGTTTACAGATTTAGGAGAAAACAAAGCAGATTAAAAACTTGGAGAAAGCATATTAAGCCGCGTGTAGTAAACTGAATTGGCGTCTTAAATCCTAGCCGGGAAGCAATACATCTCAGCTCTTTCAGAAACATGAAACCTTTTAAAGTGAATTATTTCTAGAGAAGTTGTTAAACATAAATAAGAGAAGGAGAAAGTAAATAAACTATCCTTCCAACTTGATGTAAATACAACCTACTGCACATCCTTCCGGTTTTATGTAGCAGGGCAGACTCCCACTCTCACTTACCACATCTTCCAAGATATATCTCGTCTGAGATGTGGTTGAAATTACCAGAAGAAGCCGAGAGCGAGAGGAGAAAGTGGGAAGGGAGAGTTGTGTGTGAGTGAAAGATGGCGGAGGTTATCCCTGGTTGTAAGGTTCTAAAGCGGCATCAAGTGAAACCTACAGACGGCATAATATCTTGGTGCAAGAGGAAAGAAAAGAAACGACAGGAAGAGATGACTATCAAATAAGCCAGTTCATTTCAAAAACAAGGAAAAGCAATTGGAAATAAAATAGCATTCCTCCGACTTTACTATCACTAAATACTCGGATAATAAGACATCTTACAACTTCCTCTGACAAACCAGCTAGAATATATATGATGATGGTTACTTGCAGAGAGAAATACAGATGGAAGTAAAGAAATGGCCGGAATCGGGGAAATAATTTTCTGGTGTGAGGAAAACAGTTTTGCGAAAGTGGCGACGGAGGCAACTAAACTAAACCTTCAAGTTGATGGCTTTGTGTAACCTAGAAAATATTCCTAACTAGGTTTATGCCATACTTTATTCCAACATTTGGAATTCTTTAGGTTGGCATTTGACCCTGAGGACATTTCTGGTCTTATCATGAAAAGATGTGGAATTTTCTTCATGAGATAATGAAGCTATGAAACCGAGATGAAGTTGCTTTCGTGAAAGTTGTCATGACGCTGGAGAAAGTTGTGCTAACTATTAGCAGCCTAGAGGAAGAGGCAAATAAGTGAGGAAATGAGCTATATGGTTGCTTGAGATGGCTTTATCAGGAAAATATCTGGCAGAAACTTAAGGAAAGGATGCAATTTTTAAAAATTAGGGCAATTTGCCATCCACGGTCGTTAGGGGAAAATAAAGTTTGAGAAAGAAACCACAGGCTTTAGTTCCAGTTTTATTTAGAGCATTATTCTTCCCATGCGGAGAATTAAGTTGGTCATAGCAATTACACTAGAAATCGTTAAGACTTTTACGCAAAAATTCTGCACTGCTCTAGCGAATAAACTCAAGAAGCCACTCAACACCTAGATTTTTTTGCAGTTTTAAATTACGTTGCTGAGTTCCTGCGAGAATTGAAAAGGAGCAAGTTGTTAACTTGAAATGTATCAAGTTAGGAAATCGATTAAATTGTTTTACATCCCGTGGAAAATAAAAGTATATTTGAAAATTAAAATGACAGGAAGTGTGATGCATAAGAACGATCCACCTATTTAGCAGCGGAAAACATTAAATAATTATAGCATATTATTAATAATAAAGTCTACAGCTTAATACAGAAGTTCTAATGTTTTTGTTTCCTTAAAAACTTCCAACTTAATTTGTCCTCATTATTTTTTTTCATGATGATAACAATGTTACGGATTCTTTGTTTGAAATTATTTATTATTATTTATTTTACTTTTAGATTTTTAACAAATTCGTTTGGTAGTAGTCCAGCAAACTCAAGGTTGAGAATTAATCTGAGCTGGAAAATTCTAAAGCAAAAGCAGCTCTGGATAGGCTTTTGTAGCAGAAATTAACCATATTTAATAGAATATTCATTTAGACGGAAGGTTCTGATTCCATTTCTTCGAATTCCTTTCATTTTATTATTGCAGTAAAAAACAAAGCAGCAACTAGGAAAGCTGCTAGGAAATTATGAAAATTCCTAGCAGATAATGAAACTCATTAGAGAAAGCTATAGACAAGGAATCGCTTTCGCTCGCTTTCACCATCACAATTCAAGGGTTTAATGGCTGCAAGTGCGAGCATCTTGCTAATAATGAGGAGAGTTTTGGGAACTATGTATAATCTAATGAAAAGAGGATTCCGGAGAGTTTCAGCTTGAAAACAATCACTTTCTTCTTAGGAATCCATTGAAAGAATGCATTCTTGTGTAATCCAAGAGATTTGTCATTCGAAAACAACTCTGAAGTGATATATAGTATCGAACTGAGGAGGAACGTGTGCAGCCTGGTGTAAATGTTTCTGGAAATCGGTAGAAGAGAGTAGGATAAAGTAAAACCCGAGGATATGCTCTATATCTTTACACAGGTGGCCCGATAGGGCATATACTTACAGTCTGTTGGAGACAAGTTAATGAAGAGTAATCACTGAATGCTCTTGCATGAACCCTGGATATCTCGTTGAGTAACAGTGATGATGACAGCAATAACAAACATTGCGAATCCGAAAATCCTGTACATATGAACAATCAATTGTGATACGAGGCAAAATCTGCGAGGATTGAGCTAGTCGAATGCATTTGAATGAAAAGCATTTCAAGGCCCAGCGCTATCATTTAGGACAGGTGATTGATTTTAGTGAATACCTCTTGGAACGTAGAGAATTTGCAAAGAAAAATATACTCCTGTTGTCAGGTGGAACGTGGAACAGGAAGAGAAGATTGATGTCGTTGTAGATTCACGCGAGGGAAAGAGTATCAGATCACAATTCAAATAAGATGATGACAGAGCGGAGATACGTAGATGAAATTCAAAATATTTCCCAACCCAGAGAGAAAGTTTATCCCATTCTATAGTACAAGAGTCGTAACGTATCGTATCCCACTTTACCCAAACCGCAAAGTACATACAATAATCTAGGAGTTTCGAGTTCGAGTAATACATGGAATGTGAATTGGAAAAGATACTTTCTCATAAAGCAGAAATCAAACAGCTGAATGATGGTCACACAAGTTTGGCGGGTGTAGTTCTCTCCGAGTCAGTTGGTGAAAGTTTGCCGCCAAGGGCTTTCACGTACGGAGAAAGATGGTTGAGGAAGAGAAAGTTTTGAGAGAGATAACAAGAAGAACTGAGGGGCATGAGGGATATCATATGGTAACGCTAACTGCTTCAACGAGTCTAACTTGTCCCCATAGTCCCTTCCCGCTCTCTGGTGAAAGTTTTTGAATTTAGCCACTGAACCTCGAAGGATTTTATCTTTTAGGATCAAGCAAACCCCTCATGCGTGCTACATCCAGAGACGAAATAATATATTAAATCTGATGCGTGACAAAGTTAAGCCCAGCTCAGACATTTTAAAGTGAAATCCAAGATAGTTTCCCACTTTCACCAGAGAAAGCACAGATCCGTTACACGCATAGCTGTAGTTCAAACAACAGGGTCACAGCTTTCTCCTTTGATGAAAAATATTATCGTTAGCTAACGGTAGAATCTGTCTACAACGTCACGTTCTTCCGAGACACCAAAATCGCCAACAAGATGTCTGCCTGTTCAACAAACCCACAACAACGTTCAAGTTGTGTTGTAAAAATTTTGAAGCAGAAGCTTAGCTTCACTTACCAGGTTCTATGCATAAGTGAGCACTGTAAAAAGGGTTTTCAGTTTCCCAGCCTTGTAATATTCCCCTGCAAACCCAGTAGCAGTTTATTCCCTCAGGTTCATGAATACAAAACCGAGGGCTAAACTACAAGTGGAAATGCTCATTTGAATGACAGAAATGCTGGAATCTCATGAATACTGCACGAGACAGAAATGTCGTATGTGGTTTTACCCTACAACATGTTACCAAAATAGCACAGAGAACTCAATGCAAATACAAGTAATTGTATATCACAGAATGATGTTAATATTATTCCGAATCCAGTGTTCAGTAGGCGTGCACAAGTCATAAAATACTCAAGACAGAGTCCCACAAAATTCACATGCTAGAATACGATCCACACGCAACGCACTAAAGATGCAGATCATTTTATTTGCGCGTGTGTCACTCACCCGTAAAAATCCAGCATGTGCTTGGAATTTAAATCATAAACAAGAAAATCAAAATGAAGAATATAATAAAGCAGTGAACAGGAAGAAAGCCTTCATTGTTGATGTCAATTCCGCTTAAAATTTCAAGGAGTCAACAAGCTAGTAAATTGGAAAGTGTGAAATTCTGAAAGAATTTTTATGTGAGTACTTTCACTAAGCAAGTTGACTTTTTTAAAGTTCATGGGTAGGTTAGGAAATCCTTTGTATATTCCTGGAAACGAGAGATAATATAACAAGACCTCGAAAAAATATTCAAGCTAGGCTTGAGAATCTACTGTCATGATTCCAGGGCTGCTGGATTTCTTCTATTTCCCTTATTCGCAAGAGTAGTCACATAAAAATGTAGAAGCGCCTAGATTTGCTGAAAGCAGTTCCGGTAAAATTTTATACTTCGAAAACCACTCAAAATTCTACCTGAGTTGAGTTGGAGTGGGGAAGATAGTTAATGCAATGGGTTACCCTCTTTGCGATTTCCTTTACAACAGTCAATATTCCGGTAACAAAGCGGCATAAGTGGAAGAAGAAAACCACGTTGTATTCTTAGAATTCGATAGAATTGATTCTTCTGCCTTTCTCTGTTTTCACCCCGTGTAATCTTTGATGTATGACGGGCTCCATTTCTATTTCAAAATTATGAGAAAAACTATACAAGAGACTCTCAGAGAGATGATAAAATGGAAAGGAGTTGAAAGCAAAATACAAAAGACACACCAATTACTGCAGTTGGAGAAAGCACAGAGTGGAGAAATCAAGAGGCAGAAAGTATTAGCAAATAATGTGTAAGGACATTGATAAAAGCTCAATTCGAGGAACGGAAGCAGCTTTCTGGAACATATCCAAAAATATTGTGTATGCATAATAAAATGGTTTTTAATCCCTCTTCCTCATTGCTTTTTATCTGCTTTTGAAGATTGATAATTTAATTTCTCTTTCAGAATCCTGTTTTCGAGCCATGGTTCCTCAATGCTATCATCGTCATCTACGTCATCCTTGTTGTCACAGGAATCATCTCGAACACGATGGTTTGGCTCGCGGTAAGTCACGTTTTTTTCTAACTTTTTGCATCCTTCCAGTATCTACAAGCTATATATGATTTGTAACTTTCTCCCTACTCTTTCCTGGATCTTCCCTCCTCTCTCCAAATTCTATTCCCATCATCGAGTTACCCTTAATCCCATCATGCGGATGAGAGAAAGTCTCATGTCAACGCTCTATTATAACAATATCTCCTACACTCCTGCTTTCTCCGCTCCAGCTGCAGCTGCTATGCTGTATCCACAGCTTAGATCTTCTTGAAGGGGGCTGGAAAGCTAAAGATTACATACAAAAGAAAGACTTACAGGATGTCGAAAGTTACGTACCCAATAATATTGTAGGTTGCGATGATGAAAGAAAGTGAAGCAGCTTTCACCCCAATGGGTAGTATTAGCTTTCAAAACCCTAGAAGAAGAAGGATTATTGAACCATAAGTTGGTTCCAGATCAGCTTTGATGGTTTTTACGTGAACGAGCTGTGAGGAGACAGCTTTGAGAAATTACACCCAATCTTATTGCATTTATCTTGTTAGGGCAGTTAGGAAGAAAACAAGATGACTCTTTAACTTTTTTGAACCGTATTCTCTTGGTACTACTCGCTCTGCAACGTATGACACGTAGGCGTAGAAATATAGGTCAACAGATATATTTTTCTTTATACAAAAAAATTGCTAAACGAAGAAGAACTAATGGTCATTTTTTTCTCAACAATTTACAGGTCGTCCTAAGGGCTCAAATGCGAACGCCAAGGAATTTTTACGTCGTCAACTTGACTGTCTCGGATATTGCACTTTGTGTCATCTCCATGCCTTTTACACTCGTGAGTCTAAATATCTTATAATAAATACTTGGCACTAGTGCCTCAGCAACTTCCAACGGTGACCCTTACTAAGTGGTAGCATATTAGCTTGGTGCGAAGGGAGAAGCAGTTTCGTTTTCTAGTGCTTTCTCTTTTACAGAACCGGAAGAGAAACTAGAAATTCGGCAAACTTGAGCCACCATATATAGTTTCCAGCCTACGAGTTGTCGAAAGTCGCTTCCTTTCTCCTCTCGTAGCGGGGAAAACTTTAGCAGAATCTTAAGTGGATGGATTTATGTCGAGTCATATCCATTAGGTTTTACTGCAAGTCTTTTTCATCCACACAAGACATTATCTGCGCTGGAAGCTATTGGGGTGAATCCGGGTTCTGCCTCAATGAAGTCATGGAAGAGAGAGATGTGCGAAAAACTAATGACTCTCAGTAGCTATCAGCAAAAGAAAGTTGTATAAATATGTTACTATCATAGTCCATAGCGGGTGAAAAGTCGCAAGTATTCTGGCAAGATGTAGTGAAAACCTAATAGGAGAAAGTAGTTGGAAAATACACGCAGTTGAAGAGTGAGAGACCGCAAGCTACACTGTTCTGATACGAGATCACAAGTATTTAAAACCAATGATATCAACAACAGAATATAAGCATATGAAAGAGGCCAAGCGGGGCGGACAGTGCTGCCAGTGAAATTGCCAACGAGTTTGGCAGATAAGAGAAAGTGCAAAGGGTCGCTGATTGGCTTACATGTTGTAATAATTTCGTTAAATGTCAATGTTGGGAGTTGCGGAAAGAACCCGATATCCGGAGTGGAATAATTGTATTTTTATTACCACCCGCCTCAACCATTTCCGAGACATGTAAAGATCGGAAAAGTTTCTCTCTCTTCAAGCCTGGACTTTCTCCCACTTTCTCTCAAACTTCTTCCCCTCATCTGTTTCCACCAGCTTCTACATTCAAGCCTGCAGCAAAGTTTTCTTTGGAAACCAGAATTTCTCAACTGAATACCTCGTGCATAGTGCATACGCTTATGGCTGGGAAAGAGGAACATTTTTGCAGAATTGATCGCAAGCTAGAACATGGAGAAAGCATAGGACTGAAGAAGGGAACATGGCAGAGAAACTGTGAGACGGGTGGGAATCCATGAAATAAATCCATGTCTCTCCCGAAGATAGTGTCTTTGGTGTGTATTTGCGAGAGAAAGTCGCACACTTGGTGGAAATAAAGGAAGCGACGCATTATATATAAGACCCCAGGCAGACTCAATGTTTTACAGCTCCTGCCAGTAATAAGACAGAGAAAAGATAAAAGTTGACAGAGAAAAGACAGTGAGGGAAACTCTTGTGAGTTGAACTGCTGCAGAATGTAAATGAACTTGCGGGAATTTCAAAGATAAATATAAAACTCAATTACAACGCACGTGGAGGAGGAATAAAATTCGCGGTTTGCAGTATAAAAAACGGTCAGAGGTCCTATGTGGCACGAGAGGAGGTACAAAGGGGTTTTAAAATGACACGGGAAGAAAAAAAGAATACAAGGAGCCACGAAATTCTAGGAAAAGAAGATTGATGAAGAGAAAAGAACTGAGGAAAAAGAAAGCAAGTATTGAAGATGAAAGAGGAATTGCAAGGGACCACGCAGCTAATTGAATTTGGCAATGTAAATTTATACACTTGACGAGGAGAAGGAGAAAGCTCTCCTTAAGTTACACAAACAAGATAAAATCCAAAAGCATTGAGGCTAAGCTGCGCTCGTGCCCGTGCTAGTATGTCTGGACTCGAACCCGCCTCAGTTGTGTGGTTGTGTCAGCAGTAGTACTCGCTCACCCAACCCGTGAATCGTGCCCCGTTAAACAATTACACGCCCGGCGTTTGCAATTCTGAATTCCGCCAAGAATATCTGCAAACTTGGAGGCACAGAGTGAAAGTAGCCGGCTCCAAGATTTTCCCAATGTTTGCTCAGAAATGTATATGAAAGTGGTTTTCGCCCCGGATTTAAGCTATATGAAAATTATTCTTAAGGTCCAAGGTCCAGACAATCCATTCTGAGCTTTCATATAACTTCATGGTACACGGAAATATGGGGAGCAATATTTCAGTTTAACATTATTATATTTCTTCAGAATAGAATGCATTGCATACACAGAAGCGGTGATTCCCTATAAGAAGATTAAGAATATATGTATAATAAAACGCATCCCTTGTCATATACGTACATAGCCCGAATGAGCTGGTGAGTGTGGATAATTTAGTGAGAAATTTTCACACAACTCGGATTTTATGAGCCGCAATTACCCGAGGCGAGAAATGTTTCAAGAAATTACTTCCCCAGATTTCCTCAAACTCACTCAACAGCTTTCACTCCAGCCCCTCCCCTTTCTCTTCTTTTCCGCTCTAATGAACGTGAATAGATTGAGCTTGGGTTCGGGTGAAAGCGAGCATAGAGTGAAAGCGCAGACGAAGGAGAGAGTGTATAAACGAAGTAGAATAGTTTTACCTCTAGCTGCTTTCCAATTGGGAAAAAAATGTGGGGCGTTGGAGACAGAAAAGATTGGAATTATTATCCATTGAAATATTTTAGATGGGATTTCTTTTTTATCGGATAAAGAACTTTCTCCAACTCGTACACCGTTTGTCTTTTATTCTGCGAGGCGTCCTCGCGCACTTCTACTAAAGTGATGATGGAAAAGTAATTATTCTGTCTTCCCTTCCCTCTTTTTCAGATACATTTCATCCAAATGGAATGGAACTTTGGGCTTGTCCTCTGCAAGCTCGTACCAGTGGTACAAGGAACAAATATTTTCGTGTCAACCGGAACCATCATGGCCATCGCTCTGGATCGATACCTCACAATTGTACGAAACTATGGGCCAGCTCAAGATAAATACCGTGTCCTACTCGCCATTGCTCTTATCTGGATTGTCTCATGTTTATTAACCTGTCCCATCATTTTCTACCAAACTCTAGAAGAGGTAAGGGGAAAAAAGCTCAACCCTGTAATGCATATGGCCCTTACACAGATATTTCTTATTCTTATCTATTCTCCAGCCCCGCTAATTCCTACCATGTCTGTCCTCTATTTCTTCTCCGATTGTGCTTTAGCCCTCAAGCTTATAAACTATAGTATTTCTTCGTACTAATTACTCCCTCGGCATGAATAGTGAAAGCAAGCCCCGGGTAAATTACCCCCGCGTTGATTTGTACCCGGATCGAACCTTTCTCTTTGATAACATTTCCTCTCGCTGGTTTGATGCAGCTGCCCGGAAACAGAGCTGTTCAATTTATGCTACTTCAGTTGTAACGCATCGGTTTTCCTGGGCAGAAGAAGCTAAAACTGGAATTAGCTTGGAAAGTGTAGAATTTCTCCCTAAGGCTTTTTCGCACAGCTCAAGTTTTAAGCTTTGGAATTTTAACCGGCAACTTCCTCAATCTCCAACGCAGATAACATGAGTTTCCACTCCCGGAAACTTAGAGAAAGTCATTCAAAGCTAGAACAAATTCTCACTTCCGGCTCATCTTCCCGATAATTCCCAATCCTCGTCTCCGCCCGCCGGCCCGCCCAACAGATCCACAAGCTTTCCAATGACATGACATCATTTCAACATTCAAGTCTATCCTCTTCTCCAACAAGTGCTAACGATCCCCATCATACTATAACTTTACGAGTCTCCCTATTCGTTCCACTTATATTTACTAGCTGCAGCTGCTTCTCTCTATCTAGTGCATACACTGGAACCGCTAAGTCTAATCCCCGACCCTGGTAACATCCGCCTGATTTTGTCATCAAACATCTCTCTGATGTTTATAATAATCCCCCCTAGTTTCTCGGGTAGCCAGGGATGGCACAGCCTTTAGAAATATTTTTTCTTGTCTGCTTCTACTCCCACACACGGTATGGTATTTTTGTATTCAGGTCAGTTATATCCTAGAATCGTGGCCAGTGTATGGTAAACGCTCGCCCTTGAAATCCGTTTTATTAAATCTTGACCAAACACAACCCGCATCTTCTGCGAAGAAAACTTGCAGCAGTAAACAAACAAGATATGCTTCCAAACTTAAGAATTAAACTACTAGTCAAAGAGAACTAAGGAGAGGAATCTGTCAAATGCAAGCAGCCACAAGCATAGGGGGTCTATAAAACCGCGGATGGACCGGAGTTGTGCTCCACTAACCCTGCCGGGTAGCAGATCACGGACGCCGTGATGCTTGCGATAGTAAAATGTTATTTGATCTTCTAGCAAACATGTATTTGGTATTAGCTTTTAACATTCGCCAAATAATTTCAGAGTTTGTGGCAATGTATACATATGCACTATTCACTGTTAGCGCGTAGGAGGAGGATGCATGGTTATGAGTTGTGAGAAAATACTAAAAGTCAGTGCAGTGGAAAACTGTTGGGTTTGCTTCCAGGCTCAGGGTTTAGCTTCAGATTTAATAGTCAATGTCAAACTCTTTGTGAAAATCATTAAAGGACGTGGGATTAGAGGTTCAGGGTCTGGAAGACTGTGATTCAATCGCTCAATCAAATTATAATGTTGATCCAGGTAGCTTTGGATGCATATGGGGTAGGGTACAAGGTTGACAAGATCATGCATATTTGACGATATAATCATTATTGCAGTCGAACATGCTACGATATTAAGATAGCTACAGGGCTGCCGGGAAAAATTGTACCAGCTTGCTTGTGAGCTGATAGCCGTAAGCTTGATAGCAAGGCTAGCAAATCAATGGTCCAAGAGGCTGGTAAAAATATTTTACATGTAGCTAAATTCCAAAATCACAGGTATAGGAAGGAGCAAGGCATTTGACTTTGAAGGTCCAAGGACGCCTGAGATGGTACATATGTTTTTACTATTATGGTTTCACAGACTACAAAGAAATATGTATGATGTCACAACGAAATCTTAGATAAAAGAGCATTTTGTTTGTCCTTATAGAGTTTGTTAGGATTGCACTACACCTCACCACATATAAGAGAATCGTATCCTGCAAAATATGATTGCATGAATGTATTTTCACTACATTTAGCAGTTTTTCTTCAGAAATAAGCTATAAATAATGTTCGTGCTTTCGTGCAAATGGGCGCAAATAAAGATATTTTACCTTGTAAACGAGCTTTGAAATTACTGGTAATTATATTTACAAATCTGGATTTTCCTTAATTTCAAACACGGTGTATTATTATTCAGGAAGTAACATATTTTTTTCAAACCCGGCAAGAGTTTGGTCGCGATTTTTCGCAAATTGGCATTATTGATCATTTTCAATGCAAGTGCAAATGATCAGTTATGCCGAATATAATATACGGAAAACGAAATCCAGCAGCCCCAACACGAAAGATTATTTAATACTTAAAGTAACAAGTTAGCGGAATCCATTTTAGTTTATCTTTCTTCCATTGGGCAAAACTTTGGATTGGCGGCAAAACTTTTCTTACAGCTGTCGTATTTTAGTTATAGTTTTTCTTTTATTATAGTTTATAACATCCTTTTTGTTTAACACAAATATAGTAGAAAAATTGTAGCAAGTTTATACGGTAGTAAAATGGCGATTAGTTTTCATATGACAGAGAAAGAAATATGTGGAGAAAGTTATTGCATTCTTAAAAATTCATCATAGCCTCACACCCTTATTACAGCAAAGGAGGTGCATGCAATAAAGGCGAAAGGTGTACTTTAAGATGGGGATTTCTATGACGAATGACTCTCATATTGAACTCAAAACTACCAACCTCACAGCCTCCGCGTTCCCGCAAGCCAGGCTCACAAGTGTGTGGCTCTGGTTTCCTACTTGAATAACCCACTTTGAATTGTCTGCTGAATTGCTGATAAAGTGTCCGCCGTCAGCCGCTGTGTCTGCATTACCACAGATAATACTTTATGCAAAATGAATAAGGTGGGCAAGAGAGATGAAAAATTGAGGAAAGTCTCCAACCTCACTTTCACATACTTTCTCTCCTCTGAATAAAGCTTGGATATTTGCACAAGCACGGAGGAAATGGTAGCCAGCAGCAGATAGTTTACGTATTGAGGAGGAGAATAAAGGGCGGTTGATATATGAGCTCTCCTTCTTCAACCTCTAATCGTTTTCTCCATTCTCTGCCTCTCATTTATTATCAATGCAGAAAAAGATTTATTACGTGTGAAAAAGGACGCGTACACCTTTTATTATTATTCATTCTTCTTCTCCCGCCCCTCTTTTATATAAAAACCTGTTTAATACTTTTGGATATGGATGAGACGGAAGGAATATATTCAAGGAACATAATGTACAAGCCATTGGTCGCTCCCATCCTCTGATCACGTTTCCCAAATTAATCGCTCTAGTTCCAGAATCCAAGACAATTTTTCAACTTCACTTGCCTCAAATACCGTGTGGTTCCCTCCCTTGCTTCCATGGTGTCAGAAGACAATCCATAATCTTTGGCTGCAGGCAGGACCAAGTGAGCAAGCTCAACTTACGTATTCTACGATCACACACATGCAAGTTGATCCTATTCAGTGCGCTCTTTTGGGATAAACAGGAACACGTCTTGTTATTTCTTGCCTGCATTATTTAGTATTGGACACTACTAAACTAATAGGCATGCTGTTAAGTTACTCGAAAAGAAACATGTTCCTAACAGGACTAAATAGCTCGCCATCTATGAACCGCGATGTCTCCTGCAGAAGCTGAAGTGCAGCAGCTGCTGATGCAAAATGAAAAAAGTTATCGCACAAGTTTAATACACTTTGCAAAACGTTTTACCACCTCCTCCTAGTCAATTACCCGCTTGTTTACTTGACCACGGTGAAGTGTCTTCACTAATGGATCCGGCAAAGAGAGTGAGAGAAGGCAGTACATAACAACATTAACGGAGATGCAGAGGTAGACTTTATAAGCTTTCTGTAAAATAGCAACCACGGCGGAAGAGGCTGAGGAAAAGAGTTGTGGTGTTTAACGGTCATGAACCTGAGCTCATAAATTATTACTTGCAATAAACACAAGAGCACACTAGGGTTATGACGTAGTTTTTTTAATAAAACGCTGGTCTGAAGGCCTCCGGCAAAAAAAGCCAACTTCCGCATTGACTTTGGTGCATTGTCCACAATTCATAATCAACTATCTGGAAATACAAAAAGTAGGGGGAAAGATTGTTAGCATACATAGGATTGTTTATTTAAGTATGCAGATTCAAGTCAAGAAGACAATCTCAAGAGGAACAAACATTCTTTCTTTTAATAATAAACATTATTCACTGATAAAAATCGGGTAGACAGAAACTTTCCGATTTCTGCTATTTTAGTTGCTCAGAATGAAGGATGAATAAGATGCCATGGGCAAAATACAATATCATATAATGAATAGCGATTGCAGAAGCAGGCCGGAAATTATCATATCAAGTATGCTCAATAGCGTATAAATGAAATGAATAAAATCTTTGTCTTTTATAGCCTTCGAAGGGGTATTAAAGATGAAAAGAGGATGAAGAAGAAATCTGAATATCCTGTATATTTTAGTCACGCTTAGCAAACTAACGAAGCTAATTACCGGCGAAACTAAATATTTGACAAGATTTTGTATGTGTATCATCAATCATGAATGATGATCAAAGACTGTATGTTTCTCTATAGATTTTTTTCTTGGAAAATATTAATCGGGTCTTTTTTAAAAAAACTATATTTCGGTATCTTCCCATCTGGATTTGGCTTTCTTTGTTCGTTTAATCATGACGTGAGCATATTTTGGTCTTACAAAAAATCAGAAATAACATCCTCATAATTCATGTACGGTGAAAGCGCTGAATTCCAAGAATTTCACAAAATAAATCCAGGTTGACTTTTCAGCATCGACTTTTATAGAGTATCTTGTGCTCAAGCTAGCTTTTGAAATTCAAGGACAACGTCTACTTCATTCAAAATGACATCTTTTGTCGTGGGCAGCATCTGAGTCTCGGCTTTCACCTGTTTGGCTAGTCAAATAAGAAGGCGGTGGTACAGCCCACGGCATTAATGTCCATGTCAATTATAACGAACAATTCCAAGCAGTATTTTTAGATTCTAAAGCGCGGTAATATATACCGTAAATTCACCTTGGCTTTGACAAATTTATTTAAACAGAAAGAGTTTTCTAAACAGAAACCATCGGGAACAATATACAAGATATAAAGAGAGGATAAAAGAAGTTTTCAAGAATAAACAATGTGTAAAAAGGTTTGCTGATCCGTTGTACAAGCAATAGGATTATAGGAAGCGAGGTGAGGCGCTAGTTGAAGGAATTTTTATTTCCTTTTGATCGTGAAGAAGATTAGTTAAAAAATACACGCAGTCACAACAACTTGCAGTCTATAGAAAATAGCAAAAGGAGCTGGGATTAGTCTGGAATATGATTCCAACTGCTCGAGTGTAAATAGCATTAGGATATTTTGAGTAACATTAAAGAACTTTTCAGAGGTTTTTTAGGTAGAAGAAAATGCAAAGTGCTATAGCTATCTGAGATGATAGAAAGCGAGCGAGTTAGCCCTTAGGCGCAAACGTGGTCACAAGCTTAACGCACAAGACTTGCATTAAAATTTAAAAGAACCCAACAACTGGAACAAACACAGGACTCTTTGAAGCACCGAGGCCAGGAGCAAAGGCAAATAGTAGGGTTAGGCATATAATAGAAGTGTATACCTAAAGAGTATTCTTCTATTCGTAGACCTTCAGAAACCCTCCAAGTAAAAGTAGAAAAAATTGCGGATGATGGGATGATGGAAAATTGAGAGAAAGCTTGAAAGAAATCTGGTAGGAGGAACTTTTGTGTCCTGGAAAAGGGAAGAGGAAAGCTCCTCGGGAATAATGCAAATCCGACAAACTGTCATCTTCTCAAATCCCCTTCCATCCGTTGATTCCTCTTGACTTGGGTATAATATTAAACGAAATGTTAAATGACAGCTCCTAGATTCAGCAAAATTGAGCGAAAGTATATAAGACTTAAACTGTGACAGGATGAGAACAAGTGAAAATTAGCTATAGCTTTCATATTCTTGAGTGAATTATTGCAAAGGTTTGGGAGCAAGGAGCAAAATGAAATACAAAGTGTAAAATCAGCTAAAAGTAATTTTTAAAAATTCATCTACAGCTATTATCATCTGGAACTGCTAAAAGTCCTTGCACACATACTGGTCTAGAATGGGAGAAAGTCGGAGAAAGTACCAATAGTTGTGAGGAGAAAATGTGAATATAAGATCGCTAGACAAAAAGCACCTAAATTCATTTCAAGCGTGCACTGAGTTAGAATGTTTCCTAGTCAAATGTATGAGAGTTGCATATAAAATTATGATTAGGGGGAAATAATAGCTTACTTAAATGCATATGCAGGGTTTCCCTATGTTTATAGCATACCAGAATATGGCAATCTAATAGGAATAATCAGCTACAGTAGGCCATGTACGGTCGTAAGGCATGTCTGTCGCTGCATGACTTTCACCTTGGAGAAAGTCAAATTTAAATATAGGTCTCGTGTATGCTGTAGGCGGGGAAATTTAATGAGACTTGGAGGTAGAAATTAAAAGGATTTTTTTCAAAGAAGATATAGTCCGTCAAGCTCCCGTAACCGTTCAACCACAAGTTGCACAGCCCAAGAGCAAGGTGAAAGTAGAGGTCTTTCTAGGCAACCCTTGTTTGCCAAAGACAAGGACGAGTTACACAAGGTTCTCTAAAGATGAAAAGAAATTTTACATTCCCCAGTTGCATACGACCTTACCGGCGTGCTTGGAAGCGTGAGGAGAAAGCATCTGGCTGGTACTTTGATGCAGAAACGGGAGCTTAGAAGCGGAGAAAAAGTAATTTCAAGTAAGAAGTTAATCCAAAGGGACATCTTATGGCAGAGACAAGACGTCGAGTCCAATACATTACAAGGAGAACACGGGTATTAGACTAACGGAGTCTTCTTGCAAAATACACAGAGAAAGTCCTAGTGTGTGAGGCACATTTCAATAAAAGCTAGCAATGCTGCATTGCTCACTTGCACACAGCGACACAGCATTACACTATGACGTACATTACCAGCAGAAAATAAAAACGCTAAAAGAAGGTACTGCGTTCCGGAATCCGATAAGCTCAACCATCATTCTATTACCCGGGTAGAAAGAAATCCTAAGGGTAGAGTATAGAGAGCACATTTGTATGACATTCAATTACCTTGGAGACGGAGAAAGCTTCAATGGTGTCAATCCCCTTTGGAATAGTGACAGACATGAATGGAATATATTGCAAAACAGATAATGTACCTCTGGATCCTTGGAAAAGATGGGACGTAATGGCATGATAATAATAATAATATGAAATTGATATTTTGATGGATTCCAGGAAACATTCGGGGAAGGAGTAAAATTCAGCCACTGTATAGAAAAGTGGCCCTCGCCATCCCTCCGGGCTCTCTACACATTCGGTCTCTTATTTTTTCAAGTAGTCATCCCCATTTCTGTGTTGGCAAGTGTTCATTTCGCAATAGCCAACCATCTTCGAGCTCACACGATAACAATAGTGCATGGAGGTGAGGGGAAGGGGAAGGGCGGACGAGGCGCAAAGAGATCCCTCCTCAGGTACAGACGGAAGAAGAATTCCCATAAACGTCTCAATGAAAGCAACGTAATGATGCTTCAAGCCGGTGAAAGCGGTAAATGTAGCGGCGGTGGTGACAACATCAGCACGCAGTCCACGTTGTACAACATACCCCTGAGAAACGAGAAATATTCCCCACTCGGATCACATCTCAGCTTCAATAGTTCTGTAGGCCCGCTTGGTGATAATGAAAGCAGCGGAGAAAGTAAAAATGGAGGTGAGAAGATATGCTACGATTCCATTGGATCTCAAGACTCAAACGCCCTCCACAACAACGGGACCACCAACATCTCCAAGGGGGATGAAACAACCTTGAAAGAGGAGGATAATAATGCACGGAACATTGGAGAAAGTCGTGTTGTCGAATGGGGGATTCATGAAGAATCACCTCGTAACCCGATTAAGTCCCAAGCGCAATCACAGCCAAGGACACCGCTCAATGTCAAGTTCAAATCAAATATTGGAGTTTGCATTACTTTTCAAGAATTTTGCCAACTGTCCACCGAGAAGAAAGCAGCTCACAATAATAAACAGAGGGAATTGAATGACCTCGGAGGATCATGTAACCACGGAGGGAGTGGCGGCTGCGATGGAATTGATAATATCGGGATGAATATCAGCATTGGGAACAAATCAGAAAATCATCAGGATAGCAGTAGCAACAACGGTCCACTAGAAACAGCGACCATGATGACAAACAGAACAAACTCCTCGTCATCATCATCATCGCCAATTGTGGAGAAAGTGAAAGCAGGGACTGGAGAGAGTAAGACGAGTGGAAAAAATAATGATGGCAAAGAGTCCACCACGAACACGGGATTAAGGAGGAGGGAAAAAGAAAATCCTGGGAGTTTGCCCCACGCTGAGAGTCCAGGCTCAAGGAAATTCATTGTAAGTCAGAGCCATGCCTCACTTTCTCCACCGTCTCCTAGTCCCGCCGAGGGGAATACAATATGCTGTGGTCACCAAATGACAGCAAGTGTAGTAGACCCTAAATCTTCCGTTGTTACCACAACATCCAAAATCCCTCCCACTGCTACCGCCACCAAAAGAACCAAGAAAGAATTAGCTAGAAATAGGAGAACAACCATGATTCTTCTCTCTGTCGCAGTCACTTACACCATCTCATGGCTTCCATGGCATCTTCTCACCCTATTTGCGGACCTCAACCCTAATTATACAAACACTAACATCCTCTATACCCATATCGCCATCTGCCATATTATCGCCATGACCTCCGCCCTCACTAATGCTGTACTCTACGGCTGGCTCAACACTAATCTCAGAAGGGAACTAATTAAGGTAACTTTTTCACATCCACTTTCACTTTTCCTCAACAACATATCACATTTCAAAGCTACTGCGTTGTGAAGAACCCACTTTCACCCCAACGGACGAACGGCGCGGAGAAAGAGGATAGAAACCCTAGGAGAAAGCGCACAGCGTATCTTGCTTAGGATCTGCTTTCACTCTCCGGTCGTAAGGTTACTGACATCGGGCAGCCTGTGTTATGCTCAGAGTGAAAGTTTGCAACTTCATTCGCCTTTGGGTATAGAGATAGATGGGACATAGTGTGTCTCATATATCTTTTGCTTATTCATCACCAACAAATTAATTATAAACTTTTTAATTCTTCCACAACTTTCCAACTATCCTTTTGAGATGCTGTTTGAGGAGATGGAGTTTCCGGGGCGTAATCGGAATCAAGCAGCTTTCACCCTAGTCTCAAACTTCACTTTTACTATTGGCAGTCCTAGTTACCAGTTACTTCTAATTAGTTCCCTGGAACTCCACTCAAGTGTTATTACACTAAAGTAGCGATACATTTTGTAGATAATTGAATGGTTTTTGCAAAGTGAGACAGAATTATTAGCTTCTCGATATGGCGCAAACCTTTGATACATTTACCGAGAGCCATAGCATTCCTTGAAATAGGTTTTAGTCCAAGAACCTATTAGAACTAGACTCGCAGATAATCCAAAGTTCCCTACCTGCTGTTAGCATATTGTAAGAATTTTAACTAGATTTTTTTCAAAATGTCATCGTCTTTCATTATTCTCCCTGGTTACGTATTCAGGTTTCCGAGAATCATGCATGAATGAAATTTGATTCTATTCACATTTTCTTCTATCTCTTTACAGATGTTCTTCAGCTGGGCTAAGAGATGAAGTGTGGGTGGAGTATGAATGAAGAAGGATATAATGGAAAGATTATTAGCTTCCAGTTTCCTATAGCTACATAATCCCAGTGAACTTTTTGTAAACACCTTATTACTACCGAGTTGAGTGGGATAATGATGAATTCTCTACCTCATATTTCTTCCCTTCTGGAGTCCTTCTAAGCTATTTCCCTACTGTTGTGATAACTAAACTGGCTCTATTTGCTTCTCAAATACTTAATCAGTTACCTGAATCTTATGTATGAGTACATACGCCTACGTCCGTTTTCTGGGAACACCCAATCGCCCGCTACCGTTTCGCCGGCTAATCCTTGATTTTTTTTTCAATCTGGATACATACACTTTCCGTCAAAACTTGATCTGGTAAGCACAAGAAGAAGCTAATAAATATTTACCTGGATGATATCTGTGTATTTATTTTATAGTCCAGATTCTAAAGTGTAACTGTACTTTCCTAAGACTCATTTCTAATAATCTTTCTCCTTTTGTATTATGATTTCGCAAGCTGGGACTGAAGAAACTTCCAAAGAAGATAACCAATCCTCTAAGATTGCGATTATGGTTTAGGGTGTGTGGCGTGCGACGTGGGTAGCCCAAAGAAGGAAACAATTTATAGGTAATATTATGAAATACATAAATGCATACTGTGTAAACGTTTTTATGCAAAAGTTATATAAACAGCTTGGAGCAAAAACTATATATTATTTTACACTAATAAAATAAACAGAGCTTAAACCAATTTATAAAACAATATACGGCATATCTATACAGAGTATTTTATGTGTGCTCCTCCTCAAAAGTTAATGAAACAATATTTACTATTAATGTAATATTATATTTATATTAGAAAACAAAATAAAAATAAATCCAGCCAAACTGTTACCTGAGATATGAATATGAATGTATTTTTGATTATACTTGTGCTAATTTAATTTTAAGACCCTGTAGGATGCTACGGTTCATAATGTAGGCAAAGGAGAGAGATGCTGGGGACAGTTAACTACGGATTAGGTAAAACATTCTTCAATGCTGGCATTCATTCTACGAAATCTGAGTAAATCGTGATGCAAAGATCTCAGTTTTAGGCCGCTGCTATAAACAAGTCTAGAATTACGTGAAAATCTGCGCTCTTGTTTGGATATTTTAGCGAAGCTGGGAAGCCGAGCTTTCTAGAAGGATTGAGGGAAATCAATTTCAGGGATTAATCTCTGAAACCACTGATATGTACGAGGAGGAGACGTGTAATCTGGCTTTTAATCCCCAATGTCACTCATACCTTACATACTTAATCATTTTCCTGATATCATTTTTAATCACCTGCAGAACTTGTCATCTACGGTTTAATAACTTGACTTAATAGTTGCTACGTAGTTTTGCACAATGCTTGTGTGTGGGTCATTTCTTGGTTGCTCTTAAGAAGTAAATTTGGAGTCGAGATCAGGTACAACGACGAAAATGGGCTGCAGTTTTCTTGTAGGAATCTTGCTGTGCACAGCCTTCTTTTACGTGGATGGTGCTACAGATTCAGGAACAAATTTTAAAGAGTATGGATTTTTCAAGGCTATTCAAAGATAATAGTGGTCCGACAAGATGGAGCTACGCATGGCTACTACTTCAGTGACCTGAACGTAAGTCTGTCTGGTAAAAATGTGTGCATTTAATTACATCTCATGCATCGTTACAGAAACTAAAGCAAGGAAATTTAGTTGTACTAAAGATCTACAGCCTCTGGATATCAGAGACCAACGTTATTTTGTATGCGTCAAGAACAGCAAAAATTGTACATTGCAGGTTACATGGAACACCGCTTATGAATCCTGCAAACAATCTGGCCTCAAGTTACTCACTGTGAAATCAGAAGAAAAATACTACGAAGTTCAGGATTTATTTCGAAATAGCGACAGGCTTGGAGTAGAGCATTGGTTGAATCTTGTTGAGAATGGGGGATGGAGATGGAACGACGGCGAGGCTGCAAACTTTACAAACTTTAATGTCACTTGGGTGCCTGCGCGGCGCGCCACCGAAGGAAACTACTGGACGACTTACTCTTATGACGAGGGGGCGCAGGTATTGCCTTTCGTCTGTGAAGATGATGGGCCTTCCTCTGAATTAGGATTCATGTTACGGAAACCAAAGAATGAACAACTACGAGCAGATAATGCTCCGCGCTACACGATTGATGATTACTTAAAAGTATCTGGAACTCGGGACGATGGGTCGGAATTTGCATATTATTTAAGCTATTATCAAGTAAGGGACCGTTATTACCCTGTCTTGACTGATCTTTTGGCGTGAGGCCTTGTGATGGTTTTTGCATACTTCCAAAGGCCTCAAGTTTGAATTCTGCTTTTACAGACAACTTATATCGGTGTACCCATACACTGCGGTAGCATCGGTATGAAAGCTCTGATGATCAAAAGCAAGGAAAAACAGCTGGAAGTAAGAACTGTTTTCGATTCCATTCCTGAACGTTGGTTCCGATGGATAGGCTTGGAAAATGAATGGGTTTGGGCCGATAACGAGGAAGTCATGGAGTTTTCCATGGTTCGCGGTGGATACTTTTTTGACGCTATACCTGCGCTAATATACCCGGATTACATGTGGTCAATTTACAACGGATCGCCAGAGCGTAATCTTCAAATGCATTATGTTTGTGAACCTATGGATCAATAAAAGCTATGGTTAATATGTAGCCTGTCAACTTTGAATAAACTAGAACTTTTCTTAGTTGGAGCCAAAATCAAGGATTAAAATTAATCCATATATAAAATTATATAAAATATATAAAAAGACCAAAGATCTGTATGCGTGGATAACATCAGGACGATTAGGCTATGTATTACACTCGGAATCGACCTATTGGAAGGTATTCTGCGACATGACTCGAACAATTCATTAAAAAATTATCATAGATTACGAGATCATACGAGCACTTATTCCCGTCTATCAGGTATACCAGCTAATTCTGCCTCGTGACCTTCATCACTCAGCATATGAACACTCGTGAATAAGACTTTTATGCAGAGAAATTCTGTGGATTTAAGAAACTGTGGGTGCCAAGCTTTGTGTTGAAAATAGTCTACTATGTTAAATTTTTCGTTAAAAATGTACAAATTCCTGCTAGGTTTTGTTTGCTTTGGTGGCGGTTTCTACTGCAGATGAAGAATTAAGATTCACGGCTTCAAAAGCAGACCAAGGTTATCAAGAATATCCTGTGATTCGAGCTGATGGATCCATTTACAAATACTATTTGAATCAAGCTCGAGTAAACGTAAGCTTAAACGTGCCTCAATCTGATTCTGCTAGGCGATGCTGCTGATACATAGCAGGAATATTTTAGTGTACTTGTTGTACAGGTGTGATGTGACTGCAATATTCACAGGTTCCTTGGCTTACAGCTATAAGTAATTGCAAAGCGTCAGGACTACAACTACTAACTGTGAAAACACAAGAAAAATACCAAGAAGTTTTAGCTTTTTTCCAAGACCAAAATCTGTCGGGAGACTACTGGCTAAATTTAAAACACGCTGGATGGAAGTGGCACGATGGTCAACCCTTGGATTATGCCAACTTTCAGCAATCAGATATTGCTGCTACTGGAATGACGAATGGAAGCCAGTGGTCCTGGTCATTCCTTCCAACAGTTGGACCATACTGGAAAGCTCCTTATATTTGTGAGGAGGGACCTCCTGCGGGGGAAGAAAGCACTACATCTTCGTCGGTGTTAGGTTCTAAAATAGTTACTTCCTTGTATGATTCTGCTAATGCCATTTACGAATACTACGTCGGTAACGAAACAGTAAGTTAACTTGTGAAAATTTTTCATCATTGACCGAATTGCTTGGTTTGACACAGTACTCCAAGCATAGCCTAGTAGACAATTCTTAGTTTCCAACCGTAAAACAGACTGAATTGAATTGCATCATTGACTTATGCTGCAGCCATCGTTGAAACTAAAAATAATTTATTCTACGGGTTTTTATTTGTCATTTTTCAGATTGTATACGGTCAGTTTTACTCGAAATGCGATGAAATAGGAATGAAACCGCTAACAATTAAAAGCATGGAAAAACAGGAAGAAGTGGACCTTCTTATGTTAGAAGCTGGAGAAACGTACTCCTGGTTGAGCTTAGAGGGTCAGTGGCTTTGGGCGGATGATGACCAGCCTGCGGAGCAGTTTTATTTCCAAGGGTTTTACGATATAAAATTTACAGTTCTTCAGTTTCTTGGAAATGGAAACGAGTATGTTTGGATTTATGTTATTGATCCTGATAGGGATCAAATCTATATTTGTGAGGAATTAGTAGAATAGTTACAGAAAAATTCAATTATGTCTTGTAACGAAACAAAGTGGAGATTGTTCGCATAATTATCGCGAAAAAAAACTTAAATTTCTTTAAGAAAACCGATATGAACTTTTTCACATCAGCATTATAATCATGTCTACGCTCTGTTTTGCAACAATTTGAAATAAGTACATGCATTTATATAGTAACAGATGGTTCTCGATCAAAGAACACGGAAATGTTTGTATGTTTCCCACAAAACTTAAGGTTGCCATGGAATTTTAAATTTTTCTCTCACTTTTCTCTACAACATACAAACACTGCCAATATTATACATAATTATATAGCCTTCTTTAATTCAATGAATTTTGCAAGACTCTATAATAAATATTGAGTACATTTCACTACTGACAGTGCGTAATCATTTTCCACGAACTTTCTCCAATTTGCCTCGCCATCTAGTTTTACAGTCAGGTGTTTCGACAACACTTCCTTCCAAATTTGGATCTGGGCATTTCCTTCCTGATATGATATTGCAAATAATTGCGTACAGTGACACCATTTCGTAACCATTACTTCATCAGGACATTTTGCAAGCAACCTGACTTAGGTTGTAAACCACAGTTTTCCTAAACCACAATAGCCGATCCTTCATTCAGTTCATTAGATCATTTTTAGCCACGCTTCTTCATCCATTCCTAGACAAAAATACTAGCTTCAATTTCCCCTTATTAGCAAACATGTATGATTTCACACGGTTCGGCAATGGGAAATACAGAGCTTTCATCATAACAGCGGACATTCATGTTAAATCTACAAAATCAGAGCGTACACGTGTTAGTGAGCTCAGGATGACAACTTCGACTAGAGTACTTGTTTTTTTTAAAATAGCGCTAAGTTGCGCGTTTAATTTATTGAGTGATATCGTTTTCGTATATTTACATTATCCGTACAGATTGCAAATGTTCTACAGATTTAGGATTATGGAATTTCCTTGAATTTGGTATAGAAATTTTAGATCGCTCCTAGACTTTAGACGCTATTAGACTTTGGTTGGTTTCTTGGATGCATATGATATTAGGATTGTAAACATTAATAGATTGCCGTAATGCACTTTGTTTCTTTAAGTTAATAAGACTTTTTATGTTCAGCGATTGGATTATCATGCTGTAGGTAGATAACACTCACACAACGTTTGGATATTACGAATTTTCGTCCTTAAGTTTTCTTCATTGACTGGAATAATGTTTTTGAGCTCATCTAGCATGTTTGTGATAGGTTCAAGCTTGAGTCGGAATTCGGGGGTAATAAGCTTGGCAAGATTTGTTGGACAATTATGCTTGGCTTAGAGTACTTGGCTGAAAGAAACAGTTGGTCATTAGCCTTGAAGCATCACTAAGTTTGACTTAGGCAAATTGTTTTTCGAATACAACTTGAATGCACGCTGCATATTTTTAAAGAGAATCATTTTAACTTGATTTTGAAAATAGTGACAAACAGTGCATATTTTTAATTTTATAACTAAATTCAGTCAGCTACTATCATGGCTTGGAAACTTCTCCTTTGTCTTTTGGGTAAGTATATGCAATAATAAAGTTTAAATTTCAATGTAAAGCCAGGAAACTAAGTTACAAACAGGTCTACATTAATAGTCTTCAGTGGTCAGTAGCAAGTGCCATGCCAAAAGAATACTATGATAAAATCCTAGTTATTTTGGGGAGGCAAAACTGTTTTCCTGGGGTAACCTCTAAAATAATTCATGCATCTTTTGTAACCCATTCCAGGTAAGAACAGTTAACTCAGACTTGGCAAATCATGACTAACTTGACGTTTCTTTGTATCATTTTCAGTTATTTGCCTTGCAAGTTTGACGGTGAGGGCAATGCCTCGACTTAATGACAGTGAGATGAGAAATATCCTTGGGAGCTGGGAAAGCGATTATCCTTCTGTATCTTCGTCTGAATACGACGATAACGAAATTGATCCGTTCAGTTTTGGATGGAGAAGTAATGCTTCTTGCAAATTGATTGTTTTCAAAACTTCCCGAGTCATTGCTTCAGTTTTAAATTTTTTTAACGTTTGGCTTTACGGTTTTGCAGGTAACGGAAAGAAAAGAACAAAGAACAATGTCAGTTTAAAAACCCAGCCAAGATTTGGAGGGTAATTTCAGACAATTGGAAGAAATGAAGCCGTCAAGGGTATGCCGGCCGGGTGCATGTACAAAATTAGCTTCCTTGGTTACTAATAGTGCTATATATTTAAAGTATATAGTATATAGAATATATAATATAATTATAAAAGGGAGCTTCATTTGGCAAAAGTTAATCACATATATTTCCAACACCACTTCATTTAATGTGAATTCTACTCTCTATCTGCTGTTTAGCCATGCAATCAGGAATCTAAATGCTTCTAAATCCTATAGAGAGGATAATTGATCCTATGCACACACTTATCTAAAATAATCCTCTAGGAAATTGCTGATAAGCTGGAAAGTTTGTTATGTTGAGCTTGCTGGATTTATAAAGTTGTTCCTTAATCCTCCTTTGCTACTGCGGAGTCGTTCATTGATGTTTAGATTAAATCAAGTTTATAAAAAATATATGCTGCTAATACTGTGTAACTTATTATTTCATATTTAACCAAGGTTCAAATATCCAGTCCTGCATTTTGCCTTTCAAAAGCTATGTAGGTTTAGTTTTCTATGACATCCTTAAATTTCCTTTAAGTTTGCGTATAAGGACAAGCTAAAAATGAACATCACACGATGGTCCACGCTCCAAAGTCACCTCTGGGCTGTACCCTTTTTACCTGGAAGAGACAAATGGAGAAGGTCCATGAATGAAATCCGTGACTTTGGTCATGTTAACGTTTGAGCTAAAAACTCTCTGGAAACTACTACAGAGCGGAGGAGTAGGATGGGCAGGGCTCATTAAACCAAACCTTTGAAGCTATTCCTGGAAAATTAATTCAACAGTGTACCCTTTCTAGTCACTGGAACAAGACTTCCCACCCCAAGCCTGCTTGCATAGTGTCACAGAAACTGGAGGAGCAGAAGATTCTAGCACAAATTTCCTAATTCTTAGCTGGAACTTTGATTGATTGGTTCATCAAAGAAAAGTTTGGGATATAATTTAAAGTTGAAATGGAAATTTGTAGGAGGAAAATTAGTGACATTTTTCCCATCGTCCTCTTCTTATGGCTGTCATGGGCAGCTTGCGAAGGTCTCGTCCCCGGGAAAACTATCAACGATCCCTTTGGTTCATCTCCTGACAAAGAATTTACCGGATCGCCACCTCTTCTTCAATCTCTCGCTGGAAAAGAGGAAGTTATTTACATGCTTCTAAAGGATCTCAAGACGGAACTCGTGAAACAGGGGAATTTGGGAAATTCCGTCCATTCTTCAAAAACCAACAATTCTGTAACGCATCAGCTTCAGTCCGTGGAAAGGTAAGGAGATTTTTTTAGAATTTTATAGTAATCGGAAGAGTTTGTGGGAGTGTTTTTGTTTTTCAACAGTTTTGAAAATTTATTATAAGCTAAAAGCTCTAAGCTATTTGAAAAAATGTAAACGACTCATTCTCAGGACTTGGAATGAACAATTGAAACTGAGGATCATCATATAGGATTACTGCTAATTAAATTTCATGATTATTTGATACAGGTACATCAAGGATTTTGAGAGCACTACAGGCCAAGTTCGAGGGAACTTCGCCAAGGAAAATGTACCCTTCAGAGCTTACCATGTTGCATGGAACCCTGTTGCATCATATCACATGATCAGAAGATTTGCAAAAGATCTGAAGCAAGTCCTTGAAACTATGGATGAAAACCAGGAAGATAGTTTTCGTAAGTGAATCCTCAGTTGAATTAGCAGTTACCTCTGAAGTCATTAGCTTGTTTATTTTTTACCTTTAGAGAACATTTAGCATGTGGGTGAAAGTAGAAAGTATAGTTTATTATAGTTACTTACCTATTGAATCATTAACAGGTGCGAAGAAAATGATATTGTCAATCATGGACGGGATGGGATGGCCTTCTGAAGAAGATATCAAAGCCTCAATCAACGGAATCCTTAGAGTTCAGAATGTCTACAACCTTGAAACTGAGGAGGTAAGTTGAAAAAATTAGATTCATAAGAGAAAGTCTTCGAAAAAACCAATTTTAGTCTTGAGACAAGAGAAGCTTAAAATTTGGGTGTTTTTAGATTGCAGAGGGTAAAATCCATGGACACGATACAAATGTAAGATTAGGAGGAGAGGACTGCCATGAGATTGGAAAGCATGGACTTGCTGCTGGAACGTACACTTGGGCAATAGAGTGGCTGGAGAAAGCTAAAGCTTTGGTTACAAACGATCCAGCTGTCAACGCTTCCGCAATTCTTGAAGATTTGAAGCGTGCTGTAGAAACGGTTAGTAAAATCTGGAAATTTCCCGGCTCATACGCCCCTTCTCTCTATTTGCGGTCTACTCTAATTTTTAATACAAACATTTGCAAAAATTGTGGAGCTGTCACAATAGCTCTAGCTCGTTCTTGCTTTCTCTCATGCATGAGCTAACAATTTTGCTCAACTTTCAGCACGACGAGGCTTGGGACAAGGCTGAAAAGTGGGAACACGTGTACTATGTGGACAAAGTTAGCAAAGTTCCAACGAACCGTATCAAGAGACGTAAAATCCAGTTTGAGACCTACAAAGGCGGAAAGACTACCAACCTTAATGAAATTAACTTCTGGGGACTCTGTGATGGAGAAAATTACCAGGTATTGACTTGGTGTTTTTTTTAAATTTTTGCAACGGTTTTGTGTAAATAATTTCTGAAATTAATTTTATTAGTAATCAGTTAAATTAGCTAAAATATGACACGGTTTTTGCAGAGCCCGGAGGAGAAAAAGAGGTTGTTCTGCTGGGTGGAGACTAAACGAACACCTTACCTCACGATTGCTCCTGTAAAATCAGAACTACTCTCCACGAACCCGGTTATTGTCCAGTATCATGATGTCATTGGACCTCAGATGATTGCCAGGATTAAGCGGGAGGCCGGACCTCATCTCCGAAGGTCAACCGTTGTAGACGAGAGAAACGGAGGTTCAATTACTACCAAGCAACGGACTTCTCTCAACACCTGGGTGGCTGATTATGACAGAGAAGAATATAAGAGCATCCCTCGCACTATCACAGCAATTACAGGACTACGGACAGATAACGCAGTTGCGGCCGAAGAACTTCAAGTTGCTTCATACGCTTTCGGCGGTCATTATGAAGTACACATGGACGCGGTAAGACAACTTTTTTAAATATTTATTTTCCTGCTGATTATTTTTGACAGTTCTGAGTCTTAATTTGGATTGACATCAATTCTCCCGCAGATGAAATTTACGAGGGACACAAACACCCGTGGAGATCGGATTGCAACCTTCATGTATTACGTAAGTAACAATAAATAAAATTTTATTCAATACTGGGAGGATTATTCTTTGGGAATTCGGATATGTAAGCGCTCTATCATTTTCTGCAGTTATCTGATGTTGAGGAAGGTGGAGCCACCGCATTTCCCATGGTTGGAGTCGCTGCAAGACCTATCAAAGGATCCGCCGTGTACTGGAATAATATCCTTAGCTCTGGATTTGCGGATGAACGAACTTGGCATGGAGCTTGCCCTGTGATTCTCGGAGAGAAATGGGGTATGTCCACGTTATTTTATTGTTCTAAAAGCGTTGAAAAGCTTGTTTTTAATTTTAAACTTTAGCACGATCACACTCATGATAAAAATTTTTTTGTGATGAAACTTTCAGTCGCCAACAAATGGATTCGAATGCACGAGCAATTCTCTGTTCACAAATGTCATCCTAAGAATCATCCAGTTCCTTATGAAATTAATGGTGTGCCTATGAAATTCTGAGCTTGAAAAAATTAAAAGATCTGAATTAATCTACAAATATCTGTTATGTTCCTCACGTTTGTTACATCTTATTGAATAATGAGTAGTCAATAAATAATTCCGTTCACATCGATCAGACTATTATTAGATTTTGTGCTATGATTACATTTCTATTCAGAATTGTTTTACCTGACTTAAATATTTCTATCTCATCCTAGCATTTAGAATCTAGCAAATTTGGTTTCCATAGACATAGAAAACTGTCACTACTAGTATTACTAACACCACATGAATGAAACTAGCGCCAGTACTTTACAACTCCCTGACGCGTCTGGTCTAAAATGTTGAGGTTGTGTGTGTACTTGTACATCTGATACCGGCCATCGTTGCTCGCAGGTTTATTTTCTGTTGGAGGTAGTACTATTTTTACAGACATTAGTGGACAGGGATTTTTCTGCGTTTTATCTGTGTTATAGTGGTTCCTTGTTGTTTATAGTTAAATAATTTGTTTTGTTACTGTACAACAAGAATATTTAAAATAGGATTTTCAACATGATTGAGCTCTAAAATGATATTTATTGTTTAACCCACGAATTCATAATGGCAGTTACTACTCGTGTATCGTCGATAATTCTGCGTTTTTTAATCATTATAAATAATTTAAATAACTCCCTCGGAAGCAACAACACATCCGAACGAGTACAAGATACGGGTCACCACTACGGCAGAAAACTACCGGCTCTCTTTGCTTTTGAGGATCTTGAAACACTGATTTGCAGCTTGATCCAACGTTTAGATGTGGAACTAGAAGCGAATGATACCAAACCCTTTACATCTGATACTAATCTGACGGTTATGACGAATCTAATAACAAGGTATTTTTTCGGACTAGAATTCAGCATCTTTCGAGGAGAAATCCAAGTTACTGTTTTCTTATAATGAGTATGGTTCTGTACAGCTACTTAAAGGATTATGAAGAAACAACAATTAAACTCAAGAGGGAGTACAAGTCCGAGCGGAACAAGAACGGAAGCTACAAAGTAGGATGGAATCCTTTGGCTACAATGCGAATGATGAAGAGGCTAGCATTCAAAGCTCCAGTAATTTTAGAACACGTCAGTACGGACTACACACCGGTTGCAAAACAAGGTTATTATTGTTTTTTGTACCTACGTGCTTTAAAGTTTCCGCATTTCAAATGCTTAATTAATGAGAACCCGTTGTTTTCAAAGTTAGTTTCCGAAATCCAAGACTTGATGATCAAGAGAAACATAACGTTTCCATCCGGAAAGGATTACTTGGAAGCTATTTCAGGACTTATTAAAATACAGAATACGTACAACTTGCAGGCAAAAGATGTGATTAATTCAAGCATTTAAATGTTAAATTAGCTTTAGTTGAGCATGCACACGATAAATGTAACATCTCCCTAATAACTGTCCTCTTCTATTGCTTTGACTAGTGGTCTGCAATTGCCCGCATATAATTATGGAAACTTTGCAATTTTAGATTGCGGCAGGTGTAATATTTGGGAGAGACACTCGGATCAAACTACGGGGAACCGACTGCATTGATATTGGAACGTTTGCTATGAAGATAAGGGATTATGCACTTTCACTTCATTGGTTGCGCTATGGAATCGAAAAACTCCTCGAGGAAAATAGTCGACCAGATATCATACAACGTGCAGAATCCACGCTAGAGGGCGCTATGCAGCTGGTTCGTAGTAAACGCTTTAAACGTTTGTGCATGGAATATTTTGAATTTCAAAAGGAATGTAGTGCATCTGTATTGACAATAGCGTGATTTTGTGTTTGCTTATTTGTATCGTATTTCAGCATAACGAAAATTTTGATACATCAGATCCCGATTCTAACCGCTTCAAAACCGGACAGGGTGATCTTGACGGCGCTATCGCAGAACCAGAAGTATCCACGGAGAATTCTCAAGACGATTCGAGGCAGTTTTCCGAGTATCGGTCAAGGTATAACGATCTATGCTCACGTGGAAGCGACAAGGTAAGCCTTAGCCCGTTATTGACATTTTAATTAATCTGATTTAAATCCCTTTTGACATCAAAGACTAATGCTTGTCGACCTGTTTGCAGAATGCTATGACAAATGCGGAGCTGTTTTGTTGGTACGAAACAAAGTTCTCACCCTACCTCCGGATTCGGCCGGCGAAAGTAGAGCTGTTATCCAAAGACCCTGTAATCGTTCGTTACTACGAGATTGTCAGCAAGGAGGCCGTAAAAAAGCTCAAGGAAATCGCTATGAAGGGTCTGTATCCATCGCCAGTATATGGGTACTGTACATCCATGGACGCGAAAGTGGAGCATCAAGCAGAAGATGAAGTGCATAGGATAAATCAGCATTTACATAGCTTATCAGGCTTTCGTCTGAGAAAGAACCGACATAATAAAGGCTTGACAGCTGTATCTTATACTTTCGGTACATATATTGGCCCACATTTGGACGCTGTAAGCTTCAGTTACAAAAAACAAACTTTTAGCCATTTCAAACATCGGCTGACCGGTAATCGCAACCACGACTTTTTTCTAGCTTAACGTTCCGCCTTGGCATGAAGAAGGAGGAGATCGAATCGCATCCTTTATAATTTACGTAAGAAATTAATTAACACGATTTGCCGTTTGATAGGAGGTCTTAGGTGAATGTGAGAATAATAATTTTTGGGTCTCAATCTTACTTTGCTACTTAACACGTTTCAGCTATCCGACGTGGAACTGGGAGGAGGAACGGCTTTTCTTAGCCCAGGCGTCTTAGCGGAACCAATCGAAGGATCTGCCATCTTCTGGTACAACATTGATACTGCTGGAATTATTGACGGCAGAACTCTGCATGGGGGATGCCCCGTTGTTCTCGGAGAAAAATGGCGTAAGTTACAGTTTTTGTCGAAAATTAACTTCATTGTGTTTTATTGAAGAAAACAACAATTTCTTTCGATTAGGCAGAGTTCATGAGATGAATATTTTAAATAATTCACTTATCAAACTTGATACACTTACATAAATATTAATTCAAACGTAGTTGGAAACACGGAATGGGTACGCGTCAGCGACCAATTTCGGACACACCCATGTGAAGAAGGGAGAAGAAAATTCAAGTTTTTCGTTAACGGCAAGTTGCTGAATACAAAGGATCCGCCTCAGCGGAATAATCGTTAGTTATGAGATACAAGCAGCTCACACTGGATAATGGGACGGATCGGTTGGAAAGCATTGGTAGAAACAATAGCTTTAGCTGTTTCCTTCTTGACAAAGTTATCACACGGACATAAAGAATGAAAAAAAGCCTTTGCTGATTATCAAACATTTGTAAATCCCTATTTCTAAGGCTAAATAAGTTGATTTACTAGCGTTCAACGTTCGATTAATAGTTCTGCTCAATCCCATGCATAAGTTGGGTTCAGTTATTCGATCACACGAACTGGAAAGCAATCAATCGAAAGAAGGGCTCACAAACAGACAACATAATTAACTTGAAAATTTTAAGTTAATTAATAAGGAATGACTATAGATACAACTTATGCTATATCTGAATCGGCTCGATATCTAATGTTTTTAGATACCCAAAATTCCCACCGGTATATCCATCGGTATCTAGTATCTAAACATACCGGTATCGTATCTAGACACATTTACGCCTTTGTAGTCCTATGGATTTGTGCATTATTATAGCGGCGTGTTGTAGTTTTGCTTGCCAAAGCGCAGAAGAAGAATTTCATGATTAATGTTGAAGAAATTAATTATGTTTTTTAAAATTCGCTAGTATTCAAAACGATGATGCTCAGATATAAAGTTGAATCCTTCTTTGAATGACCCCTCAGGTTGAAAATCCTCTCTACTCTCTAAACTTAACCTCTTGCAAACCAATACTTTGAAGCATATCCTTCATGGTGACCCGGGTTGTCATAGCAAGTTACGCAGTCATAACCCAGAAATATAATAGAATTAGAAATTAAAGCTACTTTAAAAAAATTTGATGCTGAAGATATTAATTTTCTTACATGAAAACTTAATTGTTTCTGAAATTCCGTTAAAAACTGTCTTGAGGCTTTCCCTGGCAAGTATAATACTTGTTAGCGCAATATTTTAAACTCATGCAAAGAAAATCTAACTTATAACTCGAAGTATGCAACAGTGACCCACTGAGCGGAAGAGAAAGATTTTTTGCTATGCACCACTGAACCAAGCATCCATGGCAACAGATTTTGAAGTATGCAACAATGAAACAACCGTTCGCAAGAGGTTAACTATGGCATCCCAAATATTCAGTATATCGAAAGTGTGGTGTGTCCTGTGTTCGCTGCATGTACCTACCATGCAATAGATAGAGCGTCGTCCAGTTACATGTAATGGTAAGCCACATCCTACCTTCCTATTACCCTGGAATCTATCTTTAGTAATCCGACATTTTGTTTAATGCATCCACAATTTTGCGTTAACTCACCCACCATATTGTTTAACGCCCCCGCCATTTTGCGTCAACGCAACCGCCATATTGTTTAACGCATCTGCCTTTTTGCGTTAACACACCTGCTAATTGTTTAGCCCATCCGCCATTCGCCATTCCCTTAATCCGGAGGTATTCAGCTTCAAAGTTTGAAAATCACAAGATTTTCTTATGGGGCTTAGTACAGGGACCGCGCTAAATATTATATGTGCACAGTCAACAACCACTCTCTTGATATCAAGCAGTTTCCTAAGCTTATGCTGACTCCAGCGCTTACTGAAAACCGGAGACAGTCCCCTGGCACCATTTTGGCGAACTTGTAAGGGATGTGCTTATCGTCCAGCCACTTGGGTGTAACAGTAACGTTCTTTCCTTGTAGAAAGGAAGGACAATCGGTTCCGATCCTATTCTGCTCCGTCAGGGTCAAACTGCGGCGGATCTCGTTCTTTACAACTTCCACATAATTACGGTCAATCACAAACTTTATTAGTTGTAATCCTTCTTGGTGACAAAGCAGGGTTACCAATGCCATATCAGCTGCAGTCAATGGCAAAAAGCTTCCGTCACCGCCGATTTGCAAGTGCGGTCTTCTCAAGCCTCCCCAGAATTCATCATCACGGATTAGATCTTGCATGTAGTTGTTTGGTCGGAAGAAATTTAATTTAGCCTTAAATAGTTTAGGATTCCAGTTACGAATAAACTAGTGCACACTAAATCGAGGCCTCTCGTAAGAATGTTGGCAGGTGCACTGTACCTGTGATTCAAAATTTCAATTTGACCTCTATTGAACCTTGGAATGTTAAGTAAAGTTACAGCTCAAGTGTGGCTATCACTTTGTTATTGCGTATAACACCACTTACGTTATCAGTATCGATAGGCTCAGGGCTCCCAAATTGGCGCAAGATGTCATCCAACTGTAGCTGTTGCCCCATCAAGGTATCCAACCTAGCCTTGTATGCCTCGTCCAAGTGGGACAATTTTAAGCATAGCTCAGAATATTGCTCCGATTGACGTAAGTGTCGGAGATTGTACTCCCAGTCTTCGGCTGACTCAATAACCGTTTTAATCAAAGGATCTTTCAAATTATTCAAAAACGCTTTCTCCCGTGAATCATGTTTCCGGAACCGCCGAAATATTGGTTGCCCTGTCATATTTCGACAAAACCCCTCAGAGCCGCTAATCCTTGCCTCCTCCCCTTCCAACTTAAGGAATGGCCCTGCTGTCAACTGAATTCTTCTAGCTTGATGCTCGACCGCTGAAAGTCGATCCCGTTGGGAAGTAGATGCATCAACCGACACTCTTGCACTGGCAAGGCTGGGAATCTTTGCACCCACAAGCATGCTGTTAGGCATAGCTATGGTAGAAAAACCTGAAAAAAAGGAAACGATATCATGTAAGATCAACCCTAATTCAACCCAGGTTATTATGATTCACTTCAAAATATTACAATTCAAGTCGTTCTATTGCAATTCTCCTCATCCTATTCTTATTCCAGTCATGTTATTATAATTCGCTTCGAACTATTACAATTCAAGTCGTTTTATTGCAATTCTCCTTATCCTATTCTAATGCAAGTCAAATTATTGTGTTCCGCTTCAATCTATTACAATTCAAGTCGTTCCATTACAATTCTCATCAGCCTATTTGAATTGAAGTCCGGTTATTATGATTCACTTCAACCAATTGCGATTCCCATAATCCCATACTAGTTCAAGAGTGACGTGTTAACTGCATAGTTGTGGGTAAAGCAATCTACATTGTATAAGAGGTGTTGTAGCGTTGTGACAAGATATTTGGGATATCATAGGGTGAAATAGGCTATATCGAAGGTCGCAAGAATCGATAGGCTTCCCGCCAAGGTCACCGTCTCTTTCATGCCGCGATTCCCGTGTCAGTATCTGTACCCGTTCATGAGTTTTTGTGTCTACCACCGGACCTACGGACGGACGTGAAGATGCCTATAAAGTGGCCCTGCCACCTTGCAACTACATACAAGCCCCATTTTCTAAAACAAAAACCCCCTCACCAACCCTGCATAACTATGCAAGACCGTTTCTGATTAACGTCACCGAAAAACAAAAGGAATGCAGAGCACACCGAAAATATAATCAAAGATAGTTAAACCGCAAAACCCTTTCACTTCTTTAAACAACCGTAAAGATATTCCTTGTTTGAACGGTTACTAACCTAGGCCAGGAAGCCGCCTTGAATGACATGAATGCTCCCTTTGCTACCAAGCACTCTCCGCTTTCGAATAGAAATCCAGATATGAATCCTACCCGCTCGAACTAACTTGAACTAGATTCAGGAAATGTTCGATTATGGCATTTACGTCCGCCAAAAATGTAATCCCGTACCAGCTCGTCACAGGAAGTTATCTTGTTGCCGTATCAGCGTAACCTCCCCCCACCCCGTCGGTGTTACTGCACTATTGATGTCTGGTTCCTGCACAACAGAAAAAAGGTATGTTGTTCACCACTACCCGGTAACTCCGTAATCCAGATGTTACAACTTCCCCTTACATTCGCAGTTATAGCGATATAAAATTTTGGTCAGAGTACTCAGCAAGATTTGGCTTTCAGTTCTGAAGCCCAACTTAGAAATTCCGTTACTCGGACATTTCAGATCTCAGAGTTCTGCGGTTTGCACAAGGTGACAGCTTATTTTCCAAATTATTTCTGGGACTAACATTTGACCTATGACCTGGGGTCAGGTCGTCACGGGTCCTAGAGGTTGCTGGAGGACCCCATTTGCTTCCTGTCTTCCACTTGTCCCAAACTACCACAACAGAAATTTCACACGAAACGGTTGCGCGCCCCTTCATGGCTTACACGCTCTGCGCCCAATCTTGCCTCACTTTGAGAGGCTAGCTGATTTACATGTAAACTAGCAACAATTCCTTTCTAATTGGGTTGTTTTCACTTTTTGATCATTTTTGTCGCTTTTTGATCATTTTTGTCATTTTTGATCCTTTTTGTCCCTTTTTGCCGGTTTAAAAAAACAGGCTAATGCTGTTTTAATGCAGGTAAATTTAGCGTCCCTACTTAAGCCTGTATCAGAATGGTAGAGAGATATGTAAACCTTTCGCAAGAATACTTGTGCTGTTCAAGCATCCCTAACCTGGGAGGGACAGAGTTACGTAATTAATGCCACCTGTCCCAAGAGGAGGACGAGCACATGTTGCTTGCATCCCGTACTCGTACCCAGCCCTTCCTTCCTTCCAGAAACTGAAAAGCCCGAACACTTGTTGCTGTCACGGTGTGACTGGGGAAGTTAAGAGTTTTGGGGGAAAACCGAGGATTACGGGATCACTGAGGTAAGTTCTTGGAGAATTTTGAAAGTTTTTTATGAAGAAAAACTGAGAGGTGATCTAGGAGACACAAGGAGAAGACTAGGTCTTGATTGATTGGAATCCAGGAACTGAATGGTCAATTCAAGATGTCGGATCCTGAAGGCATGGTCTTCTTGTCGAATAGAAGAAGAAGACGATGAGGAAGATGAATCTGAAACGGGTGGGATGGAATCCGAAGTGGGCATTATTTGCAAATTATGCTAATTTGCAAATTCTTCTTTTTGCAGGCGGGAACTGGACCATAGAGTTGAGGCGTCATAGGTCATCGAGTGAAGGGAAGGACTAAGACAGCAACGCTGTCATTACCCGCCGCTTGAAACGGGGAAGCAGGGGAATTGATGATCCAGAAGAGGAATTAATACTTGATACACGGTGAGTCGGGGAGTCGAGGAACCAATTAGAGCGTATTCATTAAACAGAATAATTAAGTTGACAGTATGATATATAAGTAGACAGTGGGTATCGAGGGTTACAGAGTGTTGAATTATGTAGAAGAACTTATAGATTTGGAACTGGCTGGACGATTAACGCACCAGACCTGGAACTGAGGAGATATTTAGGAGGCTGCGGTCTTTTAGGTTTTCTGTTGGGTTTCCTTGTAGAGCGATGTTTGTAACGAGGAAGTGCAGGAGCTAGTTGTTCCCTAATAAGCCGGAATACTTGAATAGGTACGGAGGTACCTGATGGATTTCGTGAAGTGATGACATAGTCGTTATAGTGGACGTCCAATCTCCAAAAAAGACAGATTAGGCAGAGACAAGTGCGCGAATATTGACTGGTACGTGGCTTTAGTTTGAATCTGATGAGCGCATTTTCACAAGTGAGTATCGCCCGACGTACTTCTCTGCAGTCGTTGAACTGTCGCGCACATGCTTGACAAATTATGCAACCACATCCAATGCTGGACGACTGGAAGTCAATGCAGATTGGTTGTTCGTCCTCATCGGATGAAGTTGAGTCAAACGTGGTCTTTGAATAGCGACCGCCTAGAAACTCAGTTAGTTTGACTGTTGAGGGCGTGTCTTTAGGTAATTGATGTAGGACCACCTGAGGCTTCGAAATAAGAGCTTGGACACGAAGATACTCCATAGATGGACCTGATCGAAGAGAGTTTTCAAGTACGGCCAGTGGCGAGACGTTGTTAATAGAGCTGGGATTCGGTAATGAACAGGACACAGAGGGCAGAGACAATGGAGAAGAGTAAGCAGGTTCACAAGACTTGAACGGCACCTTCCAGGCCTGCCGTTTAAGGTGAAGAACAACCTCGTCCCACTCTATGGGGGGTCGAATGCAATCGCGGAGCTTATCTTGAGGTCTTGGTCTCAACATTTTGATCGTTGGCCAGTAATGACAGATGGCGCAGCCACAAGGATAAATTTGATGGGAAGGATCGCTCAGAAATCCAAGTCGTATGCGGGCTTGCGAACAGTATTCAGATGCCCATCTAATAGGTTCACACGTGAGGTTCCCAGTAAAGGGAAAGAAAAGTTGGGCCACATATCGGCAGATGGTACACAAACAATCCTCTATTCCTCCATATGGGTGGACTCCTTTCTCCCTTTCGCACCACGAGCACTTGCAGAGGTTAGAAACCAGGAGATCTTCGACAGCCCACAGACAATAGTCGTTGGAAGACATCTAAAGGAATAACCAATATGATCGGGGATTACTTTTAGAGGCTTATCTAATATCGTAGATTGGGCGGACACAAACGACATATAGGACAAAGCGACATACCGCAATGAGACAATATAAGCTCGCGGATAAGCGTGATTTAAAGCAAGCGGAAAGCGGGAGTTAAAGTAAAGCGGAATGAATTGATTGAGGGTTGGTTGTGAGGATTGGATTTGGAAATTGGAGGTAAATGTAATGTGGGACCGAGGGTTACTAGAAGTAGAGTGTAATTACTGGGGACTCTCACATGTGTTAATAGGGGAAAGGATTTTCTTGATTTCTAACACCACTTCATCTAACGTTACAGGGGGTCGAATGCAAGATACGTAGTGGACGAAGGGAGGTTGTTTAACAGGCGGCCCAATAAAGCAGATGCAGCAGCAACAAAGGTGTTTCTTAGCTGACTTGCTTTCTTCAATTCCTAAAGATGTTCTAGCTTGACCACATATTTGAAGTGATGTTAAAACGTGGTGACAATTGAAGAAAAATGCATCGAAATAGCGGCATATTATACAGAAACACATACTTTCACGCAAAGGACCTAACTTCTCCCGTATACAGTGACGACATTGGCAACTGACTGACGTACCGCTCTTGAACTCGGACATCTAAAAAATAGTTTTAAGAGAATTCGGGGATTACTTTACATCAAAAATTGTATTGAGACAGAGTGGGAATTAGTGTTATTTATAAGGGATTCATTCGTTGCGTATATCGACATAATGGTGGGAAATTTGAGAAAAGGTAGAGTTTATATTTATATATGGACCGAGGGTTGCTGGACAGCGTGGGGTGACGCAATGGTGGTGAAGGCCATGCCTGAGTATGAGACTGAGAGAAAACCTGTGAAGGAATTTTACTAAGGAAACGACCGTCGCTGACGCCATGACGACATAAAGTACAGCATGTTGCGACCTCTAGTTGAGTGAAGTGATCAGGCCAATCACAAGGAACTTCAGTACATTGGATGTAGTAAGGATTTCGAAGACGATAGAATCCTGGCCGAGCATCCTTCAGTCCTCGCTGGATGAGGCAGAGACATTTAGGACTAACTAAATCATTCGTGATGCCAAAAGCTTGAAGGAGTCTGATATTACGACATTGATTGCGAAGTTCACGATAAACTTGGTAACAGTTGAGGCCCATGAGATTTTCGAAGTAATGACAAATAGAGCAATGACAAGGCCACATCTATGAAATAAGACATCCGATGAGAGTTGTTTTGCAATGATATGTCGAGGATTGCAACAGAGGATTATTGTGAAATGGCAGATTGTGTGAGGTTTATTGAAATTATTGTAAAGAAGAGGATGTGGATAGATTTGACAGTAGAAACGTTATAGTTTTGGACATGAAAACAGATTAAAAGAAAGAATTTCGGGGATTACGAGGTTGATGGTTGGGACGTTGTCGACCATACGACCGGTGACCCTTGCGGTCGTCATCATCCTCACGACGTTTGTTCTTGGGGCACTGGCGGTGGAGGTGGCCTCGGCCCCTGCAGATGAAACATACTATATCTCCATCAATGGAGAAAAGCCTAGACTTCTTTACCCTTTGGTCACAATCCCGGAGGAAGTGACCTCCGACCCCACATGGACAAAGCGCTGGCGGCCTGGCGACTATAGAATTTGGGTCCATGTTGAGGAGGGACGGGAGGTCTGCGGTCGTAGAGTAGGTCCTCTTCCTGTCAATGGATGATGGTCGTGGGAGAGTAGAGAAAGTAGGGGTCATAGGAGGCTGACGATACCGGACCATAGAAGAAGTGCTAGGAGGTGGAGCGTCCGGAACATCACCAAAGCGGACCCATCCTTCTTGAGGTGTAGACGGTACCTCCCTGCCCATCAGACGATTCGGACCGGAGTTAGCATGTGGCCGACGGGGTTCCAGCCTACCGCTGTCAAACTGGGTTCGCTCAAGGAGAGCAGACGGTTCCAAGTAGCCTGGTCGAATGGCGTTCAGCGGTGGCTGCTCTGCCCTTCTGGGAATTCGAAAGGGAATGAGGGATACCACCGGAGCAGACGGCTGAGCTGGAGTTATATCCATTGATGCTGCTACCTCTACCGGAAAAGATGCCACGGGAGAAGTTGTAGCAGGACTTGTGGAAGGAGTTGTAGCGGGAGTTGGCGGCAAAGGATTCTGAGGAGGAGACGAAACCAACGGAACAGAAACCGAAGATGGACCGCAGAGAACGATGGCAGGATCAGATGGCGTGGCTACATTTATAGGGGAGCAACCTCTAGACACCATGTTTGGTGGTTTAACCGGTGGTGGAGGTGAATCGGGGTCCGATAAGTGGCCGTCAGGCTTTTTGTTTGTCCTGTAATATGATGGTTTGTCACCAGATTGGAAAATCGATAAGACCTTGTATTTCGGTTTTGCGGAACGGGACTTAGTTTTGGTGGATGAGGTGGCGGAACTTTTGGTGGATGAGGTGGCAGAACTTTTGGTGGAGGAACGTGGACGAGGAGATGCTGCCGAACGCGACGAAGAAGAAGGACTACTGAGACGAGCTGGCCGTGCCGATAGAAGAGTGGGTATGGGACGGCGAGGTTGGTCCTTTTCGTCTTCCTCAGACGACGAATACACCAACGGCTTAGGTCTTTTCCCTGTTTTCTTGGGGAAGGCCGTTGATCCCGGACGATTACGACTGATTAACTTAAACAGTTTCGTGTGAAATCGCTCGTTGAGCGGCATGTCGTCATCAGACGTCGTCAAGTCCGTCGTTACCGTCGAATAGTAGCCATCAGGTACGTTGGCTATGTTTATGGTGGCAGGAAAATTCTCCGGAAGCCGCGGGACAACTACTTCCAGGCGAGATGGTAGGGCCAGCGCTCTTGGACCCGTTGGTGGGACCGTAGGCCGCAGAGACTTTTCCAGGAGCTGGAGCGGTGAAACTGCCTTCGACTTCGTTGAGGTAGGGAGAGACGGGAAATCTGCCAAGGACTTTGGACTAGGAGGCGCAGGATTCCTACGGGGTGGTTTCTTCCCAGCCTTGACGATGGTGTTTAAGAAGGTCGAGACCGGCGTAGGTGGCGGAGCCGTGGAGACGTCCATTCTGTCATCTTCGGCCGAAGAGGCGAGGAGGTTCAGTACGTCCTCTTCTCCTCCTATTGAATGAGGCGGAGACGACCCCAAATCCATCTCTGAACCACTTGCGGGAGTTTTTGTTGCACGCATCTAGGAGGAAGAAAGAATAGTGAGAAGGATTAGTTGTGTATCGAGGATTGACTGGCTTAACGAGGATTAACAAAACAACGAGGATTAACGATTAACGAGGATAAGCGAAAGCCAATTAAAGCTGTGAAAGGAATTGGATGGTTGTATTGGCAAGTGCAATTTTTAAAGGATCAAAGGTAAGAGAGTCCATTTGAGGTGTCTGCTTGGATACGTTGAGTTGGTTTTGACCGTATCTAGCTGGCGGTATGACTTTACGACCAGATCTAGTGGATTTAACCGAGGATGCAGACTTATTTGAGGCTAAAGATTCGGTGCTACTAGTGCGAGAGAGAGTTCTTGGTCTAGTTGTTGCGACGGTTTTGCGAGTTTTAGATGAGGTAGCTGACTTAACGGATGGAGCTACATGAGAAGATGGTCCTGCAATTACGACTGGTGGGGGTGGTTCAGTCAATGCAGTCTTTGTAGAGGTTTGTGATACTTCCATGTTTACAGGAATAGTATCAGACGTAACTGTATGGGACGTGGGAGACTCCACGGGGATTTCAATTGTTGTTGAATTTAAGTTTTCTTGGGAACCAGAGCTATTAGAAAAAGCAGAAGACTGCACATGCGGGTTATGCAACTTCTGACTTTTGGGGGAACGTACGGGAGATAAATGAGCGTAAGTTGGGGAAATATTAGGTGTGTCAGACCTAGGAGGTTGGGGTTCATTTTGAATAATTGAATCGGGATTTGATTGTTGAGACGTGCATGGACTTGGGATTGGAGGGCTGACGTAGTTTTCAAATATAGTTGTACGTTCTTCGGACCGTAATCGAGAGAAATCAGAAGAATCAACGACCACTCAGGGTACTCTTCTGGTACTTGATACAATGGAGCCGGGGGAAGCGTAGGTGGATTAAGTAATGCTGGTGACGGAGGTTCAGGATCTGGGAGTTCCACATCAGTATCAGCTTGGTAAACTGCATCTTGTAGTTCTGCCTTGCGGGATTCAATATCTGACGGACTTTCATCAGAACCAAAGTGCATATCTAGTTCATCTTCGTTTTCAGATGGCTGAGGGGAATTATGATGAGAATATTTGGAATCAACAGAGTGGAATGAATGACTAGATTCATTAGACGACGAGTGACGGGATCTGGCTTCACCAGAATTATCAAAGATATTAGATCGTTTCGAATCATTTGATGCCGTAGCGACATTGGAATCATCGGGATTGGGATCAACAGACTCATGTGTATTTTGGCTAGACGTTGATGAAGACGGTACATCTTCCGGAAGAGATGGTGGTGTGGACTCTACCGCAGTGATAGTGGATTCAGATGGGAAATGAAGATCAGACGGTGCGGTCAGAGTTTCAGACGTTGCACGCTCAGCAATTAGGTGTCGATCTTCATGGAATTGAGGCAGAAATGGGGGCTGAGAATCCGGAAGTGGGAGATTATATATCTTCATATTATGAGCGTGTGCATAATACACATATGGATGCTCTTGACCATCTTTAGGAAGTGGCAGAATGTAAAAGGTCAGAGGACTTATTTGCTGAATGACTTTATATGGGCCCTTGAATTTAGCAGCCAATTTTGGGCTTAGACCTGGCAAACGCTCATGATTGACTACCCAGACAAGATCACCTACTGAGAATTTAGGAATTGGGTGTTTCTTGTCAAATGCGAGTTTATCTTCTAACTGTTTCCTGCATGAGTTCTCGTTTGCCTTAACACGGTGTTCATGAAGATTTTGGGCTCTCTCCATTGGAGTTAACTTTGGATTATCGAGGGTTGCATTTGGAAGAAGATTATCAACTTTGAGGATAGGTTCGCGGCCATGGAGAAGAAAAAATGGCGAGTACCCAGTTGAGCTGTGGACCGTTATATTAGCAGCAAAGACGGCTCTAGACAGGTTCAGGTCCCAATCGGATTGATCGTCAAGTATAAGTTTGGCAAGTGTGGACTTAGTGGTACCATGAGATCTTTCACATAATGCATTAGATTCCGGATGATAGGGGGAAGAGTAGATGAGTTTAATGCCATGTGCTCTGCACCAATCTTGGAACGTATGTGAGGTAAAAGCTGCTCCATTATCGCTAACGAGACTTTTAGGCAGAGAATGACGGTAGATAACGTGTTCCATGAGTGCGGAAATAGCTGCCGAAGTAGTTTGACTTGACGTGGGAATTACTTCTAACCATCGAGTGGCGGTGTCAATTATGACTAGAGCAGCGATGTTGCCTCTCGCAGTTGGTTTGAAGTTACCGATAAAGTCTATAGCGATACGTTCGAACGGCATTATGGGGGAGATGACTGGTGAATAAGGTCCGGCCTTCGGTTGCGTATTATGGTTATGAACTTGGCAAGCATGACAATGTATGAGGTAATACTTGACGTCTTTGTACATACCATGCCAATAAAAACGATTCTTCATTGTGTAGTAAGTACGAACCATACCAAGATGAGCAACCGAGTCTTCATGAATAGCTTTGAACAATTGGAATCTGATGCTTTTAGGGATAACCAGGAGCCAAGGATTACCAATTTCACTAAAGTTTGCATTGAAAAGCACATTTTCGATTAGGGAGTAATTCGAGGATTGCTTATCCAGGACTTGATCAGGGTTTTTTAGTAGATTTTCAAGTGACTGAATGATCTTGAGCAACTTGGGATCCTGTCTCTGTAGGAGACTCATAGATTCCTTTTGAGATGGAGATGAATTGAGCTTGAGGAACCCATCAGCGACAGCTTGATTAACGTAATCAACTGGATCATTCAAGCGTTCTGCATCCAAGTGACCATGAGACGGGGAAATAACTGAAGAATGTACAGAATTTTCGTGACGCAAGGAGTTAAGTTTGACAGAAGTCAGAGGGGTCTCCAGCGGGAGATTTCTGGAAAGAGCATCTGGAAGTTCGTGGTTTCGACCAGGATTGTAAGCGACGTCAAAGTCATACGACTGAAGTATTAAACTCCATCTGGCGAGTCGTCCTTGCAAATTCTTATTTCCTTGGGTGATGTAGCGGATAGCGGTATGGTCAGTGACGATTGTGAAGTGACGTTGGAAGACATAGCTTTTGAATTTCTCTAATCCGAATATCACTGAAAGCAGCTCCCTATGAGTAATTTGGTAGTTACGTTCTGCGGACGTGAGAAGACGTGATGCAAAAGCGACTGGTCTTCTTCCTTGAGGCGTAACCTGGACACAGACTGAGGCTATGCCATACCCACTACTATCACACCAAAGTTCTCTTCTAAAAAAGGGGATCTTCATCATTTGGGAAAACGAGGGTTGCAGCATTACATAGTGCATCTTTCAGTGCTACGAAAGCATCCTGCTGTTCTTTTTCCCACTGGAATTGGGATTTTGAACCTGTTATCTGGTATAATGGTCTTGCGATTTCAGACAAATTATGTACGTGACGATGGAAGAAATTGATACATCCAAGGAAGGCACGGACTTGAGTCTGATTAGTTGGAGTAGGATAATCTTTAATCGCACAAATCTTATCCGGATCTGGCTCAATTCCTCGAGACGAGACTAGGTGTCCCAAAAACTTAAGTTCAGCAAATCCGAAATGGCACTTAGACGGTTTGAATTTCAGGTTAAATTGACCGAAGCGTTCGAGGATTAGATCTAGACGTTGACACATTTCGTCAAAAGTGGATCCCCAGGTGATTATATCATCGACGTAGGCCAAGGCCTGATAGGGACTAAGTTTTCCAAGGATTGAGTCAACGCAATGCTGGAAAGCCGAGGGACTATTGCAATAACCATAAGGTGTGACATTCCAAGTGTATTTTCCGTCCGGGGTGGAGAAAGCTTACCGGTCTTGGTGCTCTTCCTTGACTCTTAATTGTTTGAAACCCTGGAGGGCGTCCAAGCTTGACCAATAACGGGCCTTTCCCAGATACTCGAGAGTTTGGGAAATAATTGGAAGAGGATAGGAGTATCTAACGACCTTTTTGTTCAGACCGCGAAAGTCACAACATACTCGAAATGCCCCGTCCTTCTTAGGTACAATGATTACAGGTGCTGCATAAGGTGAGTCGGACTCTCGGATCAACCCTGCACGTAAGTCTTTTTCGACTGATTCCCGAATTATTTGCCTTTCCTTGATTCCTGCTCGATAAGGGGGACGTGCAACTGGTTTGGTATCTTCCAGAGGAACAGCACATTCGAAACCGTTGATGAAACTTATTTCATCTTCAGAAAAAGCGAAAACATTTCGATGCTTTTGAATGAGAGATTTGAGTTGACAGACTTGGACTTTATCGAGGGTTTCACCGAACTTAAAGGATTTCCATTCTTCATCGTTTAATTGCTGACGGGCTGGGTGCTCTCGCTGACCAAACTCATAATTTTCAAAGTCAAGAGGAGTTTCAAGAAGGGCTTCACAAGTGGCTATGTTCTTTAAGGCAGGTACTACAACCGGAGTTTGAGAAAAGTTGGTTAAAAACATAGTGCCTTTGCCTTCCTTCAAAGTAATCACAGAACTTGCCATTCGAAATTTATGTACTGCTTCCATAGTTCTGGAAGGGGATACAATAACATCTTGATCCAATTTACAGGGAGCGTATATGCTGATCCGTAAAAATGAGTTAGGAGGTAAATGATACGGACGTGACGTATGCAGTATATATGGGGAAGGGTTACGAGGGTTGCTTTCAGAATTGACTTTACGAGGGTTGCTTGTTGAAGGGATACAAGTTCCGGGGGATTCCGAGGGTTCCACTGCTAAAGAAGATGACTTATCTGCAGAGATTGAGGCATTTTGGGAATCAGGACTAGGGGGTGACTTGGAGCGAGGGTTACTTTGTTGAATGTTGGAGCGAGGGTTACTTTCTTCGTCAGATGATGTAGTAACTACTTCACTTACGATGGGTTCAAGTTTGCATAACGAACCTATATTCTGATTTGCCAGATCGGCTACTGTGTAGATACAGTCAGAACAGAAAGGTTTTTGAGGCTGTTGCTCAATTATATTTAAGACAATATCTGATGTATTTTTATATGGCGACAGATTATGTAGAGGATACATTTTACGATTTGCACAGTCGATAATGCAATGGAAGTGAGTAAGGAAGTCTTGACCAATGACCAAAGCACTTGTACAATCCTTGATGAGGTAGAAACTGAAGTACGTAGACCCTATGTGTGGACCCCTTATTTTAAGATTGACATAAGTATCCACAACATGGGTTTCTTCCTTCTTGACAAACAATGTCACAGAGAACGGATCACATTTACGTACTGTAGGAGGACGCTTAAGTTTCTTAAGCAAGAGCGGATCAACAGCTGAGACTCCAGCGCCATTCACAAAAAGCATGGACGGAGAATTCAGCATTAATTTCCAAGGGATACGTGATTTCTCTGGATAACAGCGGAACTGGATTGCATAACGCAGACGAAGTGGATGGAGCGTATTGCTCACTAGAGTGAAGAGTAAGTATAGAATCATTATCAGTCATTTCTGGTGTAGTGGTACCAGATAGACCAGCTGATTGCATATTGACAACTGGGGATGGAACGAGGGTTTCGACACATGTTTCGGGGGTTTCGACTGGAGTTTCGAGGTTTTCTGAGGGAGAGGCTAGTAGCCTATATCTGTTGGGATGATGAAAAGTATGAAGTGATGACAGGTTACAGAATGGAGAGGGAATAATTGTTGTAGAACCTGTGTTTTGAGGTAATGGAGAAGTAGACAAAGGGGAAGCTCTGGATTTTGGATGAGATTCAAATGATTCTCGACGCGAAGAAGGACTCGTCTCCCGCAAGAGAGTCCTTACTCGTTTTTTTGATGAGAGCTATTGCCAGCCGCAGGGTTGGAGTTACCACTTGGCTTGGCCGGAGTACCATTTGATGCATTATGGTTTCGTGGCGGATAGTTGGAATTAGCATTTCCATTGTTCCTGGGGGCTGAAGTATTACGAGGCATTGATTGACGAGGTTTGCCTTCATCATCAGCTTTGTCCCAACAGTACTCAATGGTATGACTTCTCCGCTTGCAATAATCACAGTAGTACTGATTCCTCGGGGGTCTTGGACGATAAGCATTGTTAGCATAGTTTTGCTGAGGCCTGCTGGCATTGTAATGCTGATTGTTCGGACGCATTGCCGAGACATTGATAGGAGGCTGAGTTGGTGGATAAAGAGTAGGCAGCTGAGGCATCAAGGAGTACTCATTACCATGAGAAGATGAAGCAGGCTTAATTTCTTTAGGGCGAGCAATCTCCAGAAACGTAGTGAGCCGAGACAAGAAGTCTTGGGGGTTGGCGGCTCCAGATGAAGCAAGGTGAATTCTGATGGAATCAGGTAGTCCCCGAATGAGATGAGATACCTTTTCGTTATCACTCATAGAAGCATCCATTCCGTGAAATATCTGTAGCTTTGCAGTGACATATGACAAGGGGCAATTCCCAAGTCTGAAGGATAGAGCCTTATTTTGAGCACGGCATCGTTCCTTAATATTCTGAGGGGAGAAGAAGCTTTTCAAGGCATTCATAACAGTTGTCCATATTTGAGCGGGGGTTGGATTAGGATGCTCTTCTGGACCGGGGAGGAGTTTAGCAATATACGAGGCTTTCTGAGTTGACCACCATTCGCGAGGGGTCGATACCAGTACACGATCTAAGTTACGGATAGCCCAAGCTTCATCTAATCCGAAAGTACCTCTGTCTTCCTCGAAGGTAGCCAACCATTCAGAGGCGGGGGAGTTTCCATCATATGGACGTATGGATTGGAATACATGATGTAGAAAAGTGGGATTATTGTTATCCCTAGCACGAGCATTAATGAAATCATGAGCTGCTATAACTGCAGCATTAATAAGCTCTTGGGCGTTAGCTGCCATAATTGTAATAGATGAGGGGATTACAGAATGTATAGCACAGGTACGTTGTACTGTGTAATATAAGCTTGAGTGTTGAGGGGTAGCAAGTGGAGAATGCTAAGGGGCTGGTTGTGGATGATTACGGGGGTTTCGAGACTGATGTTGAAGGGGCGCTGGTGGCGGTGGTGGAGACAAGTGGAAGTTGCAGAGAGTTGTAGCTGACTGGTGGCGCTACAGTTGGTGGTGGTGATGGATGGAATCAGAGACGACGTGGTTTGGATGAAGGCGAGGTAGGGAGCCACGAGGTTTACAAAGATGGCGGACGGTAGACGGACATGGGAGATATGTACGTCAAGACTTATAGCATAGCTATTGAAGGCGTGGTAGATCGAGGCTCATATACAATGCCTTAACATAGGATAGGGATTTAACGTGGGCTGAGTAGATCGACGCTCATAAGGGGAAGCCGACGAAAATGAGATACGGGGAATTCCGTCGACGACGGGGATATCTCCCAGCTGAATTTCAGGCGTGGACTCGAGGGTTTTCGTAATTTTGAACGGGTTGGATTGAAATTTTAATTAAGTTTGGATTCGGTAAGTGATGAGGGGTAAGTTTTAATTTTTATATATTTTTTTTGTTTTACAGGTAGAGGACTCGGGGGTTACGCGGACGAGGATTACAGACGACGGAAGGTAAGTTGGAAATTAATTATGTTGGCAGCGAGAGGTTTAAAGATTTTTAAAGATCCTTAACTAGTTTTAATTAGAGGGAAGCCGTTTGGATGGATGCTTTGGGGATAGCGAATACGCAATCGCTCGAGGATTAACACGGCTGCCAAACCAGAACCACAGTTTGTGGTAGCGTTTAGTTAGGGATATAGTTTAAATCTAATAAGAAATTCGAAATTTGAAGCGAGAATCGAAGGCACACATGCCACCTTAATTTGTTTTTTTATATTTGCAGGTAAAGCGGAGACAAGACATTAAGCGGACGGACAAAAGCGGACAAGACGACGGAGAAAAAAAGGTAAGGTAAGTTTAGATTTACGAGGTTTGAATGTGGGATTGAAAATTGAGTGAATGAATGTTTGAATTTGTAAAGGGGGAAATGGCAAAATATATGGACTAATGAAATTTATGTTTTTACAGGTACTGGCTGAGGACTGAATGTGACTGATGACTGAGAAGGACTTGAGACTTTGAAAAAGGTAAGATTTGACGATTCAAAAATAATTAATTTTGAGCATAAGGCAGAGGAGGTGGCCAAAAGAAAAATTAAATTAAGATACTCAACAGTTACTGAGGGGAATAAGTGTGAAAAACGCTACACTTAAAAACAAATTGCTAGAACAATCAAAGAGCAATGCTCATTCTTGGTACTTGAGTTTAATGGTGATGGAAGGAATTCTGAAAGGGTGGAGGAGGAAGAAGTAATAGTTTTAATGTGTTCTTACCTTTTTTTGTAGATTCAACCTGGAGTGTGAGAGCGCTGGCGAAATATACTTCTGGACGGTGATGGTGAAGCCGGAGAATTCAGCTGGAACAGGAGTTGGACCAAAATTCAGGTGAGTAGTGGCACAAGAAAAAATAATACTTGTCGACTTTTCTCTCAAAATTACGAAACACTTGTTTCTTAATTACAGGTTCGGATTGAACAGACACGGCGACTCTACCCGGCACCTAAAATGTCACGGTGTGACTGGGGAAGTTAAGAGTTTTGGGGGAAAACCGAGGATTACGGGATCACTGAGGTAAGTTCTTGGAGAATTTTGAAAGTTTTTTATGAAGAAAAACTGAGAGGTGATCTAGGAGACACAAGGAGAAGACTAGGTCTTGATTGATTGGAATCCAGGAACTGAATGGTCAATTCAAGATGTCGGATCCTGAAGGCATGGTCTTCTTGTCGAAGAGAAGAAGAAGACGATGAGGAAGATGAATCTGAAACGGGTGGGATGGAATCCGAAGTGGGCATTATTTGCAAATTATGCTAATTTGCAAATTCTTCTTTTTGCAGGCGGGAACTGGACCATAGAGTTGAGGCGTCATAGGTCATCGAGTGAAGGGAAGGACGAAGACAGCAACGCTGTCATTGCCAAGGGACTTGTTATGGCCTGTAAAGGGAATCATGGTAAGGGTTGTATTGTAGCGCTCAGGATGGCGGGGAAATGCGTAGTATGCTGCGGAGCTCAGAGAACGGGATTGCGTTCAATCTGAGTCGGCTGGAAGCAGGGCAAGAGAGAAGGTGCGTGAAAGCAAGGGTGCAGAAACGTGTAATTTGTGAGAGTTTAAATGTCGTTGGGATACTTGTGGTTTGTGAAATAATTGTAACTGGGAAAGAAAGGGATTAGTTGTGCTACAATAAAACTAAAAGTATATTGGACTTAAAGTGGGATTTGGAGTGTAGTGTGTGGGCATCTTATTTAAGGGCTTGTTGAGAGGACGGTATTTGGGGAACCGGAAGTGGGCATCGGAGAACCAGGACAACGGTCACGCGGAATTCGGACTCCATTGTCTCCGGGGAGGAGCTTTGGGAGAAAAAGAGTGTTTCGGGAATAGGCCCTGACATTTTGGTGACCCCGACGTGATCGGTTGATCCCCCCCCCCGTCCGTCGTCATAGAGTTGCTAACTGCGCAACAGCATTATGGAAAAGGCCCAGAAGTTACGTGGCGTGTATCTACGCAGTATTAAGGTGTTGGAGACGGAGATTAAGGACGAGCTGGCTAAGGAAGAAGGAGACCAGGAATTAATGAAGCGGAAATTGGATCGTCTCAACTCGCTTGTGAAAAAGACCGAAGAAGCCAATCAAGAGATCCTTTCATCAATGGTGGACTTGGAATTCACACCGGAAGAACTGGATGCGGAAATGCGGCGAGCTGGAGACCTTCATGAACGTGCATTGATGATCAACGAGGCGGTTGAGAGGCGGAGACAAAGTTTAACCGTGGAGAAGACGATACCAAAAGCGGAACATTCGTACAAGTTTCCAAAGTTAAAGCCCAAGATGTTCAGTGGGGAAATTAGTGAGTGGATTGGATGGTGGTCTTCCTTTAGACCAATTCATGAGTCAGCCTCGTTGTCCAAGGCAGAGAAATTCCAGCACCTTGTGCAAGTGATGCAGCCCGGCTCCAGAGCAGCGGAATGTATTGCTGCGTATCCTCAGTCCGAGGAAAATTACGAGAAGGCCTTGGACGGTCTGAAGACTAGGTTTGGAAACGGTGATATGTTGTCGGAACACTATATACGTGATCTTATCCAGTTAGTGTCCAGCAGGGACAAGATCACTATAACTAAGCTCCACGATCAGTTAGAAGCGAGGCTGCAGTCACTGGAAACACTGGGACATAAGACAAAGACAGATTGTTTCTTTCTTTTTCCTATGGTGGAGTCATGCTTGCCAGAGGAAGCGCTTCGAGCTTGGAAGCGCAAATATGCGTCAGCGCTCTGCAACAGTGATAAAGGTGGCCCCAAGAACAAGCTAGAACAGCTAATGGATTTTCTTAAGGATGAAGCACGGCAAGAGGAAGAGATTCTCCTTGCTCACGGAGGGGTCAAGAAAGATCGGAAAAGGAAGCTTGAGCCGGTAGAAGAAAAGGTGTACACAGCAGCTGGCCTAACTTCGGGCTATCAAGCGAAGAAATTCAAGGAGAAATGTATATTCTGCGAGGGGGAGCACCCTACCAAGGAGTGTCGCAACGCTTACAAGATGAAACCGGAGCAGCGTTTGGAAAGGGCTAAGGCGGCCAAGTGTTGCTACGCTTGTTTTCGGAAAAACCATGTCGGGAAATTTTGTAGAGCCGGTATCAAGTGCCCTATATGTGACCGTAGGCACCACGTACTTTTGTGTCCGAGATCACTTCAACGTACAGTGCACAATATCCAGCGACCCGGTCCGAGTGGAGATGTAAAGAACTCGAGTGAGACCACCGCCGCTTGTTTCAGCAAAGGAAGCCCTGCAATGTGCACGACCAGAGTTCCACTGCAGTGTGTTAGAGCAAAGATCGTAGCACCGAATGGAAGGTCAAAGATCGTGAGGGTTCTCATCGACAACGGTGCACAGAATTCGGCCATTTTGAAATCTACAGCGGTGGAACTCGGACTAAGACCGCAGCAGAGTGTGAAGATGGTCCACGAGCTTTATGGTGGGATTGAGACTGGGGCTGACGATCACTGTGTTTACGGTGTGCGGCTACAAGGAGTCAGAGGAATATCGGGGTTGTCATTTAATGCCGTCGATGAGGACTGTATTGTAAACGGTGTTCCAGCGGCTGTGAAATGTGTACCTGCTACTTTGTGTCAAGAGTTGGAGCTCACGGACAGAGAGGATGGTAAAATTGAGGCATTAATCGGGAATGATGTGTACGGAAAAGTTTTGACTGGAGAGATTAGAGACACTGGAACTGGAATCGTAGCCATTGGAACGATGCTCGGATGGGTGCTAAGTGGCTCAACAGAGCAAAATGATTCAGTAGCAATGGTTGCGACAGCGACCATGATCAGCCAAGCAACGATACAGCAGCTTTGGGACTTAGATGTTCTCGGAATCAAGGATCCGGTTAAGCATAGGAGCCAAAAGGAAGTGGATGAGGATGTAAAGCATCAATTTGTAAAGACGCTCACCAGGAACGCTGAAGGCAGGTATCAGATTAAGCTACCATGGGTACTGAGTCGGGCAGATTTGGTTGACAACAAGGTTCACGCTGCCAGGAGATTGGAGTCTGTGACTAAGAATCTCATCAACCAAGACTTGTACAAGAGGTACGAGGAGGTATTTGAAGAGTGGCTGAAGGATGGAATTGTGGAAGAGGTCCCTGTCTCTGAACTGGGACACCAATGCTACTATTTGCCACACCGAGCTGTTGTCAAGGAGTCAAGCTTGACAACGAAGATCAGACCAGTCTTTGACGCTTCGGCAAAGACCGCATCCTCTTACAGCCTCAACGATTGCTTGGCACGGGGGCCGAATTTGTTGGAACTAATACCGTCCATTTTATTACGGTTTCGCCTCGGAAGAGTTGCAGCGACGGCGGATGTGAAGAAAGCGTTCTTGCAGATCGAGGTGGCAGAAGAAGATCGTGATGTGCTGCGATTCTTATGGTGGGATTCGGAGAAAAGAGAGATGAAAACGTTTCGTCATTGTCGGGTTGTTTTCGGAGTGAGCAGTAGCCCCTTTTTGTTGGCAGCCGTAATAGAAAACCACCTCCTTCGGCAGCATAGCAAGAACCCTTGGGCTGCAACTCTACTTCGAAGTCTTTACGTAGACAATAGCGTTGTTTCCCTCAACAACCAAGAAGAGTATGATGAGTTCCGGAAAAATGCGGTTGGAATCATGGCGGATGCACAAATGGACCTCCGGCTCTGGGAGAGCAACGTAGACACAGGAGAGCGAGGGCGGTCAAAGGTTCTTGGATTGACCTGGGACAGAGAGCTTGACACGCTAACACCAGCATTGAGTATTCCCATTGTGGACGGAGTAATCTCGAAGAGGAAAATACTGTCAGCCATACACTCCCTCTACGATCCGCTTGGATACTTTGCACCTGTAGCGCTGCAAGCAAAGCTCATACTACGGGAGGCAGCAGCGTTGAAGATGGGATGGGATGACGCTCTACCCGAAGTGCTCGTGCTAAGGTTTCGCGTCTGGTTGGACAGTTTGAAGAAACTGGAAAATATGGTCATTCCTAGGATGCTTGCTGACGTAAACCCTGGAGATGGAGAATGGACTCTACATATTTTCACGGACGCCTCACAGGATGCATTCGCAACGGCAGCGTTTGTACGTGTCAAGGTGGGAGCGATGGTGACCTTACGGCTAATCGCCTGCAAGGCAAGATTGGCACCGGCAGAGGCCTCTATTCCAAGAAAGGAGTTACTGGGCTGTCTCATCGGAGCGAGATTGGCATACACCCAGCAAACACATTGACCTCAAATTTTTATCATAATGATATAAAAGCTCTGATGTTCATGATATCAGGCTGAGCATTGGATTTCTAGTTCTGATACGAATTTGAGCTCAGAGATTTATCGAAATGTCCCAGTCTTAGAGTCAGAGGGAGATCAATGACCTCACGCGCTGAGTTATATCTGAGCGCGTTCTGAGTAGATTATGACAATGAGCCATCTAGGTGCAATTGCTTCTACTAACCAACTCGTCCAGCCAAAACCAATATATATATATATATATATATATATATATATATATATATATATATATATATTATTCCTCTACTTGCTCACTTTGAGAACTAAATTCAAGTAGTAATATAAATTTAATTATCACGCCGCACAGTAAAACCTTACAAATTTCACATCATGAATTACAAAATGCATAATTTAAATCACAACATAGTACAATAGCGTTTAGAGAAATATAAAATTCGTAAGGTGTTGATGCTAATTACCTCTTCAAACAATTAATAAATATCGCGCAAATTTACTTATACGAAACAGTACCAAAATATTACACTTAATTTAACAAAAAAACGGAATCAATACACTGATTTCACTTAACACTAAATTTGATGACATTATTCACTTCCATAGTTAGCTAATGTAGACAAAATTATACAATGCGGGATTACAACTTATCAAAGTTTTAGACCAGAAACTGCCATAGCACACATCACATTCTTCATAATTATTTGAGAATATATAATACCGTAGTGATTACTCTACAATCCACTACAATTAATAATTAAATAACTTAAATGATTGTAACACTAAATAAACTTACCTTCTCACGGATTCATACAGCACACTTGTGACTGGTATGGTGGTATGGTGTTATATTAAGTGCACGGCAAAGAGTAGAATCCTGTAAACGGCCGAAGCCAGTGAAATTAAGCGCGCAAATTGGTTGGCTGGGCGGATTGATAGATGGCAATGCAAAAATTACTCGTGACATCGATTTGATGTAATTTTGATGCTTAAGGCTTGACATCAAAAATACCTTACTACTGTGTTACGAATATGATATCAGAATCTGCTCAGCTTCCTGAGATGAGAAATTCATGAGGCTCTTGAGGATCCTCTGATATCAATTTGAGGTTAGAGGTTTGCTGGGCAGTATCTTGGAAAGTGTCGGATTAGAATGGCCTACTACATACTGGACGGATTCGACCACTGCACTCCAGTGGATTCGGAAAATGGAAAACTGGGGTGTTTTCGTGAATAATCGGGTGTCGGAGATTCGCAGGCTCACCGCGAAATCTCACTGGAGACACATACCTGGTGAGCACAATCCTGCAGACCTGCCATCAAGGGGTTGTACATCGGAGAAGTTTCTGGAGCAAACCTGGCTTAACGGACCGCTCTGGTTATGCGGTGATGAGAGGACCTGGCCTCAAGCACCTGTGTCCGTCGAATTGGACCATGCAAAGGTGAACTTGGGCACGGAAACGGTATCCTCTGGGTGGCCTGAGCCACAAAGGACTGACGGAGATGTAATTAATTGGCCGCAAGCGACAGTATCCTCCGGTTTGGGCTGTCATGAGATATTCTTGGGCATGGTGCGGAAATCCTCCGTACAAGAACAAGCAAGGCCATGGTTTGTGCGATTTTCTACGTACGACTCCAATATTCGGATGATGGCATGGATTCTGAGGTGGACCAAACGGACTCGGGGAAAGGACGTGAGCACGGATGAAAGGCTCGGATTGGATGAGGTTAAAGCGGCGGAGAAGATTTTGTGGCGTTTGATCCAGGAAGATGGAGGAGTTAACCCGGGCACTTGTAGCATGGCATTGGTAAAAACCGCGGATGGTTTATGGGCTGTCAAGACGAAGTTGCTCCTACGGCAGGACCTGGAATCATTCAAGCTTCCCGTCCTGTTACCCTCAAAACACATGATGGTGGAGCAGCTCATTGAGAAGCTGCATTTGGAGTGTCATCACTCAAAGGCACAGTACTTGGTTGGTAAGCTTCGTGAAAGGGTTTGGATTACGAATGCGAAAAAGGTAATACAGCGTATAATTCGGCGTTGTATTGTGTGTCAACGGTTCGACACAAAGGTAATGGGATACTCCGAGGGACCTTTACCAGAAGAGAGAGTCAAGGACTCTACGGTATTCCAAACGGTGGGAGTGGATCTGGGAGGCCCTTTGTATCTAAAAGGAGGGACTAAAGTTTGGTTTGTTTTGTTCACATGCGCCGTGTACCGGGCCGTACACCTGGAGTTAGTGGATTCCGTCAGTACCGGCAGCTTTATCTTGGCTCTTCGTCGGTTTATTTCCCGGAGAGGAAGGCCCGAGACTATTTTCAGTGACCAAGGGACGAACTTCAAGGGACTTGTCAATTTGATGGACACACTGGACTGGGAAAAGATCCGAGCAGGATCCGGAGAGCTCAAGGAGATCCAGTGGAAGTTCAACCCAGCAATGGCTAGCTGGTGGGGCGGATTCTTTGAGCGACTGGTTGGTATGGTGAAAGACTTGTTGAAACGTGTCCTTGGTAAAGCTATACTTGATTTGTTTGAGCTTCAGACCCTGCTGTGCGAAGTTGAGGCGATACTCAACAGTCGCCCGCTCACGTATGTGACCGAGGATCCGGAAGATTTGATTCCTCTTTGCCCAGCTATGTTTATGACGGACTGTATCGTATACCGGGTAGATGATCTTGACGGTATCGAATCCAAGATGTGCCAACGCCGTTACCGTTACCGTCAAACGTTAAGAGAGGAGTTGAAGAAAAGATTCCGGAAAGAGTATTTGGCAAACCTGGTGCACAGGAAGACAGTAGTGAAGGAGCACAATCTTGAAGTCGGAGACGTGGTGATGCTGGGGTATGATGATCGCAAAAGGATGGATTGGCCTTTGGGGAAAGTCGTGGCGAAGATACCCGGCAAAGATGGCGTGGTGCGTTTGGTCAAGTTGAAGACAGCTCGTGGAGAAACGCTGCGACCAGTCCGAAGGCTTTACAGATTGGAGTTGGAGACTGTTCCAGCAGATGCGGTTAAGGATCAGGTGATAATCGAGTCATTGAAGAGAAGGACTGAACCACCAATGGAACCGAAAGAAATTACAACAAAGAGTGGGAGAAAAGTTAAGAAGCCGGAACGTCTCGGAATTGCTATGGCCGCAGTTGGAGAAGATGTGACTAGCTACTCTTATGTATTAGATTAATTTGACCTCGCATAAGGTTTTGTCCCTCTGGGTTTTCCTTATGCCTCGAGCGAATGCTGAGGTCCATGTTTGTTTTGAATATTTTGAGGAATGATTGTTTTGAATTTTGCTTAACCACAGTTTGTATGTCAAGTATGTTGACTATCTTTTGTACTATTTGAACTTACCACCACAGTTCAAAGGTGGGAGAATGTTATGGCCTGTAAAGGGAATCATGGTAAGGGTTGTATTGTAGCGCTCAGGATGGCGGGGAAATGCGTAGTATGCTGCGGAGCTCAGAGAACGGGATTGCGTTCAATCTGAGTCGGCTGGAAGCAGGGCAAGAGAGAAGGTGCGTGAAAGCAAGGGTGCAGAAACGTGTAATTTGTGAGAGTTTAAATGTCGTTGGGATACTTGTGGTTTGTGAAATAATTGTAACTGGGAAAGAAAGGGATTAGTTGTGCTACAATAAAACTAAAAGTATATTGGACTTAAAGTGGGATTTGGAGTGTAGTGTGTGGGCATCTTATTTAAGGGCTTGTTGAGAGGACGGTATTTGGGGAACCGGAAGTGGGCATCGGAGAACCAGGACAACGGTCACGCGGAATTCGGACTCCATTTTCTCCGGGGAGGAGCTTTGGGAGAAAAAGAGTGTTTCGGGAATAGGCCCTGACAGGACTCGTAACCAATCACATCTCATACAGCCCAAGCTACGCCTCAAAGCATCTTTCCCAACCCTTTTTCCCAGCCCATTCTCCTCAGACTTGGTCCGGCCTTCTTCCTTGTTGCTAGCTTTCCTCGCTCTATCCTAATATTTAACTTCCTTCAGTACGTTCTGTTAAGATTTAACCCTGCCGATTGTTAGTTACTGAACACCATTATCAATAGTTAAATTCCGAATATAAGCGTTCCTGTTAATTGTCTCCAGTACATACTTAAGTGAGTGAATGTAACCCACATTATTGTTTCAACGATCCCGAAGCTGTAAGTAATTAAATTCATTTTTCAAGAACTTTCACATTTCTCCGTCTCCCTTTTCTTCCCACGCGTTCCAATCTAGGCATACCTTCCGAAACGCAGTCTTGATAAGCTCGTTGCTCTTACACAGTCATATCAGCATTAAGTTATAACCTCCTGTTGAATAATGACTGAGAAGGCAATGAATAATTCCGTTGACTACACACCTATGGTTAGATTTAATGATAAATTCCTATTTAGTATTGTTTCCTTTGACTTTAGTGACTCTATCTCATCCTAGCATTTAGAAGCTGTTAAACTTCAGTTACCATGGACACAGAAAAGGGTTGTTATTAGTATTATTTATATACTCCACATGCATGAAAGCTAATGCCTTTTCTTTCAAGTCTTTAACAGGTTTTGTCTGAAATTTTGCGATTTTGTTTCTTAGTATCTGAGACGAGTTGCTAATTGCTATTAGATTTATTTTGTATGGAAGAAATTTATTATTTTTATAAAATACTTGACTGCGTTTTCTCTTTGTTAGCTCCGTGTTATAGTTCCCCATGTTGTTAGATAAAAGAATTGTGTTTTACTGTAAATTAAGAACATCTAAAATAGTATGAATTCCTAGCTGAGCTCTAAAATGATATTTATTGTTTAACCCACGAATTCATAATGGCAGTTACTACTCGTGTATCGTCGATAATTCTGCGTTTTTTAATCATTATAAATAATTTAAATAACTCCCTCGGAAGCAACAACACATCCGAACGAGTACAAGATACGGGTCACCACTACGGCAGAAAACTACCGGCTCTCTTTGCTTTTGAGGATCTTGAAACACTGATTTGCAGCTTGATCCAACGTTTAGATGTGGAACTAGAAGCGAATGATACCAAACCCTTTACATCTGATACTAATCTGACGGTTATGACGAATCTAATAACAAGGTATTTTTTCGGACTAGAATTCAGCATCTTTCGAGGAGAAATCCAAGTTACTGTTTTCTTATAATGAGTATGGTTCTGTACAGCTACTTAAAGGATTATGAAGAAACAACAATTAAACTCAAGAGGGAGTACAAGTCCGAGCGGAACAAGAACGGAAGCTACAAAGTAGGATGGAATCCTTTGGCTACAATGCGAATGATGAAGAGGCTAGCATTCAAAGCTCCAGTAATTTTAGAACACGTCAGTACGGACTACACACCGGTTGCAAAACAAGGTTATTATTGTTTTTTGTACCTACGTGCTTTAAAGTTTCCGCATTTCAAATGCTTAATTAATGAGAACCCGTTGTTTTCAAAGTTAGTTTCCGAAATCCAAGACTTGATGATCAAGAGAAACATAACGTTTCCATCCGGAAAGGATTACTTGGAAGCTATTTCAGGACTTATTAAAATACAGAATACGTACAACTTGCAGGCAAAAGATGTGATTAATTCAAGCATTTAAATGTTAAATTAGCTTTAGTTGAGCATGCACACGATAAATGTAACATCTCCCTAATAACTGTCCTCTTCTATTGCTTTGACTAGTGGTCTGCAATTGCCCGCATATAATTATGGAAACTTTGCAATTTTAGATTGCGGCAGGTGTAATATTTGGGAGAGACACTCGGATCAAACTACGGGGAACCGACTGCATTGATATTGGAACGTTTGCTATGAAGATAAGGGATTATGCACTTTCACTTCATTGGTTGCGCTATGGAATCGAAAAACTCCTCGAGGAAAATAGTCGACCAGATATCATACAACGTGCAGAATCCACGCTAGAGGGCGCTATGCAGCTGGTTCGTAGTAAACGCTTTAAACGTTTGTGCATGGAATATTTTGAATTTCAAAAGGAATGTAGTGCATCTGTATTGACAATAGCGTGATTTTGTGTTTGCTTATTTGTATCGTATTTCAGCATAACGAAAATTTTGATACATCAGATCCCGATTCTAACCGCTTCAAAACCGGACAGGGTGATCTTGACGGCGCTATCGCAGAACCAGAAGTATCCACGGAGAATTCTCAAGACGATTCGAGGCAGTTTTCCGAGTATCGGTCAAGGTATAACGATCTATGCTCACGTGGAAGCGACAAGGTAAGCCTTAGCCCGTTATTGACATTTTAATTAATCTGATTTAAATCCCTTTTGACATCAAAGACTAATGCTTGTCGACCTGTTTGCAGAATGCTATGACAAATGCGGAGCTGTTTTGTTGGTACGAAACAAAGTTCTCACCCTACCTCCGGATTCGGCCGGCGAAAGTAGAGCTGTTATCCAAAGACCCTGTAATCGTTCGTTACTACGAGATTGTCAGCAAGGAGGCCGTAAAAAAGCTCAAGGAAATCGCTATGAAGGGTCTGTATCCATCGCCAGTATATGGGTACTGTACATCCATGGACGCGAAAGTGGAGCATCAAGCAGAAGATGAAGTGCATAGGATAAATCAGCATTTACATAGCTTATCAGGCTTTAGTCTGAGAAATAAGCGAGAAAATAAAGGCTTGACAGCTGTATCTTATATTTTCGGTACATATATTGGGCCGCACGTGGACGCTGTAAGCTTCAGTTACAAAAAACACACTTTTAGCCATTTCAAACATCGGCTGACCTGGTAATTGTAACCACGACTTATTTCTAGCTTGGCATTCCGCCTTGGCACGAAGAAGGAGGAGATCGAATCGCAACCTTTATAATTTACGTAAGAAATTAATTAACACGTTTAATGCTAATAATAGGCATGTCCGCTTATAGCGAATTCGAAATACAACACAATGGAAAACAACGAACGAGATCCTAGGTGAATGTGACAATAATAATTTTTGGGTCTCAATTTTACTTTGCTACTTAACACGTTTCAGCTATCCGACGTGGAACTGGGAGGAGGAACGGCTTTTCTTACCCCAGGCGTCTTAGCGGAACCAATCGAAGGATCTGCCATCTTCTGGTATAACATTGATACTGTTGGAATTCTTGACGGGAGAACTGTGCATGGGGGATGCCCCGTTGTTCTCGGAGAAAAATGGCGTAAGTTACAGTTTTTGTCGAAAATTAACTTCATCGGGTTTATTGAAGAAAACAGCGAACTTTCGAACAGACAGAGTCCATCAGATGACTATTTTAAATTATTATTAATTAACCAAACGTAAATATATAATAAATAATAATTCAAACGCAGTTGGAAACAAATGGGTGCACGTTAGTGACCAATTTCAGACACACCGATGTGAAGAAGGAAGAAAAACATTCAAGTTTTTCGTTAATGGCAAGTTGCTGAATACAAAGGATCCGCCTTAACGGAATAATCGTTAGTTATGAGTTACAAGCAGCTCACACTGGATAATGGGACGGATTAATTGGAAAGCATTGCTACAAATAAGAGCTTAAACTGTTTCCTTCTTGACAAAGCTGTCACGGACATAAGGGATGAAAAAAACCTTTGCTGATGTGTAAATCCCTATTTTTACGGCTAATTTATATCGATTTATGATTCTGCTCAATCCTATACATAATAAGTCGGGTATAGTGGAGTAAAGCATATTCAATCACACTAATTAGAAACCTGTAAATCATCAATCGAAACCAGTTCTCAAAAACAGAGAGCACAATTGACTTCGTTTAGTATATTACCGTAATATAAGATTATCACTCGCGCCACATAAAGGCTACCCGGCCAGCGGCAAGTTGCTGAATACTTAGGGTCCTCACCAGAACGAAAAAAAGGGTTATATTGAGAGGAATTCATAAGCAAGAAATAAGAATCGCTAATCCATTAGATGAATGACCTGCATTAATTATATTTCAAATTCGAATTCTGAATCCGAGCAACCCATTCGCCTAGCAACAAAGTAATTGAAATCCATCACCGCTACATTTCAATCACTTGAAGACAAACTCTCAGCAAAGTATTCGTTAATGTGAACCATGAAACCCGCGTACAGGAAATTCTATGCACAACGTTAGAACCATTTTCAGTCAGGTGTAGCTACTGCTACCATTCCTCACTATTATCGCAATAAGTGAACACCACTACTGTGATTTCAGATACCAAAGCCAAGTCTTTGCTTCTTGGTAGAGACTGTAGTGGAGGAAGAGAAAATGGGTCTTATTTGCACATCATGCGGACTTTTATTCCTACTGTTTGCCGAATCTGAGGCTTTCAATGATCCGTCTCAGATGACCATGTACTACACCAGAATTCCATCTCGTTTACACGCTCTGGAGGATCTAGAGAAAACCGTTTACGACGCTTTCAACGATTTCAAACAAGAAATCGAGCCAAAACTAGCGACAACGCTTGAATCATCTAAAAATGAAACTGAATTACTTCAGCTTTTAGACAGGTAAGTTATTTAATTAGCTAGATGTAGGAAAACAATTATGGATAACAATGTGGATTAAAAAATTCTTCAATACCTTTTTATTTACGCAGTTACATACAAGATTACACGGATTCAACAATAAATCTAAAACTGAATTATAACTCCACATGGAACAACAATGGAAGCTACAAAGTTGGATGGAACATGCTTGCAACAATGCGAATGATCAAAAGACTACACAAATTAGCACCGAAACTTTTAGGCGTCTCTGCTTATGCATTGACAAGTACCTTGAGAGAAGCAGGTAAACATTAGAAACTCACTGACATGCATAGATGGATGCTACAATAGAATGCTTGCTTCCGAACTTTTAATTCGTGTTTCAAATTGTCTGTAGCGATTTATTTTGAAACCAGTTGAAACAGTTCTTGAATATATGAAAATGCGAAACATGATCTGGCCAACAAAACAAGATTACCAGAACATATTGAACTCGATTCTTGGAATTCAATATGAATACAGGCTGGATACAGAAGAGGTTAGGGATTTTTTTTCTAAAAACTCTGAAGAAGCATGTAATAAGAATGATCCATTTTAATGATGCTGCTATAAATAATTACAGATGATACAGGGTAAAATATTTGGAACTCCCACTCCGGTTAAGCTTCGCGGTTCTGATTGTATCGACCTCGGAACTTATGCTTTTCAAAATAGAATGCTTCATGTTGCTCTGTCCTGGCTGTATCATGGAATGAAGAAACTGGAAGAAGAAAACTTTTTTGAAGAGGTGGAACATGCAAGGGAAGTGCTGAAAAAGGCCGTTAAAATCGTATGTAATTCTGGCTATAATATTAATAGTTACATTTAGTAAACTTAATACGCCTAATTGGGATGAAATCGCTGGAATTTACTTTAAGCAATTGTTGCTTCTGTATTTAAATAGCACGATAGCATTTGGCACAAACACTCGCCAAACGTTTTGTTTATGAAAATTGGAGACAATCTTGAAGATGCCTTGCGTCTCCATCGGGCGTGGCTTACAGTTCAGGACGCGAAACCACAGACAGATTCTTTTCGCCAAAACTACTGTCGAAGCAAGTCAACCCGAGTAAGCAAAGAGCGGTGTGTAATTTGAGTCGACGCTACATTTAGTTAAGTGTTCAATATTAAATTTTACGATGGCATCAACACAGACGGCGAAGGATGCATCGACGTTATTCTGCTGGTACGAAACGAAGCAGTCACCGTATTTGCGTATCCATCCCGCAAAAGCAGAGCTCCTGGCAACACGCCCGGTTATTGTTCGATATCACGAGATTATCGCGGATAAGTTGATACAATTTCTGATCTCAGCTGCTGACCAAAAATTAACTCCGGCTGAAACTGCGGAAGATGTGGATCTTGGTGGAGAAGAAAATCCTTCAGAGATTAACATATCTGGCTTTCACGGATCTGCAACGACGGAAGTCAATAATAGTCACGTTGAAATCGCTGCCCTGGAGAAAATCATTGAAAGTGTCTCAGGTTTAACACTAGATGGCGATGGCGATGTTGAACCTTTCGGAGTGGCTGCCTACGTTTTTGGTGCTTCTTATGGCCTCCATACGGATGATGTAAGTTAAGATTGACGTGAAAAAATTGGTTAGGATCACAAATTGATTTTATGCTAAAAGTTCTGGTTACTGATGTGAAACTACACATATTTTATTATTTTCACCACAGCTCAATCTGGATGCATCTATAGCATCAGAAGGAGACAGGATGGCTACTTTCCTATTTTATGTAGGCGATTCAGCTTTACACGGAATTCCATTCATTTTAATAGGTATCAACTCCATATTTCAGTTAACTTAAACTAGTTTTTCCAAATTTGATAATATACCCAGCTTTCCGATGTCGAAAAGGGAGGAGAAACTGAATTCATAACGCCAGGGATTTTAGCGGAACCAATACGAGGCTCAGCTGTCTTCTGGTACACCCTCAACGCTGCTGGAGAACTAGATGACACGACATGGCACGGAGGCTGTCCAGTCATACTAGGAGAGAAATGGAGTAAGTCATTGGGTGGCTAACATAGTACATTTGCTGACACCATAAGAAACGCACAAATATAGCTGTCTTCGAATTAAGCAAGGCATCATAGCGTTTACCTTTATGTTGCATTATTAGTTGCAAACCGTTGGATCCGCATGAATGATCAGTACAAGACTCAAAAGTGTGAGAAGGGAAGAAGATTATTCAATTTTCATGCAAATCGGTCGCTTAATAAACTGAGAAGTAGAAAGTCGACGAATTCAAATTCGCAAGACCGTAAAAGTTTAAAGATTTAACCATTATTTCACTTTCTGATACAATGTTCAGCAAAATGAAGAATAAATCTTTTCCGAGGCGTGATTACGTATACAACGAGTTGATTAGTAAATAGGTTACCATTACTTGCATTAACGCAGTGTTTCCCTATAGTAGCAGAAGGCTATAGGGATTCGTTTGCACTTTGACGTGAAGAAAAAGAGTTCCCATACAACAGTATGGGATACTATCCCAAAAGAACAGTACCGTATCGCTGGAAAAGGCTCTTACCTGTAGAATGAAAGTAAATCATGTAGTTTCCATAATGGCTGGACGCACCAATGTACCAAACTCACATCCCGATTTGTGACATCTTCTCCATGACTCAGAGGTCCCGAAAAGTCCCGAAATCTTTCCAGACGTAGATCTTGTACTGTAAAAACGGTGGTTAAAAACGAAGCGATAGAATGAACATTCCATAGGTAACTTAAGAATAGTGTGGGAATTCTCGAGTATGATGAGGAGTTGAATCCAGTGTGACCACGCATCGAAACTAAAAGGCTGCTGGGCAATAATTATGCACAGGAAGGCGGAAAGCAGGCTCGTGGTGGTTAGGAGGACGATCCAGGTTGGAAGCTCAAAAGGTTGGATGAAAATATTAGTTGGTTTTGTATTTGACACGTTGAAGCGCGTGAGAAAGTAAACTGAAAGTTTTTGCATGGCACAAATTTCTGTGTAGATCAAATTGGGTGGGAGTGTATGCTCGTAAATTTAATTATTGTTTTAACCAATCACGTGCCTCTTTTTTTGCATTTGATGTTGTTTTTTATTAGTTTTTTATTATTGATGACAGCTTTTTGAAATCAGTGCATGCGTTAAAGTTACCTTGGCGATTCTGCATCATTTTAGCCGTTCAAGAACAGTAGGGCATCATATACAAGCTATGACTTGCCCGCCAAAGCTACCGAATTCTGTGCCCTTTTTTCATAAAATCCTCCATTTTGAGGGCGTAGAAGCTTATCAAACCTTAGTGTAAAAAGCAAATTTCCCAAAAATATGTGCAAATCCCTGTGCATATGTATAAGCAAGGGCATGCATGCATGCGATAACGTTACGTTAAGAAATCAATTTTGTGCTTCAACCCAGTAACTCCCAGGAAGATGAGATCGAGCGTCCTCTACACCATGCTATCACTTTTCCTTATGCTCCACTGTATGACTGTACAAGAGAGCGATGAAGCTGCCCCAGATGTTAATGCCCGAATGTATTATGCTCGAAGAATAACTTTTTTGCATAGCCTCGGAGAAATGGAAGCCCGTTTGTACGCTTTGTTTCATCGTCTAAAAAGTAATAGCTCCATGATAGATACAAACAGAACAGAAATACTTGGTTCTCTGAACGAGTAAGTTTCATTGCTATAAATGTCGAGTAACAGAGAGTTTTCAGAGTGGTTCGCTTGGTTATTGCGTCTCCAGCTCCAAGAATTTTGCGCTTGTATAAAAATTACGATTGTTGAATAACATTAATCTTTAGGTATATTAAAGACTACGAAGACACCACGTTGAGACTTAAAAGTAAATATAAATCCATTTGGAATAAGAACGGAAACTATAAGGTAGGATGGAATCCCCTCGCCACAGCGCATATGATTCGTCGAATGTCGAGCAAAGCGCCCGCATTGCTTGCAAGACTTGACCGAATTTCCGAACTGTCTAAAGGTTGGCAGTGCTGAAAGGGTTTTAAACGCTTTTATCAAATATAGGCTGCTAAAATACTATATTGCGTACAAAATACTTTGTAAAAAGTTTTAATTTTAAAGATGTGACGCCAATTTACGCATACATGAGGGACCACAGACTACAATGGCCGATACTAGCTGATTTTGAAGACGTGCTGGAGTCAATTATCAAAATCCAGCATACGTATCACCTTCGCACGGAGGATGTTAGCCGGAGATTTTACTTGAGCTTTTGAAATTACTTGGATAACACAAGATGCTCCTTCTTTGTAACGTTTAACGTACCCTATGGCCGTATGTTTTTCGTAGATCATTGAAGGAAAAATATTCGGAGCAGAAACACATGTGAAGCTTTCCGGAAGCGATTGCGTTTCAATTGGCTCTGTTGCTTCGCAAAAAGGATACCATGCATTAGCAGTATATTGGTTTCGCAATGCGCTAAGGAACCTAAAAGCAGAGGGCGCTGTGGACCAAGTACTTGCTGTGTCAAAACTGTTCCAGAAAGTCATTCGACGTGTACGGTATTGAGTATTGAACAGCGTTTGTACATTTTCTGTTAACATCAGTAATTAAGATAGCCCTCTTATATTCAACCGTGTACAAACAGCACAACAAGAGTTGGGATAAGTCCAATCCGACCGTATTTACATCCCAAATACAAGGTAATTTGGACCACCTAATGCCTCGCGATGACTTGTTATTCTATTTTTACAAGGACCAAAGGAAACAGGGCTGGGACGATACAATGTCTTACGTTTATCAATCACTGTGTATGGGCGCTACTACACAAGTACGTCAATCGTATCTCTACGAATGCTAACAGTAATTTTGGATCAGTTATTCGTCCATTATATGCAATCACACGATATTGGCCTTCGACAACTAACTGATTTTTGCTGTTTGTTATATCGCTTCAAAAATTAAACGTTTCGCAGACACTAGGAGAAAAAGCTCAACTCTTTTGCTGGTATGAGAGGAAGCAGTCGCACTACTTGCACATCAACCCAGTAAAAGTGGAACTTTTAAGTAAAAGTCCACTCATTCTACGCTATCATGATTTGCTTGGAGAGAATATCATCAAGTTTTTGATAGACAAGGCGTCCGAGGACCTTGAATTCACAGAACAAGAAAATATTGAAGGACAAAGCGGGAATCAAATTAATGAAACCGCCGATGGAAATACGTACGCTGGATCTACAATTATCGAGGAAGATTATAGAGCCACCTACAAACTGCAACGAAACCTTGAAAGCGTGATTGGCTATTCTTTGGGTCCGAGAACATTCATGGACGAACTTAGTGTACTCTCGTATGTATTCGGTGCCCAATTTCAGCCGCACACTGACGCTGTAAGTGAATTTACAATATCACTCGTTAGTAAAAATATCTCTTTCGTTAGGTCTGCACTTGGCTATTTATTTCTACCTTGTATTTCACCATTAATATAATTAAGTTCTATTATAAACCGAATGTAGCCTGAAGATCTATCGTTGATCCGTGAAGTCGAAAAATCCCGCATACCAACATTTCTTCTTAATGTAAGCCAATTCTCGGTTTCTTCCAAAGCGAGTTCAACAAAGTCGCATACTAACATGAATTGACTAAATTTGCTGCAGTTGTTGTAGTATTGGATTTAAAAAATAGCTTACAGCAGCTTACTGTTTATGTTAGCTCTCTAATGTTGAGAAGGGTGGCGGAACTGCTTTCCTGTACCCAGGAATCGTTGCACAACTTGTTCGCGGTTCAGTCATCTACTGGGAAAATATCGATACAAGTGGAACGTTGGATCAGAGGACTTGGCATGGCGGATGTCCAGTTATTTTGGGTGAAAAATGGGGTACATTGTATATTAAAAATTAACGGAAGTCCGTTATATATCATGTTTTTTATGGCGAATTTCGTTCCGTAATAATTGATTTGATTTTACCTCACAGTGGCCAACAAATACAAGCTTGTACCTGGCATAAGATTTTGCATTGATCCAAAGTATGCCAGTAGCAGACATTTTGACTTTCATGTAAACGGAAGATTACTGAAAATCGCTAACGAGTCCCTACTCCATTAACAATGTAGTCTAACGAAAAAGACCCTGTTAGACCAGCCCGGTTTAATGCTACGAAAATTAAATGTCTAATTACAATCGCGATAGCTGCAGTTTTGTGGACATGCTTAACAGTGGCAGTGTTAGTAAAGTCGCACGTATTAAATTAACAACCATTGGCAGAAAGTACATGCTTCCCGCTTTTGCGAATATTTCGTACTTAATAAGGCGGTAGCGTTTCAGAAGTCAACATTGCCAGGGTTACGAGAGACATAGGTGGCACCCACCACACTTAGTACAATACAATACTAAATAGTAGGGTAAGATAGTTTACTGTGACCTTTGACCTTCAAAATTTTTTAATTCATAGGCCTAAGTTAGAAGCCCCCAAATGCAAAATTTGAGCCCCATCGGACAAGAACTTGCGGAGATAAAATTATTGAAGTCACAGAAAATACGATTTTGGCCACACGCTTATGTGACTTAACATGGAGATTTCGATGGTCCAAAATCTGCATGCTAACCAACCATAACAGCCGAGCCGCCCTCGCGTTTTCAGATGGGTAAATTTTTATCACCGTGAGTTCTTGTCCGATAGGGCTAACATTTTGGATTTGGGAGTCTCCAACTAAGGTCACAGTAAATACGCTTTCCCTGCTAATAAATACGTCACGACTGCAGATGCAGATTGTGATGAGGTTCGTGTAAATTAGCGTAAACCATTATGTACATACTTGCACAGGAATCGGCATAGCGAATTCAACCATATGTATCCCTGTGCCTATGAAATTCTTCTCAAATCATGCATCAGGACAAGGCTATATAGTCACTAAAATGATTAACCGCGAATCAAAAATTAGGCCGAACGATAATGGTGGTAGGCGGTTTCAAGAATTGAAGCGTATAAGCTAACCGGTCTAAATGAAAAGAATAGTATCAATTGGCGAATTTTGTTTCTTCTAACTTGAAGGTAGAGCAAGCTTTTCCCACTAATACAAGAATGCGATAGTCAGGACCACCATATGTGATCAGACCACCGGTTGCATGCTTCCATACGAGGAAAATCAAGGTCAAGATCAGAGGCATAGTTGTATTTCTATCTTTGTTGAACCCAAGTACATATATCACGAGGGACGTAAATGCACATGCTTTAAGTAAATCCAACACATCTATTTTAGATATTTAGAGACAAGTACTATTCTCAAAGTCCCAGAGTCCCCTTAAAAATTAAAGTCATACAACGGAACAGCCAGAAGACATAACGTTCTTCAATACCAAGAAACTAGTCAAGTGACTAAATCATTAATGATGTGTGGATGTACTTCATCTTAAGTTACGGAAACGATGCATAATAGAAAGACCCGCAGTGCAAATAACCCAGTTCCTCTGTTGTTGTCAAACGAAAAATCACCATTCCAGGAGGGAATTAATATGAGGCATCACATTGCATATGGGGGAGAGCGAGATACGACACAAGTGAGTAGATACGTGATTGTTTGCTCTTCTGAAAACCAATAAAAGAGAGCGTCAGATTTCTGCGATATCCTGGAAGAATAAGAATGGCTCTAACTCTCTTCAGTCTAACATTTTGTAACCCGGTGAACAGTTCACAGAGTTTCGCAAATAAGTATACGAAATGGAGGCTGTTAAACCAAAAGCCAAACAGAAAAGGAAATCTACGCAGGAAACCCGTGCAGAATTAAGTGATAATAGTTTCCCTGCATCTTCACCTGAAAAACCTGAGTTAAAAACCAGAAGAGTTGCTTCAAACGAACCCGCCCGGGAACCACCAAATCCATTTGCTAAACCTCCGCCCTCAGTTTCATCGTGCATCAAAGGTGAGCAAAAGGAATTTGAGAAAATATTCCGGCAGACGAGTACCAGGCAGGTATGAATCTAAACCGCTCCGCGTATCATATTATCAAGTACTCCCTGGGGTATCAATCGTATGAATCTGCGCTAGCACAAGATGCCGCCAAGTCGTTGCCCGTAGGTGATAAAAATCACTGTGCGAAATTCGTCAGCTCTATGGTGCCACATTATGCTAGTATTTTACGGGCTCGGCTCAAGAAAATTTTACAAAAGCCGCTCAAAGCTACAGGATTGCCACCGCCATTCGCTGTAATAGCTGACAAATATACTCCGAATAAGGATTCGTTGCACATCATAGGTATTATTGTACCAAACCAAGGAAAACTGCAAGACTTTTTGATCGATGCCAGGCCTGTAGAAGGTTGTGACGGATTGGGATTGGCAAGCGGAATAATGGCTTCTTTACTAAACTACTTTACGGTAGACGAAATACGGAACCGATGCGTAGGTGGAGCTTTCGACGGTCAATATTTCACCCTCAAAGTGCCGAAACACTTGATGGACTTGCAAGAAGTTCCAGAACAAAACAGGGATCTCTATAGCTTCTGCTGGGATACAGCGCACCTAATAGGTACGCATTATAAACAAGCAAACGCTAGAATTTTCTACTTCAACTTTTTTCGGTTTTTGAAACGATTTACCGTTTCTCATGCTTTACTGACCAAATGCTTATTACGAATTTCAGAGCTAGCTGGTAAAAAATCAAGAGAGCAGAAAGGATCAGGCGGCATTTCAAATATACAGGTACCATGGATACGTAACGTGGTGTCGGTAGTCCAAGAAATCGGATCTCGTTTCAAGTGGGGAAAAAATTGGCGGGAACTGCAAAATGAATTTCAGAAATGCAAAACCGACTCAGATGAGCACCTTCCAGACAACGTGGTTAAATTCAAACAGTGGTCTGCAACACGTTTTTCCGCATACTTTCAAGATTTTCTCAAGAGCTTCCAGAATAATTATCCAATGGTCTTTGATTTGATTGAGCGGAATGACGAAAAGGAACTGCGGAAGATAAGCAATCCCGAGTTTCTTCTCGGGCTTAACTTCTTGTCCGATATGTACAATCAAATACAAATCTATTCTAAAATCACGCAAAAAGTTACGATCATGCCCTGGCAGCTTGATAAAGTTGTGAGCAGACTTGCCACAAAACTTGAAGGAATGGAAGCCACCCTGAGCGAAGATTCCTTTTGGCCGATCAATGAGTCCCTCCACAGCTTCAACAACTGTTGCAACGAGATGTTGGCCTTTGGTACGTTTAAAGGGAGAAGGGTTGCCACGTCAGCTCGAGCAATGTCTCTCCGAAACGATGAAAGTGCTTCGGGAGAGCAGTCTTTGGAAGGAAAGATTGATGCAGTAAGACCACAGTTGGCTATGCACGCTAAACGCTTCCGCGAATCCTTAGCAGCGAAGTATGCAGAAAATCGACCAGATGCATGTCAAGAACTGCAATCCTTATTTGACGTTTCTAATATTATTTCTGCAAACAGCGAGATTCCCGATAGCCTAAGGACACTATACGACAAGTCAAGAAGGTGGGGAGTTTTTCCAGAAAATTTTTCCATCTCAAACCTTGAGGAACAATACACAAGTTTTACTGCAGATGTGAAGGAAAAATTTACTCCCGATGAAATGTCAGTACCAAACGAAGAGCGGTTTGAGGAGGAAACAAGATTCTACACGGAACTTCTGAATGAAACCTGCAATTACCCAGAACTAGCAAATTTAATTGCCTACGCGGGCACACGATCTTCATGCGAAAGCGTGACAGAGAGCATGGGCTCTAAGATCGGTAATATATTGCATGGAAGGGAACAACTCAGCTTGGACAAGCTGAACGCAGAAGCTTTTGTGGTTCTCAATGGGCCCAGTAGTGGTCCACAGTGCGATAAGTTGCTAGAAGATAGTCTTGATGAACGATGTGGCAGCCGATCACGTTGGAATTTTCTACGAAGAACTAGCAAAGACCCACTATCCAAAATTCAAATATCAAAGGTCATCGACAGAAAAAATAGAATTGACAGCAAGATATCGTTTTCTGATAATGAGGACTAATGCATCGTTACCGGATGTGCATTGCAGAATTTTTCGACTGCTTAGCAGATCTTAACTGTACTAAATATAAGCTGATTCAAATTGTCTTGAAAATTTTAGTTTCTAAATTCACGATGAACTTTGGTTAGTTTTCCCTAATTTTCCCCTATATCTCTGTAGCCCTAATAACAGAATGAGCCTGCGAACTATCTTTCTCCAATTTTTTTCTGGGTTTCCGTTAATGGGGTTTTTCTTATGTGAATTCATGTAAGGAATTTTTGCAAATTGCAAATCAAATTAATCTAGGGAAAACTGTCATATTTCTTCGGATCAGAATATATGCTTTGATTTCTGAAGTACTAGTAGTGGTGCCGTTAAACGTTCATTTCACTGGCACCAGCTGAAGCAGTGTCTTTTTGTGCATACTGTTTGAATGAGAAATGCCCGTTGCAATCTCATCAAACTTACGAACATATAGACAGAAGCGGATTATAGCCAAAAACAATATACCAGTCGAAAGCCCGGACAGTACTGCGCTAGAAATGCCTTCTTCGGACAGCGCGCTTAGTAATATGTAGGAGCCACAGCGCCGTGCGTAAACCCCTTGGATTTCGTGGTTGACGGAAATAATGGAACGCATGCAATATTTTTTCGTATGCCGTTAAAGTACTACTCTAAAAGATATTTTCTTTAAGAGTTATAGTAGTTTAACTAGTTTGGAAAATTTGAAAATTTCAGCTGCGCAGGTTGAGTAGCAAATTCAAGTCAAAGTTGTCGTTAAAACGCATGCATTTTTCAGGTAAAATGAACAAAATTGACCTTTTTACAAAAGCTTTAAGGCTAAGAATCATGACGTTTCAGTGATCCTCCATGTTATTAAATAGAGAAACTGCCGAATTACATATCTGACAGACTTTTCTGATACATAACTCCGTCAATTTTCTCTGCCTTGATTCGAATTTTACGAAATTCTATTCTTTCACTGCAAAGTAATACCTTACAGTTGCCACCTTTGTGTCGCGTAACTAAGGCGCTGATGGTGCATGAAACTCTGCCGCCTTATGAATTATAAAATTTTCTAGATACGCAATAGCGGGAATTAAATCTTTCTTGCAAATGGTTGTTAATTCAGTACGTGGTAAAGTGTACCTCAATATGGATCATGACAAGGGACCAGCATCCTGACCTGAAGCTCCATCATTTTATGGTGAGATCAGTATTTCCTCTGTCTTGAACTACAAGAAGAGCACCAACAGTGTGTTCAACAATGATGTAGGAAGTGCGAAGGACGAGATGATTGTCAAAATAATACATATTCCCCATTCGAATCCACAAGGGACGGAGAAGTCTCCGGGAGAACCCGAATTTTTTGCCGCAACAGTAGAGGGCGCTTCTGCCAGTCGTATTTCCAACTCTCTAAGAGAAGACTGGATTCCTCCACTACTTTAGCGACCGAGGATTAATCCACAACAAACACGAACAAGGCGACAACCCACTTCCATTACTCCACCTATGTAGTTTAATAGTGCTGTAGAAGTAAAGGACTGCTAGGATTGTAACTGTCCACTGGACACATCCTAATAATGTTCCGTAAATAGTTGCTAATTTCTTCATAATTAGCATCATTTCAAGGAAGACATTTACTTGAAGAGTCTTTTCCTCGTGAAATTGCGCCGTAGATTTTCTTGGTACCCTCATTTCCTTGAGAACGTAGGTAGGAAGAAGAAATATACGCATAATTACAGCCCCAAAGAAAATCAGAGTAGTTCCCCATTGTGTACACTATGTAGGCGGTGAGCATTGCGCTGAATCTTCGGATTGCTAATAGAAGCCAAACGGAGCTCTGAATCCTTTCGCTAACTATAGATTCGTAGAAGAGAGAAGTAACATAGATAGGATTGTGTGGAAGGAAAAATACGCCGAGAAGCGGGTAGTTGACCATTGTTTGAACCGAAGTAAATGTTCAGGTTTATTTTCATCGCGGACGCCAGTTGTAGTCCTGCTTCTACTGAATTCGTTATTTAATTCGCGCCATTTCTAGCCCCATTTGAATCGTGATCCGATTTCCTCCACTACGAAAACGATGTTTGATGTAACTTGGATGTTGGATGTACCACCAGATCCTTTTTGGTATCAGTATGCCTTGCGCGCTAGCTTTATAATCAGAAAACAAAATCAATGTCCGTAGAATCCATACGGTTTTCGTATTCTTAATGAAACAGAAAGTACCACCCATCTTTTTTCAATAGGGTCTTACCAATCAGGTGGGCTGTGTCCCATGGAAAACTATAATAGTTTCGGTTTTCTTCGGAAATTCCTTGCAGTTCCATCAAGTGCTTAGGGATATTTAAAGTAAAATATTGCCCGTCAAAGGCTCCTCCAACGCAACGTTTCCGGACATTTTCCTCCGTGAAATATTCTAGCAAAGTTGTCATGGTGTCTTTGGCAACACTCAGGCCATCATTGGTATTCACTGGACGAGAATTGAGCAGAAAATCTTGCATTTTACCGTCTTGAGTTGTAATTGTAACCCCATTGATGTGAAGCGAATCCCTGTTGGATATATACTTATCCGCAATTATGGTGAATGGGGGCGGATGCCCCGTAGCTGTGAGCGGTTTCTGCAAAATTTCTTTGAGTCGAGTATGGCGCACACTAGGATCATATATGCGTGCTAAAAATATATACTTAATTAGGGCAGTCCTTGCTGACTGAAAATGAGTGTGCACAGGGCGTCTGAAGTCGCCAGTATAGGTTATTCTCTCGTGCACCCACACGCCTTAAACCAGACGAGGATTTTTTCTAAACGATTTACGATTGCAACATAGAAGATTTCCTTCCTGCTATAAGTGCATTGAAATAAAATATATGGAGGAATTTTATAATTGCAGTGTAAATAGAGTCCTGTCGGTAGTCTCTATGTTTGGCTTCCCTTGTCATTTAATCATGAGCCGTTTGGCATTTGGGTTATTGAACGAACAGAAAATGGGGCGAGGTGTAAGCAGCTGTTACGCATTACTACACGTGACTTAACTATGGTGAGATTAAATATGTAGGAATACTTATAGTTATTTTCAATACTTTATAGTGCATGTATGACGACACTAGTGCCGTTGTTGTCTACGTTATATAATCCACTAGAATGCTTCAGATGAAGGATACCTAACGATAAATACCTGGGGTAGAGCTTTAACCTTAATCCGGCAAGCCAAACTCTCAGTTTGACTCTGGGACACTCCTGAGCGGAGCAATTGGAAAGAACAGACAGAAAACTTTCGGTTCACCACTACAGCGGAGAACATGCGTGCACGTGAGAATCCCAATGCTTCTCTTATATGAGCGGGAAAATCTACGATGGCACGCACTTTGAATTTAAATTCATTCGAAATAATGGCGGTTAGAGCGCCTTGCACCCCGGATTATTGTGTGCAGGAGACCTCAGATGTGTTTGAAAAACAAAAAAATCCGCCAGGAAATAAAATTTCCAGAGCATCTCAACGAAAACATGTACTGAAGTTAGCTAAGGTTGTGGTATTAAAATTGCAATATCACTGACTGTGTGATATCACAACCTAGTCGACAGATATCACGGGAGCCGTTATATCCTCAAAATCTCATACGAGCATCCTTGTTACTGCCTGTCGAAGGGAGAGTATAAAGTCGACAGGAAAGTTGGCACATAAACAACAAGTTAGCATGCGCTGCCTACTGTACTGCCTGACGACCAAAAATTATTCATTGTCGCACGATACCAGAAGAAGTGCGGAACTTTGCCATTTTTGACGCCAAAGATTGACGACCCGGATCAAAAATCCGGGTCGTCAATATTTTCGGGATTTCTCGGGCAGCTGAAGAATACAAAACTTGTTATGTAACCTTATAATAGGCTCAGGTACCCTTTGTTTAGAAAAAAATGGGTCCTGGACCTCCGTGACCTGATTTGACCCAAAATGGTCGCGAGGTCAAACTTAATTTTAAATAGTACTTTAATGCCTTCCGTTTCGACCACAACAAAAATTTTCTAAAGTCAACTAAAGTCCCCATTGTGCATAGTCTACCTGAGGCTGAAGCAACTTGCAATTTTAATTGCCCCCCCCCTAGTCTACCCAGTGCTTTTGATGATCGCGAAGTTTTGCATTTCTGTTTGCAAACAATTTTTGCATTCCCCACGTACTTGGTATATACATACCTCTGGAATCTTTCTTTCTCTTTGGATTCACGCACCATCTGTTATCATGTAACAGCTGGTATCATGTGTTTTGGAATCCATTTTCATCACTATAATTATCATTATAAAGTGGTAACGTTTGAACACAGGGTTAGTAGTTACCTTTAAAATGAGTGACACTGTTGTTAACAAGATTCGCGAATGTTTTATCTTGCTGCGCGGATACATATGTCAGAGTGCAATTCAACGATTTTTTCTATTTCACTCCCCCCTTAGAATTAACACCGAGGAGTCCTCCCAGTTACAGATCTGCTTGTGCAAAAATCTATTTCAACAGTGCCATATTTACTCTTAACGGGTTGAAGCTCGGATCAAGACCCCAGGTAAGATTAATTTATTATTAAATAATGTATTAATACTTTATTTGTTTTTTGGAATTGAATCGTTTGTCAAGTTTTGGCAAACCCATAGAAATGTTCAAGTGATGATCTTAATTATTGATGCTGAATCTTATTGCTCGTACTAAACAGGATTGGCCCGATCGTGTAGACGCTGCACAAATGTTTGTCATAATTTTATACCATGTGCCAATGCCAGTTAATTCAAAATTAATTTCGTATTTCTGGAACGGAGAGAAATACGCCACATATGGAATCCTTACATTGTTTAACCGCCTAATCGGAGAAGGTGGGCCCGGGCCTCGGCCAAGTATTCCTACTATAAGAAATGGCGATTCAACCGAAACATTTTTCCCGAGTGATATACAAGTTGGATTCGGACAATTCGGAGTCGGAGTAGGAGGACTAGGAGTACCATTGATTGTAAAAGGTAAATTAATTGACATAGATTATTTTCTATTGTGACAAGTTAGTTTTTTGAATGAAAGGCCTTTACAGTTCATCAAAATTTTACTGTATTATTTCTTAAAATTCAAGAACCCCGAGAAATTTATGCTTCAGTTCATCTATGTAAGCGTAGGAGTTTGCAGACTTGTTGGTGAAACTGACATTCACTGGGGTTTTATGTCAGTCGACGGAAAAAATAATTGTAAGTTTGTTTCTTGGAATGAGTTTCCATAATTTTCTCAAAGTCCACTAACAAAGTCTCAGTCACAGTTATTGTTGAACCGTAATTTGTTTTATTTACAGCGGAAGTCCCCTACAGGTATGTTGAACCAGCTGGTGGAGGCGCTCCGATTAGAGTGCCAGCAATACCCATACCAGAACTGATGTTACATGATCCGGATGCCAAATTGGAGCCAGTAGATCTCCGCAAACATTTTCCTAACATAGAAATGCGCGTGCCTGACCCTGAGTAGCTTATTTCCATCTGATGATCTTCTGAGCTTGAGATAACATGTTATAACTGATAACGTTATTGCTCCTTTCCTTTCCCAGTAAATTGTAATATTGATTCAATATTGAATGATGATTTGATGCCAACTTGTAAAATTTTACTCTTCAACAAATAATTACACTATTTCAAGTAATAGTTTGCAATGGTACTCATATAATCTGTCGGTCCCTTGGATCATTGAGGAACGTAAATCTTTTGTTTGTGCTGATTTTCTTCAAGTACATTCTCATAAATAAATGCTGTCTGTACCTATAATTGGTCAGTTGTCCACATTTCGGGTTTTGTTTAAGACATTAATCTTTGTCAAGTGACTTGATTGACACAGTTGAAATAGCTTAAAAGTATATCGAGCAAATTGCTATTAAAGATCAAAGCCGCTATTCCATTGTCTGGTGGGAAATGTTGGTAATAAGATGTAAATAACAGTTTAATACAGGTCTATCCTAAACATATATAGCAAAAATAATTTCAATAAAATAAAGTGCCCTTTTTTCGACTGATGTCATTAACATAAGTCACAACTGAAAGCTAAAGATCTGAAGTTTTGTTTGTTCCAAGTTTTAGTTCTCCATCCTTAACCTGTTGCGTCCCATAAGCTTCGTAGGAAACATTTAAATTCCGCTCCTAAAGGCAATTTATGTTTGTGCGCACAATTATTTTACGGTTGTCATGGCCATAAGCTCCCCCTCGCACAAATAAAAGACATTCCCACTGCAAAATTGATGTTGTAGAAAACAACAAAAAGACGTAGTGGCAGCCCATTGATGTTTTTTAAAAAGTTTGAAGCTCCAACTGCATAGTGTGTTAGTGGAGATAATTTGGCGCCGATTAATAACAAACTACTTTTGAAAATCCATGCTTCGAATTGTTGTCTACCAGTGAGTACTGACTGTGTGGAAGAGAGCATGAATCAAATAGTCAGTCATAGCAACCAGGGCTAGTAACTGAAATACCCTCATATGTTTCAGTACGCAAGAGGTTAACGCACTGTCCGCTGTTAACCAGCAAAGTTTCCCGTCGGAATTACAAATTCTGTGTTTTGAGCATTTCCACTGCATCGAGGCAGGAAGCTATAGCGGTGAAAATGCTCAAAACACGGAATACCAGGGGAGTTGCAGGAACTGTTAAACCGTAAGTTCGGCAAAATTGCCGTTAACAGTGGAATCATGCAATATCTATAATTTATGCACTGAAAATAAGAAGTATATTGAATAAGCTCAAGGTATATTTTTGTCAATAGATCCAATTTGTCTTTCTGATGGAGTGAAGGAGACGATCGTGACGTCACGATGGCTTTGGTGCCAGTAGTACTGGCACCAACGCCATCGTCTTCGGTCCTCGGTCGCTACATGCTTCTTAATGGGGAATGCTGTTCCCTTCTGACACACCTGACGGTAACTTGACAAATAAACGAATTCCGAAGCATTCTGAAGAAGCATAGAAGGAGCAGTAAGTTGACTTGCATTGTCTAAGGTAAAGTGGGAAGGGAATTGTTAATTATAGTTTCGTAACTCCATCAACAGTCTCTCACACCTTCCCGATTCCTGTGGGTTTCGATTTCCGCGCGAGGTGGTAGGCCGAAGGAGTTATTAAGTGATGAATCTTAAATATTTAACAGTTCCTTTCATCGTCATGCTGATGGTTGATAATTGTAATGCAAGGATAGCACCAATTAAACTTTTAAATGTTTTGAAGCTGCGGTGGTACCTGACTACTCAATCCAAGCGTCGTTTCACAAAAATTGATGCAAAATTTACGTTTTCGCTATTTGTTTACTCAACACCATTCAATGGGAGTAAATTTTTTTATATAATGTCATCCTCTCCAAAACGATAATATCACAATTTTGACATTAAAGCATTTACCAATAGTTCAGATGGGTTTGAATTACTTATAATTCGCGGCAGGAAAAGAAAGTACATATCTGTATAATCAGTTTTTCCGCGTCCATAATTTCTACTGCGACTCTGCGCCAAAAGAAAATGAATTACTAGTTACCCTAACCTCATGCCATGAATGGATGATATTTTTGCAAAACAAGACCATCGCCGCCGCATCATGTTGAAGCCTAATCACCTACTTCCCTCTAATGTCTGCTTTGAGTATTCGTTTCCACCGATGGAATGGTTGAACAAGCACCGCATAAGCAGTAAATCAGCATCATTGAAGTTACCCAGGTCCGATTATCCCGATGATCAACATTAGACTGGAACTACCTTAATGCAATAACTTAAGTTGCATAAAAGTTAACATAACTTCCTTCGCTGTTCATGGCCATGGCATCTGACAGATGTAATAGAACATTCTTAACCATAATTAGTAAAGTTAACATGCTAACTAAACCCATTTTTCATCCATTCGAACTAATTTCGAGATTGTCTGAGCATTTACATAAATGGTGATTGCACAGTTTCTTAGTAAAATTGTAAATATGACATATTTATGAATGATGTGAAGGACTTTTTCTAGAATCGTGCACAAAATAACAAAATAATTGCGAACCCGGAAGTAAAATAAAAGATGAATCAAGGAGCTTTCAACTGGAAATACACAGTAATGATGACAAAGTTAGAGACTTATGCGCCATTCCATTGCATTCTAGCCCATTGTATCATGTTTTAACGCATACTGACACACCAAAATTTGGTTTATACTTTGACCTCTGCATGCAGAAGTAATTTAGAGTCAAAAACGAATCTTCTCACTCCCTCGCGCCTATAACATTGATATAAAAATCGGGAGTTTTGTTCCCTGCAGTCATTTTCATTTGCCAGTCAGAAGACTATTCGTTGTGATCGTTTATAATTATGAATCAACAAGCTGAGCATCTGTATTCCGAATCATTTAAAAAATCTGTCGTGGGGCTTGTAATACCAGCCACGAGCATGGTGGGTTCAGCCAGAAGCTTCGTATCCAGTTGCTGCGGAACGTTCTTAAACTATAGGAATAGCCTCAAGTTAATTTTGACTTCCGGTTTCGATACCACCAAATATATGCAGCAAAACATGCAATATGGACCGTTTCTTCGTTGGGTTCAGGACGACGAGGTTGGCCGAATAGTCGCTAAGGATGTTCTACGTTCAAAACGAACAATAGTACAACTCTTTTCCTGGTTCACATCCGCAATACTACGATCATGTACAATTATTTTCGAATTCCCTTGGAAGGATGCTATTGGTAGTGATAGTGACAATTATTCAGAGATAGGCTTTCTAAGCATTTTGCTAAGCATTTGTGTAGGAATGAGCATGGTTATGATCAATATATTTATGAAGTATCGCTTTATTGCTGCAACAACCACTAAATACTTCAAGTTAAGACATAGGGTTGAAGCTGAGTTAAATAGCGACATATGGAGAAAGCGGCAACGAAATATAGTCATTATATGGGTCGGGGTTCAATGCGGTATTGTCATTGGCTATCCGATATACTGGTGGTGGTTGTTGTTCAGGAAACCCAGAGTCGTAGGGACTCCATTGGAATTTGGTTTCCATCATCCAAAGTTACGATGGGCCTTTATATTACTTGAGCTATTGTGGATTGGGCATGCGTATTTCTTTGGTTATTTGGTTTTGGTGGAGACCTTAATGCCTATCATCCTCTGTTGCTACGGCACAGCGACCTTAGTAACGGAAATGAGGTGATCACAATTAACTGCAACTCATTCACTGCAGCACCGCACCATTAGCATAGACAAGATCTTGTCTACCATTAGCATTGAATTAGTTATTAATATGATGCATTTCCTGATTATAGGAAACGATTGATAGAACTCCGGTCAATAAGAGACTGGGAAAACATTACGCATGTCCATGAACAAATTCGAATCTTTTTGGCGGACGTCAACGAAATCCTTAATCCGATACTCTTTCCAGGAGCTCTCCCTGTTTTCGTATTCTTCTTAGTCGCTTTCAATTACGCAATCATTAGAATCTTTTGGAACTGCAACGTAGGAGCGGTAGTTTGGTCAACTATGCTATGTTGGGTCGTGGCAGGTACGTTTGCAAAATTACTAGGAGACGTAGGGGCAATTGGAATCTGTTCCAACGAAATTTTGCAAATGGCGAAACGAAAATCTGGTGAGCTTCAGCTCCGCTACACGTTGACAGAAAACAAAGAGCGAGCTACTATTCTTGTGAAAAAATTGAGAGCCATTCGACCCCTCGCATTTCGAAACGTCGTAGATGGCCCCGTTACAGCACTTGCTGGACTCTATTTTATATCAAATGTCACAGAACATTCTATTAACGCTTTACTTGTTTTTTGAATCCCGCCAGCAACTCCTCCGTTCTTTGTTTTCTCATATACTGCTATTGAGTTTTACAAATTGCAATGCAAAGAAAAAATCGGCAGAATAGAATAGAAATAAACGAAGTTCAGAGTCTGGAATAATGAGTATCGAGCTCAAAAGAAGAAATGGTGTAACAACCATAGACCGGGATGCAGCGTGCTTTCTTGTATTTTTAGTTGCAGGCTGTTCTACCTCATAGCTTCTTACAAAACAAGTAATTAACCACCGTAAAGTCGGCACACGTTAGAACGTGCCATGCTTCCTAATTCGTTTCTCACGTTTTATCAAAGGAAAAATCCCATCAAAACACAGATTGTGACAACTTACCGTGTTAGGCTGCGGAAATGTCGATACCAAGTTTTTAAAATTTTGGATCTATTCCGTTGTAGTACCAGTTCGGACTGTATGATTGGTGCATCGTTTTGAACTTAAATGAGAAGAGAACTTATATAATATATATATATATATATATCTTTATCGCTGTCTAAAATCATTCATTATGATTCGAAAATCACTCACTTCACATTCAAAAATTTACGCGTCACGTGTGCGCGGGGTTTCCTCTCTTTTGGCTCGTGGATTCTTTCTCGGGAGGATTAAACGAATAAAGCAAATGCGTGATAATGGTTGCAGACAGAAAACATCGCAGCGGAGATCTTGTGTGGTGATCTAATCCAACTGGCAATATTTATTTTGACGATAACATATTGAACAATTAAAAATATTTAGCCGAACAGTCGCTATAGAAGAGAGTGTAGTGTATCACTAGACTAGCGACGCTAGTGCGATCAACAACTCGATATTTCGACAAAGTTTGGAGGGAACGGATTTAGGACTGAATACAAAGTTGCCGAAGGGAACAAAAAGTTTGTAACATCAGAAGGTAACGTATCGTACTATTCTTCTTTGTCTTTCTCGTCTTAACTTTAACCTTGATTAGCAATTTGTTGATGAATTTGGATGACAACCGCACCAACCAATTAAATGTACCTATGTATATAATGCAAAATTAAAAGTAAGGACATTAAAATCAGAATTTAATTATGTTTCCAGCCCCTCAAGCATACGTTCAGATAATCGAAGGGTCCGAGATGGAAGAGGACCAGGAACACGGTGTCCAAATCACAGGTAAGCTAAACATTTATTTACGCCACCTTTATTTAAGTGCCCTTATCATAGTACCGATGGTATATATGTAATTGCCGTTATCGCCCACTCCTTAATAAAAGACAAACAATGCCAAAATGTCATTGTTTCAGCTCAAGTATCTTCTTTCGATGTCTTGTTGACTCGTCTTGTAGAGCGGGAGCAACATATTGCCGAAGAAAGTAACAGCACTTACAAGTACAAGGTATACTTGGGTAAGTACGAGTACTACATTATAGTTTCGATTACACTCTTTTCGGTTGTATTTTTCATTAACAAATGGCATTACAACGAGCATGAACGACATAGATTTACAGGCTTCACATATTTGACGATTTAGATCATTCCAAAAGAGCTAGAGAAGATTTGAGTGCAGAGGAGAAAAAAGACCTCACCCAACTGGTTGACAACCAGCTCAAGCACGATGCAAAGCTTTGTCCGCTATGTGAGAAACAGTCAAAAGATAGGAATGATACTGTAAGGCATCTCCGTCAAGTTCATGATGTAACTCTATTTATAACATATGACCGTAATTCTTCGAAAATGTAAGTTGTAGTTGTTGATTACCTAACAAAGCATTAAATACAAAATACTAATTGTATATGCAACGGTCTTACGATCATGATGATAGAGGATGTGCTGAATTGTGCGATTAATGTTTCTTTCAGACAGCGACGGTCCAAGCAAGCAGCATCACCGGTTCCTCAGCTGTCGTAGGGCTCGAATTGCAATATTCACGTGGAAAAGAGCTACGGGGTAGAATAAATCCGAATTTCCTAATCAGTTTTTTATTTCCTACCAGCAGTATAGTTTTGATGGAAACGAATGTGGTGTGATTTGATTATTAGGCATTATTTATAGAGGCGATGAACAATTTGTAATGGTACGATGAATGTGTTTGTTATAGAAGGGGATTTGCGAGATTTAAATGTACTTTTGTGTGCTTTGTTATAAGACAGGCTGTAATCTTTGCGTCAAAATTGACGAGCTATCAAGGAAGTTCCCTTTTTGAGAATGTAACTGATGAGGAAGTTTTGTTTTGATTGTATTATTTTAAACACTAGAGTCACATCTATGCAAAAGACTAGATCAAATGCTAGAATAACGTCTATCAACAAAATCAAAGTGGCTTGTGCTAAACCTAAGTTTATTTAACTTTACAACTAATACAGTTTGCGTTGAGTTTGTTCCTACTGGATATGTAATTACCTGCGGATCTTCTATAACTTTTTAAGTGCGTTTAGTTCTTTTGGCTTCGTTCTTGCAAGCTGTTCGTGAAGTCCAGTGAATAGTTCCCATTGTGTTAGTCGAACCAATTCCTCTTCAAAATCAGTGACAGTTTTTTCCACAATTTCTTTGATGTAGCCCAGTTTTGAAGCACAAATGGCTGGGAAAAGGTGATGTAAATTATGATCTCCAAATGTAGACATGATTGCAAATAGACTTCTGTGATTGTCTTCAATCTTGGAGCAGGTGGCGTCGAGCATGCAGAGGCTGTGATAGAATGTGTAATATTAGTTATTGAGTTTTTAAAATAAGCTTAGTTTTTTTAAAAGATCTCTAGAGTTCCAATTACCCGTAATCTGGTTTCGCCCTCGCTTCATCGCCGTCATGAAAACATACTGGATGATGATGTGCTGCATTCAAACCAGTTAGAAGAACCCAATATGAGCACATGCCATGGAGTAAGAGCCAAAATCGGAGTGCCATCTGCAAAAAATTGACCGTCATGACAAGGTATTAAAGATAAGACTAGTTATATACATAGTTTATAAGGGGGCTAAAAGTATTACCTTGACTGTAGGACAGAAGTAAAAAAACAAGGCGAGTTGGACGATTGGTAGCAAATTCTCCCATCTTAGTGATTGCTTCCCTTGCCAAACCATGATAACACGACAAAGAAACTGCCAGGGAAAGGACAAGAAATAAACCAAGTGAGAATAAACCCAGGGACCATAACGCTGCAGCCATGTCTTTCTTCTACATGGAAGAAATTCAAAGATTGGGGCAAACGTTGTCACTTCAGCGTCCTGAAAGATAATAAAAGATGGAACAGGCCTCACGGTAAGTGAATTTTATAGTCGTGAAATAAATTATCTATAATTTGTATTAAGTTTGGCAACTTGGATAACGCTTACCAAAACTGTATTAGGGAAGCCATGATGACTGAAAACATGCTGAACCCTCCATTCGTAGTGAGAATTGACGCTCAAGTCGAAATAGTATTTTCTCCAATTGTCTTTGATGTGAAAAAAGTTGTGGGCGGAGGCTGCATTTATCCCTAAAAGTAATCCCGCTAGAGATATCAGACAGTATGAGCTTTCCCGCACTCCTAGCACTGCGAGAATCAAGCTAGAAATGACGACAGTGTCTTGGAAAATTATCGCTGAAAGCGTAGGGTTAGTTCCCTTTTCCTGAAACATGCAGAATTAATATAAGGAATGTTTGTAAGGAAATACTGAAGCAAATTAACTATTGAGGACAGTGAATCTTCAAAACTTATTATGCAACGCTTACTGACCTTCAGTATTGGTTCGATTCGACGCTTAAGCGTCTTATAAAAGCCGTCAGGCTCGAAAGTGTACGGCGAATTTCTAGGCTTCTCTGCATCTTTGACGTAGAATTTTTTCAGGGTTTGTTCCACTTTTTCTGCATTTACAATGTGGGAGTTTTCGTATAATTCCGTTATGTCCATCCCTTGAGTTAAGTTGAGCCAGTCGGAACCACCAGGATGTGATTTAATAAACGATTGTAAATCGTATAACTTGTCATGTACCCGCCACAGTTTTGGGTCAATGTCATCGTCACGTTTCTTGGCTAATACGTAAAGGAAGAAGAAGCAACAAGGAGAAATTGACTATGTTAATTTGAGTTGAAAGTAAATTGGATGGATGCAGTATTTTTTATATGTATTTATAGAATTACTAGGTACGAGAATTAAAACTTACATTCCAGCCAAGCAACAGCAGGTGTGCTAAACAGGGTTCTCCGTTTACTCCCGTATTTCCATAACCTTGAAAAGCTAGACTTATTTGACGGTCCAAGATATTTCGTTCGCTCCTTCCTTGCATTTAGGGGCTCCTCCATTTTACACAAATGTTGAAGCTGTTATCCAGTAATTATAAGAACACTAGGAAATAGGAGCACAATGCACAATGTTACACTTCTTCTTCGCGGTGAGCCAAAACTTGAACGGACAGGTGAAAACTAACACTGAGAACTGTGTATTCGTAGTTTAAATTTTAAGGAACCAAAATTACCTTTAAAGATATACAAGGATAAAAAAGGTCAGAGTTTTTTTTTAGAACGTTACGTAACAATTTTTATTATGACCATGAAAATCTTCCAGGCGAGGAAGAAAGGAAGAGAAATACTGTGAAAAGTGTTGCATTTCTGCACTGTTTTCAAATAGGGCACAGCATAAAGTATGCGTCAAAATTATGTCATGGTTCTGAGTTTGACTTACAGTAAAAACCTGTTCGGTTGGCTACCTTTGCGTTTATGCGAATATGCATTCTTTGTATTACATTTGAACTTTGTTTTTCTTGGCTTGGTTAGAAGGATCAGCTGAACCTCATCTGTTGATTACCTGAGATTCGCTCAACCCAGGTGGAAGGAAGAGTGTAAAGAGTTGTGAAGGATGAAACGATGAAAAAGGATGTGTGGTACACATTCCGTCGGACATGGTTCATAACAGTGAACAGTGTAACTTGGCGTAGGAAGATGTAGGATGTGGTCTGTGGCTTTAAGATTTTATGATAACTGAAAAGTTGGGAAGCGATTCAGTTTCTTGTTTTTGCCTGCAGGTAAAGGGTATTGTGTACAATCAGAAATTCAGCATATGTGGATTTACCTAACAATGCATGGGAGGGATATACAGGGAAGTACGAGATGGAGACGCAGAAAATTTGGATACTTTTGTTCTTCGGAGAAGATGCTTTAGAGTTTTTTGTGCTAGGTGGATGGCGTACAGTACTCGGTCATGCTTTCGTAATGTGACTCACAGTCTGATAGATGAATGTGGAGGTAATGTTACTGCAAATCTGGGAAGATTGCAAAACTGCTAATAAAATTAACACCCTGTAAAGGTTTCATAATGATAGATTAATTATATAGAAAACGTTTTCTAAAATTGAAAATGCCTAGATGTCAAGATTTAAAGTGGGGACCGCGAGAAATTATCAGCACCCTAGTACCGGGTCTGTATGCATGTAATTTATATCACCGTGGGGATGGAGTGGTAATACAGTTATCTACTTGTAAAGAAACAAATCGTGGAGACGACGGAAGCGAGAAAACAGGAGGATGGGACGGCGGCAAATATATATATAGCGAGCAGATCAGATGAACTAGAAAATCTCTCTATTGCGCAGAATTTTATATTGAGCTAATTGTAATTAACCTTGCAATTAACAAAAATGTGTCATCCTACTTCAAGGTTTTCTTTGCGGTACGCTCTAGCTTTTTCATTACTTTTGGAATTTTGTCAAGCAAGTTCGAAAGTTAACACGGAAACTTACACGCACTTGAGGATTTAGAGGAGATTATTTACAATTTTTTAAAACGTTTACAACTGGAAATCCGAGAAAGTATAACTTCTGACTTCTTCCTCAACGTAATAGATTTAGAGGTCATGTCACGTCGTCTCGATTTGTAAGTGCTCAACGCGGGTAGATGTCATGAACCAATTCAACTTCAATTCTTGAGCTTTTGAGTCCAGAAATATGTAATCATACTAGTTTGTATTCTTTGCAGTTATGTACAAGATTACGAAGCATCTACATTAAAACTGAAGACAAAATACCAGCCAACCAGACAGCTAATTAACGGTAGTTACAGGGTCGCTTGGAATCCCCTCGCCACGTTTAAAATGGTATCTCGGATAAAATCCTTACAAGAATTTCCGAAATTGCTTGAAAGCTTGAATGAAACACGAGGAGTTGTGAAAGGTAAACCTTAAATTACTGAAGTAGCTTAATGCTAGATCGTAGTGAGTGTAACGGAATCTTACTGGTGCTTCCTGTTATATTTTCTACAAACTCAAGAATATGACTGAGGAGCTGGCCGAAACGTCATGAAAATTCAGTATGCTTATTTTCTTCCCGCAGAAGGGCTGGCTCGTGTTGGCGATTTCATGGAAGAACGGAACATGACATTCCCAACGGAAGAAGATTACGAAAATGTCATGGAAGGGATATTGAAGATTCACTCCATTTATCATTTAAAAGCAAAAGATGTACAAAGCTTTCCGTTTTCTTTTCTTTTGAATCAAGACGATTAAACGTTAAGTATGACTAATGATTCTCTTGTTGTACTCCAGATGGCGCAAGGGAATATATTTGGAGTTTCCACCCACGTGAAGCTTAGCGGAGCAGATTGTCTTGCCCTGGGGAAGTATGAATCGTCATCCAGTCATGTCCTATCCCTGGATTGGATACAAGTAGCCATTGAAACTTTGATAGCAGAAGGGGCTTCTAAAAAACAGGTCGAAATTGCAAAGGATATGCTTGCAAAGGGAATTCGAGAGGTAAGAAGAATATGGCTTTTTAAACATTATATGGACGTGTGTTTTTACCGGTAGCAGACAGCAACGGTTATGAGCGAAAATCCAAAGGTTTCATGCTCCATGTTTGCTTTCAGCATAACAAAGACTGGCGACCAAATCTTTCTAGTTTTAACGAAATTATCCAAGGGAATTCGACTGAAAAACTTCAACCTGTCCGTGACATCCTGTTTGAAGGTTACAAAAAAGTGCGAAAACAAGGGATGAATAAGTTGAATCGCTTCGCTTTTGAAGCATTGTGCATGGGTGGTAGTTCTCAGGTTAGCAGAAAGTAACAAAAGGAGTAAATGCCAAAGTATCTATAAATATCGAGTCTACAAGGATTACATAATGAAAATATCACGTTATCGTTAATCGTCATCCCTCCTTCATCCTTACAGACGCTACAAGAACAGTCCGAGTTATTCTGCTGGTACGAGACCAAACGAACGCCGTATTTACGCATTAATCCTGCAAAAGTAGAACTGTTATCAAAAGATCCACTGGTTTTGCACTACCACAATCTTATTGGAGATAGTGCGATTAGATATCTTATTGAAACAGCCGCAAATGATCTCCAGCCATCCGTAGTAATAATTAATCCTACAGGTGCACCGTTGGTTTCTGATGAGCGAACGTCGTACTCAAGTGCCATTTACGATGATAGTCCTTATGAAACTACACTGCTTCGGAACCATATAATGGCTGTTACCGGGTTTCGGCTACACGAACCTATGGATGCCGATTACCTGTCTATTGTAGGCTATACCTTTGGCAGCTATTACAACTTTCATACAGATGCGGTTAGTTAATTCTTATCATTTGGCATTGAATGTTCGTGTTCTTTCTCGTACGCGATGATTACGGCAATGTTTTCATATATTGCCAGACGCAATCACCACCTGATACACCCACTGGCGATCGAATTGCAACGGTTCTGGTATACGTAAGTCACAGTCGTGAGTTATCGTTGTTGTCCCATCCATGGCATCCGTTGGCAGTGGAACTTCAGCAATATCTTGCGGATGATACGAATTTTGTTTATTGTTTTAGCTCAATGATGTTGAAAAAGGCGGAGGAACAGCTTTTATACAGGCTGGAATCGTTGTGCAACCCATCAAAGGCTCTGCTGTTTTCTGGTACAATATTGATGCAGCTGGGGAAACTGATGAGAGGTCATGGCATGGTGCTTGTCCGGTTGTCCTAGGCGAAAAATGGGGTTGGTTCCTGAATTGTGTAACTTAGCGTATTGACTATAAGATTGGCTGCATCTCAAATAGTTTTTACGAGTGATGAATGTCATAATTTGCAGTTGCGAACAAATGGGTCCGGGTAAATAGTCAATTCCGATCACATCAATGCGTCCAAGGTAGCGCAGGCTACCCCTTTTACGTAAATGGGAAATTGCTAGCTGTGAAAAACCCTTAGGTAAAAGAATAATCAGATCAAATAGTGCAACTTAAAAACCTTTCCGGATTTAGTTCTGGAATCAGTCAGAAACATTTCATCGCATTGTAAGTAACATTTCAGCAAGTTTTTCAATGAGTAAAACTGTAAACTATAACCCTCTTGTGCTCAGTCAGGTTATGCCGAAGTTATTCCAATTAATAGGCTTTGCCGTTTGTAAGTTTCTGAATTAGCACATCAGTAAATGATGTAATGGTTAACTTCAACCCAGAAAAGGCCACTCAGCTGTTGTTATTAGACTTCTTTTCTTAAGTCAATCAACAATCGCGGCAGCATGCATCAGAATCATTTACTGCAGAAATTACTGCTGCCATCTGCTTTATAGAAGTGATACCCATTATCAGTACCATCCAATGGCCAAAGAATCTAATGTGCAAATGCAGGCAGGCGACTTGACTAACAAGAACGGGCTCTACGTGAAGAATATATTTTATGGTATTCATGATTACCGTGCAGCGTAAAAGAACTCTCTGGGAGGAGAGCAATACGTGATGTTTATTTTTTAATTACTATGCAATTGTAAACACTTGATCACGTCACGAAGGAAGTGACAAGTAGGAATGTCTCACAGCACCGCACTTTAGTTTCGATTTGCAACAAACCCTCCTTGTATACTCTTAGATTCTGATCTATCATTGCAGCCTACTGCTTCGTCATCTATGTTCTGACAGCATGTGCAAAAATTGCATTATTCAAAACTGCAGGTTGCTTCGTGTTACGTTTAATAGTATCACTTATTTCGAAAACCTTAAGCTAATTTAAACCGTGTTGCTAAGTATCCTTCAAATTCAAAATGCATTTCTTGACAAATTCTCCAATGTTCGTTGTAGTAGCAATTCTAATATTCAATTTCGCTAGCCATATTTGTGATGGGTCATTGCTGAATAGATTACTCGGACCTATTTCACGTGCATACCCTGTTGCAATGACTCCTGAGAATTTACGTTCATTTGCCGGAAAAGAGGAAATCATTTACAGGCTGCTCAAAGATCTGTCCACACAATTGGAAATCTACATGGACGAAGAAAAATCTCAGGGGCGAGATCATTCCGGAACGTTGCAACAGCTGAATGCAGTTCAAGTGTAAGCTAAACGCGTGAACATGTCATAAAGATAAAACTACTTTAAATTATAGCGCTGGTGTATTTGTAAATACACATAACAGTTACAATCCTACACTTAATGCTCTTACTCATAATGATTTTCTTGTGCTTGCATTTCAGATATGTCAGGGATTATGAAATGACAACTGGAAAACTTAATTATGATTTTACCAAAGCCGATTTTACGTTCCCACCTGATGCTGTCGCTTGGAACCCTATAGCAACTTACCATATGCTCCGAAGATTAGTTTCTCTTTTATGGGACACGTTGTCTCTGCTTGATGACACCCAAGGACACAATGCCTGTAAGTTTGGAATAATTGAGCAGCTATTGATTTACAAATCACATAAAAATATGCAATCACTACACATGTTAGCTTAACGTGACCATCTCTCTTTGCAGACACTATCCATCTAATTCACACTCTTCTGAGGGAAGTAGGGATTCCCCTCGAAGATGATTTTTGGAAGAGCGTAGACACGTTACTGAAAATACAGCGCTTTTACAATCTGAGTGCTTATGAGGTTAATGAATGGTGCAAAGTTATTTTTAATTGTAATTCCGCTGTACATTGAAAATTAACGACATTATATTTTCCCTACCCAGTTATCCTTAGGTAAAATTTCAAGTATGGCCACAGAGGTTCAGTTCTACCCTCAAGATGTGATGGCACTTGCTGACAGAGCCATGGAGCTTGACATGTTTCAAGAAGCATTGGGGTGGTTGGAAGTTGCTGTCTCTGTTGCTGATAATACTGACTACAATCTTGAAGAGCTTGGCCTAAGGATTAATGAGGCATCCAATGAGGTTAGTAAGATATATTAGTTCATGATCTGGATTAAAAAGTGCTTGAAGCATATTTTACAGCTACATATGTACTTCAATCGTTAGCACAAGCCAATTGTGCAATATGAAAAGTTTGAAAATATCAAGTTACAAATATATTTTACAGCTTCAAGAAGCAATGAATGAAATGAGCCCTATTGACTTAACGGCTCTTGGATACGAACAATATTACGATGTGTGCTTGAGGAACAATCAAGTTTGCAAAAACGTTCAAACAGCAAGCATCCAGGAACCTGCAGCGGTGGATGAGTTGCTTTACCGAGAATTTTGTAAAGGGCATTCTTTACAGGTTAGTAGCTGAACCAAAATATTTCAAAATTTATTTTAAATCTATGTTCTAAGAATTAATTCAAAATTCGTGAAATTAGACGCCCGAAGAAAAGGCGTCTTTGTTCTGCTGGTACGAAAGCAAGCAATCAGCTTGGCTTTTTATCAACCCTATGAAATCAGAACTGGTTTCACGGAACCCACTCATCGTTAAATATCATAATTTCATCGGAGATACTGCACTAGAAAATCTCATGGAAATAGCTACACCGACGTTAGGGGTCGTCGCCATGTATCATGATGAAAATCCTGGGAGTGCAAGATCTCATTCACCTTTTAATACGTTTGTTGAAGAAACGGATTATTTGGAACTTGCGGCAATACCAAAAACGATTGAAGCTGTCACTGGATTCAAAGTCTTACCGCCTACGGCATCAGAGCAATTGTTCGTTAGTGTTCTAGGAGTTGGGGATGAGTACAAGCCGCGCCATGATGCTGTAAGATTTCGGGAATGCATCTGTTTTAACGCTTAAATGCTAATGTTGAATGTTCAATGGCAAAGATTGAAGATTAAATGTATGATTTTTTGGGTTTTGCAGAACCATAACCATGAAAACCTTGAGGATTACTCCAAGGTTGTGGGGGCCAGGTTTGCGACGATATTATTTCAGGTAAGGCTCGTGGAGAAGGGATTTCAGTTTTTGAAAAATGTAAACAGTAATCAATCAAAAAACGTATTTTCGAAGCTCTCAGATGTTGAGGAAGGGGGAGCCACAGTATTCACTCAAGAGGGTATCGTCATTCAGCCAGAGAAGGGCTCAGCAATTCTTTGGTTCAACATTTTGCCCATGTTTGACGTTGAAAATCCTTTGTTAAGTGCAACAGAAAACGCCGAGTGTCCAGTTTTACTGGGTGAAAAGCGAAGTATGTCATAATCTAGGGTCATCATATTGCTTAAAAACCTAGTATTCACGATTGCAGTAGCGCTAAATTGAGATTAAGCTGAAAATGTAATGTTATATTTCTAGTTGCTAAAAAATGGATAAGAGCTTTTGACCAGTTCAATCATTTTAAATGTGATCCAAATCGGTCTTCTGCGGATTTTAAAGTGAATGGAAGATCAATTTACGACCAACGCAGAATGCAAAGATCGATACATTCCCAGGACGGACAACAGCAGAAGGAAAAACAAAAATCTCCGAAAGCCAAACTGAACTCATACACGAACGCAGCCAAGAAAGAGCTTTAAAGATTTCAGATGTGGATTAGTTTTTGTGCGACAGAATATCCTGTAGTTTTTGTTTTATTAACGAAAATAAATCTAAAAGTCGAAAAAGTGATCGCTTGGGTAAAACTACAAAAATGGAACGTTGAGTGCGCGCGAGTGTACACAGTGTACGCCATAACTAGCCATTGAGTTTGTCGTAAAAGTCATAGAGAGGAGGCTACGAGCGGGAGCCCACAGTTCAAAGATCTGTTTAATTATAGAGACGCAAAAATACTAATTTTTCTGATGATTATATAGTTCTAGCGAAAATTAGTGTTTCGCGACGTTAATAAATGTTGACGTCTATGTGAGATTAAAGCAGTTTTGTAAACCCAGCCCTCAACAGTCAGTATACATTTAGCACTGCAGGTTAGAACATTTTAACGGAACAGTGTAAATTATCTTGACAAAACATTGCATATGATTTGATATCAATACTGAATCGCAATTATTGTTTTAGACTTTAATTAGTTTAATTGGGCGAATCACATTGTGTTTATATTGGTGTCGAATGGACTGATTAATGTTGTGAAAATGCCCAAGGGTCAGAATGGCAACGATAATACTATTAGTATTTATCACGAGAGACAGGTGAGTCTGAAATTAAGTTGTAATCAAATTTTGCATGTAGCTATGCTTTTAACAGGATTTAATTGAAATAATATATTTGTAATTATTGAATTTACAATTATCCAGGATCGTATGATGTGTGCCAAACATGCCCTGAACAATCTTTTGCAAGAAGCCAAATTCACTGGTACAGACCTTGACCATATCGGACGTAAACTGTCACCAGAAGCTTGGATCAACCAACACAAAACACCTTTTTTTGGCAACTATGATGTTAATGTTGTCATCAAAGCCCTTCAAGATTTATCGTACACGGTGGACTGGTTCGACAAACGCCTGTGAGTATTTAGTATTTCTAGTAATAGAATTTTTCCACCTGCAAGTTGCATGCTAACTTTTAACTTCGGCATCAGTTCCACGTACAATTACTAGAGCAAAAAACATATTTTCCTTGATATTTTCAGAAATCCGTTGGACCAATCTTTTGAAAATGTTTTTGGATTTATCTTGAACATACCAACATCCTACTCATTTGCTTTCGTTAGCCTGTGGCAAGGGAAACATTGGCTCGCTCTCAGGAAAATTAATGGGTAAGTCGGGAGCTAACTAACTACGAAGTCTCGTAAACTTGAACTAATATGCGCAATAGATCGGATTCCGTGCCTAGTACCTTTCAATACCTATCAAACTGTATTAACCCGAGTATTGTTTAGTAATTGATTCTCATTTTTCTATTTGTAGTTCATGGTACAATTTGGATTCAAAGCTAGCCCATCCTGCCCTTATTGGTGATGTAAGTATCAGTTCGTTAATTAATATGCTACCATGTCAAGCTACAGTTTCTGATAATACTAGTGTGATTTCTATTATCACTATTTTTTCAGGATTCCCAGCTCAGGACATATTTGGCGGAATCATTACGAAAAACAGATACAAATCTTTTCGTAATAAAGCATGCTGATCAGGGTTCATCAAGTCCTTGAGTGAGTGCATCATCATGTTACCAATTCCAGTGAACACCTTCTCAGTATACTTGCGCGACGTGAAACCAAAGTTGACTTGACCAATTATTAGATTTTTGAAAGCTTTCTATTTACATTTATGATATTAACATTAGGTATTAATTCGAGATTACGCTTTATTCCTTATCATTACATCACAAAGCCAAGCTAAGCCTTCCATACCTTCCAGTTTGTATTCTGGTAGGAATATACGTACTCAATTTTACGGCAATAATCAATAATTTTAGTACTAAGCGTTACTTGGTGTTGGCGGTTCATCAGTATTCTGTTATTACTGTTTTAGATAGCGTCATTAATTGCATACATTTAAACGTTTCGCAATCATCACGAAAACAATTTTTACTAGAATGATAATTACATGTAATATTTTGGCATCATTCCGGTTTCAATACGAATGATCTCAGGTGCCTGTTATTGTTAACTCTAAGATTTTTTCTGTTATGAAAATGTTAAGACATCACTTGAAGCAAATATCACAATGACACTACCAAATGACTATTAATATCATCGCTAGATTTGACAACAAACTCGGAATCAAAGTATTGCAATAACTTCTTCCAGACATGTTAGTTTATGAATGTAAAGTAAGCACTAGTGGATTTAATGACGCATCAGGCTAAGCAAATTGTTACATTGCAATCCGAGCATGTATTCCCGATCGAGTTTTACCACGTATTCAAAATCACAATAATTAACAAATATCGGACGCTGAAAGAGTGTGAAAAGAAGCAGTGGTAGAATCATACACAAACCTAACAGCTTTTACACAATTCAATTTAGTAAGTAATTATAAATATATGTCTGCAAAAATTAATTGTTACTTGTTCAGTTCGCGCAGGAGTAAAACAACACTGCCCAAGTCTGTTTTCTCAATTCTGCAGCTTATTCCTTGCTTTTCTTGCCGCTGGATGGCAGTAGCTGCACAAGATTACTGTAGACGAATGAGCTTCGTTATTGTGGACGTCTGAAGGATGTAAAAGTCAACAACCTCCCTCCCGTGTCCTCTCCGTCTCGCAGGTCTTTGAACTCTCCTCACCTATTGCTCCTTGCTCCCCTCCTCGGAGGCTTCATGCACAAATAAGCTGAAAAACAAATCTCATTCCCTTGATTCTCTTTAATATGCAAGCTCGTTAACATGTTAAAATCATCGACATCTTCCGCAAATCCCTAGAACGCCATGCATTTAGTTACGTAGCGATTGAGTCGGTAATTCAGATCTATGCTTAGTTAACATAACCTGGACTGCGCATGTGACTAATACGCTCGAAATACATGTTCAAACATGTCGACCGGAAACAGGAAATGGGCAGTTATAATATCATAGTAATATGTGAATCGAGCCTTGTATCGCTTCCAACAGAATCGGGAGGGAGGGAGGAAGAGGTCGCCTCCTCCCTCGCGGTCTTGAGAGGTGAATGAACTCAACGTCGTACGCAGGACGGATTTGACGTTTGTCTCCCAGACATTGAGTACAATAACCTTCTGTCATGTACCACGTATGTACATTCCATGTTAATCCATGGCAGCTGTCCTCCATGTTGTTTCCGTTAAATGTTAAATGACGAAGGCGTGTCCATGAATACCGAAAATTCCGAATTTTCATCGTTTTACGTCCTTTCCTCGAGCATTCCATTGCAAAAAGATGAGGAGGAGCCCAGAGAAAATACTAGAATCATGGCAGAGATGGTTTTCATTTTAAAGGCTCATAACCTCACTGACTTCTTTAATTGATCGCTCTTTCTTGGTGATTTTGGTCCGTTTATTGCAGTCCGTTAATAATATTTTTCTATACTGGTCTTTTGGGGTCAGTCGATCGCTGGGACTCAAGTAGAGCAGAGCTAATTAGGAGCTTTAAGAGTCTTTTTTTTATAGATTTGCAAAAATCTAGTCTTCAAGTGTGTGCTGTTCCCCGTAGTGTCAAATGGGATTAGGATACAGTTAATAGAAATTTATAGGATTTACATGGAAACAGAAGTTGGAAAATAGTATTGTGTGCGGTTTTTTGGTTTTTTTGCGATAAAATGTCTACTTCCGGCGTACCAGTTGTGAACGAGCTCAAGGGGGCAGCAGCTTCGGCGGCGGCTTATGTTTGTTTGCCAAAATTAAACAAGGCGTGTTCCGTGTGTGATTTTAACGGTGGCTGTGGAGAAGCGTTTCACAAGGCAACGGACCTTTTGGATCATATTACTTTGCATTTGGGTAAGTACGGAAGATAGAGCTTATAAGAGCTTAGAGTTTAATTGTTTGCTTCAGGGTAAATGTTTTAGGACAAGTGCGTTCGAGTTGCATCGGTTTTTGGAGGTTTACTGTAGTTAGAGCTCACGCTAGTGGAGAATTTTTAGAGGTGACAAATGATGATTGATGAAAAGAGGATTGTCTGTTATTTAATGCCTATTTATGTCGTTTCCGTAATCCAGGAGAGGCTTCCATTATTAAGGAGATCCACCAAGAGGGCGATGAAAATTTTCCTTACGGGCTCAGGGGACTGAATCGGAGCAGTAAACCGTTGATTTCCCCTTCAGGGAGGGTATCGTTTAAGGATGCTTTTCAGCCGTTTCAATCGGCAGCAACTAGCGATTCACTTAATTCTTCTCCAGCTAATGGGCTGGATGTTGGCATGGGAACGATGCAGTTGTTCCCAGAGCTTAACTACATGCTTCATCGGTAGGATGTGATCCATGCTTGTGTTATGATTTAGTTAAGGCCTTGGTTTTATTGTTAGTGGACTTTGTTGCTGGTTGTTAAGCGTTGATAAAAGTAAGCTTTATTGAGGAGCTTAAACGAGGGATAAAACAGTGATGGGAGTAAAATTGGATTTGCAGGCAAAAGTCAGATTCTTCCGTTGATACTGAAATGGCTGGACCGTATGTAAGAATGGAGGAAATCTTGAGTGAGTCGGCTGGTGAGGATTCTAACTCTTCATCTGAAGATGCATGGCTTGAGAATATAAATTGGAGCGAGATTTTACAAAATGCATCATCTGGTAAGAGCAATTTTCGTTGGAGGAATGAAATGTACCACGCATGTTAACTGAAGAGTTTGCATAATTGTTGGTAGCTGTGTTTCGGAGCGTTTAGCATGTTTAATTTTATTATAGCTGCAGACTTGCTACAATCTGAAGACTGGATCCCGGATTTACCTGATGATTTGGAGGACGCTTGGATACAAGATGAAAATAATCCAAGCGTATCTAAAGATACGCGCAAAGTGACTGAAGTTGGTGCTGATGTGAATTTCAAGACTATGCCAAATGGTGGGAAGAACCTGAAGTTACTCCACAGATCTGCTAGTTGCGAAATGGGATCCCAAAGACCAAGAGGACTGCATATTCTAAAGGAATCTAATAATTTAAACATACTCAAAGAAAAATGCGCTAGTAATGAAGAAGCAAGGTCCCAGGATTCAGAGAATATTGAGCAACCATCGTACAGGCATGGTCGTTTCAAGAAAACACACAAGAGGACTGGCCGTCGTTCCAATGTACACTCAAACGTTGAATACTACAGCGCTGAATTCATCCTGCACGAGGGACTCCAGTAAGCTAGCATTTCAATACATGTACTTCAAGTTAACCTTACCGTGCCTCGAGATGGAGCTGGAGTTCTGGTATATGACGCATAAAACCCATCTTGTTTTTGTAGAAAGCGACGTGTAAATCATCCAACAAATAAGCCATACGTGTGCCCCGTTCCGGATTGCGGAAAAGCTTACAAAAATCCTAATGGCATTAAATATCACGCTAGATATGGACACAGTGCACCGCAGGAGTAAGTACAGCATGTGCATTATTTAAACTACGGTTTTAAAAGAATAAGGCGATCGTACTATACTGATCTTGAAAAATGCTGAGCTGACATTTATTTCATTTTTAGATTTCCATGTTATTGTGGCAAGATTTATTCCACCAGGCACGGGCTTATGGCTCATCGAAGGGCTCATAGCAGCGTATACAATTCCCCAGCTTCAACTGGAGAGTATTTATCATTTTCTGAAACCGATGAATCCGACGAGTCTTAAATGCGCATTTTCCAATCTACTGCATCTCCTAGCTATAAAGAATTTTTTTCTAGAGGTATATTACTATGACAAGGGAATATTTTGATTTGGTTACGATCCTCATGGCTTATACTGGTTTTAAAATGCGTGCATATCAGTGAAGGCGGTAGATAAGTTGTGGTATAGTTATCAAACAATGTTGTCATCTCTTATTCACCCCTTCCTTCCCTTCACTCTTTTCTTATGGCTGCGTCGCATAGTTTTTCCAAGAGTTTATAGTTTTTATTAGTAAGAAGTTATTGTGTAATGTTGCATACAGTTCGATTTTTATTTGTAAATAAGCAACTGCTAAGCATGGGGCTTTACAATATTTTTACTATCTGTTAAATTTTTAATAGAATAAGTTCTGCACAGAAAAGCACAAATTTAGTCTATTGCTTGTAATAAAGTTTGTAACGTTTATTATGTAGAAATCCTTAAAGCGGAGCGATCTTATGAGCTAACATGATACAGGAATGTCAAAACAAGGCCACGTCTTGAAGTTGTAATAGTATTCGATATTACCTAGTGCCACGTCCAGAAGCAGGATTTTTATATGTTTCCAATATGCTCTTGACTTTTTCTGATACGTTTCTGTCAGCTGATAAAGATTTAGCATAGACATGCTGCATTGCATCTTCGTCCTTTTGTAAAACTGCTATCTGGGCTGCTTCCTCGAACAGTCTATCAAATATAAAACTTGGATTTAAAGTTCATAAATCTCATTACAAAAGACTCAGAAGACTTTGTTCGTTCCCTTACCCTGCTAACAAGTAGTACTTGACTTTCAAATCGTCCTTCACTTTTGGTAAATACTTCTGAGCTTCAATCGAATCATCCGCCTTCAAGCATACTTCGACGAAATCCTAGATTTAAAAATTATGATCATCATGCATAGTTGATGCCAAAAATATTTGAAATTGGTTGAGCAGATAAAGTTCTGGGCTTTACATACCTCAAATCCGCCAGGTATCTTCTTGGTTTTCGAGAGCTTTTCTAACTCAATCCAATTCTTTTCCTCGCCCAGGGTTTCTAAGCGTATCCACCAATACCTACAAGATAAATAATTTGTGATATAGAGTTTGTTAAGTTTTAAACAAACGCAAACCTGATTTTCGTTCGGCTGCAATATGTAACAACATCAAACTTACACTTTATCCGATACTTTAAATTCCAGACGGAGTTTATCCGCTAACTTAGGCTCGTTTAATGTTAGGAGTAGCTTAATGGTGTCGCGCAAAGTTAGGTCGATGCAATCACGACTGTATTTTTGTTCTAAGCTGATTTGATATTTTAGAAGTCTGTGTTGCTCTTCGCATAGGCTAGCCATAAAGTCATTTTTCGCTTTTTTAAATAGCTCTTGCGCAGAATACACAGAGGACAAACGGCTTTCGATTTTCTGAAATTTGTAAAATACTCATAACTTGAGAGTCGGTTATCTTATTATAAATTTAAAAATGTTCTAGATATCACGTAAGTATGGTTTCCTACCTTCTCACGATAACTTTCTCGAATTGCTAATGCTGCTTGAGACATAAAGTCATCTTCTTGTTCGTAAACGTCCCGAACGGCATCAGCGTCGAAGATATCACAGTATTTTACGTATAGACTTTGAGCAGTTGGATATTTGCGTATCAAAACCTTAGAAGAGAGCAATAGAAACAACATCGCAACAATATTTATCTCTCAATATCATACTCACTGTTACACCGCAAACTGAAAGATTTTTACCTGAAATTGCCTCAAAGGGATTTTTTCTCGTAGTAGCAGGAGTACTTTGTAAATCAGATCCGAATCCCCACTTTCTACAGCTTTCAGAAGCGATGTTTCATGATCCCCGAGTTTCAGGTACAGGTCCACCTGCGCACTTCTCCGAACTTCATACTGGGCTAGCTATAAAATTCGGAGAGAGTACATCAGAAACCCAGCAACACAGCACTAGCACTGCTCATAACGAATTTTGCATGGTTCATTCATGCCAAAACTGCTGAAATAATGAAATTTCTTGGCTAACAGCTAGAAATGCCAACTTACATGTAGAGCCAGCTTTTTCCTTCCGGCATCGAAAGCTTTGTTAGCAATTTCACTATAGCTGATTGAAGGATCCAACTTTAGCCTACTGTGAATGTCATTCGCTAGCTGTACATCAGCAACATGAGTTTGACCAACCTACATAACAAATTAGTTGATGTTGAAATTGTTTGCGTTATTTGGCATGATAATAGCATACGAGACAAATTACAACTCACCTTGTAACACGCCCAATGGTTGAGGATTCGAGAACGTCCCTGAGAACTTCGTAGCTTCAAAAACTCAGCGATCCTCATTGCTAACGGATACTGCCTTCGAAGAATGAGACGATCGATCAAAACTGGTATCCCCATAGCTTCTAACCTACAGTCATAAAACATTTTCACATTCGCCCATTTTTTTATTATTGCCATGCCCTTACCCAAATAATTTAAGAACTTACTGAGTAAACGTAAGAGGAATCCCAATTTTATAGTCACGCAAAGAGTTAACAACGCGAAGCATTTGGCACGCGTGGATATAATCCTCGGGATTGTAGTTAGTCAGGAAACATTTCCCAAACTGAGCCGCCTGTCGAGGTCGAGATGCAAGAATTAAAATAAGTCATGAAAGTTTTACCGAATACGGGAATTCCAAATACAACTATGTTTTAACACTCACCTTTAACAACTGCTTCTGATGCGAAGGATGTATTTCATATCCAGCCGCTTCGATACACTGTTCAACTGCTTTCGGATGCTGAGCAATGCAGCCTATTAGTTCATGGGCTTTGTGACTCTCTTGTAGAAATTCTTTGGAGGCTTCGACCAGCATTGCACCAGGTTCAACACTCCCAATACCGAAAATATCTTTCGATACCTTTGGAACTTTCATGATAAGCTCGTGTGTTGAATTGGTTACGACTCGGACACAATCGATTTCAGGAATGACATAGAACTGAGAATCTTGCATAAAATTAGTACACTTTCCCTTTTTAGTCAGTAGAAACAGGTTACGTTCCATGCTAAACACAATCGCTGTGTTACCACACCTGGAAAATACACATACAACACTATCACTATTAGAATTCGGCAGAATTAAATCATAATGTCATCAGGTTTTCCAAATGCTCTCACTAACCACATTAGCTGTTTAGGTTTGCTTCGCATTCCCGAAGAGAACTCGCAATATTTCTGACAGAAATCGCTGGACCCCAACCAGATCATTCCAGATTCCGTAAAAACAGCTATATGGTCTCCGTTAAGGGACGTAGCCATCGCTACTATCGTTGAATTAATTCCAAGCGGAGAATTAAATTCCAGTCTCTCTACAGAAAAATCTCCTGGATCGACGACATACAAAGAACTACCACATGCCACGACGATGCTGATTTGACGCTTACAAACAACCGTCCAACAAGTGATTCCAGTCTCTGATTCTGGAATCTGAGGATACCTCCGTATTTTCGGACTCTTGTAATTGCTGACTACGACAAAGTTGTCTTTAGTAGTCAAGTATGCCACTCCAGTACCTTGAGAACTACAGAATACTTCCGCTTCGTAAACTTTCTCTTTGGTTTCCTAAAATACAAGAAAGATTTAATCATTTCAATTAACTCTATATTGTCTCTACATTTACAAACCACTTGCGTTACTGATCTCAAGGACAGATAGATTGACCGTACTCATACTTACAGTACTAATTGCGCAATGAACGGTATCCTTCAAAGTTCCAAAAATATTGTATACTAATATATTTCCGTCTTCTTGAACGCAAAGCAAATCTTCAGAATTTGACCAACCCATCTTGATTAATATCCCAGAGTCCCACTAAAATTTGGAATTAACATGTTAGTCTCACAAAGATAGTAAATACTCAGTTTTCATACAATTTCATAATCGTGTAATACTTGCTGATAGATAACCTTTATAGCTGAGATTAAGTTTCCAGCACAAGTGTAGAGTGATATTATAGGCTTGGCAGTAACTGAAGCAGTTACCCGTAACAATTTCTTATCATCTTTAATTATAGCTAAAGGCCCACCATAAGCTGCTCCTACTAATGCGAAATTATCTAAATTTACATGCTGATCCCATCCCATCGAATATAATTCAGTCTTGCGGTAAAATTCTCCAGTAGACACTTCATGCCAATCAGCAATAAATAAAATGCTCATCTTGACAACTTTAAAGCGTTTTCAAATCACGACTAAATAGCGATAAAGTTTCAAAACTATATATAACGTTGCTATAATAAATTATATTTAATTTAACTATAAAGGACTTTTAGCAAAACAGCATATACTTCGTGATTCTTAGAATGTCAAATTTCAGGGGTTCACTCCCTAAATTTTTTCCAGAGATTTTACTCAAATCAGTTGTACGTTTCCCTCTCGATAGTCATTGAAAACACAACTCAATGGCTCTTTGTCTCTTGAAACAGCTTTGTCCCTAGGAAATTCAGACACAAACGTTTTCATCGTTATTCTTATTCACGAAAAAAAGATGTCCGGAAGCAGTCGAACTAATTTTTTTTATTTGAGATACCAAACCCCCTGAGCTTTCGCTATGGGGCGAGTTGAACTAATTGTTGACCTGTTAAAACTCTCTACTGATACGTAATTGATTATTCTAATTTTTTCGCACCTCCCTTGCCTGTCTATAAAAGCGTAACGGCTTATGAGGAAATATGCTCGAAACCCCTTTAACTTCTTAATGATGAAAAAGCAGCTTTAATGAATCACACAAATATGTATAAAAAATTTAACATTCTTGTATTTACATGTTTTATTTACAATGCTAATTCGTTGAACATAATACAAGATTACATTCATCTTCACTGATTCCAGCTACAAAATTAAATGATAACAATTATCGAATATTTACAGAAATTAAAAAACAGCAGTTAAAGGTGATAACACTTCTTAACCGCACCTAAGCACAATCCAAGTGCCTACCACAATTAAGGCAGGACATAAAACAACAAGTATAAACAGACATGTTGCAATATGAACACATATGCTAATCCATAACTAAACATTAACAACGATAATGCTTCTTTGCTGCAGTTTCGTACAACACAAGCACCTACCAGAGCTAATGATAGGGGTCTGTTCAACCCCATCGTCACTGCTGTAATTTAACAGTTCAAAGCTTAGAACTCAAACTAAATTCCTCCCCCTCACGGTAAGATTACAACATCCCCTAGTATGACTAAACGATCAACAAAGTAAACCCAACTACTCAGGTCCAGGTTAAATTAACCTTACGCAATCTATCAGATCCGTACAGCAACAACTCGATTCAAAATACTTAAAAAAAACCTTAATATAATGATCCACCTGGCTCACTGTAACTAAAAATCTCATACCATATGTTAGCAGAAGAAAGTTTCAAAAAAATATACAACCCTTTTCTAAACGTAAACATAATTGTACTGGGCTCCAGGTACTAACAACAAGTTTGGAAAATATTACAACACTAACAACAAGTTTGGAAAATATTACAACACTAACAACAAGTTTGCAAAATATTACAACACTAACAACAAGTTTGGAAAATATTACTAAGAAAATTTAAGTTAGTAAGCACCATAACTAATATAAAAAATACTTTTCTGCACCCACCACCAATTATAAATTTACATAGAATATGATAGCATAAAACTTCTAAAATAAAATAGTATCACACTGAAATTAAGAGCTCGAATTAACAAGAAATGTCCGAGCTTACGATAATCATCTTAACAACAATCATTCAACAATACTGACTAAAAATATCGATCGCAAGTATCCTGAATCAATCAAGATAATTTAATCACATCTAGCATGCCATTTGTCGCTCAGATAATGTGTAAAGCGTTACTTCCCCCGTCAATGATAGCAATCTTTCCTCCGCGAAGCACACTGACATTAGTAGGTCCAATGAGACGGACGCGACCTGTGAAGACGTCTCGAAGATATTTGCCGGCAGGTGAAAAGACGCGGATGAGTTTGTGGGATGAGTCCGCAACGAGAAGATTTCCATCGTCATCCCAAGCCATGCCCTGAGGACGACATAGCACCTTGGCAGGACTAACGGTTGACTTGCCCTTACAGTCAGCATCAATCTTAAACACTGCGTGGATGTTGAAATCAGTCACGTAGATGAAGTTACCTGCGCATACAAACACGGTCAGAATTTAAGAAGTTCGCTAGGCACTGTAATTCATGAGCAGTTGCTAATAATCAGTTCGCAAAAAAGAAACAAACAGAGATAGAGAATCGCTTACCAGTGGAATCAAAGAGTACATCCCGTGGATAATCAAACGAGGACCTGTATTCGTACGGATTGGACTCGAATACGCTGAACTTGTTCATGTAGGTGTAAGTTCCTCCGTGGAAGAGTTGGATGCGGTGATTGCGAGAATCAGCAACGACAATTTTCATTCCGTCGGGAGATACGGAAATTCCCCAAGGGTAGTTCATGTCACCGGCAGCGAAACCCTTGTTTCCAAAATTCTCCAGAAATTTTCCATCCGTACTGAATATGGCCACACGATGATTATCCTTATCAGCTACAAGCACACGATTCCGGGTCTCGTCGATAGCGATCCCAGTGGGACGATAAAGCTGACCGGCCTTCGTTCCGAAGTTTCCAAATTTTCGAATAATTTCTCCATCTACATTGTAGACCAAGACGCAGTGCTGCATACGATCAGTCACATAAATCTAAAAAAACGAAAAAAACAGAAAATTAGGATTTAAGACATTCAAAAAATTTCCAGAATTTTCGAAATTCTTACCTCGGAACTACGAGCCTTAAACGCGCTTCAATGAAGAAACCAAGTACTTACATAATTCTCTTGACGATGGACGGCCAATCCCCAAGGTTTTCCCAAAATCTTTCCGTTGTCCTTGGCAGATAGAGCAGGGCGAGAACCGATGGGTAGGATTCTGGAGCCATTGTTGCCAAACAGAGACTCTCGTTTAACAACGCGGAAGCTTTGAGGACTCCCACGGATGTCTAATTGTTGTCCTCGAACGGTATACGTAGCTGCCAGAATGTAGTCACCCGCCTCCGGTGGAGTAATAAAGCAGACGTAGCGGCCACGGTAAGTTGTATCCGTGTTAAGCGTCAACGGAACATAAGTTCCATCCTTCTTGACTAGGCGTAGGCGGAACTCACGTGGCTGACCTCTAGGCACTCCCTTACGCGGCTCGACGTAGAACTTGGATACTTCTCCGACACAGTTCCAGCCATGGTCCTGACCGTACAATCGGTAGTCATCGTTAGTGGGTAGGTGGTTGACAATGCGCTTTCCTGGGGGTTCCAACGGCTGGGCAAAGTGGCTTACTCCGGCGGACGGCGTTGAAGTTGAAGGACTAATAACAGCGCGAGGATGTGCCCACACTCCCTTGGCTACAACATTGTTCCACGGGGTCGAAGGCATCGGTGTAGCGACGCTAGAAGCCTGTCCGATAGGTACATTCTGAGTCCAAGGGTTCCAGCTCAAGGAAGGATCCGGCAAAGGATTCTTTAGAAGTTGTCCCTTAAATCAAAAACGGGATATAAAAATTAGCATTTTGAAAAATTATATTCCTGCTTTCAAAATTTGTCCAACAGCTCTGTCTAAAATGCTACGGTTTTCTAACATTAAGAGTCTAAACGATACACGAAAACTATTTCTATGCGTTTAAGCTAAAAATCAGAATTTCAAAAATATTTTTTGAAAAACTTGGAAAACAAAAATCAACTTACCATTACTTTCTCCTCGGTAGCACGGTTTGGAGTCTCCAGATAATTTTCAAACTGAAAATCCAGTCGAAAGTCTCTTTCGGTAAACGAACTCATGGTTTCAACTTCGTTTTTAAATCGCGAAAACTACAAACGCTTTGAAACTATAGAAAAAGTTTTAACTGCAGCGAGTAAAAATCTACAGTCCAATTTTCAAGGCAAAGTATGAAAGATAACTGACGTGAACAGCCGGCGAAAAATCGGGTAATGAAGCCTCCCAAAGTCGAACTAACTTATATACCCTGGAATTTTTCAGGGCTGGAGCCTCCGGGAAAGCAAGGCGTCGGTTTATTCGTCTCTCATTGGCTTGAAACGATTGAAGGGCTTGCACCTTCCTTGCTTGGGGAGAGGGGGTAGCAAGGTTCCCTTTAAGGATAAAGGTAGTAGCCTGGATCCTCATGCTAATGCACGGTGGTAACGATTGTCCCTTCAAGGGTTGTGGAATAGAGAGAATCCTGAAGGGTGGGTGGGTAAAATAATACAAGTTAAAGAACAAAGATATAAGAGGGAGACCCTCCAACCAGAGCTGTTCCATGCGTCCCTTGTAACGATCTAGGGGAGGGGCCAAAGTCCATGGCTAGACCTTTTTACATTGGAAAACGAAAGGATGAGGCAAGCAATCGTTTATCTTAGGATTATTCTCAACCCTTAAAGGGATTATGATATTTTTAGAATCTTTATCCAGTTTCAGCTTGAATTTTAAAGAAGAAATCGGTCGTTTTACCACCATCGTTTGTTTTATCCTAGATTTTTACTTGAATCCCTTTTGTCACAAGCCTTTTTAAATAATTTAAAAAAAGGATTAATGTGCAAAATCATTTACTACATGGAACGTGTGCATAACGTTGGTGAAGCAATTTAAGGCACAACCGAAGGAACCGTTTGCAAACGCAATAACTAGTCGTTTAAAAGTTAATAATAGTCCTTCAAGAAATAGCATGACTGAGCATGCTTTGGATCAATACTTGCATTCCAAATAAAATAAACCGAAGGTTATTAAATGCTTTTAAATTTCAAGTCTGGATTGAATAATTTTTTCAACCTGAACATGTTAATGTTGTTGGAGATATACAAGTTAATTATTCCTAATTATCAAATCATCCTGACAATAAAATAAAGCTGGAGAGATCGAGCCAATCCTTAATCCACTTTCTAATTGGCGTATTAAATAACTAACTATATACTCATCAAAGACTGATTGGGGTTCTCTCACAAAAACCGATTATCATTCTAGCTTTTCCATGTTTCTTGATTTGAATTTAGAGTGAGAGAGTAATGAAAAGCAAATTTATGTTTCCGAAGACAATAATCATGCCTAGAGTTAAATACGTAGGGTGGATCCGGTCTTGAAAAATGCAATCATTTTGATATATTCGGCTAAAACGAATGCAATAATCATGCCTAGAGTTAAATACGTATGGTGGATCCGGTCTTGAAAAATGCAATCATTTTGATATATTCGGCTAAAACGAATGTAATAACAAAGGCTGTGTATTTCTGCAAGTTTAGTAGCATGAACATGACGCTAACGCCAACGATTTAATGCGTTTGTTTTGTTTTAGGTTTATATAAAACAATACTTTCTTTTAACCTTCTAGTTTAGAACATTTCAAAAATCTGAGGCCTAAGTACTAGCTACGCGTAATCGTAATCTAATGCTCAACCGGATGTACACAATAAAGACTATCTTTCTTGTGTATTTTTGGGCATAAAACTTCTCAGTAGGTTGGGATACGGAGCAGTCTAGTCATATGTTAGGTAAGTTTGAGACAGCTACGAAAACTCGGGTTGACCTTTACCAGGGATTGTGGGCTTGTCTTTTAATTTTGACCCAGAGGAATTATCCAGGGCAGGTAGGGATGGGACACTCCGATTCATGATGGTTTTATTGGGAGCCACTCCGTCACATAATAAACCTTTTACATCCTCGGCGTCAAGGGTCTCGTACTTGATGAGTGCTTCTGCCAATGCTTTGTGTTCCTTGGCGTGTTGGGTGAGAATCTTCTTAGCACGATCGTAGGATTCTTGAAGGATTCGCTTGATTTCGGCGTCAATTATACCGGCGGTATCAGGCCCCAGATCGCTGATGGATATCATTGAATTTGATTTATCATCTATTGTTCGGAGCCCAGCTTTCTCTGACATCCCCCATTCCTTGACCATGTGCTCAGCAATGGCAGTCGCTTGCTGTTGAAAAAAATATTTAACAAGTTAGAAATAACATAAAATCGCCTGGTAGGAGGACTAGATTCGAATGTTGAGAATACATGCCTTTAGATCGGATGAAGCACCGGAAGTAATTTTCTCCAATCCGAATATTAGTTCTTCAGCAGCTCTGCCACCCATCATCGTGTCCATCATGGCTAACAGCTGAGTCTTGGTAACATGGTAACGCTCCTTCTCAGGGATGTACGAAGTGTGTCCTAATGATGTCCCTCTCGGAATAATTGTCACCTACGTATTGTAAAAAAGGCATCTGTCTCAGTTTATTTTTCGTACCAAACTAAGCTAACGCGAATGCTTCCGTTTACCTTATGCAAGGGATGTGCAGATTGGGTGTAATGAGCGACCAGCGCATGCCCGCTTTCATGATACGCTGTGATTATATTTGTTTCCTCATCGGGAATCCGCGATTTTCTCTCCGCACCTGGAAATCGGTATGCAAATACTCGAATGAAAACGTGACAATCCAAAGTCCCAAGAACTATAACTACAATGGATAGAATTTTACCCATTAAGACTTTATCTCTAGCAAAGTCCAAGTGTTTCTTCATAACAGCTACAGCTCCTTCAATCGCTGCCCGAAGAGCCGCTTGGTTTACCATATTTTCCAAATCCGCACCAGTGAATCCCGTTGTCCCCCTAGCTAACTGATCAACGTCAACATCATTGCCTCTCTTGACTTTGCTCAAATAATGTTCGAGGATATCCTTTCTTCCCCCTAATTCCGGTGCAGGAACTTGCACCTCAACATCGAATCTGCCCGGACGTAATAAAGCTTTATCGAGATCTTCTCGTCGATTTGTGGCGCCCAGTACTATCACACCTTCATTTTGCCGGAATCTACAATAACAAACCCACTTAGTTATTTGACTATCCTGGCGACCAAGCCGCATTTTTTAAGCTGCAATACTTGTGCACACTTATAGAATTACACATACCCATCCATTTCCGACAGAAGCTGATTGATAGTCTGGTTAGCATAAGGGTGCAGAACGGAGTTAGTGCGCTTAGCGCCAACCGAGTCAATTTCATCAATAAAAATAACGCAAGGGGCCTTGGCTTTAGCTGCCTCTGTAAACGTGTTGAGAAAACACAAGTAACAACCAAGAAACCTATATGAATACAGTAAAGTACAACTGAAGCATAATTACTCACTGAACAGATCTCGTACTCGCCTAGCACCTTGACCAACCAAGATTTCATCAAACTCTGGACCCGCAGCATGAAAAAAAGGAACACTGGCTTCACCAGCAACAGCTCTGGCAAGCAGCGTTTTGCCCGTACCAGGAGGACCGACTAGAAGGACACCTTTAGGAAGTTTACCTCCCAGGGACACAAACTTTTCCGGATTTCTAAGGAATTCAACAATTTCCTGTAGTTCCGTCTTCGCTTCGTCAACCTACCGAGTTTAATAACCATTATTATATATATAGTTGAAAAAATGCCCACGCCAGTACTACCACTGCGAACACTCTCGAATCAAACCAGATAAGCTCACGTACCCCTTTGACATCATTGAAGGTGACATTGATATCTTCAGGTAAAACTTCGTTAGCTCCAGTTACATTGACTCTGAAAATTCCCCCCCCACCAAAAGATCCTGCAATGTAACATATAATGATGAATTTTATATTTTCTATAATAGGTCTCTGTATATTACGGATCTGATCGCAAGAATTACCGAGCAGAGAAAACAATATGGCCGTAAACACTGCAATGGCAAGCAGTTGTTGCAAAGTCCTCAGCCACCGATATGCACGTGTCTTGCTTTGCTCAGAAGTAGGATTAGCAGCAATATAGCCTTCGGCGAATGCAATTTTCAGTTTATTCGCTTCCTCAGTAGGCAAATTGGATAAGAGTGCTGTTGACAAACCAAAAAATCCTAGATTATTGCCGACTTCTGAAATCAAATTATAGCTTTCCATTCCGACATGAATGTAAGCCTCTTACCATTTAATTTCTCTGAAGGAGGATTCGCTTTCGTACTTGCTTCTTTTGCTTGAGGGAAAATCTTAAACTTTAATCGATTTGCTATATTCGGATTTCTCAGGTCTTCGGCTTCTTTGCCCCTCACAGTTTTGAAGGTGCGACAAGACACTAAAAACACAATAAATGCTAATACCATATCCTTTCAACATTACAACTAACCACTCACATTAGTTACAGAAACTGGTACCAAATCCTTACCTTGTACATTAAAGGTTGGAGCTGGTCGGAGAAATGATCGGGCCATAGCACCCACACTCTTGTCCAAATGAAATGACCCATTGGAAGTATAGTGAGAAAAACACTGATTGAAGGAAAGTTGTAATGGGGCTAGTTTGCCGGCGCTGAAGTCCTCCGCGCGCCGAAGGCGCTGTGAATCTGATAGCGTAGATTTACTTCTATTTTGTTGTTTTTGAGATATCTCTCTCACTCGTACATGGACTTTATTGTACAAATTCACGGCAACTTTATTACAGGTAGAAAGAATAGCAGCCGGGGACGCTATCGTCAGATGGATTGCCTGAAAAATCATTCAAAAATCTCTTATGAAACTACTCCTCCATTTTGTGAACCTTTAATTAAAACGTCAAAACCCTAAATAGTTTTATGAACCAGTATCCATCCGAATATCAAATATAGGTCTCAATTGCTGAAGCTGAATTACCCTAACCTCACACAGAATGTCTAAATTAGAAGATCTTAAAAAATTCCTATGATTACATAAACTGATGGTATTCACTACACCTACATACTGATGCAATTGATACCACGGCAAACATGTAAATTACATCACTGACAATAGCCACAATTATTTGTAAAAAATTTTGAAAAAACAATCCTGGAAACACTTTGTAACAATCAATTTCCACTATATATTAATTTACCTGTGTTTGCATCGACTGCATTGCTTTAATGAGGCTAAAACTTGATTTGATTTTATTGGTACTCTGATTTTCGAAAATATAACACTATTCCGACGGAATTCGCAAAAGTAGTGCATACAATTGATGACGTCAACGTTAGATAACTCCTTCTAACTATCTGCTATGCTTGAATCTAAATTTCACGATTAAATAACTATTTTTCTCAGTTATATTTAATTTTGTCGATGCAGGAGAAGTTTGCATGCGACTAAAGGATTAACTAAAAACAACACCAAATTCCAAACAGTTTTGTGTATTTTCATCCGTATGTTATGCAATGCTGTATACGCATTTATTGTGGGCTTTAAGAAGGCAAAAGCAAAAAAAAATCATATATAAGAGATTCAATTTAAATTGCCCGCCACTTTCGCAATGGCTAGTTTTAGTTACAATAGAGCACATAATAGCTTATTTCATGGGGCTAGTTGCGATTCATATGGTGTAATGACGAAGTTAATTTCCTGCAATTAAAATGTACTTCTTATGGCACCGATTCAAGTTCTAATTTATAAACTAGGCAACGATTCAAACTCTAATTTATAAACTACGATAATTAGGGAAGTAGCTACTATAAATGATCGAAACGAAGGCATCAACGACTAGATAGATACGTCCGATGGACTCATATACCAGTTGCTCTAGAGTTAGAGTGACACTATCTTTTTGCAATTCTACTGCAACAATTCTGCAACTTATAATTAATTTTTAAAAAGTTAACAACGATAGATTAGTGCAATCAATCTTTACATTTTGTCAATGCCCTTCAATATCTTTTAGAAAGGCCTTCAAACGCTAGAACAAAGAGCTGGACGGTGGTCATTGTCAAAACATCTTTTTCATGTTGGGCACATTAAGAATGGGAGTCGATGATTATCACAAACTAATTATAGTACATCCCTAAAATAAAACATGTCTCCCATCTGCAACAGCCGCTAAAAGCTGGGTATGACAATCGTGCATTGTTAGATAGTTTAATTGCCGGTGGCATCTACTTCGCTGACGTCACTTCAGACCTAGTTTTTGAGCTAACGATGAGATTGCTAAAAATAATTCCGTCACCCCAAGCAATTTGCCTACTTGTAATCACTTGAAGTGTAACTGCCAAGCTACCTTGCCGTCGGGAAGGACGAATGAATATATAGTTAAGACAATAAGTACAAAGGATAGGATTTTGTATGATTAATCTTGACGCCACAGTTCCTAGGTTTCTCCAAAATAGGCCATAGGTTAAATTTGCTAATTATGCTAAGTATATAACTGTGATGCAACACCTGACTTCAGCTATCGACTATGGATACGCTTTTATGTTAATATTCATTGCAAGGGGCAAGATATCGTGGCAAGAGTGTTAAATATATATAACTTAATTAATTCAATACTAAATGTTATGTGTACTTTAATTACTCTTTTAAGCCTTAAGAGCAATCAAAACTATATCGTAACTTGTCAGAAATCATTAAAGATGGACTAGCTGTGCTTAAAGAACCAACAGACATGCATGGTATCATCAATGTTCTAACGGCACCTTTTGGTTTACTACGGTGACTCTGAATTTTGTAACTGCAAAATTAAATACAATTGCAAACATATTTGCAACTTATTTAGCAACTTGAACCCACTAATAACTTGAACGTGTCCTTCCAGGCGCAGGCCTTGTATCCTTGTTTAAACTTTCTCTTGAAGTATTATAGAACGTAGATTGGGTTACCACAAAAGCCACACACGGTGCTTAACATTCTTTTATTAACTATTTTCAACGATGCATGTAGCAATATCGTAATCTCAAGTCTCAACTCATGTCCTGCAGGCAATATATGTACGGCCTAACTCCGAGAAGATAATCAACTAACCTGGATTTCTATGAAAACAATTGTCCCGGTATATGTAATCGTGACATGGTCAACTTTAAATGTAATGCCTGTGGCCTAAGAACGTAAATAAACCCGTGAGAGAATGTGTTAACGGGGGGATTGACGCTGACGAGGTGTCATTTTTAAATAGCTTTGATTATTATTAGCTTCTTTTCATCCCCTCCTCTTGATCAATGTCAAATCCTTTGTCCATATCTTTCTCTTTCGTTATGCACCTGAGTGGGGGTGATTGAGGGGAGGCAATAAGGCGTAAGATTGTAATTGCAAAACTGATCATGATATTCCGGTAGTCGCGCCTCTGAAAAGGCTACTTTTCCATTGTATGAGAATAAATACCTTTGATAATTTGGCAGTCAGCTTGGTGGCAATTAATACAGCGTTTCATCAGACTGATTTAAAATTAATGTTCTAATCACGAATTTTTATTGGATGAGATGTCTGAAGCGTACATGCTGACGCTGACGCTGCGCCAACATTTTCAGAAACGCAGAGCAAATTTCCCTCTGCAGAAAACTAGGGATAATCGCGAAATTATTTAAATTCGCAGCTCCTGTTTTTGCGTACGAACTTCTACCTTTTGTATACATTGCAATAGTAGTTGAGCTTAAGTGGAGGAAGATGATGCAAATTTAAGAATAATTACTTTGTTGCTAATAGTCTGTTATGTGCAATCACAAGACTGACAAAAATAGTGTTGCTACAGACTAGACTGACCGTTTGGTAGAAATTATACTGAATGAAATTAAAATCATATTCACAATTTATTTAAGTCTCCTTCATGGAAATATACACTACTTTTATATTCTAATTATTACTATTATTAACGTATGAGCATAATTGTAATGCTACTGGAGACATATCAACAGTTGTACTTCCGCCCAACGCGCATCCCTTGCAGCGTCAACGTTTGAGCCATTAGTTAAGTAAAGGTTATTAAAATCATAACGAAAAGTCTTTCTGTAAAATTGTTTGTTAGTCGTTCTAGTTCGTTGTCTAAAATATATGCACGTTGTGATATAAAAATAATTATCGAAATCACAGCGAAAGAAGTTATTAACGCGAGCTAGGTAGCGCTTCTATCAAAGTGCAGTGGGTTCAACATGTGTTCAGCGGTGAAACATGTACTAGTTGAAAAGAACAGCGTGTAGGAATAAGAATCGACAAAGTAATTTGTTATAGTCGTACAGAAAGATGTTTGAGCAGTTATAAGAATCAGTTTGTAAAATTATCGATGCTGTTAGTTGTAACTATCTGTTAATACTGACAATGACTTGGTATTTCGTGCACACTATTTAAATCTACGGCTAATTTATTTTAAAAGGAACTTGAGGCAGCTGAATTCCGTAGTTGAAGCTGTGAGAAGCGGTGAAACGTTGATATAGCATCATAAGACCGAGGTAGTAGCGGCCGGTATACTTAATTGGCGCGGTCGATGCGGACAGGCCTCACGGGCACAAGCTCGTAATTTGCTTGTGGAGGAGGAGTTTTCATTCTGCGGAAATAGAGATTAGTTTAGTAATTATCCTCTGCATTACAATTTGCATTGCATGTAGCATTTCCCCCGCGGCGGTTATCAATCAATTATACAAGTGTTGTCAGTACATATTGGTATTTGCAAGCATAGAAACAGTAAAAGAAGCGCATTCAAGGTTAGGAAACAATGACGATTGTTAGTTTAGCACGTATTCATGCAGGGTTAGTTTGTTAATTCCAAATTCAAGTTTAACTTTAAAAGTATACTACGACCAAGCAAGAGTTATAGAGGAGGGCAAAGTAAGTTCCAGAAATGAGGAAGCAAGTTAGCTTAATCAATGCTGATTATTCATCAATAAAACTCTACGCGCCTTCCGCATTAAAAAGGCTTAAGAAAAAGCAATAAATAATTAATATAATAATGCCAATTAAAGGCTAATTTTTTTAAATTTTAAAACTTTGTATGAGTAAATTTTCTTGCCTGCCGATGGAGCTGAAGTTAGATGGAATCGGTTTGAGGTTCATGCTTGAGTGAAAGGGATTTAATTAGCTTATTGATGATCGGAGTTAAAATAATAATTTGAATCGTATACTCAAGTATACACGTTCCGAAACATCCTAGACAAACTTAATAAAGAATAATAAGGTTCAAGAACAGTCCGAAAGTACTGAACGAGTCGAAAAGTATACAACAAAACGTTTGGCAATCTCAAAACAGAACTTGTTGAGGAAGACGAATTAAATTACGTAATAAAAACCATGCGCATTTGCAATTATTCTTGAATGTTGCATGCTCATGCAAAAAAATATAAGTTTCAGCAAGTGAGCGGGAGCAATAAAAAATGCTTTTTAAAAAACGTGTTGGCGCATGCAGCGTATTAATTAATCTGCAAGCCCGAGGATTTGTAAATTGATTGGTTATCCGTAATATGATGGCATCATTATATTTTGCCAGAACCTCCAGGGTGACGTCATACACATGGCTCTGGAACTTGGACACGGGTATTTTTTCAAACATTCGGCAAATTGACGATCACACTCACACAAATGAGCTCCGCATATACCTTGCCAGCCGCGGAAATCTGACACTGAAAATCATAAAACATAAATTAACGGAGAGAAAACCCGCTGCACGATCACGTCTTTTAGAGCTAGTTGTGGTATGTCCAGAGAGAATGTTGAAAAACTACAAAACGCTTTAAGAGGTTCAGTCCCCTACTAACGCCCTCTATCTTACCACATTTCGGTCGACCGGCATTGCAAGTCCAGTAGTATGGCACAAAATAGGTAAGCAGCGGCGGACACTTGGCGTGATGATAGCACCAATCGTGTTTGAAGCAACACCTGTAATTAATTTTTTTTAAAATTATTTCCCCGCTAGTATGTCCGACTTGCACTGCAGCGCTGTAATTAGATTATTTAATTAGCTTCAACTAAACTCAAAAACTTAAAATCTTACTTGTCAATGCCATCAACGGTTAGTCCTGAGCCTGGAAACAAACAAATGGGGTATGTTACAGCATATAAGTTTTCAGATTTTGTCTACGACGTCACAAAAATCAATGCAAATATTTGTGAATCCCACTAATCCAACATAACATTCCGCATCCCCGTAATGCGCTTTAAATATGTGTACTTAATGAAAATTTATGAAGTTAATCAAAAGGATGACGTCACAGTAATTGCATGCTGTAGGCTATGAGGTGGGAAAATCAGGGACTTGAAATTATTATGGACTGGAGCGAATATAAAATCTGGTAGGTGGTTACCCATAAAACCGCAGAAGCATCCATATCCTTTGTAAATAAGAGGATTACATCCCGTAGCGCAGACGACCATATCATAAAGATGAACAACACTTCTTCGGGGTCTCCGCCGCATCATTAAAGTTTTACCCGCTTCACCCCCTCCCTCTGAATCCCCATCTTCTTCCCGCGCAGCACCTTCCTCCCCAGCTTCTTCGTCCTGGAAAGCTTGATCTAATTGATCGATAATTTGAATTCCCTCCAGGGACTCGTTCAGGGACGAGGGTTTATTACTAAGCTTGCGGATTTTGTTGCCCCAGGAGGCAGCTATTGTACGGGAGGAATTAGAGCTGCCTAGATTTTCAGTAAAGCTTGGAAATATGTCATCTCCCGTTTCACCGGGAACAAGACCATGGTGACCCCTGACTTGAGGAAGAACATCATGGGGAAAAATACCACTAGAATTCACTGTTATCACAGGTGGGGAATCTTTATCTGGGAGGCGGATTCCAGGATACTGGTTAAATCCATCCCGATTCTCCGAAGAATCAAAAGTAGAACGATGATTCTTAAATATTCTGTCTTCATCCCCCTCATTATCATCCTCACTTTCTAAAGAAACGTAAACATTCTCTGTAGTTACATTGACAAGCTGAGGGATTATTCTTAGCGTTTCCGATGAAGGATTGGAATTGTCATCGGAATCTGATAAAGGGATAACTTCCAAGGGATCTGAAGCAGTTTCATCTTCAATGTCCTTTATCCTCTCTTCTTGAAAGTGAAATTTTCCTGAAGATGATGATCCACTTCCTTCGCCTCTTCTTCCTCCATCGATAAGTTTATTATTATGCGCTTCTGGGATACCGTCAGCGTTTTCAGCTACTACTTCAACTATTTCTTTATGATGATTTTCTTCTTTCCGTTTTCCCAACTTGAATAATTCAATATCTGCTATGTTATTTGTAGCGTCTTCTACCTCGTCTTCATTCTCATCCTCGCCTCCATCCTCACCATCTCCACGTAAAATACGCGAAAATGGGATTTCAGCGTCTTCGGGAAGCGCAGCGTTATGTAGACTTCGATGCATATTCCTATCTTCTTCGTGATTGTAATTCAGCTGTTGCTGCTCTTCTTCTAGTACAATAAGCTCACGACGATTTCGTCCTGATAATTCCCTGATTTCATCTGTATTATTAATTAACTTTCCTCCCCAGTCTAAAGATGACGCTTGGTTTGCTTCCTCCAAAGCTTGTGTCGGTCCCTGCAGTTCATTTTTTAAATTATTCTTGTCGTGAGCATCAGGATCAATTTTACTACTCTCATTGTTATTATCATCGCCTAAATCTTCACCGCCGTTGTCGTCATCTCCTTGCAAATCTGTTTCTCCGTGGTGGAGCTCCAAAGCGGTGGCGGATGCATCTGCAGCGTTTGCAGCGCGTCGAATTCTGGGGGGAGGATCGCTTGCATTGTACAAAACACTCCGCCATTTCCAATTGCTACTGTTTAATTTCAATTCCGGGGATAGTGTGTCCACAGGTAAGGCTGCTATCCGTCGCTCCGTATCGAGAGGTAGGCGGGCCGGGGATGAAACTGTAATTTAAAAAATTTTGATTGTTAATAAAATATTGTTTAAAGAAATTGCAACTACACTACTTTCTCATCAAATGAAAGAATACAAATTCTTTGTTTCCGTATGCAAGTACATGTGATGTGAAACTGTTGCAAAAATTAGCAAAGACCGGATAGCAAAAATACGAAAAGAAAACTGCAGAGTGAAAGTCTTTTTCAGGTGTTTGTAGTGTGTATAAGGTTGGGCTAGACTGTAAGGCTAATTAAAGGAAGGGAGGTTAAAGTAAAGTAAAACCATATTGTTTACTTGGATATAACAAGCACATATTTAACGGTCTAGTTGGCTTTGGCGGGAATTAGTAATCCAATCTTTGAAAACTAATTTATGTACACAATTACTTTGGAAAATTAAAAATACTACTAATAATTAAGTTGAAGTTAATAAGAGTTATGTGGATGTTATTCTTATACAAGATCGGCAGCCCGCTGCTAATTGAAATCATTGCGAATGTAAAGCAAAACGTAAAGAAACCTGTGTTCAAGACTTCCGAAATCATGAGGTGCAAAAAACTAATTACATTGATGCGTGCTTCCCCTTGTTTTCATCGCTAGGCTTACGCTATAACGGTTACGCTAAAACAATTTTACACGCAACACTGAACCACCGCCATCCTCAACTTTCTCATCTGTCATGTCATTCTGTCTGCTGTTTCGAGTATGTACAAGCGATGTAGTTTTGGATTGCATCTGTTGATGGTATAAAACAATCATTGTCAGATATCGTGTCCACAACCTTGTTGTATGGTGTTTTGATGGCTTAATCAGAATATAAGCTAAAACGCAAGGAAATGACGCCAGATGGCACTATGATTTTTCATAAAGTGCAGAACATAATGATGTTTAACAAGGCAGCTCTTTTAGTTTAGGATTACGGCTAGCACAACTGGAATGGTCAGTTAAGGTTGCATATTACCTACATTTAATGTGTGCTCAGAGGGCGCTAGTAACAGGTTTCCTACATTGTTATATAGCTGCTCAACTTCACGGAAAGATCAAGTCGGTTACAAGGTAAAAGCATTAGTGTTTGGGAATGAATGACAATATTGCAGTCCGTTTGCTAACTAGGTGGAGGCACCATAGCGCTCTAAACCCTACGGGAACAGATGACACAATTACCTAACGGAAATACTTTCCTTCCGTCCCAACTTCCCCAACCCGACAATCAAATAAACTCCGCAAAACCCACTGACACAAATAAGTGAAAGCAAATTAAAGATTTTATCTATGCAAAGTAAGCTGGTCTAACGCTATAATAGAATCGACATGGAGGAGTTGAGTTTGGTGGAATAACATTTGATTTTCATATCTCTTGCAGGAAGTAAGATCCGTTTTGGCTCTAGGATTATGAAATTTGCTTCCTGAATCAACAGAGTGTGCGAATCTGGGCTTCAAAGGCTGCCGTACATAAGTGGACGCCACACGCTGAGCCAAGAATTTAAGCTTAACAACATAAGCTAAAACTAACAGAACAGAGCTCGTGAATCGTGATTAATTTTCCTCGGAAGGATTGCTTTGTCCAAGCCCATACTGACATGAGGTGTTGATAATATTGTTTCGTTCTGAAGGAAATGCTTCACAGCTTGTATGTGTGTGTGTGAAGTAGCTACACAGAGCATGATGCGTTAAGAAAGACGTTAAACGTTTAAGCGTCAGAAGCTGGGGAAAATAGAAATGCAATTCTAGATTTCTTGGAATTGGTTTATACATCTGTGGCCTGTGGCCAATATGCCACTGCTCTCTTGTCTTTCGCTCCCCTTCTTGAGTCTCAAGTGTTCTGATGATTTCATATGTTCCCCAAATGCACGTAATATCAAATCTCATTTCTGCTAAATATATAACTTACAAACCTACACATTTTCACTACACTACTGACTGCTTTTATTTGGTCTGGTGAGCCGCCGCCGTCAAAGGTTTTCCAAGTAGTTTTGTATGCGTAAGCAAAACAAGAAATGCACAACTCCAGTCTATTGCATGCCACAGGAGCAATTATATACTAGAGAGAGAAAATAAATTATTAAGGTAAATTATATAATAAAGGAATTGGAGCAGGTGTAAGTAATGACAGGATGGTCATAAAGTTAAGAGAGGAAGTAAAAGTATATACAAGGAAGAAATTAAATGAATAACTCTCCACACTCTATTGTCCCGCTTCTCCTCTCTCTACTTTAACACAATCATAATAATTTTCATCAACAAGGGAAATGAATAAGGAAGGAAGAATGGAAATAAGCGGGGAGAGAGAGAGATTTTATCAAAACGTATGCATATTTTCGCCAAAATGCAAATTTGCAAAAATTTGCACAATCCTTTATTATTTACTCAACTAAATGAATCCCATTATTTTATTTTCTGTACGAATAAAAAAACATGTTCATTGCATGTTTTATGGGTTGTGGCTAACAGAGCAACTACCCGACCGGTGGATACACTGAATTAGCTTTTTGCAAAAATTTGCACATGCCAAAAAACCAAGTGTTTTTGGACCTATTCTGATACTCGGGATAACAGCTTTGTAGCAGTAGACTAATTGATTCTTAGTAATGGGCTACAGCTCTGGCGACTGCTGACTACATTTTCTGTTACTCCTTATGTATACACTATAGCATTGGATGCATGTCAACAAGTTGTCAAATTTATAAGATTTACAAGAACAAAATTACGAATAGTTATAAATCCAGATTACATGGAACAAGGATGTAAATGAGGTGGTGAGGGAAACTATAATATTTTTATAAAATTCATCGCATGCATGCGTAGGAGGAATTAGCTTGATTAATTTAATTATTACATGGCGTGGGCAGAAGAGATGTAGCTACGATTATACTTATCGTTATTAAATCCAATTACGTCTCTACTTTATATGCAAGAGGGATGAAGCTAAAACGCATTTCTCTTGTAATGAAAGTTAAACCTTAATGTAATATCTATGCCTACAAACAATGAACAAGAAGGAGGAGAAAGATTCAGCGTGTGTGTGTGGCAAATTTTACAACGCTGCTGCGTAAGCGCTATGTATGTCTATATGATAAATCTTGCTTTTCTCTTCATGTTTACCATAATGAATTTTTTACACATGTTTTCTCTGCTCAACTGCTCTTTGCGCTTCTGTAATACGCTTGCAGTTACAGATTCCTCCGCAACGCTATCGCACACACTCACTCTTTTGATTTGTATCTAGTTAAAATGTTCGTTTAAAAATTATCTTTCCATCTACGCGATTAGCCTTACTACCGAACTATACTCACTTTGGAAGCATTGGAATTTGCGTGTCGGCCACCCTTAACGTGTTAGAAGAGATGGTGGGTTTCCGCTTTGACTATCATTATCAAACATCTGTGTTTTACTGCACGGAAAACATGTCCGCTAAATTCTTTGCAATACACTAAAAAATATTGTAGAAAATACTGCTAAGCGGATTCGCGAATTGTTTGCAAAAATGGGAGGAACGACCGAGATTTTCAAAGCATAGGAAAATAAGAGCAAAATACACGGAATGGAGAACAAGGAGGAAAATCAATGACTACGGGCTGTTGACACGTAAAAGGGGGAATTTTATGCAAAAACCGCAAAGATGAACGCAATTAATTACCGAGGAAAAAAAATCTGCGTGACACTTTTTTCTAATTTTCAGCACCATTACTATTGTCGCGACCACGAAGCAAAATTCTAGCCACTACTGATTTTCCCAGTTTTCTCTTCTCTTTCTCTATACCCTTGCTATGGAATTTGCTTAAGGATAATTGATTAAGCTCGTGGGAATAACATATTAAGAAAAGATGCCTGAATTAGTGTTAAAAAGCTTGTTGTCACCAAAATGTCGGGACGAAGAACTATATCAATTTGCACTAACCTTATAAAATATACCTAGTCCTGGCTGCTCCAGTATTAATCTAGCACCATTATAGCAGATGCAAAATAACACAAGAATTTCAAAGTTAAATAGAGAAACTTCGTCCTTGTTTAATCTCATATACCTTCTTGGATAGGAAAATAAGAATTTTCCTGAATGTAAAAAACTGATTCTTCTCAAACATTACATTTTAATGGTCAATAACAGTTAATGGCTAAGGAACCTCAAAGCTTTTACGACCTATGAGTAGATTTACATTAATTTTTGGTTTACCGTATTAATAATGAGTTTAAATTATTTTAAACCCGTACGTCTAGCTAATGCAATAATTCCTTGCTAATAATATAATCTGAGAAACTATTTGCGAGTTCTTAAGAATTATTAGCGCTAAAAGAAAAAAAATCGCTTAAGGTGTCCCTCTTGCCTAGGATGCCATGGAAATCATTTAACATACAATGTGTCACATCGTAAAGATTACAACGTGAATTGGATTTGTAAATTAGCAAAAACAATCCACTTTTTACATGAATCAATTAATTGCTTCATTACGTAGTACTAGTACCAACCAGCTATATTAATTAAAATTAATAATCTGCCCTAGGCAGCGTGTAAAAAATTATTTCCAACTCACCCGTGGCTTCTGCTCAAAATGCTAATTAATTAGGAGGAATTTAATCGCAGACTAATCGTAGTATGTATTCCAACGACAAGTTCACGCTCTTCCCTGCTTCCACAATATTCGCTTTTCCAACTGGTAACGAATTGTATCGTGTACATACATAACGGGTTTGAAACTATTCAAGGTGCCAAACAAATGTTCGATTGTTTTTTAATTGACGCAAAGACCAACTTCACATCCCTGGCTAACAAAAACCAGAGTCGATGTAACAGCAGCCTACTACATGAGATAAGAACCTTGGTCACTGAATGCATTTGTATGCTACGCAAGCAGCGTTGCTCTATGAATATTACGACGTTAGCGGTATAGAGTGACGCTAATTTGAGAATTGCATATCCGCCTGCTGAATTCCATATTTTTTCCTCAACTTTTAAGTTGGTGACAGAGCTTTCCCGAGGAAATTTCTCTTGAAATCATGCGATACGAGAAGATGTTTTAAAATATATTTTCTGTACTCGTCCCTCTTGCTAGCTCCGCTCTATAATGGCTGGCTATAATGAATATATATAAAAAGAAAAAGCAATAGTGAATCGATTATCTGTGGTTACGGAGATTGAACATGGGATTGAAACTTTACAAATCCTCTAGCTATGCCTCTTGTCATTTCGCACCTAATCTGTCATGACTATTTTAAGTAACGCGTGTATGTATTACTGGATTCTCTGCCAAGGTTCTTATTATCATTGTCTTCGTACTCATGATCTTCATGTAGGAAGACGAAGAAATGTAAAATCTTTTCTCGAAGAAACGGTTTACAAAATTCCATCGAGCGCATTAACTACAATAGCTAGCAGAGCATAGCCATATGTAGGTTCTGTATAGTGCTGCGCTTGAGCTTATAGAGATCTATCGTTAAAAATGGGAGAAAAGCGTAAAAGATGTGGCGCGTTTCCCTTTCATGAAAATTCACACATGATGTCAAATAAACTTGCAGTATCGACGATGCATGCCCATATCGATGTATAGGAATGTCACCAAGTTTAAACTTTGAAACTCTGTACATTATATGTATACAATAGGCGCAATGTGGGAAAAACATTTTAAAGCGCGCATTAAAAATATCAAATGTTCCATTACTCTTTCCCTACTCGCGCGCTTCATCTTCCCTTTGCGCTTATCAAGAGCATAAAGCATAACTGCATAACGTATATCCTAATGTTCCTGACTATAACTGGCGCTGCGCTGGGACATACATGATAATTCCCTCGAAAGGACAGCTGAAGGCGTGTTAAAATGGTTGACTCTTAAGGATATCATATTATAATGTGACAAAGTTACATTAAAACCTTGCTTCAGAGATGGAGCACTCCATTATTCAATTTCACAGTTGCATTCAGCCAGCTGTTTTCTCTCTTGTTGTGTCGTTATACAAATTGTTATTGAATTTTTAGTCACCACACATAACCGCAAGTCAAGTAGACGTATGACAGAACTTTGTCACAAGAGAACACAAGGATAAGTACGGATGAAAGAGGGCTTCCTATTGGCTTGGAGACCAAAGGTAACTTTAAAATGTCCGATTAGATTCCAGCACGGGCTTCAATTGAGGAATTCCAGGAATTCCGTCCTCCAACCTCGCAGTCAAAGGTTAATTACAGTTCAAAGCTCTCTGATGTCTGATGAGCAAGAGCACAAAGCATGGAGCTTGTCCTCCGTTCTATTTTTAGCACACTCACTGGAGCAGAGTGCATGGATGCATGGATTGAGGAAGATGGCTCCGACATATTTGTAACGTGAGCTGTGAACAAAGGATTTTAGCGCCCCTTCAGCCAGATTTGATATTTATTTAGCTATGAGAAGAGCGCCATTTCGTCACCAAAGTGTGTGCATGGAAGAAGCGGATTTTCCATAGTTGGAATCCCTGAAACTGCTTCCATCCTCGGAACCCAAAGCCAAAATGTAATCATAGAAACGTTACTACTGCTGCTAACTTAAATGAAAGGAAGGGATTATTGAATTCATGTGAATTATTTTATGCAAGTCAGGGAAGCTTGAAGCTTGCATAATGCAATGCAAGAATTGCAGTTTAGAATTCAATTTGGTTTCTGAATTATGCAGGATTCCCACTGATTATTTAAATATATTTAGTTTAAAAAATACGGATGAAAGCACGTGGGAGACCAACGTAAACGCCGCGGTGGTCAATGAATCACGCTCATTAAATACTTCTCTCAACTATATGTGGCCAGAACTATATGCGAAGGTGAGAATGGCGAAAAGAGTTAATAATGTGAGTGTACTTAATTGCCGTATCTTCTTGCTAAATTTGGTGCTCATGTGTAATTAATTTAACATATTGTGGCTAATATTTTAAAAGTATGTGAGTATACATTTGAGTACACGAGCTGGATCTTTCACGGAATATTATGACCTTGTCATCTATGTCAGGATGAGGAAGACATATGTTCATCCTACCTTGGTAATAAATATAAGGTACCCGCTATAGTTTCACAGCATATTACAGAATTATGCAAAACGACCTTGCCAATGACATGCTGCTTTGTAATGTCACCCATAATATAATGTAACCATTTTCTAGGATGAGCTGCGAATAATTTCAAAACTTTTCATACAATACGGAAAGAGCGGAAATTGGCGACAAAATTGTTACAAAAATTAGCAAGTACTATATGAAGCTATAACCCAAAAGAATCCTGAACTTGGACTTGATGTGACGAATACGGGCAGAGGCTATTAATTATTCTCTGTTGAGGCTGAGAAGATTACGGATTTTTTCCAAAGATGCCAAGAATTGCAACAAGTGCAAACGCATCGTCATTTATTATAATGTAGTGGGAAAAGAGAATAAATACTCGAGTGGGTTAAAGGCATACATAGTGAAGGCATATTAATTTTAAGAGCTTCCAAAAACGCAAATTCCTAAATATGTCCAATTTATCTTTTCCCTATTCAAGCTAATTCAGTGACAGCTCACGCAGAATCAAACACGGAAACAAACACCTGTCCGAAACCCTGAGATTGACCAAGGTAAAATTGCGGTAAGGTCAGTTGTTTGCTGGTTTTCCTCTGATATTCTCTCTATGGAACAATAAAACTCCATCGTCCATTCAGTGGAAATAGAGGAAAATAAAAGCTTGGTTCTACTCAATTAAGATATTTGAAAAGAAGCATTTACATACCGAAACATGTCAACAACAAGTTCTAAGCAATTTCTTTACAAGTTTTTCCAAGCCCGCAAAGTCAAGAAAGAGTTTACCTGACTGGTTGTGATTACAATTTAAAAATAGTAAACAAATGACAATCGTTCCAAAAGGTTTAATATGTATGCTATCCTAATCTACGCAATGCGTTTCCAATTTATCTCGACTTGACCAGAGATAAATCATCACAAAGAGATATTGTTCAGGAAGGTCATCATTTCAATGATTTGACGAGAAAGTTTATGTTAAAGTGTATGGAGGGGCAAGGGAAACTTTTGCGATTCTCAAATAATTTAATAGTGAAAAGTAAACAAATAGTCAAGAACCTCAAGTAAATCAGGACTGGATCTAAATAATTCCTAGGTTAAACGGTGAAAATGAAAATTCATGGCTACGGCTGAAATCTTCTCACCGTAGAAAACTTGTTGAATTTGATTGATTTGATAACTAACCGTTTCTGATTTGAAGTGCAAATACGGTATTCAGTAGGTCTGCAAAAATAAATCATTGCAGACACAAGAGAAAAGCTCATCATCAGCAAACATCAAATTAAGAGGGAGAGTGACAAGATTAAAGATAGTTATCGACAAAATTAAAGAGCTATCATCCTTATTTCCATAAGATATTGAAGATATGAACAACACTATCAGCCAGCAGGACATTTATCTCCATTCGTTACTCGAATTCGGAAAACTAAATCGCAAAATGTTAAATCGATCAAGAAAAGCAAATCGCAAGTTCAGTAGCAACGGCATCTTGAAAAATCGTGAGAAATATGCAAGAACATTACTCCTAATTCGCAACGGCTCTTCCTTTGAAGGGCGAATCTCGTTGTCTCTGATTACCTCTGCATCTCATTGCGCATAAAACAAGAACAAGCTGTACACCTGAACGGAAGATGCGAATAAGAAGCATTTCTGATTTCCTCTCATTCGCATCCACCACAAAGAAATGTATCTTGTAAATTCGCACCATTTTTCGCAATTATTTGCAAATCCTTTGCTTTACTTTGCTTTCGCTGTTACTCTTTTACTTTACTGTTTACTTGTAGCCTTTTAGCTATAAGGTGCCCTGTAGAAGATACGTCTTACAAACCTACATCAAAATTAAGGACGCCTCAGTTCAACAATCTGTATTGTTGCAAATTATAACTTGCTTTCTCGTAATCAGAAAACAGTCCTCCCCTTTAAACCACTTCAAGCGTCTTCTTACATATATTGCAAATAAATAAGTTTGATAAGATGAATGAAAATCTACAGATGCAGATTGAATTAATGATTAGTTTAAATAATCTCGGTTCTCCTCTATTTTGGCAATTGCTCCTCACAGAATTTCCAATGAAACTTAACTTGACGATTGAAACAAGAGCTACGTTCACACCGATGCTACATGGATGTTAGCCTGAAAAGACTCCTTAAGTCTTGTCGAGAACGTAGAGAAGCTTTGCTGTAATTCTTTTGTATTTACCTGAGTAACCTGAGAAGTTGGTAAATAAGAAACTAAATGTGCATCTTTCCCCCTCAACCAGGAGGATGACGAAGAGGAGGAAGAGAATGATTCAAGGGACAAAAGTTGAGAGGAACAAGAGAAATTTTTGTCACGAGCAAGTAAAACATAACAATGACACAGCAAATGAAATCAAGGCAAATAAATCCTCCACCACTAACTGTCCCTTTTCCAAAAATGTAACCAAGTCAATAGGTACTACATAGGAGACGATGCATTTTAAAGCCCATTTCAATTCAATCTACCTCATCCTTTTTACCTGTCCTCCTCCTCCTCTTACCGTCTTACCTTACCTCCATCCCCGCTTACCTTATATGCATCAAATCCTCTATTGCGATTCTACTCTGAAGGACAATGCGAAGCGGAGGACTGCTACGCACATTTTTACATTAAAACCTTAATTAATTGTAAAACGATGAGGAGGTAAACTAGAGTAAAAAGAAGTTGGGCTTTCAGCAAGTTTAAGCTTGGATTTAAAAAGGACTTGTCAAACAAGCGCCGTCTCATTCAGCCTCCTCTTCAAGAAGGGTAGACGGAAAGAAGAAGAGTGAAATTATGTCGGAGAAAATTAGCAAAGAGAAGTAAAGCAAGTAACCAAAGTAACAGAGAGAGAGAGAAAGATAGCAGATGGTTGTAAATTTAAGAAAAGTTAAGAGGAGGAGAGAATAATTGACAAGATCAGAGCAAAAGAACTAAACTACAAAACTATATGAAACCTTAAAACTTTGTCCTTTCCGAAAGACATTGACTTCACTCTTTGAGAGTAGTGAGAAACAAGAGCGTGGCTGCCATGTGATGGCAAATTGGCAAAGTAGTTTTAAAATGGCGTAAAACCTTAATGCAGGTAGATGAGACCCGGCATTCTTTTAACTTTGGTAGTGTATTAAATCAAGAATCTCTTTGAAGAAGAATACATGGATTATATTTTTTATAAAACTCGTAAAAGCCCTTGCCAGTGACTACACTCGTACTCACTCCTTTTGCATCTTCCCTTTTGCATAATGACAGGGAGGGAAATTGGAAATGAAAACCTGCCTCAGGAGATGGTTTGCAATTAGTAATAAAAAAAGTTGTCAAAAAAAATCAAACCCTGTTGTGTAGTACAGTATACGTACACTACTTGAATGCTTCAAATTCAAGTCTCTATAAAGCATTAGCTGATGCAGCAGATCAGTTGCAAAAATTGTCAACTTAAATACCTGAAGGGGTATCAAGGATAGTTGTGTGGTAAAACATATATATTAATACAGAAAACAAAGATAGATGTTGAATTTGTTACTTGTGCAAACTAATGTAGGAAAACTTGTGACAAAGTAATTTATCCGATCTTACCTTGTTCATCCTTGTCTTGAGTGACACCGTTGACAAAATGTAAAATGACTATGACGAGAATCCAACTGGACTTAAAAGGTTGCCTGAGAGAAGAAAACATTTTATAATAATCCTCCCGCCCACACTTTCCCTTGCGAAAAAATTGTAAATCCACTGACTAAAAACACAGGGCTGGGGCTGGTAAGGGAAAAACTAGCTAATTGAAGGTGCTGGTTTAAGCTGAAGGTGTCTGGAACTCTTGGATTGCTGCCTGGAAAGCGAATGTTGCAGTAACAACAGAGGAGACACCCACGACACCCGGGTAACTTAATAATTTTTCAGGGAATCCGTAAAAACTTTACGCCGCACACCCCACCGATTCTTTTTCAAAGTTTTCAAGACAAGAGTCCGAATTGTTTTTCCTGTTCTTCGTGTAGAATTCTCTTCCCAAAGTCTTCCCATAGCTGAGTGTAAGGATCGTGGCTGTGAGGATTTAAATTACATTTCTGCATACAGAATTTAAATACTGATGCAAATTATAGCAATCCTAAATTCCTTAGAACACGAGCCTGTTTAATCGAAACTCGGAAAACATCCTCCTCCAGGTTGTTCGTGCCCTTGGCAATACATGTTACCGTCTGTATAGTATTTTTGCTCTGGAAAGAAGTTCAAGCTTGCGAATTTTTTGCAAACTCTGCGCTTATCTGGTAATTACAAAGGGGAAGCTGGTGCGGAGCTCTAATTACACTAGGATGCACATTTATAGTATTTAGGCTGCACTGAAGAACACAGTACAGCAGAAACTTGGAGAAGTTTCCATTTACCGGGTACTACATGGGCACCCGGCACGGGAGTATGTCGTTGTGTCAGTTCTTGGGCCTTGTTGGAAATGCACCTACGAAAGTGGCGAAATAATACCCGGGAGAATCCAAACACTGTCTTCTGTACTGGCTGGACAAAGCCAGGGAAACGTTTAGAGGAGAAACACGTATAATCAACAAGACGCGAATGGTTGATAGCTTGGACTACTACTTGATCCCAGCTTTCTAGGAGACGTCTATTCGATTATGTCTTTTGCCGAGCTAGACGAAACGTTAACTGAGACTGAAAGTGAATTTAAGAAATAAAATCAAAAATATCAAAGAGGGGTGTCTAACTTTAGTGGTCTTAAAGAATAATTACAGGAGGCTTTGCTCTTGTAAATGTAAACAGGCTCGAACCCCAAAGACAGCGCTTAGGATCTCATTTAAAGTATACGCGGACAAGTGAGTTAAACTTGTATGCAGTATGGGGAAGGAAGGAAGCTAAAGTTAATCGTCAAGTACTCTGCTATATTTTACTCTAAATCATACATCTTTGTTAACGTAGAGACGCTGCTCCTGAGATGCTTAGAGTTGTCTATAGAAGGTGGTTTCCGATGGATTCAGCATCAGCGCAGCGTTGTTAGAGCTAATAAAAGCAGCGTCTTGCCGCTCCTACTACAAGTATAACGGAACGCTTGAGGTAGTTAACAATCTTTATGCACTGCAAATCTATTGCAGTTTCTCAAGAGCAGACCCTGTGGCTAAAAGCCTTCTCCTCACACCTTCACTCTCACTCTAGGACTAGGCTTGCTAAAATCCCTATTTTGGCAACATCTATATTTACACATGCTTATATGCTTCTAAAGTCAGGTTTTAAAACCAAGGCTTCCTCCACTATTTGTCAAGCCATGGATGGATGTATAAACGTTGGTTCCTTCGTAAATAAATAATCCCAAGGAGGCAAAATATACAGGACTTGGGCGGCTTGTGTGCATAATGGACTTTTCAGGCTTGCAAGTTTACATTGCATTACTATGGATTGTATTGAATGTGCTAAAAATTTTGCAACATCGTGTCCTAGTGTCCTCCTCGTTGGGATATAACATATTGTAATCATCAAATCCTACCTTGACAAGATGCAAAGAGATAAGATTTGCAAATATACACATAAAATATCGCAATATGCGATCAGATGCCGGTTTCGAAGAAAGTCGTGATGTTGAACTTAATCTTGCAGAAGCACTATTATTGTTGTCTATTGGAACTGATTGCGGCTACAGAAGCTAACAGAGTTATGAAGGCAGATTATGAAATTTTTGCAACGAGCAATGAGCAAAAGAGATTTTTGGCGATTGATTAAATCAATTTATTTTATTTTTGCCATGTTATATTAAAGAATTATAGAGTCAAGATTTCATAATAAAATGCATCATTTAATTGCTGAATTGCACGAGACTTTAAACGTGTATTAACTATTCACAGAATAAGACCGATTAAATAACGTATCACTCTCGGAACGAACCTATTTTCATATTATCTTTGTCTTGCTTTTTAAATTATTTTAGACTGCAGCATGTTGTTATAGATCTAAATTTATTTTTTAAAATTAAATAAAATTTGAAGAGGAAATGTATTAAACTAAGTCTACTAGATTCCTTCTATAAGAGTTAAGGGGTTTCAAATTAAACCCACGATGCAACAGTTTGGAGACGCGTTGGTTGATAAATTAATTAATTAATATGTAATAATAATGAAGCCGGGCCAGACAAAGTCAAAGATTAAAGCTTTAGCTTAATTGTCGTCGTAAACCCTGTCGTGTACATGTAACAATTTGAACGGATAAATAAGATACCCGAGCTTTTCTCAAGCTAATTACTTAGTGTGGTTGACCTTATGCGGTTAAGTGAATAAATTACTACTAAATTGGCTACTGTACACTGGTTAGTTGCATGTATTGCAGGTTAATTGCCTCTTGAAACATATACCTGGTTTGCATGGCTACTATAGTGGCTAATATATATACCACAGCCCTTTTCATATTATAAGAAATGTAAGCTGATTAATTGTGGATTAGTGCGTATCGCGAGGATACATTATTTTCTGTCCTGACTATTTTCATTTTGCCCGCCCTAGGCCCGGACCGCTTACTATGCATCTGAAACGTTTTTTTATTAATTCGCTCATCTACGTTACTAATTTATTCACGCGAATGTACTGAAATAAGACATTAGGCTTAACGGTTCTCCAAAACTTCCGAAGGATTCCAAAGGCGGCTGCTGCTTAACATGTGGGTCGTTTCTCCTCCAGCCCCTCCAGTAGAAACCGAACCTGAACTAGCTTCCGGTTGAAAACTCCTGTAGCTCAGCTCGCTCAATCTAGGTAATTACAATTGTCGAAATCAAGCTTCTGGTTTTTTCAAAGGCTAATAGATTAACAGGTTTCAGTGGAAGAGTAGTTTTTAACAAGAGTAAGTCAGGAATAGAATTTTCCTAATGGCTTTTTAAAAATTTACAAAGATATCGAGAGATGTGACAGGTGTAGCGGAGGGGGTAACTAAAATATATTGGATGGCTGCTGCAGTGCAGAAGTAGGGATATTTTGATGCAGGGTAGAATTTCTGATTTTTTAGCTAACTATTTCGTGTATTATTTTTTAAAATCTCTTACCTTTCCGGACACCTAAAACCCATGAGCGACAGGTAGATGCAATCACGAGATATTTTCGGCACATTCCCCCGTTCCAGAGAACCGCTAGCGTCAGCCTCTGTAAAATAAATTTAGGATTGGAATAATAATCGATTGAGCATGTAGTTTCTCTCAACCTCTACGCTAATCCACGTGATCAAGATCTCAGGGAGCATCTGCTTCTGCCTCATAGAGAGATTATAAAGAAATAAAATCACTTTAAACAGGGAGCCAACCTACCTGCAGATAAGAAGGGTTGCCAGTAGCTCCGTTTGCCCCCGTAGCGGGTTCCCTGGTAAAATCGGGTAGAACGACCCGATCCGCGTTCCCCATCTCCCCGGCTTCGCACAGCAAAGACTAACAGCAAAATTGAATTATAGCCTTCAAGGTTTAATTCAGATCAAGGATTACAGACACCAGAGGGCGCTATACAGAATCTTACTTGGATCTCGTTTCGGATATCCTACTTGTACTTCGGATGAACAAACATTTAGAACGTAGAGGAGGACAATCGTTGCTGCCAAGACTTTCATATGGGTAGTGTTGCTTTGAAAACTCATTTTCGTCTATGAAAAACAAGCGAGGATTTTAAAAATTACAATTTTTGCTACATAGCGGTTACCAAAACCCATCAGTTTGCCACTGAACCCTTGAGGGTTAAAGCTCTCAAAATAGAAAAGATACAAGCTTGCAGTATAATTGACAAGAATCTAATTTTCTGTCCCATCAACCATCCCTTCACACCATTTTAAGCACACACTCTCTTATGAGCAAACGAGACATTGATTTCGAAAGAGTTGTCAAAGGATGTGCAACTAATTTACGATTGCATTTCTACTAGCTGGTACTGAACCTCCGTTTGAATCTCATTTTATCATTGATGCGAAAAATTTGTAAAAAATATATAGCACCAAAAGAAAGTAAAACTCAAAGAAGCTCCCTCTGCAAATATCCAATCAACCTTGAATCGGACCAATTTAACAGCCCATGCATGTACTCATTACGATACAGCACCAAAGCAAGCCCCCACCACCGGACCCATCCGTCATAGAACATCGAATATAAAAACAAATCAGTCATACGTTAAACTTACGCAATCCAGATAGAAATGTCAAAAAGTTATTTAAATTTCTATTTGTCTGTCTGCGTCTCTTTCTATAGGAATGCTCTACAAACATTACGTTTACTGACTGTACCTGGCTGAGAACAGGTTGAACATTTAACAAAACCTGCTCAAATACAAACTGTATCAAGTACATGCGAATTTCCCGCTTTTTCTTCAACTAATGAACGTTAACGGAAGAAAAGTGGTTTCATTCATGCTCAAACGTATGTAGTTATGTAAAAGTGAAAAGTGAAAAAAAAGTTTCATCTTATCTCTAACTGTGACAGACAGGTTCAACTTACGGTGTGTGCATGCAAATTTTATGAAATACGTGAAGCAATGTATGCAAAATTTCCACAGCTCCTCTGGTCAAAGAGAGCAAAGTTAAATAATAAATGTGTAATTCAGAGCATTTAGCAGCTATCACAAAAGAAGGTAATCATAAGAGCTGAAATTAGTGAAATACATGGGAAAAATTTAACAAGATGAGTGTCCTACACCCTTTTCCTCTCTAAAATCCCAGCTCCTATGTCTTCTCCATGCTTGCTTGCTTGCATAATTTTTTAAAAACATTTTTACACAATTCCTCCATCTACCAAGCCTTAACAAATTATACAACTCGGAGTAGTGATAAAAAGAGCGTGAAATAGAAAGTTGGGGAGCAGCGACTAGAGACTGTAGAACGTGTGGGCAAAAATTATTATTACGCTACTATGGACTACTAACTACGCTCTGCTACATTAATATATCAATTCTACGGAAGTCTCAATCCTCAACCAGCTATGAACTACGAATTACCAACTTCGGAATGGAACTACGGAACGATTCACAATATGTAAAAACAAATTAATCAAAACCATCAACGCATTACTAAATTCTTCCTCTTTGCAGAACGTCAGTTCCGTCATATAGGATAATAACGTACACCGTTTAGTAAGTTCAACCAAGTGAGTTTTTACAACAGCTAACTTGGTAATGGTATAGACTAGTTTCTAGCGTTTCTGAAACAGGGCAGCGATAGAGCAGGAACTAGTTGTATGGATTCCCCTACTTCCGCTCCTCCGACGCATTTCTTTAATCTGAGTTTTCGTGCGTCAATGTCGATGATGCCTGCAGTGACCGATATTAAAATTACTGAAAGCAGTTGAAATTAAGAAAGCAGACCATCCTATAATTCACATAGTAGTAGAGCAGTAGATTAGCTTTGGGCCCGTAACCCACACAAGAGCGTACGTATTTCTAATCTTCGAAGATGACCTTCAACTTCCAGGACATCGGAGCCAGGCTAATGTAGCTTATGAAGTGTCGTAACATGCACAATAACTGGGTCCTATGGAGCCCAGTGTCCGGGCAATGTAACCTGCATATATGACCCTTCGAGCTACATAAGTACGCATATATTAAAAGCACTCCTGGACACCAAAATCGTCCTCAAGCAAGGCTACCATAAGCGAAAGTTTGAAGGCTAAACGCTTATGGACCAGGCATTAGATTCTCTTCAGGATCAATAAAACTTTTCTCTTTGAAACCTAAATCCCGTAGTATTTTTAACCCTTTAAATGCATTCCAAAACTCAAGCGTGTGTAATTAGCTGCAATTTTAATTAAATCTTGTAAGTATTACCATGTATCACCTTTCTGCACATACTCCTCTAATTGAGTAAACTTACACGCATTTCCGTCTCTCACGAATCCCGCTCAAATAGTCATTTCCTGCTTACACGCGTACATGTATGTTTAATTTGTTTAGCATCTCAGTTTTTAACTTAATATTCTTTGGGGGATGAATCAGTGACATTAGATCAAACGTGATACGACAAATGACATTTGTGGACCCAACTGTTGGGATACAGTTAAGTGTAAAGCAAATACGTAAAATTTCAGGGACCAACCGCAAGTACTACTGTTGCACAAGAAGAGCCTCTGCAATGTAGCAGATTCAGTATTTTGGAAGGTTTAAGTTCACAGCCATAAAATAACAACAAAGCGCAGCAGGGAGATAAACTAAACGCTTAATAAAATTGGCAACTGCAACACTGCATGCAATAAACTAAACTTTTCACACATCACTGCTATTAGACATACTCCTCTTGCTCTGCAGGCATTAAATAATTCTATATAAATAAGGCTTGTTACCTTCAAATTATCTTCAGCTAATTTCACGCCCCTTAAATACTCAGGAGGTATACTAGTGCAAGTAAGTAAGAAAATAAAACGTTAATTAAATACAAGATATATGCACTCGCAGGGATGGGGAAGTAAAGGGAGCTTATAGCTTTTAAATCATTAATTCAAAGATAGTAAACTAACTAACCATAGACGGAATCCCTTCTTCCTGTATATCTAAATCAGTTTTTTCTTCTATATTCGACACAATACTTACGTTCCCCTACTACTCTCCCCCCTAACTGACCATAAAAAGTCTGAGCTCATTAGTTTTAGCATTTGCAAGATTGTAATTTGTTTTGTTGCACACAAACTAACTGCTACCGGATTTGTTTTACTCATGTCTGCAAGGCAAAATAATTGCATTCATGGAATTACATGCATCATAAAATTAGAAATGACCCTTTGCAAAACTGCCCTGCCTGAGGTGCCTATTTTAAATGCTACTCGGGCTGCACCTTTCAGAAGCTTGAGAAGCTCGAGTGAATTGTTATGTGACGCTTAATTCTCACCTTGTTTTTTCAAACCGACTGATTCATTCAAACAACTAGGAGATAGTTGTTTGAATGCAATTTCGCAATTTTCAATAACTGCAATCAATTATTTAAGACGCCAGAGGTCGAGACAATATTGTTTAACTATGAACTTATCTCAACCTCAACGGAAGTACTATTATATCAGTAATCAGCGTAAAAAATTGCAAATTGGTAATGCAATTTTATTTCAGACTGATAGATGACGGAAATTACTTTGCTAAAATTTGTGTTTGGTAGTTTCTGTATAAGCTCACGCTTTAACATATTAGAAATAAGTGAAAATTCTACGATGGGAAGCAAGCCGAGCGTGGGTGTTGGGAATTTGATACTCGCGAAAATTATCAATTGCATGAAGCAACGCTGCAAAACATAATATACTTAATTGAAAAATGCATCAACATAGAAACAGGTAATCCAAAGGTACACACAAAAAGTAAACAAATTCCCAAAAGATCAACACCAAAACTTATTAAAACTATCGAGAAGAATACACACAGTCTGGTAACTATCTAGTTTCGTTCCTAACGCCTTCCTATTCACTCAGGTTTAGAACAGATTATTAGAAAAACATTTTCTAGACAAGCAAATTGAGGGAAAGTTTTCATTTTGCAAATAATGCTATAGATATTCTGAAACTACCAAAGCTAGCTACCAGTCAGCCACAGCTCATCTATGATTTGAAAAGTTCAAGGGGAAATTGTCTCAATAAAACAAATAACTTTGGCAGGTACTTTACACCTACGCTGGCGTTTTAAAAAACAACCACCAAATTCAATGCCTGGGGCAATCAGAAGAAGTTGAAACAGACGACCAAGGCGGTAACATGGAAAACTTTTAGAAATACTTACCGAAATTTATAAAATAATTGCTGGCGATGAATACGATAGAGCCCAGACAAAGAAAACTCGGTTTATGAAAAACCTTGTAGTGAATTCACCGAGTTGGATCACTTTCCTATTAATTGGTCAGCGGCAAAGGGAAATGAGACTATGAGACGAACAAAGTAAAAGGGGTTTCTTGAGACTCACGACAGAAGCAACTATAGGGAAGAAGGTAAATGTCCGTCTGACCGTAGAAGAGCTCCAGAAGCAATGATTTTATACACGAGGAAGAAAGTGAAAGAGAAAGTTGCGTAGGAAGGAAAAGGCAGAGGAAGAGAAAGAAGAGCACGGGAAGAGAAAGCAAAAAGGTGACGGAGGGGGACAGTAGCTACATTTCCTTGTTCCGCGCTGCAGTAGGACGCTAGTAGTCACCCGCTGTAGGGTAAAGCTATATCTAACCCATCCTGCATCCCAGTGAAAGTTCTTCCCCGCCAGGAAAGAGAGAGCATTTAGAAAAGCTAAAAGACATCTCAAGTCGTTTTTTGTGAGTAGGCTGAATCTGATCCCATTTTGCGTGGAAGTTGAGTAAACACAACAAGAATTCCTTCTAGCTTTAATGTTTACGTAAACTTCCATCCACATCTCCAAAATCCCTATGATAAACCCAAAGAAACAATCACATATGCTCTCCTCTTAAGATGCATTTGCTTTCTTTTCTGGAGAAAGCAGTGCAACTGTTTTACCTTCCTATAAACAGTCAACAGTCTGCAAAACAGCGTAATGGTGGTTACAAGTAGCCAAGTAATGGTCACGACTCACGGGGAACTCCCCCGTCTCTTGGTGACGTATTCAACTTTCACCGCTTTCTTAATTGGACTGCATGTACGTGGATACTGATACTGTGAACAGAGGCTCATTGAACTGCGACTGGAATAAGCTTCTCCCTTCCATTTGACTGTCTTGATTATTAGCCTGGAGGATATCCCGGGGATAAATCAGCATTACTTATGGCTTACAGCTAAAACCTGTGGGATTTATTATGCCCAGATTAACCTTTTACCCTCGGGTGGGATAAGCGGAGAAAATCACAGGAAATTAAGATAATGGACGCCTATGATTACATCAATTTAGCCCCTGGCTTTCCTGGCTTGTAAGCATAGAGCAAGACAACAGCTTTGTCGACGATCCTATAATTGAATTACTTTCAAACACGGTTATGATAAGAAGGATGAGTTGAGTCATACACAACTAAGCGTTATTGCAAAATTACAAGATCCTTTTACCTATTTCCTCAGAAATCTTGTATTATTTTTTGTAAGGGTTTGAGGTAACTGGGGTTTCAATGTTTCAATCAGAACTCTGTTATGAATCCCCCATATTATGACGTGAGGACTTTCACCAAATCAATCGCAGACGTCATGCTCGATATAAACAGTATTGTTTCACGTAATCTTATTACATAGGAGAGGGAAAAGAAGTCCCGAGCGGCACAAGTGTGGTATAAGAGATCAATTAGACAATGAAAAGCTTTCAAGAAAAAATAAGAGAGACGCTTCCCTTCCCCACAACGTAATTCTTTCTGACCACGTTTATAAAATTGTCATGCTTGAATAGTGCTGGGAGTTGCAGAGCAAATGGCGAGTGATTGACAAGGGACAGTTGCAGAGAGAAAAAGAGAGAAAGTATTTTCACGTAGCCAACATCACGAAAACTTGCAACTTTTAGAAATCCTTATCAAAGAAATCAGGCTAGACTTTACTTTATATTCTCTCTACTATCATGAGATTCATCTGAGGTTTCTTGTAGTAGGAAACAGCGTCAAAATATGCAGCCATGCAAATTTAGTCGACGCTTTAAAGCGACTGTGAGAATTGAAGATGATGGCCAACACAATAGAGATGAAGATGTCGCAAAGTTTGAATCAAGACTGAGCTCCGTCCCTATACCACAGCAGTGAGGGAACAAGGGCATATAGACACTGCAAGAAATAATTCAAAACAAATCGAAGAGGAGGAGGCGTACAATAAAACGTTATTTAAGGAATTATTGAGAATTGATTGTGAAACCAAGTGAGGAAACGTGCACATGCACTAATCTTATGGGATTTACTATAGTTATCTACGTAGTGTCAGTCAGGCATTTCCACACTGCAGAAGAGTACTAGACATCAATGACTCAATTCATTGATTGAGTCAGTGGAGAACCACACCCAGCAAAAGATCCACTCAAGGTCAAAGGAAACTGGAGACCTTAGAGGCCTGAAAACTTTTAGAGACCAATTAATAAAATATTATTTGCAGAAATTCTATATATATGTCACAATGTTTCATGTAGTGTAACTGTGCCAATTTAAGGTCAGAATCGAACGTTTAATAATAAATGGCAACTTATATTACATGTATCATGTGGAAACCTGTTCCAGGAACACACCATCCTAGGATTTTCAGAACATTCAGCACGTACCAAACTAACTAATTCTGCGGGTTCTTTAAAGCTCGTATTACAACAAAGTTGAAGAAAAGCGTAAAACTGAATGAGAGACTTGATTTCTTCAGAAAGACCGCGTAGGCGGTATCGTAGTGGCAAAAAAGCTTTGAATCCAGAAAATCTGGCGCGTGGCATTATGGAGGCTTTTATAGCGAGAATCGACTGTACCAGACCCACTGGCATTTTCACTCAACCATTTGACCCATCCACCTGGTTCTCCTCGGTTCCAAATACCAAGGTAACGAGGCGACTTTCCCGGCACAGACTTTCAACATTACAGTTGTGCGGGGGCAAGTTTTGTAAGATATCACAGCATGTTATATACAAGCAGTACAAATGCCAATTCCCGCTCGGTATGCAAAAACTAGACTGCCATATAAGTTACGGGAAAAATATATAAGCCTAGTGCACACTGCGGTGGCGCTAGTGTATTCTTTCAAATTTTACCGCAATTGCTGCATGCTAGCGACATTTCAACATGAAAGCGGAGACATTTTATAACACACTCTGCCTAATCCTGCTGCTTCTTGCTTTGATCCTGCGTGTGAAAAGCTTTTAACCGGATTGATGAAAATTAATTGTGTATCCCATTGCATGTCCATCCTACAAACGGGTTGCTCAAGAACTTACTCTGCTATAAAGAGTGACGGCGCTCTTCCAAACTGACCTGACCGTTACATGATTTCTAACCCTTGTCCTGTCAGACTACGAGAGACACTGAGATTAATAAAATTCAACAATGCTACGCCTACATTTTATATAATTCCTCAAGTCGACGTGTTATAAATATCTGACAGAGCTGGAACATTCTAGTTTCTGTTGACGTATTGAGACCTTTTCATGCAGCCTTTTCTTCATCAAACTGAACATTTTTGACTGGGAAGTTTAATGTTTTACGCGAATTTAAAATTCTTGTGAATAATAAGGACAAAATCCTCACTGATTTCCTGTACTCAAGTCTCAAACTCATCCTGCGTAGACAGAAGTAACATTGTGAAAATGGCTACGTGTCTTAGAATTTACGGAATCATCTTTAGCCTAGCCTTGTATTTCCCTGTACCAATTACAGAATGTTTTGTGTTAAAAGAACTGAATGCCATATTGGAGATTTTTAAAGACTGCGAATCCATTGTTTACACGGATAACGGAGAACTGGATGACCTGCATACGGCTCTCCGTCCAATTTACTTATACAAAGATAAACGCGTATACGGGATGGACTTTATAGTAAACCCGCTTTTTCCTCGAGGACGATCAAGGGAAAGGCTAGCAGGTATGGAGGTCAACAAATTGTGGAGAAGAAGTCTTAACTGTGTGGCCCAAATACACTTCCTCTTTGACAAGGGTTACTTTTTTAAGCCAAAGCAGAGACTTCCGAACGTGTTTCTATTTAGGAAGGGCGAGTCAGTGTTCGTGTACAGTATCATGGTGACTCGTCTACAACGGGAAATAATTCCACTCACATTTTTTAAGTGGAATTTTGACAATGTTCGTAATATTTTTAATCGTCAATTTTTTAAGACTGAGGCTCAACTTTTCAATAACCTCGAACGCGACCTCTCACATCTATTTTACATAAACATCGCCAGAGTATCTGCAGCTGCATCAGTGAATGCAATAAACTTGTGCCATCCCTTAGAAATCTTTTTCACGGTCCGGTTTGAAGCCTGGTGTTTTGAATGCATACCGAACAATTACATATGGATGCAACTTTTCTCCAGTAGCTCCGCTAATGACCCCAGCCTTTCTCTCCACGAGATGGAGCAAAAGTTCCAAGAGCTAGGTACAGTTCCAGTTCTCACGAAGCTATTGAGGTATCTAAAGTCATTCGCTTTTAATGCAGTTAGTATTTGGTCACTGTCACGCCGGATCATGCCGTTCGGTATAGATGAAAGATTCGAGCGGAGGAACCATACGAATGACTTACTAAGAATTTTAAAGATGGCCCGGCTTATAGACGGAAGAAACCTCATCCAAGGAGGTAAAATAGCCCCCGAATTATTGATCTTGGCTCACATCTCAGAAAAATTCTCTAATATGACTTTCTCAACATTGGGTGATGAGCTGAAACACCCACTCAGTCACTCATATGCAGATATAATAATGGGGCCTACATTGCTACCCAGAACTAAAAACTGGCAAACTCGTCTCACAGAGGAGGTATCAGTTTCCTTTGTCACATGCTTCAATGTGTCCATTTCAAGACCAACTGGTATTTTCACCAAACCCTTTGACCCTCCCACCTGGCTTTTCCTCCTTGTCACCTTCAGCCTTCTCTCCGCCTTCCTCTGCGTAACAGCTCAGCAGAACCGGAGTTGGGATGCTTGGCTCAATTGGACGCTGCTCCCTTGGAGGATCCTCCTCGAAAATTTTCATTTGATTCCAAGGAGTCAAGGAAACAATCATTTTCTCATTGCATTCCTCACGTTTTTTACAGGGATTTCTGGAATAGTCCTCAGTAACACGTACAGATGCTTTCTCACCTCGGATTTCACCACCATTTCCACAATTCGAGGTCCTGAAACGTTCGAAGACTTGTTGGGACCTCTGGTGGGACCGCTTAAAAATGTTGCAGAAAAAAATGTTAGCCTAATCGCTGTCTATAATCAATACGTGAATTACCTGGAGTACAAGAAGGACACTGTAGTCACCGCTAATTTAAAATACTTGCAACCTCATACACTAAGCTACCCCGTACGTCTTCATTTGAAACTATATTCAAAATTTGTGGAAGACATAACTGATTCACCGGCAACACCCCAAAAAAACACAAAAGTCCAAGCAATATATTTAATTTCAGGCCCTTTATCAAATAATGTATCCACAGTAGATGCTTTCAGGTGTGAAAAGCCCATTGGCATAGTTCAGTTCACGGATGACCTTGGTAACGTAGAGGTGCCGCAGTGGCGAATCCCTACCGTCCACACGAAGCCCTTTGTTTTCAGTAAAGAAAGGCTAGCAAATATTACGGTGGGTTGGTCACTCTTAGGTCATCGTGGGGGTTTGGCATGGCAAGCCATGCTCCACCTCATTGAAGGAGGTATAAACGGGTATTTAATACGGTATTCTTCTAACCTTCGATCCGAGAATACGTTGATTAAACTCATGGCAGCTACCAAGAAAGATTCCGATCGCCCACTCTCCCTCAAGCAGTCAATAATGATTTCCGCTTTTGAGCTCTGGTTTACAATGCTCTTCTTCACCTTCATAGTTTTTCTTATCGAATTGTATGTCCCCGTCATCTATCGAGTTGCGTGCTGCATCCGTGAGGTAATACGACAGCTCAGGGATGAAGATGGTAGCAGTAGCGAGGATGAGGAATACGAATGAGTCCGTTTAACGACACCCATGAATGATGATGATTTCGAATGACGTAAGTACCTATCGTATCGGTTACGGTATGACCGGACGCCAGCGGTCAAGAGGTCTGCAGAATTCTCCATTTGATTTACAGCAAAACATAACAGGGGACACAATTACGTCCCTCCGTGACGTCAATTTTGGGACCACATCCTGGTCTCCAGGAGACCCGGTAGTTTTTTTAGGCAAGACGTTTTTGACCTGAGCTTCGGAAGGAGCATCGAGGAAAGTATTTATTTAGTTACGAATCTTCAATTTCCCTCTTTCTGGACCAATCTATGTAATGCAAGCAACAATTCCAATCAATGATGATTTAAACGCAAACGAAAGCGTGCAGAACTGTTTTCTAATTTATGTTGGTTGTAATTAGAATCTATACATATTTTGACTTCAGTCTGCGTACGCCTCAATTGCCTCAATCTTGAAGACGGAGGAAGGGAGCCTGGACGGACAATGAGGGGATTTTTGAAAAACAGCTCTACTATTTCGGGATGCATTCGGAGATAGCAGGGGTTGCTCGCGTGTAGGAAAAAACAAAGGAAACTGGAGACCTAAGAGACCTGAAAACTTTTAGAGACCAATTAATAAAATATTATTGCAGAAATTCTATATATACCTCACAATGTTCAATGTTACATGGCTCATGTAGTGTACAGTACAGTGCCAATTTATGGTCAGAATCCAACGTTTAATAATAAATGGCAACTTTTATTACATGTATCACGTCGAAAACTGTTCCAGGAAACACACCATCCTAGGATTTTCAGAACATTCAGCACGTACCAAACTAACTAATTCTGCGGGTTCTTTAAAGCTCGTATTACAACAAAGTTGAAGAAAAGCGTAAAACTGAATGAGAGACTTGATTTCTTCAGAAAGACCGCGTAGGCGGTATCGTAGTGGCGAAAAAGCTTTGAATCCAGAAAATCTTACGCTTGGCCTGGATAAAGAAAGTTATTGCGGGTGGAGAAAGCTACGTCAGGAAATATACATCTGATACATTATGGAAGGTGAAAGTCTAATGGGGTGCATATCATTTAGGAGGCAACAGGTTAGTTGAGTGGAGAAAGTCGGTTCCTGCTTTCTTCTAAAGCAAAGGCCCTTTCTGGAGGACGTCTCCTGTGAAATAAGTAATGGGGCTTAGTGGGACTTGGAGTTGATCTACTGAAACGGTCGGCAAACTTTATTTTACCAAAGAGATTAACAAAGTTTCCTGGAGAGCTGCTAATCTTGACTTTGACTATACTGGGCTATATTTCAGGCTAGCACACACAGACAAGCATATTTGGGATGGCGGACAGACTGATGGCTTTCTCGAGGCAAGCATACGCTCTTCATTCACAGTGTCTCCTCATTTCTGCTAAAAAGATTGCAATATTCTCGAGGGAAGCTTCCATCATCTTGTAATTGTTGATCAGATCATCCTTTGCACAAAATTGCTTTTATAGCACTACAATCCCTCTTATACAGTCGGATCAAAGACATGTAGAGGAAAAAATCCAATAGCCTTTTGCTTTCTCTCTACCCAATTTGTATGCATTGACTTGAGATGGAAGACCTTTCTGTAATTCTGTTAACCGGGTAACATGGCTAGCTGGTCAATGTGGATGTATAAGAGAAATGACTCTTTCGGAATCTTTCTCAATGCAATCTTATTTATATGACACTACAATTCACTAGGGGAAATCAACAAGTATGTTAAGATGAAACATCTGGTTCAAGGGAATCAGATCAGGGGTCAAAGTAATCCTCTGAATCTTTCAGACTTCTAAAGCTTGTATCATTCTACAAATCCAACTCTCTAATGGAACTCCCTGGACTTTTACATGCTCTTTTAATAAGATTGTAAAAGATTCCCCTCGGCTAATGTGTCTTACATTCCGAGTACTGTGTATAATCACGTTGAGAGCGTGTTGTATGGTCAGCACTTAGCCAGCAGGCAGTGCTCTGCGATGCTGAATCTTACTAAAAGCTTACTAAGTTGGATCTCTTGGAATATACATCGGGTTTAAAATAAACAGCTCATCTGGGCTAATTTCATTTAAACAAGGACATGAAAAGTCACTATATACTAAACTCCTGGAAATTTTCAACAAAATATAGAACTCTGAGAAAAAAGCTATTTTGATGTTTCGTGCTTCTCTGAAGACTGTAAATAGGTAGCTTTGAATTTCAAAGAGAACATCTCGTGTCGAAGTTATATCACCTAAATGTTTTTCGGTGAAAGCACAGGTGAAAATAACAAACGTTTGGGACAGAGTTGGGGTGACAGTGATCCACATGACTGCGGACATAAGCCAGCTTTTTAGTTTTTACAAGCGGGCCTTTTTAAATAACTGTACAACCTTAAAACTCTTTTTGCTGGATAATTTTGCTGGTAGCTTAAATTAGTTTTGCTATAAATTTGGCACAAGACATTAAAGAATAAGATATGTATTTTACAGAAAGAATAAACCTTCGAGCTGAAACTAAAAGAATTTTGTATGAGCAACCACCTGTCTTGTATTTACAAGAATTGAAGAAACTTTCACCTAAACACATCTAATTTCATGGAGCAGAACGTTAGTTGGTGAAAGTGTGGGAAAAGTTTCTTGACGTATATATTATTCCTCCTACGGAAAGACTTGGTACAATTGTGCGTTGGGTTTCAACGACGACTTCCATGGTTACTGACTGCGGCACGTTACGTTCTGCCGAGAACAAGTTAGAAGAATATTCTGGAGCGACGATGCCCGCTTAACTCATTGTATTAAAATGTGAGCAGTTGTGAATCCGGCTGAGGAAATTATTAACAAAGAGGCGGAGTAACTGGCCCGTGAAAGCTATTGTATGGTTATGAAAAACAATTAAAAATAAAAAGCGCTCCAAATCTGCAAGTTATGAACCTTGGAACTCGCAGAAAAAGATACTTGCCCTGATGCAAAGAAACAAAGCCCGGAAAAATATTTATACATTTTTAAGAAATCTGTCTCTGCTTAACCCACCTGAGCACTCACTAACAATGAGTAGGATCAAGAATATTGTATTCTTCTGCGCTATGAACTTTGAGTCTGAATTCAACCCAGTATGTATTATGTTCTACGGTTTCTCTGCCTATTACCGTAATACAAAAATACATCTCAAAGCTAGAAACGGGCTGTGAGGTTGTTTTTGACTGATTGACATGTCTAGTGATTCGTTTGTACACAGATTAAGTTACAGTAAGAGCATTCATAATATGAATTTCATATATGGAAACTCCAGTCAGAACAGAATATAAACTTGCAAATCTGATACTCTCTTTTTCTCCGCCTTGCTTCCTACGCTATGGGATTATTTTTGCATGAGTAATTCTACACAGACATCAAATGAAAACGGAAATCTTGTATGGAAGAGCCAACAAATTATATGCATGCTGCTAATTAATTATATTTTTAATCGACAAAGTTTTAAAACTTTAAAACTGTACTCCATAACTGTTGCAAAGTTATAATAATATCAGGGACAAACATGATTAAAATTTTGAAAATAAAGCTTTAACAACAAGAGAAAAAAGATAAACATTTAGTGCGAATAATGCACGAGTAAATAGAAAATGATTAGGGTCAAAAGTAGCCTAGCTAGTAGGTAATACTAATTCTAGACTAAATTAGAATTATTCAGGCGGCATGCAAGTTGTTTTAAAAATTAACCTGGGCACAGTTGCAACAGGAGATGAGTAGTTATGAACAAGATTTGATGATAAAATAGTTTTTTAAAGGTTTAGGAAAACATCCGCGTCTATGACTTTAGGCTGAGGGAGATAATTAGGAACTTTCCAATGACCTCCGCACGGGCAACTTCTAAGCCAACGATTATCCCAGGCTTTATTTGCTGCAGAGCGAGGAGGTAAATGTATAAGAGTTGCTATCCCGCACCTGAAAAAAATAAAGTAATGGTGACAATTTGTAAAAAAGTTTCAAGATCTTAATGATAAAAACTATAGGCTTCTCTGGAGAATATGGAAACGGGTATGTGAAGAGTAAGAGGGAAATAAAGATGTAAGAAGCAGTAGTAAATTAAAGCTTGTAGCAACTCAAGAGAAAGTTGTTCCTAGCTGTTTAAATAATCTTGCTCCTCCTTCACTCACCTGTTGCAGACTTTCACTCCAGAAGGATTCTTTCCCAGCCAGAGTAAACGTAACCCATCCATCCATGTTCCGATGCTATCTTCTGTACTAACATGCCATTTTAAAGGGTTGGAACCAAATTCAAACTGCGTGAAACAAAACAGACGAGAAAAGCCACATTAGGAATTAGATGTCCACCTAACTGAATTACAGTTTGCCCAATACGCAAAGCACATTAAATAACATTCCGAGGGGATTTGCATTATTAATGATATACCTGTAAGAAGGAGGAATTACGAGACAGCATAGAACTTGACGCCAGGCCATGGTTTTTTACAGGTGACAAGGAATTATAAGCCGGAATTTGTACTTCACTTGGTAATAAACAACAGTCATCTGAAAATTAAACAATAAAATCCCTTCCATTGTTAACACGTCTTTTCGCTCGTTTTTTGAAATCCAAGAGGTATACATGTAGAGCAGAAACGTGCGGCAAGCGTTGGCCATAACTAATTGCACCTGCATTAGGATTAGTATGTAAAACATTTTCATTTTTTCTACACAAACAGAATTTCTGACAAACTAAATGCGATACCAAGCAATTAAAGAAGTGAACCAACCAATTCAAATATTCCAAAGCATAGCGCAGTGAGATCTTCTTCAAGGTTGTGCGTTTTGCATTGTGAAAGCCTATAACTAACAGTAAGTAATATAGCCTTAAATATCTAACGTATCTTCGACCTATAAAATTGCGAAGGACTTAACACGTCAAGGTTTTTCGGAAATAAATATACATTATAAAGTTTCCAAAAATAACAAAAATGCCCGTAATCGAAATGATTCACGGCTCTTCCGGTTCCATCAAGACAGAATAACCTCTTGTCAGATGCAAATAACTTTGAAATGACCCTGTCTTTGACATACTGCCAATATCCTTGAGCTCCTCTTCTCCCACATCCTTGTCTGCCACGACGGACATCCTCCTAACCTTTTCCTTGAGGACGTCAAGGAGTGAAGCTCTTCGTAACTTTTCTCCTGACACTTGCCCTTCAGCTAACCCAGAACCTCTCCGAGTTTCAGAGTCCTTGCTCATGTCAGACACAGGGACATCAAGGGATTCTCCACCTTTCTCCACATCAACTTTCGTTACTACACCTACACCATCGCTACTGAATTTCCTATCACCTGGAGAAGTTCCAAAGATATCGTAGGATTCGAAAATGGAATCATTTCTCTCTAAAATGTCACCTCCTTCGTCAAACGGATTCACTCTCCATGAATTCCTTGTGTCGTTGGTTAGCTGGTAGGTTGAGGGAATATACGAGCCGTAACTCATAGGATGCCGCTCCGTATGCCTGACTTTTCTCAACAACAGCGCAGCATTCCCTATCAATTCATCTGGAGTAAAATACTCGTCCTCGGATTTTTCCCTGCCGGAATCAGATCCCTCTTCTTTTCGTTTATGAGCTGGAGTGGCGCTGTGAAAATGATCTCTATCAGATCTAGAGAAACTACGCTTTTCTTGAGGAGAAAACTGAGGAGGAAGACGCTCCTCCCCGGGTTTAGGCTTTTTGTCATAATACCACAGATAAAACGTAATTATTAACATGGCTATTCCACCAAAACCCAAGCAAACCCACAACCAGATGTAATGCTCCCGAACGGGGGTCGCAGTGACCGCGAGGTCAGGTGGGTGTATCACTTCAGCCGGTACTATAAAAGGAATCAAACCAATCACAACTTTAATTTGAAACTTCTGGATTTTCAAATGAATCCTTTCATTAAGGATTTGCACTAAACTGAAACATATCTGAAATTTTAAATACAGCTTACGGGTGATTTTGTTTCCCATTACACCGGGCTAATGAATACGGATCTGGTCACGTAACACGTAACTCACAGTCACGGAAAATATCAACAGCGGTAATTTTTGATTAATGGCGGAGGACCAAGGAAATTAAATTGTTTGCACCGTGTGAAGCTCCAGGGAAAACGAGAATGACACAACTACACACATAGCAAAGTGCATCCTTGCTTATCCAACAGGGATAATTCACACAATCCAATAACTGCAATTAATGCTCAACGGTATTCCTCTAATTAGCTCTATGTGCAACTTCACAAGCTTGGGTAATTAAACTCACTTTCCCACACAACCTCACTTCACAGCTAGATGATTTCTCAGGAGATGATGACGAACTTGAAGATCACACTGAAATGAGTAACCGATCTCTAATCCTAACAGCTAAGATTAATGTTCTCTTCGCATTAAAAAACCCAGGGTCGATAATATCTCTACATGACAGCATTTTACAATGAAAACGAAACGTAAATCCTAGATTTAAATTCTGCTTTCGTCAGCATCTTTCCTAAATAACTACTCGCTGACATTTGACACCGCCACAGATCAGGGTGTAAACATTGCCTTGTACATTTTACTGCGGTCATGCCTCGTAAATTATCTTGTATTGTCTTTGGAAACTGTTACGATCCTTTGGGTACGAAAATCGCTTCGGCACCAAAAAACAAGAAATGGACGCATAACAGATACATAACTGCGTTTCCCTGTTCTCCCCTTCTCGATATTTTACGCAGCACTACCTACGCTTCTACCCGTACGTGCTTACTCATATGTTCCACAGATCAAGCAAAACATCTTGGGAACCAAGAAGGATTTTGAAACAGGAGCAATGAAGGAGAGCCAGTTTCATCCCAGTCTAAATCACATCTTCTCTTTCGTTTGTATAACCAAGCCGTAATGAACGAACGCTAATGGCTTGTCCACTCGATCCGAACATTGCAGTATAGTAGTATTGAAATGCCGTAAATTACACTTTCTTCGATAAGAAAACCTAATGGCAAAATAGGGATGATTATCTCTCATATTGACACAACGTAGGAGCAATAACACAGGGATACACTACCTCCCAGTTATGAAATGCAGTAGGAACACGGTACAATTGTAATGATTTAGCAATACGTGGGGTAAAGTATTATTCCTACGAACGCATGATACCGGGATTGTGATATAAGCGTGCTTCGAAGGAATACTTTTCGTTATGACTGCACATGTACAGGTCTAGCAAAATTAGGGACTGGAAGTTGCGGTTTTCCGTTTCCGTACCATACCGGTTCTGTTAAAAGTATGGAGTAGCATTATAAGGTTTGGTGCCTTTGATTGTTCTTGGAAAGCTTGTAAACCGATGATAAAATAATATTGAATAGTAACTTCCTTTAACTAACCGAAGGACAATATGGTTTGGTTAACGAACTGGGATATTTCTGCAATAACTTACGCGTAATTAATCTAAGGCGGAAGAGAGTAAGCGGAAATGATGCTAACTTTTAAAAGCTAAAAGGTTTAAATACTTTCTAATCTAGGGCACACTAGATACTTAATGCCAAATTTTCAACTCTAAATCCTGCAAGTATGAGATAACTCAGTTTGAATACGAATAAGCGTGAAACTGTAGTAAGAAAGCTCCAAAAATTAATGCCACGATAAATCCGAAAGCAATATGGAAAAACATAAATGGCGACTGGAAAAAAGGCGCAATGTTAAATACTGTGATGAAGAAATTCTTACCGATTAGGGTTTCATCTGGGTCGTGTGGGGCAACAGATAGTCTGGTTAAAAGGCGAAATAACATTGGAAGAATGTCAACATTTTCGGAAGTACGACGAAATGACGGCAAGCAGGATTTACAAATAAGCCCCCAGATTCGCATTAACACTATTAACTCACGAAGTGTTCCCACTGCTTTGGAATCTCGACAGACTTCCCACTGCAAAACAAAGAAACACAACTCTTGAAATTATGAGCATCAATCCGTAGAGTGAACCTCCTTCCCTAGGCAAAATACGCGGAATACTCTGGCAGTTGACACAATTTACTATGTTGGCTTTGGAAATAAGGTAGGGCTATATGGAATACTTACCAGAGCTGCTCTGGAATGACGCAGATCGGGTAAAATAGCTAAGAGTTTGAGGGCTAGATCCGCACACCATTGTAAAAATGGCTGGAGAGATTGCAACGTTGAAGTTTCCACTGTATACTTCTTGGCTTCGGAGTGAAGCAATACTTGATCCACATCGGATAAAGATTCTCCTTTGGAACTTAAAAGAGCTAAACACATAGAAAGGCTCAGCAATTAAACATTGTGTGTGCGAAGGCGGTTACTGTTATTATAATATTGCAATGTATCTTTATTAATATTGCAATAACGCAGAATTTGCAAGTATGTACCTGATAAAGCTTCCGCAGGACCTTTATCCATGGATGATAAACCGCTGGGTCGTAGTAGAGCTTTTAGTGCCCCTGATACCAGATTTAATGTAAGAAGTGTTTGCTGATCATTACTTCTTGTAAGTCCTCCTATAGCGAGCCTGGAAGGAAAGAATATTGAATTTACCGAAGTGCTCATACGATTTAGTATGTTATGTATAAAGATTACTGAAAACGCCGTACCGGTAAAGTGCCGCTTTCAGTACTAAGATTTTAACGTTATAATAACACTGGACGGGAGGTGGCTGACGTGCAAACGTTTCACTTAAACGATCAACAATGTTTTCCACCAAGTTTTGACGTATGCACATTAAAATATCCCAAGGATCAAAACCTCCAACGACGCTAAGTTCCAACAGTGATGTAGCCGTACCTAGATTAACGTGAAAACAGCAGAAATAGTTTTATAATATCCCCTCAGAAAAAAATAGGAAACCGGAAAATATAACCATCAACTTACTGGCGTCAATATTAGGATGCATCTTAAAAATACTGAATGTGTAGTTATTATCCAGGGCAACCAAAATAGAGCCGCTCCATGAGAATTTCAATCCATTAAATACTGACAATGGTCCATTAAATTTCATCTGCTTACGTTCAGGAGAATCGTCAATTTCTCTTTTAATATGTTTTGGAGGAACAAGACCAATCTACGAAACGTAAAAAAAATAAATTAATATTTGAGAAAACATCAAAGTAATGGCTTTCAGCTGAAACTCTTACCTGTTGTAGATTGTCTTGTCGAATCAATTGTATACTGCCATTTGATAAAGCGACTGCTACGACCGGTTGGACTACAGCATTCACACATACATTGTGACTTAGTTGAGATCCGCCAACTCCGGACGAAGCAGTTGATATTGGTAACGCAACAGTGCACAAATCTTGTATTCCAGATCCCATTTGGATTTGTGCTGATTGTTGCCATTTCTAGAAAGAAGATAATTGAAGGATACGAATACATACCTTGACATTGCTAGCGCTTTGGAAACATTTTTTAAAACCACTCCAAGCTCACTTAAGAAACTTACGAATGTCGGGATGAGTTCGGTACTTGATTGAAATCTTCCTTTCAATTGCATAGGATGATGAACGAGTTCATATAAACATACTACGCTACACATAGTTTCCTTATTCGTGAGAGCAACAAGCAATGTATCAGGATTGATGGAACTTGCAAAACGTATGTTGGAAACGTAAGTATCTGAAACCAGCAAAGGAAACACTATGAATAAATTTACAACTACTAAATGTATCTTTTGATGTAGCTGACGTTTAAGCTTACCCGATAAGGTGGGTAAAAAGAATGACTGCGCTGGTTTGACAGTAATTTCCCCTCGATCCCTACTTCCAACTAGTTTGATATTTACTCGATTTAATTGCACAGGCTGATTAATTTTACCACAGCTGCTTACAACATATATATTGCCATCTGAAAGAAGCATGAATAGTAAATTAACTCGCATACTCTAAAAATGTTTACTTCATTCTCAACACCGTCTGAAAAATACCTTTGGAGTAGCAAGTATCTACACAACACAACCGGGTTCGCACAGCCAGCAATTTTGAAAGACAGGGTATTATTTTCGACGGATCTTCCGGAGATCTAATTAAGGCTCCCAGCAACCCTGTAGCTGTTACTACCAGAATTCCTTCCAAAGACTTGCCACCAAACCCACTTTTATTAGGGATTTGTCGGATATCGTACTTCTCGCTATACAGCATGCTATCCAATTTCTCCGGGTTAAGGCATATCTATACAAACATTGAAAATTGCCATCAAAGCCCACTTAACAACCTAACGATAAAATCAGACATACATTTCCGACGTACCTTTTTAGGAAACTGAAGCCAACAGCTTGCGATGACGGGCTCTCCAGGAAACACATGCTCGTACGACAACTTCCATTCATTCAAAATATTTTCTGACATTTCGTAAACTCCAATAGTACCATCCGCAGAAGCAACCATGAGCTCTCCCTTGATAGACCAGCTCAACCCCGTTATCTCGAAATGGCTATTCTTCACTCTATAATTTGCGTATGCGTGGATCATAAACTCATCATCATGTTGAGTAAACAGCATCAATGTTCAGTCATGCAAATTTTCACATGTTTCACAATTTCAGTTACGTGATACTTACAAATAGCAATCCCACGGCGTATTTAAGTCGGCGACATACACATGCATCCCTCCAGCCTCTGCTAATGACGAAACTTGCCCATTTTTTCCATAATTCTTCTTCAATAAATTCAAGGGGGATGTAAAGGCAATTAGATTTTTAGCAGAAACTGCTAGCGCACATGGGTACTTATACTGACTTTTGAGCTTCTCGCGGATACTTGAAGACGAAGCTGATCCACTATTATGGAAGACAAGGTTAGAACATCCTAGGAGAATCAAGTTTCATAAAATCTGATGTATTTATGATAACGCACCTGCTATAGTTTCCGCCAGAAGACGGATTCCGCATTTCGTATAATAATTCCATTATTGTGATATTTAGCACGTCTCCTGTGAATTAACATGGAAGCCATTTAAATTAGTCACATCTTAAATAGTCATTGTCCGATCATTTACAACAGCATACAAATTGATCATAACGTAAGCTACAAGACAATTTCAATCTGAAAGCCATTAAGCAGAACAAAACCACTTACTTTGTTACAGCTGGGATTCAATACGAATTCTGTTATTTAAGCTAATCTCATAGTTACCAATTCGGACCAGCCATACGGAACCGTGCATGTGGATGAACTTGATAGAGAGGGTCAGTTAACACAATTAATTTAATTAATCCTCTTTAGTGTTGACACTATGACACTCCGTCTTCACAAGAATAGAAATAGCTGTCTGTTCAATGTTCCGGCAGATTCCCCTTGAGCACCATCCGCATATTATGTTAGCCCGAAACAACTAAATAGAGAGTTCGGCTAGCAAAATATATACTTTAATTTTGCATGGCCTGGCTGTGAAGTCCCAAAGTTTTGTGGAGCATTGCAGTCAATTTTTATTTTTCACCGTATAGGCAATTAGAAAGGAAACACAATTATTGTAATCTTTACATTCTGAGGATTTCCTTTATTACAGAAAAGGGCGCAGACTGGAAACTGCACAAGGGATTTTAACAATGTACTATATGAACGGATCCAGCTACAATTCAATCCAAACTACAGGAAAGCGTTGTGCGTAAGTTACTTCGAGTTCAGCTTGAAATGTACCTTTGTATTAAACACAGGAGGAGCCAAACTTTTATAGTAAACTCTTGTATATACAATCAGTGCCGAAAGCTGTGTGCAGAGCCTGGAAGCTTTTGCTTTTGTCGCTTTGGTGGTTGTGCTGTGTAGCTGTGCTCATATCCAAAAGTTAGTGGAAATGCTCTGGTTCATTTGAAGCATTTAATCGTGATTAAAAAGCCAGTTTACCTCTTCACGTGACCTCTAATCGCTCATACAAATAAATCGGAGTTCTCTATAACGAATCTACATGTAAGTATATACGTCTAGTTGTGGTTCGAACGTTACATGGTTTAAAGTATACAGAAATATTAACTTTCCGATAGCCAACAGCTCGCGCTAGGATACAATGAAAAAATAATTTTTTATGCTCCATTAATTGTAAGGTTTGCTGAGATTGAAAATGCTTTGTTGCGAAGCTTTTAATTTCAGCAAACGTAATTTTAAGACATTCGTGACAGAATTGTAATTATGATATGGGTTATAATTTTACAGATTCTTCTTGAAGCATCTCCACGTGGAACCGGTTCAAGTCAGAATGAGTTTAGGACTTGAGGATCTGCAAAAAGATCCACAACTGCAACACTTTATCGAAGCCGAGACTCAGAAGCAGCGATTTCAGGTAAAGCTCAGATTGTCCAACGTCTTCTTTTTGGCTTGCAGTAAATGAAACATTTAAAACTATAACTATTCTTCGAATCCCTTTAGTCTTGTATGATGTAACATTATCAGACATAAATAGCCGACAATAATAGATTGCAATTATAGATTGATGGTTTGAAATTTTCAGCACTTGGTTCATGGTTTGAATTCTACTTGTTGGGATCTTTGCGTGGACAAGCCCTCCGCCCGATTGGAGACGAAAACTGAAGCTTGTTTGGCTAACTGCGTTGGACGCTTCATTGACGTTACAAATTTTGTAGTCAACCGTTTGGAGAAAACTGCTGGGACAGGAGTCAGTCTAGGTGGTTCAGATAGCGGAGAGTTCTTATCATCGTAATCTATGCCCCTTTGAAAGACTCCCAAGGACTGTAGTTGTTGTGGCTCAACAAGTAAATTAGTAACTTTAGAACTGTTTTATGAAGAAAAAACTACTACCAATTATGTTTTCCAAAATGAAGTCGTTAGTCAAAAACCATTGGAAGAAAGCCGTCTACGCGGGAATCGGTTTCAAAGTGATATCGTACGGTCTAAGCTATGCTGCAAACAAAGTTCTCACCTATCAAGAAGAACAAACCAAGGAGATGTGGATGAAAATGAAGAAAAAGGAGCTTTTTGAACGAACAGATGCGAATGCAGTTTCAACATTTCTATCCCTTCTTCCTACTCTCCGAGGAACTATCGAAAGGATACTAGATTCTGAAGTACTGACCAAATCCTTGAAAACTAACACGGTTAACAAACTTGAAACTTGGGATGATTTGAAAATAATCGCGTTCAGCCGAGTTCTTGCCTCGATTTACGGAAGTGCACTCCTAAATCTTCTAATTCGGATACAGCTTCATGTCATCGGCGGCTACATGATTCAAGACTCTGTAGCTAAACAACTTCCTCCGTCTGGTAGTGATGAAGATTTACGAAGAGGCAGAAAGAAGAATACCATGACTGCTGAAATACAAGTAGAATATCTTGGTATTGCCGACTACTTTATCCGTGACGGAATGGAACGTCTCTGTCTTTTTATCCAAGAACAAGTCAAGTCTGTTGTGAAACCTGTCTCGTTGAAACGACGAGTTACGGTCCAAGACGTCGAGCAAATTGTTTGGCATGTTGTTGAACAAATCAGACAAAATAGCGGCCAAGCCAATTCCCTCCTCTCTTTGGCCCAGTATGTCTTCCCACCAGAAATACTAAGAAGATACGACAACTTTGATTCTGCTTACGATCCATTGTATATGCCTGAAGAACCCCTGGACTTTATGGAACAAATAATGAGTGAAACTCATGACCTGCTCGTTTCATCTGATGCTGCCTCCCTGATGTCATCCTTAGAAACCCATGGAGTCAGTCACTTTCTAGACGTACTCACGGACATTGTCCCAGATATTGCAATGGCTCAGTCAATGTCTACCAGCTTAAATGATTCGTCTTCCTCGCAAGGTAATCCGGATGATTCGAATGCACCAGAGTCCGGATCCGGAGAGCCGCAGAATATTTCAACATTTGCGAAGCATCCGATTGACGATATCGCTGTCCCTCTTGCCCGAATCATTCCACCCATCAATTCTTACGCCCCTAATAATCTAACGGACTCAAACCCCTGGATCGTAACTATTGCTCGGGCGGAAACTATCAGAACTTTTGCTGCTAATGTCTACGAATCATTCAGCTGTCCCATTCCAGTTCCTTTGTGAGGACTGTTGTGAGCCTGGTATCCTTACTTCATTAATACCGTACAGACCCGTTGTTTTCAATGTATTTACTCACGTTTATCAACTTAGATATATGTCTATCTATGCTTATAAACGCTCTATGCTTATAAACGCTAATAATAAATGATTTAATGATGCACGTTTGCTTTAATCACTGCAGTCAACTCGGCTAGTCGAATTTCAAGTTATTCACGTAGTTTCAATTGGACTCCACCGCCACTACCGAAGATAGTTGGAAGTCGATTGTATGCGTCAGATGGCATTCAGGTGTCAAACCAAGTCGTCTTCTAGCAAATCCGGAATTTTGCAAGCTCTCAATCACTCAACATTTTACGGCAAGTTAAATCATAAGGAAGCGTAAGAGAGGACATCGACAGCAGTCTTTGTTGACACTAGATTACATCCATTATTATCCCTTCCCTACTTCTGACTTCTACACTTCCACTTACTTAGGAAGAGACCACATTCGCTAAAAGCTATTTTACAAACCCCCGAGTAGTACTTCACCAAGGCAGCTGTTTGCCGTGTGTGCGAATATTCAACGACATTAACGATATCTCTGTAAGTAGCGCTTATCATAAACGGATTTGCATTAAGGTTTTAGAGTTAAGGATCAGCCCAACCATACATAGGTTGGACTCGAGTATGTATGGACATGGAGTGATGATGATGTCCTGTACGACAAGGAAATTCCTAATGAAGCCAACACTCCATTGTTTGGTGGATTGTCCTTAACGGGAATAGTTAAAGCTGTACAATAGTCACCCTGAACCGCGACAGGAAAAGGATGGGACTTGGGTTTGGTTTCCCTGTATGGCTTTTACTCTGGCAGTTTTGGTCATCATCATCGAGAAGAATCAGAGAGTCGACACCAGACGGTTCACTTCACGTCGACTTCACTCACTTCACCTTTAGGATGCGTCGGTACATAGCGCCAAGGATGACTGAAGACAGGATGCTGCGTTTTGATGAAGGCCTCTGAACATTCAGGAATGGCAGGAAGCCGGAGAATAATATTGACGAGTACTACGGACACAGCTCTTGACTGTTTCTGTTTAGCAGTTGACGTGTATTTTATTGCCAGATATGGTAAAGCCAGGTGAGTAAGCGAGTTGGAAAGGAAAAGCGCTTTAAGGTACGTTGGTTGACATAAGGAGATTCTTGAAATTAGTTCCCGTGTGTGTGTCATTTAAGTTATACTGATAAATTGTTGTTGGTTGTGCAATTTATAGGCAGTGGTTAATAATTGGAATTGCTGAATTTGGCTCGCTACAGAATTTATTGCGGAGGAGATCGTATCGTTCCATATCAATTGTTGTATAAAGAAGAAAGGATTCCGAAGGACTGACTGTTTACTTGCTAGCTCATCCCAAATCTCTTGGAGGGACTTCATTTACTTTTTCCTGATTGCTTAAAGCAGTTAACTTCAGTAGGAAAATGGTAAACATCTATGAAGTAATGGTTTTTGGGTTTCTCTGATATAAAATATTTGATTCGCTTTTAATTCTTCTGCTGGAAGAAGTACTTTACTGGGAGTAAATTTGTTGTGGGTGTGACCTACCGCCTGTGACAGTACAATGTCCATGTTAAGTTTGGTTAGTTTCGGTTAAAGTTTTTGTCATTTCATAATTTTTTAAGCTCCTCTGGATTTTAGTTTGGTGTGGTTTAAGGCATAATAGTATTAACAGATTGAAGTAACATTAACTTATATTATAAGGATATGCTTGTGCAACGTGATCATGTTTTATGTACAGCTATTACGAGAATCGCCTTTAAAGAATTGATTTGTTGTATTGCAGTCAAACTATAGCGACGAGGAATTCCAAGAGACCTTCCAGCTGTTTGACAACAGAGGAGATGGTAAAATCCAAGTTAACCAGGTCGGAGATGTCCTCAGAGCCTTGGGACAAAACCCGACTGAGAGTGATGTCAAGAAATTAACTCACCAACATAAACCTGGTAAGTTAGTCCGCGGTATAACGCTTTAAATATTTGTGGTGAGTAAGTTGAGTTGTGGATGTGGACGGTTAGCTGACTCAATTATAGATTGTAAAATTTAAAGTGTGAGCTGAATCAAACAGGATTGACAAAAACTATTCGTTTACAGATGAACGTATCAGTTTCGAAACGTTCTTGCCCATTTACTCGACAATATCCAAGAACCGAAGCAACGACACTGCTGAAGACTTTATAGAAGGCCTGAGACATTTCGATAAGGACGGAAATGGCTACATTTCATCTGCTGAACTTCGTCATCTTTTGACTACTCTGGGTAAGTAGAGGAACAATTTGGTATGAGTCATGTGGGAATTATTAGTATGCTAGATTAAGGGAGTGAGTAACTTGATGGGTTGGTATGCTTTTGCAGGTGAGAAGTTATCCGATGAAGAAGTTGAACAGTTATTGAGTGGTCATGAAGATTCCCAAGGAAATGTTAATTACGAAGTGTTTGTCCGCGCTGTCATGAACGGATAACAAGTATTTTCAAGTATTGCATTCAGAAATTATTCAAATCAACTTTAATCTCTATTTTGCGAATAGTAAGTAAGCGTAGGAGATATTTCTAGACACACTATATTTACTTGTGGTATTCACAGGGATTTTGAAATCCAGTGATGATACGAACCATTGCTTTATCTTTTGTAGTGCACATACTTAGAGTATGATTGATTCATGAGCAGGCATTCCGAATAATGATTTCCGTTTTGTAATTTACTTGTAACTTTGGTAGATACAGTAGATGCTATTTAACTACAATTTTTGAAATTTTCTAATACATGTTACCCTTGAGTCTTCGGTCCAGGAAAAGATAGAGAAAGGTGCATAATCGTCTTAATTGCAGCGCTTTCAATACAATACTTAAAACACTTACGAATTAATCTTAACTATATAAATATATGCAACATCTGACAAGTTTATTTACATGTATTCAATCAAATGTATTATACATACATGAACTAAGTAACAGACATGAATAACTGAACAACAATGGTACGTGTGACCGCATTTTATTGCGCTCTTTCTTTAAGCACAAGGTGTAGGCAGTGCAGCTACTATCGCTAGACTTGTAGAATTCTGGAAGATTTGAATTGTTGAGTTTAAATTTTCTATTTAGAATTTTTTGATTTCCATTCCTTAATTTTTTAATTTGAAACTAATAATGAGATGACTGTTTCAAGATTAGAATTTCGAATTTATGATAACCTGATGAAATTTGAAATCAACCTGAATAGAAACCTAAAAAAGTCTGTCCAAACTGACAAACTTTGTGCTTTACGCTAAAAAAGGTGCTGTGTAGTACATATATGGTAGGTAAAGGGGACAGGGGAGTCGGTCCACAGATTGCGTTTTACCAGATAGATAGCCTTATGTTTAGGTAGCATAGCAATAATAATTCCTGGCTAGAAACAGTTCAGTTGATAAATTCACGCCATTTAGAATTTCGGCTGTAACTAGAATGTTAACAATTTTTATTAGCGTTCGTTTATTTAAAGAAGTTTATTGCATTGCATCAATCCCAGCTAAAGTTACGTCACAGATGAAAATGTTACTCCAGCACTATTTCCCATTGGTTTGGCTAACAACCAGTCAAAAACAAAGTGGCACAATAAATGTGAGCAAGTATTTATATAAATAGCTAAATATTTTTTTGCTAGGCCATCAAGGCTAATTGTTTTCACAGGGAGAGGTTACGCAGACACATGCCGCAAGTCAAAGCTATTAAACTGATAAGTCTTCTAGGGGTCGTATGTAGATTTAATAGTATTTTCTATCCAGTCTGAATAAGATGTGACACGGGTATAAACTCCAGGGAATCCCGGCTCGGCGCAACGGAACCCGTACGACACAACACCGATAAGTAGATAATTTTTCCCAGCATTTGCAGGTTGCATTAGTGGGCCCCCGGAATCACCCTGTCGAACAGAAATTGGAATTTTAATACATGGCAGCGATAACTAAATTTAAATTAATGAAACGACATATTTAACCAAGCTGTGTACCTGACAAGCATCGATGCCTCCTTTGGAATACCCGGCACAAATGTTGGTATCATCAATCTTTGATGTCTTAAATGGTTTGTATTTTTCGGCACAAATACTGGTGTCTATTGTCGGAACTTGTGCTTGCTGTAGACTGGCACTTGATGCGCCATCTAAAATAATTAAGTAACAATTAGGGTAAATTTCAACACTTGCCTCTTGTAGTAAGGAGTCAATAATGCACACGAGAAATAATTTGAGATAAAAGGCCAAAAATGAAGAGGAACTTACTGAAGTTCAGAGCACCCCATCCAGCAATATAGGGGGTTTTGTTTTCAAACTTGTTTGTTCGCACTTGTGGGTCGGTCGGCAAGCAAATCGCTCGGATATTTGCTGTGTGCATAGTCAAAACAAGAATTCACTAATTAAGGCACAATTAATTCTAGAGGGAACCCATAAATTGTGGATGTCAAGAAACTTACGTGTAAACTGAACCTTCTGTTTGAGCTTAATGATGGCTATGTCGTTGGAAAATGTCTTGGGATCGTAATTTGGGTTTTTAAATACACTAGCCACGGGTACGTCAACAGGGACAAGACCATCTCTGTCAGAATACAGATTGTGGTCCCCAAGACGGATGATTTCCCTATTAGACAATTAATTACACAAATAAAAAAGACAGGTTTACTTTAGAGGTGCTTCCCAGTGCACACCTGGTCTTTTAGCTGTTTTCTGTAATAGATTCCTTGTTCCAAGAAAACTTACAGATCGTTTCTTTCATGGACACAATGACCAGCAGTTACAACGTGTTGCGGAGATACTAGCGCCCCACCACACAAGAAATTTATGCCTCCAGATTCTGCATCTCTGAAACCTAAAGCTGCCATCCATGGCCACGCTCCTGGAAATCCAAAAAGGAATTTTAAATCAATGTTACAAAAACTTAAAATGGCTCCCGTCGCTGTTATAAATAAGGTTGAATTGGCTTTAAACTTACCCTTTGCGGCTTCCTTCCCTCCGACAATTTTTGATTGACCCACATCTGTGACACCGCATGTAAGGTCAGTGCCAGGGATTCTGGGATTCGTTAATATCACTTCGCCAAGAGGTCCGGTTCCAGGTTTAACAGGTGGGAAAAGAGTAACGGGACCACCTCCCTCAAATGGATTCTTCGTTGTGGTAGTCGTTGGTCGTGGCGTTGTAGTTGTAGTAGTGGTCGTTGTCGGTGCCGTCGTGGGTTTCGGGGTCGTTGAAACTATGGGCTGAGGACTAGCGACGATAGTAGGAAGAGTACCGCCGCCGCCGAAAGTAAACTCAGGGTCCGGGTTTCTTCCACCGTTGGTTGGGGGACGTCCACCTCCATTGCCACCTTGGAAACCATCGCCTCCAAAATTATTACCATTCTCGGGTCTTCCGCCACCGTTATTTCCTCCTTGAAAGCCTCCTCCGCCAAAGTTATTGCCATTCTCGGGTCTTCCACCACCGTTATTTCCTCCTTGAAAGCCTCCTCCGCCAAAGTTATTGCCATTCTCGGGTCTTCCACCACCGTTATTTCCTGCTTGAAAGCCTCCTCCGCCAAAGTTATTGCCTTTCTCGGGTCTTCCACCACCGTTATTTCCTCCTTGAAAGCCTCCTCCGCCAAAGTTATTGCCGTTACCAGGTCTTCCGCCACCCTGGTTACCCCCTTGGAAGCCTCCTCCTCCAAAGTTATTGCCGTTATCAGGTCGTCCGCCACCTTGGTTACCACCTTGAAAGCCTCCTCCTCCAAAGTTATTGCCGTTACCAGGCCTTCCACCACCGTTGTTACCTCCTTGAAAGCCACCGCCCCCAAAATTATTCCCGTTACCAGGTCTTCCCCCACCATTGTTACCTGGTTGGAAGCCTCCGCCTCCGAAATTGTTACCTTGGCCAGGTCTGTTGCCTCCGTTCTGGTTTCCGTTTCCAGGTCTGTTGCCACCTCCAAAATCATTTCCGTTATTAGATCCGCCATTATTTCCACCATTGAATCCTCCACCCCCTTGTTCTGGGCCAGGGCCACCCGGTGTGGGTGATGGACAGCAAACTAATGGTGCGATCCCGCTGGTACCACAGATGGAGCGTCTAAGAATACGGTTTCCTGCTCTACCGGGGTTAGAACTAACGATTTCTAATAGCTCTTGACACGAGTTAAGTCTAGTACACACACCAGGCCGGGAATCAAAGGTCCGACAGGCCCCACCAATAGCGTTTCCATTGCCGCCACCACCACCACCGGGATTTTGAATTGGCCTATTAATATTTGGATTCAGAAACTGGCCCAGCAATCCCGTCAGCTGTTGCCCGACTTGGATTCCAAGGGATCCCAAATTCTGCAGATTAGAGCCAATCTGAAGCGGGAGGAAACGAGTGGTAGGATCTTCTTCTCCGTTACCGCCAACTGATGGCGCTCCAGGTCTTCCTCCTGGCTTCGGCTTGGTTGGTGGCTCGTCATCTTCAAATATGACTTAATCAAAACAAAATTATAAATTTACAATGTAAGTAGCTCTTCTTCTTGCCCAATGGTCGATCCTAGAATTCTAAGCTTTGAGTTCACTTAAATAATTAAACGTATGTTAGACCAGTTACATATTTCCAAAGCTTTTTAGCGCTATCATCTCATATACAATGTTTTTGCCAAAAATATATTATGGTTGATTAAATCGCGAAAAAACTGTGGATATTCCACACAAACTAGGAAGAAAAAAACTGCGCATCTTCGACTCTAGCAAGAAAGTGATGCATTCAAAATAGCTTACCTTGGCCAAAAGCCGAGCTTACAACAAAGAAGCAGAGGAGGAAAATAGTAAAAATATCACGCATCCTTGGCTCTATTCTGGAATATTTTGAGTAAATTCTCAATTCTCCCACACTTCCACACGGGCAGAGCCAAAACACAAGACTGGAAACTTGCTCCTTAAACCCAGGGATCTAACACTTAACTTTTATGACCGCTACCTATTACTCAATATGTTTGTCTTCTCAAAGAAGATGTTGGCTACTAATGAAATTCGTACAAATCTTTCCGCTGCCAGTTCCGCTTTGATTGAGCTTGGAACCCCTATGTGCGAGTTCCTTTTAAATATAATCACAAGAATGACTCCAACTCCTCATCTCCACAACATTGACCATGACAAGGTAAGCAAAACAGGGATTTTCCTAAGCTAAAAGTAAGAAATTGGAGGAAGAAACAGGTGTACTTGTGTGGTGGTCAAGACTTGATCAACTTCTCCTCATTTACACATCAGTAAGCTTGCAAAACAGCTACATAAGGCTTGCCAAAATACTCCATAACTCCTCTTCTCCAGAACAGGTAGAACAGGCTTCATTCCTGAGGCTATGATAATAGACACACACGTACGTAGAGGGACACGATTTGCAAAAAATGGTGCTAATGAATCCCCTTCCTCATCTCATGGAGGCAGCTGAGCAAAGTAAACATGCAAAAAACTTTTAGCAACTTCAAACTAACTTGCGCTACTCGTGTCGTCCTGTCGGAGAAGATTAAGGTGGAAGCTTCAGAAGCTTTCAACGTCTATTAACATTACGAGATAGATACAAGATAAGGTGGAGTGTAGCACTTTAAGAATTATGATTACGTATAGTATGCAAGATCTCAAGATGGGCCTTCAGCAGTGTGTGCACTGACCATTAAGTATTCCTGAGAGGATGGTAGGAGCGCTTCTTAGTTAACTTTATGTATCTTCAACTTGGGCTTACTCATCCATCTAAAATTTAAATTATATATAGCTACCTACAAAGCTATTAAATTTAATTGCAATGGTCGTCGCTGCAGTCATTACTGGTGGTTACGCAGTACAAATCTAGCCTGGGGCAAACTTAAAAATTGCATATTGTTCCTAGTTTTCTAGAATCCTGGATTCTAGCTCCACACTTGGCAAATCCTTAATTTGCGTTCAACTTCTAGAGTCTAGATCTGCAATAGCTTTTGTTTGTTACTAGTTTCGTAGTTTCTCCCAACTATTTTCTGTAAAGCATATAAACGTTGAGTTCAGCTCGCAATGATGAAGGTTAAATGAATGCAAATATGCCAATTTTATTTCTTCGAATCGTTCAGAGGGCAAAAGAGGGAGGAAATAGCAACTTCTGTTGCCAATTTTAATCAAAGCCGCACACAGGTAATGCAATACCTATGCTTGGGCAGTAGTTTCCAGATTTGGCATTTCAAAGGTAAAGTTTGCGAATTATAATTCGTCGACCGTGATTGACTTCTTGGAAATCCCAAAAGGAAGTGACAAAGTGAAGCGGCGCTACCCATCCTGCGAACATTCAATGCCTCCAAACTAGCTGACAGGCTAACAACATATGCGGAAATTACCAAAGGCCATGGCCGTTCCCCAAAACTTCCAGTGCGTACACCTTTTGTGGGGAATTTGCAAAATTTTTGCAGCCGCCCTACTCATTCATATGCGTTCACTCAACCGTCAACATGAATTTCTTTAGTCTTTTTAAAGGCACAAGAGCTGAAACGATTAAATAAAGCAAACTAGCCATGCGATCGCTTCCCTTTTGTTTTCGCTTGGACAAACACGAATACAAACTGGATGGACGAGGATATTCTTCGGATGCACGTAACTTACGTACACGAAAATAGCTGCAAAAATAGCCTCTGACTAAGCGCAAAAACAATCAGCCACACTGATCTAGACTACCGTTGATTCATATGTCTCACCAGTTAATGGTGATTTTTTTCCTCATTTGCTGGGAATCCACCCTTCCTTGCATTCATCCCTTATTAATTGTTGAATTTCTTCGAAATTCTCTGATTCATTCTCCGTCAGAGGGGAACTTACAAATAAATCTGTTAATTTACGACACTCCGCGCCCAGCCATCTTTTCAAACCTTCTTCAAACGGTAACGAAAGCTGCATACACCATCATTGGAAGCGCAAATAATGGAATTAGATCATACTTAAGATGTGTATAGTTCTGCCAAATTCGGTAATGTAAATACCAACCCTGTGAAACAAAATCAAAGGGAACGCAAATTTTCGGCAAAAATAATTGGGCGTGAAGAGGACAGAGAGGAAAAATAATTACAGATTGCATCCGTCAGCCACAGACTACCCATATTTGATATAAAAAACCATCACATCCTTTATTTATCCAGCTTTGACGTCATATGACGCTGAAGCACATAAACTTGAATGAAATCATATTCCGAATTACCCCAAACACTATACATTTTATATACTTGGAATAGCTAAAATAGAACGAGTAAAAGTCCAATAATCAAAGACGCATTGCTTATGACGGAGGAAGAGTATGAAGTTGTGCAGATTACGTGGGCGTGCAACATTTTTCGCAAAGGGATTATGCTACAACGAATATTCTACAAAAGAGACAGATTGCCCCCTGGACAAAGAGTAAATTAATTTGGCAAATAAATTTGCGAACCTTGTTCAGAAAAGTTGGAAGAAGAGCTTATGTCCTACTCGAGCTTGCTCTTAATTCTTTGATCCCTCCTCCTGTTTCCAATGCTCGCAGCCGCTCTTCTTTCCTTCCTCCAAAACTATTTTCTCAGCCTATAGGCAAAATATCGCAATCGCAAAGCAATCCTCCCATCCCACCCTTGCAAAGATCATAGCAAACGGGTACTTTGTTAGACGGCGTGGGAAGGAATTCCGTCGTAACCGGGAGAATAATCGATGGTGACGTTGGGAAAGTTGGTAGGGTTTGTGGGGGAGGTGTGGTCGTCGTTGTCCTTTTCTTTCCTCTTCGCATTGACCCGTTTAAAGGAGCTTGTTCCTCATCGTCAGCCTGATCTTCCTTGTGCGGAGGAGGAGGAGAAAGTGGTGGCCGGATGTTGCGAGCAACTCTTGAGGCATGCTGGAGAGAGTGTCGGTGGATTGAATTCCTGTTCAACTCTGTCTTAGGGCGACTGCTTTCACCATTACCGACAGGGTGATGTTCATGGTGGTGGCGACGAGGAATGGGACTATTTGGGGACGGATCCGAACCCCTTATTCTCTCCCGGCCTTGGGTCCGAAGCTTTGTATCCGAATTCGGGTCAAGGACTGAGGATGAAAATGAACCCACTTTCCCATCACCACCACGAACTCTAGCGTGACGTTGATTCTCTTTCCCCATCTTTCCCTCCTTGTTTTGATGTGCGGAAATACCCGGGTTTTCTATTTCTCCCACATGTATTGAATAAACTAAGGAAACTTTATAGAGAAAAATTAGGCAAAAGAACGCTAATGCCACCTGACCCGAGCCGTCCTTTGAGTTTCGTTTCAAAAAATTATACACCGGGCGGAGAATCCGGTGTGATAATGTATTCTTCCGGGGATTTGAAGACATCTGAAGAGAAATTAAAAAAGATAGTTTTAATTTACACGCTTCACTAACTATAATTAATTCAGGCGGAAAATACTTAGAGGGGTAACGTGAGCACAGCAGCCAAGAAGGAGAAAGCAGAGGGATGAGGTGATCTTACGTTTGCGAAGTTTGTTAGCTGAATGATAATGATACTCCAGAGATTTGTAACAGGGACTCCGGGGAAAGAGAATTCGGATTTTATAGTCACGCAAATCTTCGAATCCCTGGAATATGATTAGCTAAATAAACACATATCTTTAGCCCATTACCTGTGTCAACATTTAATTTTTGATCCCCGAACAGTCATAATAATGCGCACATTAATAGCATTCAGCAGCTGCGCCATTAACGTTATCTTGTCCAGTCACCTTCTGTTTCTGTCAATCATCAGAAGGTGAGGGAAATGGTGTTATTCTCTTCTTGGAGCCTGCTGGAAACTTTTGAAGAGAATATACACTAGGGCTTTTTGTTCCTGGGCGATTCGGACAAAAGTTATAAAGTGCACGACCTCATTGTGGTCTTAGGAGTTCTATCTGCTTGTGCGTTGATGCTCTCCAAGGATTTCGGGAACTAGGCGAAGTTTACTAGTATCCCACCGAAATGATATTCCCTGCTGCGTCATCATACGCTTGCTCTACTTTGCTGGATTTTGCTTCCTATCCATGCCTGACTTATATTACCCGGGTATGTATACTTATCGACGGTCTACTGTGCTACAACTGTGTAAACTTTCTAGTACTCTTCTACAACCTACAAAAAGGCTATAAGCTTTGAATCACAGCGCATTCAAGGAGAATTTACGTGGTCAACATCTGGTGAAGTGCGACAGACGCGTCGAGAGAATGGGAAATTTTGTATCCGAAAGGGGTGGTCTCCAAGCACAGAGTCTAGAGATGAATTTTGTTGAGTTCAGTCGCAAGGAGCTAGGGTTAGGTTATGCATGCAATAAAAGATGTGTGTAGGTGACACTTTAAGGTTTTGAAAAATTCTTGCAAAACTTTTATAGTTCGAGCTACCTGAAAGTTTTCATTCGAGAAAAGTTTTGAACGTTTACACGCCAAGGGCCGAAGAATAGGAAGCTGAGAAGAATACATTCCCAGACATAATGCAGGCCTGCCTCTGGCTATAGCGTAAGCGGAGGTTACGTCAATTCTCCAGACAACCTACGTCATCGATTCTATGTAGAATAGGCTGACAATGTGTGAAACGATTATTCACAAGGAACTACATAGCATTTAGCATACACAATTCAGAAACAAGGAACAGAGCTTAATAAATGCACACTATGAAGTTTAACCGTGTTTAAATAGGACCAAGCTCAAGTTGAGCCAATCATAGAAAGTCAAAAGTAGTGTATGCGTATGCTTCCCGTTACATATACCTGTACTTGTATTGTACCAATACTGATTATTAAAACTGTTGCTTTCACAATCTTGAATTTAAAAACTAAAACTTGCACCAGACTATATACAGGTATATCATAGTAAAGAGTCAACTTGCATCATATAAAAACTTTTCCCTGACTACAATTGACAATTGAAGTTCTTGACGTTCATCATTTGACTTTGAATGATCCACGGGCTTGGATTTGCTTAAAAAATTCCCCGACGGTTATTTTGTCAGAAGTAGGTGGCAAACTCAGTTTGTTCATAAACTCAGAGACTCGAGGCGTGATATAATTGATTGATATTACCTGGATATTCTAAAAATACAGGAAGAATCACAGTTTATGGTTTTTTACGGTCGTCATGAAAGAGTTAAGTTATAAACAAAATGCTTACTTCGTCATTGCACGCCTGAGCTGCGAAGTAAAAATCCGCGACATTATCATCGGTCAGTGCCTTGCTTATCATATCTGTGATCGCTGATCGAAATTCCTCCGAATTATAGAAATGTGCCAACTTGAGCAAATCTGCAATGATAAATTGAATCAATGTAATTTAATACTGCTGTAAATTGATTATTCAAATGTAAGGGCACGGCACGACAGAGTTTCATTGTAACTTTTTGAAAAGGCTGGAGTCAGTAATATTTAAAAGTATGTTTTACCTTTTAAATCTTCGTCTGTAACAGTCCCGATGCGATCCGTATGCAAGTAGCTGATGAATGTTTGGAAATGTTTCCCTTTCAATCCAGTTATCTTTACAACTCCAAACCTACGAAATAGACCGAGATTGATGATTTTTTCCGAAACTTTCGCCCCTTATTTATGAATATCTTTCATAAAAAGTCTTTTAGTAGGAAACAACCGAGTACGATTGCGCAGCTTACGCTTCCAGCTCCTTTTGCCATTCGGATTTCAACATCTTCCGGAATAGACTGCAACGCTTTAAACACATCTCGTAAGCTGTAATTCGTTGATCTTCAACTTCAAAAGAGATGGTCTTCAGATTCTAGAATACGATTTCCGAATCAAATAAATGAGTACATATAACATATCGTAACAACTAATAATATAAAATAAAACGAGAAGCTTTCGTTTACCGCATGATCTACGAGGCGAGGAATTCCCTCTGCGCCAATGGTATTAATATCTGAACTGGTTTTACATTTTCGAGATTCACAAGTCCCGAGATCGTAATGAGCACAACAATCAAGAATAGTTGTGAATGCTGTACATTTTGGCACAGCTGAATTCACGAATCTTCCCCATGCGAAAATCCTGCCATCAGACGTTTTGCAAACACTACTGGACATTCGGTTATTGGCACTTATGCTGATGACGTTAGTGATGTCAATTTTCACTGGGCTACGTTCACTGGCCTTGTTTCCGGTACCCAGCTGACCGAAACCGTTGCAGCCCCATGTAAATAGTGTTCCTTTCGTGCTTTGGACGATGCAGTGCTTATACCCACAAGAGATCTACGAAAAATAGTTCTGTTAAACTTGCGGGATGGAAACATCTTAGCAGATTGTGGTTATGTTAGCAGAATATGATAGAGTTGTTTGAATTCAAGCCAAGATTACATTTGCTACACGCTGGCCATCCGGAATAATTATCTTCGTGGGAACATCAATAATTTTCCTTTTTCTGCCAATTCCCACTTCTCCGTCCTGGTTACTGCCCCATCCGTAAATCTGTAATCAACAGAGAGAAAAGTTTAAAAACATTTCAAAAACTTTTTTGGCGATAAACTGTAGTATGCTTTTAAGCTCTTTACTTCTCCATCGGAAGTTAAAGCAAACGAGCTATTCACGGTACATGCCACATCAACGACTATGGTGGAGGATGATGAAAATTTTATTTTCTGCGGGGCATAAACCAAATTAATGGATGTGTGGCTACATTGTCGGTAAGTATTTGCACCCCATGCGTAAGCCTCGCCGTCTTCCGTCACACAAATCGTATGACCTCCACCACAAGCAGCTCTCAATACTTTCACGTCCATTTCCTCTAAAACCTGTTGTGGGGACTCCTCCTCGTTGATATGTCCCTGACCTAGTTGCCCTTCGTCGTTTGCCCCCATCATGAAAAGTTTTCCATCATCTGTCCATGCCGACACAAAGCGCCAGCTAGCTGAGAATCCTATAGTAATTCCGAATATTACTCATCAAAAATTAACAAATACAACTTTCCACTCGACAATTGCTAATCGGTTTATAAAAAGCTGAGCATACCAATGATTCCGATTCCTGATAGCTCGTCGATTCTAATCGCGTATTTGGAATATTCGTTATCTCCTCCTCGTCCAGACTGCTCCTCCATTACGTAAACCTCGTCATCCTGGGTTATCATTAAGGCATAACCAGCTGACAGTAATCAATAAAAATCAATTTACACCGGCAAACCAAATTAGAATTTTATAAGTCAAGCTCTATGAAAGAACAGACAAAGGAACCTTTTCTTGGAAACTGTCTTACGTCAACACGATAATTTACTTACCCCAATTATTGTAACATCTTCGAACTACCATGAAATTTCGTATTTGTAGTAGAAAATCCTCATTTACGCCCTCGAAGATCTTCCAAATCCGTGGATCCCCTACGGTTAGGTCTCCGTTCATTATTGTCGTCCCATAAAAGGGCCAGCCGAACCAGAAGCAATTGCGTTCAAATGACTCCCAAGTTCAACTTGAAATATTCTTCACTACAGCTACAAGCTCTGATCACTTCAAATTCAGCTGTTTTAAATTTTTCATTCTACTTCATACTTAAAATATAAAATCGAAAGAGTTTTTTCTTTCCACAGAATTCTTCAAATTATCTACACTAAATACTCGAGAGACGTGATCTCGAGTCGAAGTCGAAAGACAGTCGTTTTCATGCGAAGCATTATTAGCTGTTTATTCCTCAGGTTGCAGTCGGCCGTCGATGAGAATTCTTTGCCCGAGCAATTAATACTATTGGTTTTCTAGGATCAGGTGAAACGTTTTCAACTCCTCCTCAATTTCATGCCCAATGCCCACTATCCAATATCCTAGCTCGTGTTCATTGCATTGTGATCACATAAGGTTAAGTCATCGCGGTGCATTTAATCAAGGTTGCTGGAAACAGGTATTTATATATCTAATCGTGATTAGTTATCACTCTCATTACCACATTTACTCATTCCTAATTAATATATATTCTTGCGGCACGCATTACAATTGAAATGCTTAAATCTATACCGCTTAAATAATTAATTAAAGCGTGCCACTTCTTCTCATACCGTATTAAATACTTTAATTCGTTGCATCATTCATTTCTCTGCATCGACCTCGGAGTGAGAGTAAAAACATATTACCCGTGTCCTCAGCAACATGCTGCTGGATTTCGAGTCTTAAAACGTATCACGATAAACATTTCTATCGGATCATTCCTCTTAAGAGAAGGATGGAGAGGAAATTAAATTTTGATTTTTCACATGGATAACGTTTAGAGAAATCTGAGCGAATGATCTTGTCATCATTTATGCAGCTTTAGCTTCCTTCACCCTTCTCTCCCTGTCTCCCTTTACTAAAAGTTACCCGTTTTCGGTTTTTATGGATGCTACACCCGCGTAAACGGGAAGGGTAGACGTACCCGGGTAGGAGAGAAGCATAGCTCGGATCGTAGGGACAGAGAGACAGACGTATAGGGGAGAAGACGGGAGGCAGAAGAAGGGAAAGTAATATAGAGTGAAAGATGGTGGTGGCGAGGGGAAAGTTTCATAATATCTTTCAATTCTCTGCTCGTAATAAATAGCCATCAGTTCCAGTAGTTGTGTGATGCTTTATTGCTAATACTAAACGGCAGAAGAAGCATATGTAACGAAGAATGGAAAACCTTCAATTGAATGCATTAGAACACAGATAAAATGTTGCAGAACTGTTTCGAAATGGTTCTATGCTTTTACAAGGATAACTTCTCGTATGTTATCTTTGATGTATTATGAGAAAATTCGTTGCAACATTCCAAAAGAATGTGCAGCTTTAATGCACTTGTCAGTCCCCTTTGCATCAAATACGTGGAACCCCAAGTTTGAAAGCATGCACCCTTAAATTCTCATGCAGTTATGCTAGTAATTAAATAAGATGCAAAGGCAAGAAGATACCATAACATCTCACTCAAATGAAAGCAGAAGCGAAATTTCATGGTGAACAGGGAAATGCCATTGTGATCGGTGAAAGCTGTGAGAGGTAATGAATATATGTAGATAATGCAACATTGCCGAAAGCTGATGATAATGATAACAAACGGATTGCCTTTTGGAATTTTAGGGGAAAGTAAAAAAGGGACAAAGGAAATTATCACTTCCTGACCACAATTCAACCGAAGCAACTTTCCCACAGAATTTCATTTTCCCCTCTGTATATATATATATACAATCTTCAAAAAGGGGAGATAATAGGAGGCGATGGCATGTGAAATCGGTGATACAGATATCAGTTCGGTTAGAAGGTATTTAGCTTTCGAGCGATAGAAATCGGGTTGGATGAGTAGAATTTACGTAAATTTACAAACCGTTAAAACTAGAAAGTATAGCGATGAGTAAAATGTGGAAGTGAAGCCACGTCATTGTAGATGAGGTAGTAGCCTAGCGGTCAACGGGAGTTGGTGTTTAGTACTACTAAAAAAGTTAGGCAGTTATGCGGGTATTGGGTATCCAGAACCGGTAGAATGGAGATACTGTAAACGAGTATGTAGCATTCAGCATTGAAGTGGTGCATTTCAAGTGCCACCACTGTCTTCAAAAATGAGAGAAACGTTTCGGCGAAAACTAGTATGCATGAAGACCAGAAGTAAGGAACTGTGAATAACCGAACTATTGCATGGTTACATATTTTTCGTAACAGTATCGTAACACTTGTAACGTACTTCGGACACTTTTCCATGTTCTGGCTCCTAATAGGAGGATAATGATTGTGAATTCCTCACATTCGTTTTGTGCTGTGTGTACTGTGATGTCCTGTGATGCGAATTGCCTGCATACTGATAAGTGCGTTTAGTAGATAAATCTTCTGACTCAGTGAACGAGCTCAGCTAACTTTAATACCACACTTGTAGTAGGTTTGTTTGTGTTGACGCGTGATTAGTGTTCTTAGGAAGTTGAATTACAGATTAAATACTGGTGAGTGAGTTAATTCTAGCTGGAGTGAGTAGTGAACATTAGTTGACTGTGGAAGCCGGGACGTGTAGGCTAGTAGGCTCATGTCAGTTAGTTGATCTCTGAAGTTAAACGAGAGTTGCCTTGGGATATCTAATAGGTTTTACTCCTATTGATTGATTAATTAATAAGTTGGTAAGTAATTGTTTCCAGTTATTACAAATGTAGAAGGTCTAACTGATGCCTGTCGTGTTGTTGGTAAAATAGGGAGTAGGTTAATTAGATACATCTATTACTTCTAGTAAACCGTTTTGTAACAATTTACTGCGAATCATATATATTAGGTGCATAGATATTAGTGCCTGATCGGATTGAATGAGGTAACTCTGGAAAGTAACTCAGTTCAGATTTTTACTAAGTTCAGGAACGTTAACAATATTTTAGTGCAGCTATAGCAAGCATGACGTAAAATTGGTAATTCACTCATTAAGTTATCAACTACAACCTATGTACTCTTAAATGTTCCAGAAGCTAGAAATGGATTACGATTTACAAGATAATGCTGATTCCGATTCCGATGGGGATGACAACGCGTTGGATTTGTGTGTCGAGGATTTCATGGATGGTATTTGCAGCAAAGGTCAAACTGATGGGACTAGTAGATGGCCAGTTGGACTGATAAAAACTCATAGTTTCAGTTTGATGGGGAATGAAAGTTAGCAGTTTGGTTCATGCAAAATCCTAGTTAGAATCTAAGTTACCAAATAACAGTATTATTTAAAGGAAATTTTTATTTATTTACTTCGTTTAGACTATTGGGACCTTGGAGAGCGACCAGATTCAGAATCGTATAAATTTTTATTGGACGAGAATGTGGTCGATTCGATGAACGAAATTGTTGATTGGGTAAGTACTGTGAGTATGTTGGTAAACATTAATTTTAAAAGTCCACCTTATCGGTGTTAGACCATAATAGCTGCAACATGACATGGGAATTGATTACATTTGGTAACGTAATTTCGCGTAATACGGTTCTGCTAGGATGGCTTTTAGTTTAACTACCTTATCATTATGCTCATGTATAGGTCAGTACTGATCTTGAAATCAGTAAGGATCAAGCTAGATGTGTCTTGAAGGTGTTTCAGTGGAACGAAAGCAGAGTTCGCAAAATTAGAAGCGATCCGAACAGCAGAAAAGAGTTTCAGTCTGCGGGCTTTGGTTTCGTTTCGAGATCCAGCAACAGTATGTCGTCTGGGTCCTCTGATGATGACACGGATGACGAATTCGAGGTAGTGGTCAAGTGTGCTGTTTGTGGAGTCAATGAAGACGTTGATGTGAGTGTTAACTCTTTAAAGCGGTTATGTGAATTATTCTACAACATGGTGTCGTTATGGATTCAAGTAACAGACGAATTGGTTTTCATGTGTTTTATGTTCGTATAACAATTCTTATATGAAGTCATTCGAGCGACTGGAATGTAGACACGGAATTTGTGGGGTTTGTTTGAAAGATCATGTGATCCAAGCTGTTTCGAGGATGGAACGCTCAACTGAAGAAATCCAATGCGCTGCTACTGATTGTGCTACCGCTATTCCACATTCGTTAATCTTGAGTTCAATGGAAAACGTTCAGTACTTGAACAAGAAGTTTATGGCTTTCCAGATCGAAAGTTTCATTGAGGTATATCTCTGTACTTTTGATTTGTTAGACAATAAGTGTTTGGTTAAGTCAATAATGTTACTATTATGGATAATTGCATATTTTAGAATTACGCTTTGATCACCCGTTGTCCAAATCCCGGGTGCAAGACAGTAGTACAAGCTACTCAAACTGGATGGCAACAAATACGTTGTGTTTGTGGAACAAAGTACTGTTTTTCCTGTTCCAAGCCGTGGCATAGTGCTGTCCCGTGCGAACTTCTGGAAGCTTGGGAACATAATCAGGAGGAGAGGTATTTCGAAAAATTTAGGCACAGTCTGTTCTAATACATGTGTTGTAACACATATCATAGTTCGATTTGCTTCTGGTTTTTAACATTTCTAGCGCTTCTAACAGTAAGACTGCCGCACGTGTGGAATTGGAAATCGAAGCGATTCGGCGAGACGTCATTAACTTGATGGAAGCATGTAAAGAGAGCGAGTTGTATCCGGTAAGTCTTGCAGTTTTTTTATTTCCATTTAACAAATCAAGGGGTCTGTTTCGACATGAGACGTGAAATTTATGCATATGCAGTGTAAAGTAATTTCGTATTTGTGTTTCCAGAACTTCGAGCTACTTATTCGTGCTAGGAAGGTGTTGCTAAGCTCCTTTCTGATTGCTGCATCCTTCAAAGACGAGACTGAAGAAGTAAGCGGGGAAAGTAAAATTTTTGTGGAACAGCTTCAGAAAAATTTAGAGACGGTTACAGGCGAAATGTCAATAGAGCTGATGAAAAGAAGCAATGTAAGTTGCCTTGAGTCATTGTTTTTTGCAGTCGCAGTAAGAGTTGCATTAACGAATTCAATCAATGATTTTAGTTCCATAATACCTGGGAAATACACGAACGTATCGAAATGCGCCTTTCGGAACTCATCACCTTTCTTGAATCGAAGTTAGCTTGGAAATCTGGTATTTATTGATGGGATTCAGTTTTGTTTACCGCACTTTGAACTAATTTTTAGTCAAATCTTCCGTGATGTAAAAGTCTTATTGTATTCCGCTCTAACGGTTTAGTCAACCAAGGGCTTAGATGAGAATTATTGATCTGCAGAAAGTTTACAGGGCCAATTCAAGATTTTTTATAGTTTTTTCAACTGCGTTGCTAGCTTTTTTTCCAAATTAATTGATATTATTGTGACGAGATTTTGAAAAAAGCTGGCTCATTAGAGTAGGAAATGTGTTTTTGTATCAGTTGCAACGCTATAGTATGTGTTTAGGGATGATGAATGTGAAATTTGTAGCAGTTACAAATTGCGATCCGTTCTCAATACCCAATATTATTAGATTGTGGAGCAAGATGTTGCTTAATGTAAATATTTTTTAGTTTCCAGATAAGCTATGAACCGAGTTTATTCAAGTGCCTGTTAACCTGCTAATGTTTACAGATTAGACACAATAACATTCAAGCATTTTCAAACGAGTATTTTACTTACTTGAGCAAGAGTAGGCTCCATATTTCAATGTTAAAAGTTGGAGGAGGAGAAGAGGACGGGTGAAAGTAGTTATTGGGAGAAAGTAGGTCGGTGATATTTCTCTCGGATCCTCCGTGCCCTACTTTCCTTGCAACAGAAGCCCGGAACGGCTTTAGGGCCCAACGTAGAAGCAGACAATTGTGCTCAATTCCTGAACTAAGTTAGTATGAGGAAAGGAAATCAATTTTCCAGCTCTATAAGTATCCATCAACGGAAAGCTTTCATTGAAGGCTGAGAAAGGCAAACTTGTAGGCATGACTGGTATATGTAGACTATCTGTTTCAAAGAGTAAAAGAAAGCAAGGATGGAAGGAAAGAGCGGAAGAGAGAAACGGAAAATTCGGTTTGAAGGCAAAAGATTTGTAGAGATGGAAATGGAGCAAGTTTATGTAAGGCTGAGCATTAAATAAGCTAAAGGAAAGACGGAGGGTTGTTGGGAATTGGGAATAAGAGACGGAAGTGTACGTGGTAGGGGAAAGTAAACTTTGAAGTGGAACAGTAGGCGTGGGTAGAAATAGGGAGAAGTGTGTGTGTGTGTGTGTGTGTGTGACTTTTGGCATTTGAACAAGGTAGAGGAAGAATGAAATCCAGTTGGATTGGAGGGGAAAGTTGACTAAGACCGCCTTTCCCTCGAATCTATTGGAAGGAGGGTGTTTACTTTCTCCCTGTAGGGGAATTTGGGTTGGTTCCGGAAGAAGATCCCTGGTGGGTTCCTGACGTTTGCGTCGACGTTAATATCGGATCCAAACCTTCCTGGCTCGGTTTCGGAAACTCGTGATTTTACCACCAAAAGAGCAGAAGCAAGACAGGGGGATTGCGTTGAAAGAATTTTTGAAGACAGGAAATTCGGGTGAGAAGGAAAGGAAGGAGGAGACACAGGTATTTAGGAGAATCCTCGGAATTTCCTCACTCTACTTCACGCTCCCTTGTCCATCTCATCGCTTCAATTTTGTCCATCCTTAAACCACCCTGTACTGTTTACCTGATTAGTGATATCGAAATTTAAATTAGTTTTAACTCGCAGCTAAGTAATCAATTCGCTATACATAGAATCTTTCGTTATTCGTTATACTCAAAGAAATTACCCGTGCGTGCTATTAACAGTAAGGAATCGGGATATTCCAAGGGTTTGTGCTACCGCTCAAGTTACACAGTTCAAATCTCAAAGAAACATATAAATATCCGGGAAAACGTTTGTCAACAATTAAACGAGTAAGTTTTCTAATCGGTAGATAGTTTTTCATTAGTTAACTTATGTTGAAAACGCTCCTAAGAAATAGACGTGTAATATGTACGATTGTTAGCTATTATCAAGGAAGTCAATTATGTTGACCTTGACTGTATTTAATTGTTGTCTGATCATAAATTGCCAAGGAAGGATATCTAACTGGACTTATCTAACTTTCTTATATATCTTTTCTGTGTTTTTCAGATACTCGCAACTAACCATAACCACGATACGTACCTTCTCACAGGTATGTAAACGTTTGCTCCTTGGTCGAATTGTTTAGACTCCTAACATAAATGTTAACGGACTTAGATCTGTAATTGAGCAATAGGCTAAACCTGATAAATGGGGTTCTAGCTTCTTGCAAGGACTGATTAATTAATGGTTGGTGTTTTGTAGACGGAACTTGAGGAAACTAAGAAATCAAGATGGCGTCCATCAATATATCTAAAACAATATCGGATGCCACTTCCACCGTTCGCGAATCGATGAAAAGCGCATTGAATATGGGCATGAATATGGGAGGAGGAACCAAAGATATCGCTTCAATGTATTACACAGGTAAGGCCGTCAACTGATTATATGTTACCATTTTAAACCTAATTCAGGCACAATCACTCTAAGGAGAAAGTCCAGAATTAGGATATGTACATTTTATGTGCGTATGCTGGGTGTGGCAGCCTCTGTAAGATATTGTAGGTCAAGGCAACGCTTTCTCTCTTGGGGAATATATGCAAGTTGTAAACCCTTGGCTTCATTTAGACCAGAATTTGAGACTTAGCTCACAGATACTATTTAATTAGCAGAGTTTTCCACAATTAGTTGTTTGGTTCACTAGATAATTATACGCTAGGATTTATTTTTCTAGGAATTATGTAAGGAAAACATAAGGCCCACCCTATGAGACATAAGGCTAGGGATGCTTTAATGCTTTCCCTTACCCTGGTATTTTCAGCTCTTTTTCCCCTCTGATAAGCGATACGCATTTAAATCGCATTAGTTTCATTGCTCCCCATGGCTCTGTAAATTAATTGCCTTCTCCCCTCTTGCAATAAGATTCAATGGTTTCGGAACCTGAATCTCAAGTGTGGCTAATGATCTTGTGCCTCGTGCCGAACATGAATCCTTTCGCACTCTTATTTACAGCAACTTCGAACAAGTCTAAAAAAGAGATTCAATTAAGGAATTCAATTGTTAGGAAAATTTGGGACGTGGAATTGATGGAATACTTTAGTTGTAAGGCTACAGCATAGTCTAGATTTTGTAACCCTGAGGTTATAAGATAAATATTATACATGCGAAAAAAAACATGCTTTGAAAGCTTAAAACTAGTATAGTTTATCTTTCATTAGCAGTTATACTTGGTAACATAGGATTAATTTTCAAATTAATAGTAGGATCTTCTCAGACATCTCAAACCTTCTGGAATTTATTATTAGTTTGGGTTATCGTTAGGTAACTTTCTGTGAACGTTCAGAAGAGAAAGTAAAAGTAACTGCTTGTAGGTGTAATTGACGAATAAGAGTAATGTTAAGTGCTTAGAGCTGCGAGTGTATGATTTTACGTAACAGGAGGGAAGGTACTGAGATTCTACATTGGAGGTTTGCTGCACCTGCTTTCTCCAACTTGATGTGAAAGTTGCGAAAAAGTTGGAGCAAATATTAAGCGCAGTTGCCATAGGACTAGTTTTTATTACATCAAATCCGAGGGGTGTAAAACAAGAAGAGGAGATGAAGGCCAAAAGTACACTTGAAAAGTAGGAGAAAGTGAAGGAAAATAATCATTTCACCACCAGACGCTCTAAAAGTTTGCTCAATTACTCAAACGACTATTAGTCACAGATGAGAAAAGAGATCCGAGAGATTTCTCCAACGTAGTCCGCATACACACAGAACAAAATTGAAATCGATAGCAATTCAACTGAGTAAAGAGAAAGCGGTATGTAGAGAAGGAGTAAGAGAAAGTAGAAGCTCACATAGAAGTCGAAGAACGGTAGTATTTGCTGTAAGACTACTGGAATGTTTGGAATCCAGGAACATATTGAATTTGTGACAGTAACTGATCTTGAAACGAACCCTAAAAGAGAATTACTGCACACGTTGAACAAAATACCAAGCTACTTCTCCCTTTGTACCGTTGAAAACATACCTTAGAGAAAGCTGTAGAAGTTCTACAGTAGAACAGAATGGTTAAGATTCCACTGCTGTCTGTTATGAACGTTGGTGCAGCGAAAGCTCTGACATCGGGCACGAAGAATGCAGACTTTACCCGGCGTATTCTCAAGAATGAATTGGGAGAGGGATAGACCTTAAGTCGTGTAACATATTGAAAGAGGAGAGGGGTTAGGCACAGTTTGTCTGTCTGTTTGCTACCGCTCATGTTAGCTGAACAATAGGAGCACGTGCTGCCTAGCTGTGGACTGGCTGCAGCTACAAGATGGATCTAAAACCCAAAGACTTGGGGGAATTGTTAACTTAGGGTGTAGTTGACTCTCAAGGGCTGGAAATGATACATGAGTTTGTCAGGACTTGAAGGACTACGGAAATATAGCTGTGTCTTGAAGGACTGAAACAGAAGCAGACAAGAGCGTGTAAGTTGTGTAAATGGAGCAAGTTGGAGAAAGCAGATCGATGTGTGGAGCTAGAAGATAGAAAAGTTTCAGAGTTTATACATTGTCAAGTTTTGACGTGGAAAGGATAGAAGGATGGAGCGTAAGTAACAAAGGAGGAGCAAACGGGAGAAAATAGTATTTTACTTGCTTTTCAAGATTCTATTTTGTGGTGTCAGAATTGGGTAACAAGGGAAGCAGCTGAGTGGAGAGGGCGAACATTTCCTTTGCAGGCATGGTCAAAGTTTAATTAAATTTTGCCCCCAAAATATATTAAAGTACGCAAGTAAAAGCGAGAGTTGGAGAAGCTGGTCTTGTAAGAACTAAATACAAAATACGGTGAAGGCTGAGATTTACGACCGAGTTGTTTCTGCAGCTGGTTTGTCCGTTGCAGCATATAATTCTCTCCCTCTATATAATATGCAAAAGAAAGTTTGTGGAATTTTAAAATTAGAAATTCAGCCGACCGAAGAGGCAACCCGCAAAGCTCTTTGAAAAGCTCAACTAGAGAGCAAGTTGCAAGAAAAGTGGAGAAAGCAATTACAAAATCGAAAAATGCAAAAGTATTGAGAGGTAGCATTAAAAATATTTCTAAAATCAAAGTTAGATCAAGTTAGAAGGCAGTGGAAAAAAATTCAATATTTTCAGTCAAAGCACATTTCCGAATTCCGTTCTATGAAGATAAGGAAGTTTGAGAGGAGGAAGCTGGAAATTGGAAAGGCACCATATGTTTTATCAGAAATAGTTTTGGAAAAGAGGGGAATATACAGAAGGGAGAATATGGTAACAGATTGGGGATGAAGACGGAGAAAGAAAGAAGGAGAAAGTAGGGGAAGGCGGAAGGCCAGAAGGATAGGGGGATGGATAGGACAAGGAAAAGGGAAGGAGAAAGGTTGGTGGTTGTGGTGATGAAGTTGAATTGTGTTTAGATCAATCTAATTTAAATATTATCAGGGATTGCGGTGGTGCATCCGCCCCGAAAATGCCAAAGTAAACAAAAGTGAAAGCCTCACAATACTCGTGTGAAAATGATTGACTTTCACTGACTATCTCTTGTCCCCAGGGGCCGCTTTTGTTGAGTGGCGGGGAGGAAGTGAGGTTTTTTACTGGTCGGTTGTAGTTACCCGAGATTTCTTATCAAATGTTCCCTGTAGACCTTAAATTGCAGTTGTTATAACTCAGTTTTAGCAGTCTTGGGTTGAGTAAAACACAAAAGCCTGGTTTAGTCACTCTTAACTGTGGTTGCTGATATTTAAACGTTCGTATTATAATTTAGAGGTTTGATTAACTTGTGAAACTGAATTTTTATTTTTTTGGTTACAGATATGGTCCCCTGGAATAATAACGGGAATAAGGAAACTCATGAATTCCTCTCGAGACTCTCTCAACTTCTTTTAGAGTTTGTCGATAAGAGCAACGATAGAAACGAAAAAGTCTTGGACTTTCTTCATCCTGATGAGCTCCTCAAAACCATGGATATGACATTACCTGACGAACCACAAAATCTGGAACAAATCCTTATGGATTGCAAGGATACTCTCAGACATCAAGTGAAAACGGGTAAGAAATTCAAAATCTTGAAAATATTTTTCATTCTTTAGTCAGCTACTTCAAATAACCTTACGGCAAAGCAGTGAGTGAAAGCAGGATGAGCTGTGATGCGGGTGAAAATAGGTAGTGAAAGTTTGAAGCGGAGAACTCAAGGAAATTCCTCCAGACGCTATATCTAACTTGGGAAACAAAAATAAATAGAGGATTACAAGCTGAAATATCTTTTAAATCCAATTATAACTTACTTCTCTCGAAAATAACTACACATGGAAGAGAAAGTACAAGATCAGGGGAAGGTACAGAATTATTAGTAGCATTTGATGTGTAGGTAGATGTGATTCGGATGTTGTTTTCCGCGTGATAAACACAAGAGTAAGAGTGGTGGACTTAAGACGATTAAATAGTAAATCGGGGTCGGGAATTAGGGATGGGCGAATGGGTTTGAAAGGGCACTCGGAAAAGACGTAGGATGTCGGAAATATTGGGGGATGATGGATAAAAGGAGCAGTGAAGTAGGAAATAAATGCCCGCTGTCCCTGAAGTTCGGAGCGTGCCAAAGGAATTTTACCCGCATGTAACTTGTCTTTCTCTATCCCGGATTCTGAGCGTTTATAGATTTCATCCACCCTGTGCCTCCCATTCTTATTATTATTTCTCCCTCCCGCCTATCTCTTTCCAAGAGGAAATGAAGGCTGGGAAAGTTCTGTTCCACAGATTTCAGAGGACGGAGCAAAAGGCAGAATAGAAACTACCAGCAGGAGAAAGAGAGGATTCAAGAGTTTGGTAAATGTTAAAAAAAGTTTATCAAACTAAGCCCTCGGAAGAGCAAGGATAGAGGAAGATAGATAGAAAGGAATTTAGAGGCTTTCCCCACGTCACAATTCTATAGACCAGGGTGAGCTCGGAAGAGAGCGGATGATGATGATGCTCATTCTGGTTGCCTGCTTTCTCCGAATCTATCCCCAACTCCCGAAGAGCGTCGAGGAGGGAAGAAGGGAGGAATGCGGGTATCGGGCACCCTAACCATTCAAGGGTGTGAGAGAAGAAAGGGATGCATAATAGGCTCCTCTCCAGTGTGTACTTAAGTGCTGTAAATATTTGGAAGGGGAGGGAATCCAACTCCTTTTCCCTGTCATTTCCATCTGCCTGCCACTTTCATAATGTGGATTCTGATGCCTTCTTAATTCGAGCATGAACACAGGCTGAGCTGGTTGAGGGGTGCGTGTTTAGTTAGTAGCATAGCAGGGATCTCTTCTCATGGCAAATTTTTTAAAGGGGCCTGCTTTGGGAATAACTTTAGCGTAATTTTAGAAACAAATTGTAATTTAATGGCTGTAAGAAGGAACCAAGGTTTTAGGTTCGAATTCCTTTGAATTTTGCAAGCGCTAATATATAGATACTCTAACTCAAACACGGAATAGCTTATTACTTTCTCTCAAGACTACAGCGGGGGTGCACCAGATGTTGAGCGAGATGCAGGTCTCACTTTGAGTCGGGACTACTGGAGAAATATTTTAATTGTATCGAAATCGATTCTCCCGTCTTGTAAACCAGTTCGGTTTGGAGGTTCGGTTAGAGGATTCAGGCTGACGCACTCTTGTCGAAGCACAGCTGATGTGTTCAGGAATTCCCTGGAAGGGAAAGAGGGAAACTGAATGGGTTGTAGTAGTTCTGTGTGTAAGTGATGTGGGAGAAAGTCCTCGAGCTTTCCCTTACTTTTCTTAAAGATTCTAGCTAAAGGGAAAGTGATGTAAGATTGAATGAGAATCTTAGCCTGAGAACTCAGAATGAATCCTTGTTTTCCCATGGAACTTTTCCCGGGGATCAGACGTGTTGGAAAGATGACGTAAATGCAGGCACAAGGAGCAGGAGTAGGACAAGATTCAGAGAGGCGAGGAACAGAAGCTTGGCCTCTGTTTGAATTTTCCATTAACATCTTCCCTAAGCAGCTAATGTAGTGAAAGCAACGGATTGAGAGGTTAATGTAAGTGTTAGCGAAGCATGAAGCTGTCAAACTTTGATGCCTTCATCCTCAACCCTCGGGGCGATCTAAGCCTAATGCCTAATCCTCCAGTTGGAAAGAGTGCTGGCAGTTGGATCGGTAAAAGTTTCCTACAATCAAAATAGACCAAGAGAGTAAAGTGGAGAGAGTGCATAGGAGCTCAACATAGGGTTTAGCCGTGGTGAAAGTAGTGAAATCAGTCAGAATTTAACTTCATAGTTATTGCGAAATGCAATGCTTTCTCATAAAATTTCAGTTACGTAAATAGCTTAAAACCGGATTGCGGTAGGCTGTGAGGTAGCCAGATTTGAATTTAAATAGGGTTTAATTTGAAGTTCAGTTGGAAGAGTGCTAATGTAAATATATACAGCTGAATAGATACAGATAAGAAATTCCAAAGAGTTTTATGTACGTTTATTATAAGCGATGCTAGGCTTTAAAAGACATGAATAATTCAGCAGGGGATTGCATCTTGGAAATCAGGTTAATTACGTGCATATGTAGCTTGCAACGCTAACGTTGAGGCGCGCTTGTGGAAAACTCGCAAATTGCATTATTTTTGCAAAAGCTGGTTGAGTATTCTTACGAAGCTGTTTTACTTTTATTGTGCCGAGGAGTTAGAATATATATAAGAAAATAAAAGGAAGTTTCATATAAGCGCGCTAGAAATACTGGAGAAAGCAGGGTCATACACAACCAGTACACGCATTGCATAGCCGAAGATGAAGTGAACATAATGAAAGAATGAATGAGAAACAGAGAATATACGCTAGCCGCCTTCATTGGGATACTTTTAGCTCCCTTGAGACTTGAGAGACAGGCTAAATCCCAGGGTTTTTCACTAAATCCCGGGTTTATTGAATGAAATACGATCTTGTTCGTCTTCCTATGACATCCAATTAGGTTTTTAGATGTAGTGACTGAGGCAAACTTAGCCCAACTTTCTCTGCATGTTGGCTGACACTATGGAAGCAGGGCGATCTTTACCACAAAAATACGGGCATGTTTCTTGCAGTATTTTGTGAAAATACGAGGGGAAATACCTTCATATTGTACTCCAACTCCCGGCAAAGGTTTTTATAAGGAACGCACCATGGATTCACAAACCCAATCCAGCTTTAGAGGAAAAGCACATATCCCTAAACCGTCTCCTACGTCCATCATTGATTACTCTATTATTGTGGCTTAGAAGAGGAAGAATTGATGTGTTATACAACCAAGACTGGCGTGGACAATGCAGCGTAATCATAGACCACTTACTTGTTAGGTTGGGGGAAAGCTTACTTCATGAAAGGAAGGGAGATGACATGCAGATGCAGGAGGCAGTGATGCAACCAAATCCCTACAAGCAAGAGCAAAAAACGTGTTAGAAAGCTCTTGATTGATTTGAAATACAGAGGATGGGAATTATGATGAAAAGAAGAGAGGGAACAGAGGTTTCAGACAGAGGAAGCATCCAGAAGGGAGCTACATAACGCAAACGAGGGGAGCCCTAGGTTTGCAATCAGTTTCAATAACAATAGATTACAAGTGAACCATGTAATAGTTTCCGTTGAATCTCCTTCCTCTTCCTTGCCCCGCTATTCTACTTATTCTTGGTGCTGTTGACGAATGCTTGGTTGGTTCAAGACCCGGGCTTTTACGTGATGTCTCATTTCTGGCAGAGGATATATGCAGCTCACTGAGCGGAGCAAAGTTTTGTTGTGAGAAAGTAAATAGGGGCAAGGCAAGACTAGAGTCTGGGGTTACAGTATAAATGTATGCGTGTGCGGGTAATTCAAGGAGAAAGCAAGTAAAATAGAGAAGAAAGCTTTGTGGAATTCAGAGGAATTAAATCCTTTGCATGTTCTTCTGTTTGTAACATACGAGAGGAAGGAAATGGGATGCACTTGAATGAGCTTTTTGATACCCGGATTCCGGTTCTAAAGAAACTGGGGTTAAATTGAAACTACGGGTTTTTAGCCGGTGGATGCAGCTCGGGTTTTGTAACGCAAGATTTGACAGCTTTCTCGGCCCCCGAAGCACAGCACAGCCAGAATTTTTCAGATATGAAATATCTTGTGGAGGCCGCAGAAAATTGCATGCATTGTGATACATTACTTTTTAGAAGAATAAAAGATAAGGATAGATGTAAAAAAAGCATCTTTGAGATAATGAAAATTCTGACAGATTTGGTGGGATGAAGGGGTAATTGAAATCAAAAGATGTTCATCTTCAGGCCAGGCGGGGAAATACTTTCTTCTTTATTACTGTCGCTTTGATTGATGAAAAAAGATTTTGATGAAATGTCAAGGGGGCATTGTCTGATTGAAAATTTGTGAATGGAGGATTAGAAAGCTATTCGGGACTCAGAGTCTGAGCCAAAAGAAAAATGATCAACACTTTCAGTATTTCTTGTAACAGAAGAAACTGATTTTTCCTCTAGGGAGAGAGGCATACAATGTTTTAGCTCTGATTCGGTCCAGAATTTTTGCAAACTATTTGTGAATTTAATTAAATTACCTGTCATTGACTATCAAATTGATTCAATTTTGACATTTTTCGCAGGTCATCCTCACTTTTTCAATCAGCTTTCCTGCGGATTGGATACGGTAGCAATGGCTGGAGAATGGCTTACTGCAACAGCAAACACAAACATGTTCACCTACGAGATTGCCCCAGTTTTCATCCTCTTGGAGAACCAGATTTTGAAGAAGATGCGAGAAATAATTGGATTCAGCGGCGGTGATTCTATTCTCTCACCAGGTAATTTTTTAAATGTGCCAAAGAGCTTTTATAAAAAACTGCTTTGGAATCTAGAAATGTTACACAAATTCTACCGTGTTAGTGAAAGATGTTTATGATGTTGTATAGAAAAATGTGAATCTGGCAGACTGCTTGGCTCCTAGGGGTGGGTGGTTTCTTTTACTCTTAAGAAACTATAGGAGCTAGGGAAAGCGTTGTTACGTAAGGCATATAAAGGGCTGCTGAAGAGTGCAGGCTTGAGTATTAAGTGAATGTTTACGTTCCAAAGACTCTTATGCAATTGACTTATGGAGAGGGAGGAAAGCCCGGGTGAGAGAGCTACTCCAAGTGGGAGTGCGAAGCGATGGAGCGGTGGGGTAATCCCCGGATTTAACTAACGGGAACCCAGGCGGGCAGGGGTTGAATAATATGTCTGTTTACTCAAGGCGTATTGTATTGAGTGTGTCCGCGAGGAGGGAGGAGAAGGAAATACCCGCATTTCTGTTCCTGAAAAATATATGTAGTCATATGATAAATAAGTCTGTGGAAGCTTGTGTATGCATCAGGCTTTATGCACTGCGGAGATTACGCCCTGATTTTGGTTGCAGAAGCTCTTCTATCTTGTATCCCTTTATGATGATTACTATCTTTGGTTAAATCTTTTTAGGAAATAGCGTCCTTGGTAAACCATAAAGAGCTCTTGTATCTAGACTTTTGGAATTTATGGCTATTACCAGCCATTATCGTTTTAAGATTACGTTAGGAAGATAGAGGAGGAGGGGAGAAATGAGATGCTTGGTTTCCATCTGATTTTTTAGCGGGTATTTCCTTATATTCTTTGAGAATTATTCCCTGGGAGAGGCAAATTGAACCAAAAGTTCTTTGAAGCGCGGAGGCGGGTAAACTATCCGAATTTTCCTACACAATAAACGTCAATACGCTTTTAGGAATATTGTGAGTGAGAATTCGCAATTGTGATTATGGAATCGTGGAAAATGTTTATTACAGGTGGAAGCATCTCTAATTTGTATGCTCTCATTACGGCTCGGCATATAAAGTTCCCACGGTACAAGACAGAAGGGCTCCGGGCTCTCCCATCTGAAGTCGTCATGTTTACATCGGAACATGTGAGTTGCAAAAGCTTGACATTAAAATTTATGGCTCTTTGCGCAATGACGTGCTCCTAAATATAAATATCGTATTTATTTTTAGTGCCATTACTCCATCAAGAGCGCCGCAATGGTCACTGGATTGGGAACAGACAACTGCGTCATGGTCCCTGCTGATGAAAGGTAATGTAGAACACGTGGAAATTAGTTTGCAAATTCCTGCGCATCCGTTTATGAATGAAATGTTCCGAATACCATTTGCTAAATTGTTTTCTTTGACAGAGGGAAAATGATCCCTGCTGAACTGGAAAGATTGGTGAAAGAAGCTCAAGCTAAAGGAAAAACACCATTCTTTGTGAATTGCACCTCTGGAACGACCGTCTTTGGTGCTTTTGATCCCATCAATGACATTGCGGATATTTGCGAAAAATACAACATGTGGCTTCATATTGACGTAAGCGGATTTAATTGAGGGATGAATTAACGTGGAAAACACCATGTTATTAAGAGGATAAGAAGGGTATGGGAATTGTGGTTACGAGTAATTAATTATGTTAATTAATTACCTTATAGGGTGCCTGGGGAGGCTCTGTTCTCATGTCCAACAAGTATCGTCACCCTCGCTTTGATGGCGTGGAAAGGTTAGTCTGAAACTTTGCTGAGCTATGTGTGTGCTGCTTATATTATACTGTGGAATTGTGTATTGGGCAAGTTGTGGTAGAGAAGATGCGGGAGAAGAGGTCGGCTAATTTGCATTTGAGGAGAGGGTGAAAGTTGTAGAGTTGTTCCCAAAGGATTTCAATTCAATAACGTAGGGAGAGGGTCTGTTAAAGCCCTTCAGTTGATAAAGAGTCGAGAATAAGTGGAGATTGAATCGATCTGAAGCGTCATCAATCACGGATTATGTCGGTATTTTCATGAATCTTAAAACAGGATTGTGGCTTCGAATAAAATAGAGGCGTTTGTTCAACACCATAAGGCTGCAGTAGATTCTGATGAATTGAGAAAGCAGAGGAAGATGAAAGGGAAACGTGTTACTGTTTTGATTCAAGGCCTTAATCGCTTCTTCGAAAACCTTTGCTGTGATAGATTTGGTTCGGTCCAGCAAATGAAGTATTTTAATGATGTTGTGAAATGATCCTAATTAATTCCGTAATTTTCATCCTAACAGGGCTGACTCTTTGACTTGGAATCCGCATAAACTTCTCACTACCTGTCTCCAGTGTTCGACGGTGCACTTCAAGGATAGCGTAAGTTTGAAGTCTTCTATCTATCTTCTATTTAAAAATGCGAAAGTAATACGGAATTTAGTACTTCCCACTACTACAACAAAATTTGGTCTTCACACATCAAACACTAACTCTAAATAGCCTTGATACTAACACTGACAAAAATCAAACGACGAATTTTTTTACTTTTCTTATTTAAGAGCGATTGTCGAGCGATTAGCAAATTTTATCGAGAGTTCAGAAATGAGCTAAATTTATGATGCTCACGCTTTTAGATATTTGATATTCAAATTTGTGAATTGCAATTTTTAAATTTTTGAATTTAAATTTTTAAATTTTTGAATTTAAATTTTTAAATTTTTGAATTTAAATTTTTAAATTTTTGAATTTAAATTTTTAAATTTTTGAATTGAAATTTTTGAATTTAAATTTTTGAATTGAAATTTTTAAATTTTTGAATGTGAATTTTCAAATTTGAACTTTTAAACTTAAAAATTTGACAGTTTTAATTTGAAAAATTGGATTTCTGGGGGAAATGATGAAGAACTTTAAGATTTGAAGTTGGAAGTGCTATTTTTTGGAAAATTCGGAGTTCTGTTTTTCAATGATTATTTCATCAGTGACACTTGGTTTTTTTAAATTGCAGAAAGCTTTGACAAGCTGTAACCAAATGTGTGCCGACTACTTGTTTCAACAAGACAAAAACTATGACATCCGGTACGATACTGGTGACAAAGTTATTCAATGCGGTCGACATAATGACATCTTCAAATTTTGGCTGCAATGGCGTGCAAAGGTGAGCCTAGTTCTAATAGATATGTTAGTTCGTTCGTGTTTTTCAGTGACGTTCCAAAACTGAAAGTCATCATATGGATATTGATTTCAACAGGGCACAAGTGGACTTGAAGCTCACATAGATCACTTATACGAGATGAACGAATATATGTTGGAGAAGATGAAAGGAATGCCGGACAAATACCATATTATCGTGGAGAATCCAGAGTGCGTCAACCTGTGCTTTTGGTACGTTCCGAAACGGCTCCGAGGAATGCCACACACACCAGAAAAAGAGCGACTTCTTGGAGAAGTTACACCGAAAATCAAGAAAACCATGATGGAGAAAGGCACCCTCATGATCGGATACCAGCCACAGGGACATTTGCCAAACTTTTTCAGAAATATTATCTCAAATCCAGCCGTGAAAAAGGCCGATATCGATTTCCTCTTGTCGGAACTCGACAAAATCGGAGAAGATATGTAAATGTTTAAATTAAGTTGTTGACTAAGTTACAGAAAAATATTGCATGTTTTAGAATCCGTTTATTTCATTTTCAATGGACAAGGAGTGGGAAGAAGATTTAGTTGTAAGGAAACTTGAATGAGAAGCAAAGAAGGGTAGCAAAGCTATACACGCTTGCGTGTAACTAAATTGAATCAATACATAAGGATATATATGAAAAAGAGAAAATATTATAAACATAGAGTGCTTCCTTGAGTACCTGGAATAGAAAGCTAAAACGTTTACCCGGAACTATATTTGATCAGAATCTAAAATTAAAACTAAACAGAACTTTATCATGCGTTGATCGTAAACCTGTAGCAGAGATATTTGATCCAAAACTGTACAGTAGAGTGCTAAAAATCCTAAATTATAAATAATATAAAAGTATTAAATGTACTGCGTAAGACCTGGACAAATTATAGGGTAAGGTTAAGGAAACTGGGTTGGGTATGTTAACCTGATGTAAAATACCTTTGTGTTTTCGGGAAAGGTGCAGGGTTCAGATGGTTCTGTGGAGATGACAACATTAGTTCCTTTTGATTGACTTGTCGTAATCCGATGCGTGTGCTATGGATTTTCTATTTTTCTCCACTTGTTATAGGGGAAGTGCATTCCTTGGAGAAGATAATCCGTATCCTTTCTCAAGGCTGTTTTATTCCTAGGCCATGGAATTAAACACCGTGGGAAAATGACAGCGGAAGAGGATTGCACTTCCTTGCACTTTTAAAGCCTTTTAATGTCAAGGAAAGTGAATAGCCCTGTCAGATAAGAGCGGGAAGGTATTTTCAATACCCTTCACTTCCCTATGTTACTAACGGTGAAATTCTCGCCACCCTCATTTTCATCCCCTCTCCCCTCCAACACAGCGTAATACTGTATGGAAAGTATTTTAGCTTTTACCCAGTAGATAGAACCATTCCTAAGATCGTTCCTTGTTACCCGGGTACGGCAGAGCGTGGAGATGGAGGAATAGGAAATGAGAGGGAAGTGGGTAACATCGGGAGAGAATTTCCCTGCAGGGGAAAGCTACTACCCTCTGGAATTTTCTATTCAAATTGCTCAGATGAACACAGATGGTTTAAGGGGCACGTTGATTAATCTGCCGACCAACAAACCCCATAAATCTCTGAGCATGTTATTGTTAAAAGAAATCTTTTCAAGGGGAGAAAGCAGTGAAAGGAGGGAAAGCATGCGAGATTTTTTCCAAATGAAATTCTCAACCATGCAGCCTGAATTCCGGACAGTAATTGATTTTGAAGCTATTGTTTCCATTGGATTCATTTGTGTAAATTACTCCTGCAGCTAGGAACACAGTGGCTGCATTATTTTTGAAAGTGATTAATCTCTTTGGTATTTAAATTGATTTGAGCGAGTAACACGCTTATATTTTTGCTTCAGCTCTTACAATACTCTGAATCCTGCACTTGTATTTGAGGGTGTAAATTATTTAGGGCGATGAGCAGTAATTTTCTGGTTACAACGTGTGCTTTGCGGGCAATAACAAGGTGTAAATAGAACATGGAATTTGAATGCTAAATGTGTAGGTGTACAGATTGTGTAGTGTTATTATGATAGCAGTATAAATAATTTTAATTAATTGAGGAATTAATGCTGTTAAGACAATAAATAGTATAAGGATGCTGTGTGACAATAATAATCCGGCTTTGGTAATCCTCATGGATGCTGAACCGGATCTCGTACACAACTACCAAAGATATATCTTGTACAGTTAACTTATTTTATCGTATAGCATAATTAGGTTACAGTTAAATCTGAATATGGTTAATTAACGAACTTAAGGTTATAATGCTGGGGAACGGGACAATATCTTAGAATCTGGACAATAATTACAAACTCGACTATACACTAACTAGTAGATTCCTGATATCTTATAAATGAATCTCTCTTACAAACTTAGACAATCTCAAGAACAATAACCAATTGTAGTAAAACTCAGTAAAATTACCTATTGTATAACCTTACATTGGAATTTCAGGTTAAGTGTTGATCTACAAAACCTGATATGAATCAGAAATTGACAGAGAAACCCTTCATACAGGACACCACTATCTAGTTTCATCAAATACCAATCAATGGTTTCAGAAATAGTTAAGGAGAATGGAGTTTCATGGGAAGCTGTGATAGTTAATGATTTTATGGACAAAGTATGTAAAAAATAATTTTATTTTTTGGTTTCCGTCCTTACGTTCATGTAAGGTTTATTTTCTGTATAGTAATTCGAATCAGTTCAACATAATCAAGTTTAGTCTTCAGTTTGTTAATAGTTTAGCTCGTTTTGTGCTCTTATTAAGCCGTAATTCAACGTTTTATTTTCTCTTTAATGTGAAATTAGCCGTTAGCACATATTACTATACATAACAATATAACGTAACTTACTGACAATAAGTAAGAGCACGGGTTGCCAATTCCAATGTTGGAACCTAAATCAACGTCTTCCAAATGGTCGCACATGCGACTGTAAATATAATGTACATACGACAATACCGTATTTAACCTTAAACGTAGCGCCTAACTTAGAATAATTCTATTGTTAGGATAAGATTAGTAACATTGCGCTCAACAGTGTAATGCTTCAACGATTAACCATTATGATCAAGGATCGTACGACGAAGCAGGCTCTTAGTCTTGATTTGAATACTGGTGACGAATTTTGTGCCGAAAATTCTTCATCAGATTCACTAATATTAGCATTTATTCTTAATTTTCAGGGAAGAAGTAATTGAAATAATTTCATGTCATGAAGTAGATGTGTCTGACGCATTTGAAGGTCAATATGAACCGTCGTAGCGGTCTCACCAATAAGATCAAAGCTTGATTGTCATCTACACATTAGGTTAATTTAAATGATAATTATGTATAATTAAGAAGGTCATGTCGGGTCGTGAGAAAGTATATCTACTAAACATCCAAGTCCAAAACGTTTATGCATGTGGGGTCCGGACGTAAGAAATGTTGCACGCTTTATCAATAACAATAGTATTTGATAATTACATCTTACCACCCAGTGCACACGCCGAAATTCAGATCGAACATGAGATCAGTTAATGCGGCTAAGATCTAAATTGAAAAGGTTAAATCCTGAAGATTTAATTGGCGAGGAAAGAAGGGAGCTCTCTCAAGATCTCTTCTAGGCCATGTATCGCGTGGAAAAAAATTGTAGTAAATTGCACGGAGCAAGCTTTTACAAAAAAAAAGCTCCGAAACAAATACACGCGGAAAGAAGAACCGGTACTGAAACGTAGTAAGAATAGTTAGAAATCTGTGGCCATACAACAATGGAGAAACTGATCAAATATATCATACATAACGACGTAGTCACAAGAATCTATTAGCGAAATGAATGTCATAACATCAACTCATAATTAAGTCCTCATTCTTATAATTGTCGGAAATGTCATTTTCTCGAAGGTAATGATGCATATTTGTGACTAAAATTAAATGTTTCTTAATTACGAAATCTATTCTCGTTTCTAAATGTAGAACCATGTTTATTTAAGATGATTAACTACCAAGTCTATCATCTCTTATCTTCGTCTGCTCCCCTTTAATTTCAAAATGTTAACACATAAAGGTTTAAGTTACTATTGTTGGTTAACACAGCTGTAAAAGCACCTACGTACATATGTGGATTATTGTAACCGTACTGATTGTGACAATGGGAGCTCATAGTATTGTGAGACAGAGATTTAAACGTGGCTTTATTTTACTGTAAATAAAATTGTAACGAAATTTTAAATAGTGTCCTCCGAGTTAATGATTTCTGCTGCATAACTTAAATTCAAATAGCAGATGTTCTTCGAGTCACGTTTCGAATGAAATTGCAAAAGAATTTCGATTAAGTGCTGCTTTGAGAGAACTTGATAGGAAGGGATCACATAATCCAAATATTATGCACTTGTCTTCTGACCTCCTCATATTATATGAACGGAATGTATTAAATTCCACAATTATATAACTAAAGAATGCACTAACTAGTAACAGGACCAGATAGCACAAGAGCCTCTTACGAAAATTAATTAAGCATACTTGTCACACATGAGCAACCTGGTTGCAAAGATAATTCCAAGAGCTGGGTCACTAGGATAAAAACATGCGTCTTTAAATTGAATTTCCATTGATCGCCAAATTGTTGCGAAAATTTGCAATATATGCATGTGTGCCTTCAAGATAGCTGCACCTGCCTTCGGGATTTCTAAATTGCGGCTTGCTAAACATTGAAATGATGGTCATGATCATCAAATCTCAAGCGAATGTTAGATTGATTCTGTGTAGTAAAAGAGTGCTTGCGAATAGCGGAAGCTTTCTTGGGTATACAATGTGTAGAACTTGCCACCATTATTTGAAGCAGCACTTACGGATTTCCCCATTCCTGAACCGGTTTCCACTGCTCTGAAGCAATACATATGACCATGGCTCATGTTTAGAAATCAAAAGCATAATGCGTGTAAGCAGTGCAACTACACAATGAAGCAAGTACGTGTGTGTTATTGTAAAAAAGTATTAAAAATGGGGAGACATGAGATAACTCATCCCCATATCATCCTGCCAGCATAGCTTTTAATCCCTTGGGTGGATAAGGAATTATTCGCAATATTTGGTTGATTGCATCAATCTTGTCCCGTACATTTGACTTGTAGGAACTAGGAACACAAGGAAACCACAGACGTGTACAAGAAGCAGTCAGATATCAGGTTAGGGTAAGAGAGCGAACGAGTTACTTCAAAGTCATATTTTCTGGTGGAATCCCACAATTAAGAAAAGGTATTCCCTGGAAGATCAAGCAAAAGGTAAACACGATATCGTAGTATTCTTCCTTCTACACGTGCATAACAAAGAAATAGTGACGTATAACAAACATCGCTTCACTTGATTTGAGGTAGAGAAACAAGGGAAAAAGATGGCAAAACGGTCCTGCTTTTTGCAAATATTTATAATGATTCAAAAGCCAATGGGAGAAGTTTGCCACAACTCAGTGAGATTTTAGTACATGCATGGGAGAGTGATATATAACGTGGTGGTGGGAATACTTTTTTCTTAAGAGGGATTTTCCTACGAATCCAGTTCATAACTAGCTACCGTCTTGTCAGCGCTGAGACAGATTCTACTAGACTAACAACAAGCTACGAAGGTAATTGTTCCTGGATCGCTTGCATCGTACGTTTAAGCGACTTGCAATTTTTTTATAACTGGGAAAACTGACTGGAAAATTATTCGTTTCAGTTTATAAAATTGGGAGCCCAGAAATACAAATCTAGTCTTCAGTGTTTTCCATCATTCGCACTTGACTCTAAGGGTCGACCTTTAAAACAAGAGCCGTCGAGGTTTTAGTTGCATTTGCGAATTTATTGCGTGTATAGTGTTCCCGATTTGTGTGCTGTAACCAAGTGTCGCTGAAGCAAGCAGAAGTAGCTGTTTGTAAAGCATTTACAAAGTAGCAATCAACCATGGATGCTCAAAGAGAATTCGACGACGCTGTCAAATATATTCACAGACTACCCGGAGAGAAAGAAAGTAAGATAATTTTTTTTAAATTCGTAAAATATTTTGTCCACAAGAATGCATTAAATCCAATGCGCTATTTTTAAGACCTTTATATTATCTTTGAGTGAAGAATTCACTCTCTTCCTAGTGAATTCTTACTGGAGCTAAAAACCTAGAACTAATGTAATTACAATTTTGAAATTTCTAGCCACATTCCAACCGCCGATTTCTCTAAAGTTGAAGTTCTATTCGCTTTACAAGCAAGCGACAGAAGGAAAATGCAATGTTCCTGCTCCTCCCTTTTATAGTGTTATTGCCCGGACAAAATGGGGTGCCTGGAATCGACTCGGGGATTTGAGTAAAGAAGAAGCCATGAGAGAATATGCAAGACTTTTTAGGGAATGCCAAGAGAAATATAAAGAAATTGCCCCTCAAATGTAACTGTAGTAACTACGGAAAATTATTATATAGGATGTATAATTAATAAACTCGCATAACGTCAAAATAAACTGAAAATTTTACTAGCTATTGTTTGATTTACTATGGTCATTTCAATCATAAAAAAACACAAATCTCTAAAGGATATTGCAAACTCAAAGCCAAACTTAACTTGCTACCAGCAAATATATTTGAAATTTTAATGAATTCTTTAAGTAATTTTTATCATTCATTATCCTTGTTTATGATTGGCGAAGTATGAGTGGCGATTTAAGTTGGCGAAATTATTTGTAAAAATTGACTCTACTGTGACCGACTGCTGGACTGCTCATCAGGCTGTTGTGTGACAAGTTTGCCAAATAAATAATAGAAGAAGATTAGTGTAAGCTGAGATGAACCCCAATATTCGTAAAGAGCAGTGCGCGCCATCTAGGAGCTGCAGTTGGCTACTGAGCAGTTTCTGTATATCACTGATACAGGAAAATTCATAAATCTTGATTTTTCGCAAAAAAAGTTTTTATCCACCCCCCCGCGTTATGTGTCTGTCTGACGTGTGTTTATATAAGAAAAAGAATAAAAGATATATAAATCAAAATTCATACAAGAAACTCATAGCTTGAAAGGTACATTTGCGCATTTACACTGAAATTGTTCTTAAGATATTTAATTACAGTTGCTAGTGCATACACTCTTGCATGAGTGAGTTTTTTGCACCAGAAGATTGCATTGATAGTTTCTCTTTTCTCGATATGTATCAGCTTTTATGTGTTGACGTGCGAGAATATTTGTTAATGTAACTGCAGTTAGTGCTGTGCATATTAGAAACTGTTTTAGTGTGCTAACTCATTTAATGGTATCTAACAGACGGCTATAGAAGAATTGACTTAAGTTGAACTATTTCGCGATTTAGGGCCAAAGGTTAAAGCGAAGCGTAATACATTTTCTGCTAGTACTAGCGAGCGTTCAGCGCGGTAGGTTGCTTAACTGTTTCATTAATAATTACTTCATTTTGCGTATAGTATTAAAGGGAATTAAGGATTCATTTCCAAATGTAGTTGAATGCATTATCAAAACTGTCAACCTCCGTGTAAATTATTTTTATTCATGTTATACTGTTGCTTCTGAGTGATATTTTATGTTTATGAAAGCAAATATTTTCACATGCACTAATAGTTTGATTTTGTTTTATGCAGGTACGTGTGAGAAGGCAAGGAGAATCAATACGGATATTTTTTAGTCATTTCTACCTGTGCTTGGAATCCGAATATCAAGATGGAATTAATGAGAATTTTTTGTGCTAATTCATGCTACCCAATTTAATCTGGTAATTTAATAGTGGTTTTTAATTATATCAAATATATATATATATATATTCTTGGCTGATGTGTTGTTATCGCAAGTGTCGTCCATTATTTGAAAAGACAATAGTAGACAAAACTCTGTTAAGTATTCCTTGTGTTCTTCGGCCCCCGTAGCAACAGAGATCTTGCCTTGTAGAATAGATTTGTTCCAAGCTTTTAATTGAATGTCAGTAAGGGTTTTTTAATTGTGACTATAGGGTTAAGGTATCTGAATGGTCGAAATGGTGACATTCAAGTTTCAAGTTGTGAGGCTTGAGTGTAGAAATTAGTACCAGCACATCATGGACACATGCAACTATCATGGACACCCAACCAAAGAGATTTTGATTGACTGAGAGGCTTGTTTTGCTTGCCGATAATTCTAATCGATAAGAATTAGGGTGCTGCAAACACTTGAACATGTCGATTGGACTGGGGGCAAAAGGTGCTTGAATGTGATAAGAAAAGGATAGTCAAGAAATTCGAATGCAATCAATACTATGTCACTGCCTTTAAAATTATTTTAGACCTTGACGAAGTAAGGAATAGCAGAAACTTTTATTTATGCAGAATATTTATGCTTAAATACATAGACTTTAATGTTTGAGTTAAGTGAACGGAGCTAATAATTTTGTTTTGTCCACAGAGTTGATGCTGTCCGTCTTGGGTGTTATTTCGTATATTTTGAAGCGGCAGAGAGTGGGGGAGGGAAGCAAGTGGAGGAGTGCCAAGGAACATTTTTGGAAAGCAACTTGCGCGTTCCCTCTAATCATCATGTCTGTAGAAGACAAATTTCATGCAGCTGTCAAAGTTATTAAGAGTCTGCCAACAGATGGTTAGATGATGTTCAGCCCATACATTTTGTATTTAAAAACAAAGAGTTAATTTAATTTGGATGCGGGATCTGGCTTCGAATTAATCTTTTGCTGCTTTGTATTTAACAGGACCTTATCAACCCTCAAATGACACTAAGCTGAAGTTCTACAGTCTGTACAAGCAAGCGACAGAAGGAAAATGTTTTCAAGCGAAACCGTCTTTTTGGGACATAATTGGGAAGGCGAAATGGGATGCTTGGAGTCGCTTAGGAAATATGGACAAAACCGATGCTATGAATGCATACATCGAAGAGCTGAAGAAGGTTTGCTCTTGTTTTCTCGTAACAGGATATTTGATTTAAGTTAGGATTATCTGCTGTTCAGTATTTTCAAATGTGGGTTAAGAAAGTATTGCTGAAGTTGATACTAATCACTTTATCTGATTATGCAGATAGTTGAAACGATGTCATTCAACGGCGATGTTCAGGATTTCCTGGATTCTATCGGACCATTCTACGAGTTTATCAGCGTAAATACGCCTGAACTAGATGGGATCAAGGAGACCATCGACAGACTTACTTCGAGTAGCAGCAGCGCATCTTCGGATTCGCCTGGTTCGCTATCAAACCATAATTCTTTCCCAAGCTCTCCTGCTACGAGCGCAGACAGTACACCTGCAAAGGAGCCCGAAATCAGAGTTTCACCAGAAACTCCAGTCATTTCAGCACCTAAAGTCAATGGTGATGTCAAAGAAAATCATCATGCTCAAACCAATGGTCACATTCCAAATATCAAAGTTCAGAATAGTGCCGAAACAACACCATCACTTGAACCTCCGCCTGCTCCGACTCACAGAGCAACTCTGAATGGAAGCAGTGAACCAGCATCATCAGGGTTTGAGGATGACAATGAAGTAATGGAAATTCATGAAGATGGAAGTGTTGATGTCAGAACGGGCAGAGGATCTCGAACATCAGAGTCGGAAAGATTTTATAGCGGAGAAAGCGATGACGAATTTGATGGCAGCTCATATCCCAATGGTTTGTTACGAGGACCTGAACCGGTGGCTCACAGCTCTAAATCCATGCCCCGATCTGGTCAAGCTGGTACTGTTGGAGTGAGGAAATCCCGTAAACACCGGTCAGATAAGGTTGAGTTCAACATTGAGTCCACAAACGACTGTCCCACATGTACAGCACAGACAAAGAGCATGGAATCCGTGACCGTCCTGAATATGACAGTGGATCGCCTTAATAGAGACATCGAGCACGTTCTAGCTCGATTAAGAATCCTGGAAGCCGCCTATGCCTCTGGTCAGGCACCTACTGGACACTCTTCATCATCCTTGGAGCAAATGAAATCCCAAGCAAAGCGCTCAAAGCCTTTCAGAGAACTTTCAAAAACAACATGGATCATAATTTTTTCCTGGCCGGTGCTTGTACACTTGATATTCAAGCTGATATCCTGGTACTTGAACCGTAGAAGAAATAGCTTGTCCAGACGACCAGCCATAGGTTTTTAAATGATTTATTGCTCCGCTGCACAAGATCAAAACGTAATATATTCAGCCAAATTTGGATCCCAGAACTAGTACCTAAATAGTCTGCGCGTAAGCTTCAGATACTAACTAAGCGATCAAGCCTTGTAATTGCTATTTGAAAAAAGTTATAATTTTGTACCGACTTGAAACTCGCCTCGCGCAAAGTTGATACAAAAAATTACTCTATTCTACTGATCAATTGTGCTAGTACTCATAAGAATGTAAACGACAAGAATGGTATGGATGGATTAGTATGTAAACGTAGTTGCTCATTAATCAGCTAGTTCCACAGCCAATGATAAGCATTTAATAGTATGTTTTAGCATCGATATTATGTACTTTTAGTTTTAAGATTTAAATTACTGATTTCAATGTGGACATCTATCACTATGTATGTGCAGCACACGGTTATGCACGCTTCAATATTATTGTTAACCTTTAACGCGATAATCCAGTTATTATCCAGCTCAATTTAGATCTTCAAATTGTTGTAACACAAGTAGGACACGGGTAATTAATCGGAAGGAACGGTATTGCTGGACAGGTTTTGCAGTTCTGCTTAAGTGAAAAAGACTGTATTATGCAGTGGCAGTTCACTTTTTAAGTAGAGAATCCGGTATTGTTGATTCCAGCTAGTAGAAACTATCTTAACCTACTGGACTTACATTAATTATTCACTTCATAACTTGTCATCGCGCAAAACTTAATTTGCAATAGTGGTATTAAGTCTTAAATAAGCTCACACATTCTGTTCCTGGTAATTAATTTTTAAATAGCCATGTATCTACCCTACTTACACGTATCTACTTACATGGACGTGTTGCAATACATTTTCCGCATTTTCCTCTTTGTGATATTAATCTAATACTAGTATGTAAGAAATTTTATTGTTCTTTTCCAATTTTAGTCATACATGTTTGATGGTGCTGTGTCTGTATTAGAGAAATGAATTGATCCCGATTCATAGATGTATGAATTCAATTTTGTTGAATCACGTCAGGACCAATTGTTATAAACTCGTTAGAATTTTAATTTTGCACGAAATCGTTTTAGCTCTTAAGTAAACCATCTACAGTCCTATCGTTTGTATGGATATCGTTTTAATCACTATAACGCAGCTAGCTTTTATTGTTTTCACGTGTATTACCTCACGCTAGGATATTGAAGTGAAATAAATACTCGATAAATCAGTATAAAGAACACAAGTTAAGCCTATGTTTACAACTGGGATTAGCCTCATTGGAAAACTGTGATGCAGATCTGCATCTTTATTGATAGTGATTGCATAGTGATTCCTCTCAACAGAAATTCATAGCATAAGCGAGTCTAGTGATGTGTTATATAACTTTACCGAAGCTTAACCAGAACCAATTAACGACAGTATGAGTCACCAATGTGTAATACACGCACTTTACAATTTTGGAGTACCCTTCGAACAAATCCATTATTCAAAAATCGATTATTCAATTCAAACAAAACCGGAGACGCTCCGATTTTTCACCTTATCTTGTCGCCCGAGGACCATGTCAAAAATCGGTGACCCTTTGTTGTCACCTCGGAATTTCCCTCAAGGTAAAGAGATCCGTTGCTCCATGATCGATGATGAAGGATCAAGCTTTCAAAATGATTCCAGTATGATTATGAAGACTCGTTCTGAAAATTTTACGGATGCGAGCGTTTCTTTTTCAAAATCTGTTCAACCTGCCTGCTTTTAACGGAAAACAGTGGCATACCCATCAACATACTTCCAAATTTAAACGAGGCTATGTATTAAACTTGTAGCACAGCGTTTTTATTCTGACGCTTTCAACAAGATAAAAGGAGGTTTTTTACACGCATCAATATGAGAGTTTGGATTGAATTCAAGTGTGCATAGTGTATCTTGAATGGAGAGAAAGGAGAATAGAGCTGTAGGATATAGCGGTTGTTGGTGGTTGGTAGGATTAGTCTTTTACATGTATGAGTCAATTCTTTGGAAAGTGGAGGATTTACTCACTCACAGAAAACGGTAAGTTGCTCTCGACAAAAGCCTTTTGTAGGGAGAATTTGAGAGCGAGAATTATGATGCTGCAGATGTGTGGTGCCTCTCCTTCACGTTTTTAAAGGCACAAACATGAGGAATAGCAAGATTCGTTCCGCATAATTCAAGAGAAAGTTTTATCGTTCCATGGATATGATCTGACAGTAAAGCGGACTGATGAGGAAGTGAAAAGTTAAATTCGTTTAGGCTGCTAAATCGGCTCTCCTGTTCCAATACCAAACACGGTTCCGTAGTAGCTTACTTTCTAAAACCTCAAAAAATAAAGAAGAGAAATTTCGAGCCACAGAAAACAGTTTTGATTTCAAGTTCCAACATCACTTGTTTTTAAAAATTATTTCGCCTCCACCATCTTTGCTCACTCAACATGGATCGGTTTTTGGAATAGGGAATAGGGAAGTTGTGAGATCAGTCCATGCTGTATTCTTAGACCTATAGATTATATGAATTATGGAAGAGACGGATGAGAATAGACTGATGGATGTGTCACACGATTCGTAATACAATATTGACTGACTAGTACAAGATTGGCAAACCCAAATCTGTGAGACGAATGGGATTGGAGGTTAGTTGGAGCGACAACGACGCAGAAAGGAGGCTATACGAGGAGAAAGCAGAGAAAGTAAGCGCATCTCATAAAGCGTCCTGATTTAAAGACATTCGCCTGGGGTAGATGGGCAAAACACAAAAGTATGGTGATGACGACTATATCTTCTTCTTAGCCAGTACAATAGATGCAGACTTTGCATTACACCGTGTACCGTAGAATGATCAACTGTTGTGATTTTTCATTCTATTCTATAAAAAAAAGCGGAAGTTGCGGTAGAGAAAATAGACAGGTTGAGTAATGTTCTCTTGATTCAGAGATGCAATCAACAGAGGAATAACCTGAAGCTACAGTAAATGATGGAAAGAATATCCGTGATTTCAAATATTTTTTTCCGCACAAGATTAACCTATGGGAAAGGCTATTTTTATATTTTCATGCTCAAATTCAAAATACAAAAACCAAAATCATTGGAGAAAGCAAACCCGTTTTCAAAAATAGAGCCATATAGTGGGATGCTGTGGAAAAGACAGGAAGATGCTGATTACACAGTGTCCGCTGCCAAGGTATGTAAAACGGTATTCAAGGATCATAATTATAATGGTATCATTTTGAATCTGTGTCATTTACACTTTCTCTCAAGCTAGACTCACATATGATATAGACTAGACGGGAGAATGTTGAGTTGGGCTGACAGAGAACCACAAGGTAAAAGTACGTGTAAAAAGACAAGAACTGTGACAATCACATGCCTTGAAGATTGTACGAGAAATAACTTATTAATACATTCCTCTGCCCTGTGATAGTAGTGGTCCTACGCGGGGGAAGTTTCTGTGGGCATTATTGTCCATTCCAAAGTGCCTACCTTTCTCATTTCCAGAATGCTTGTCCAGGTAATCAAAGAGAGGTAGAAGTTGAGATATTGACGCACGTATGATAAGCTAGCTTTTCCGTTGTGGATGCGGAAATACATATGTATATACATCTGGTCTGGTCTGGATCTGGGTATCAGTATGTAAGACTGAGGCTGATATGAATTCGGAGGCAGGGAATGAAACTGAAAAAATGTTCATGACCGTTACAGCAGACGAAATTGGGATCAACTTTTGTAATAACTTTTCCCAGCTTCTATGAGTGAAAAGGTCTAACGCAAACCGTTCTCTTTCAGAGATCCACGTCCTCAGTTTTTCCATTGGAATTTTATGGGATACATTTGTCACTTGGGAAACTGGGGATCATAACTTTTTCACTCCTCCAGACTATTTCATTTTCAGGATCTAGAAATACTTTATCTAGTTTTATGTCACGTAAATAATTTCACCTCTTTCATTGGAGGAGAAAGCAGGGCTTGTGCAGTGTATCTGTTTGACGTTCTTACATTTTCGGTTTAAGGACAAGTATTCTGACCACGGAGCATATCGGATGCAAAGTTTCCGTGACGTAGAGACAACATTGTAAACCTTCCGCGAAGTAATATTCTCGGTAAAGGTTGTAATTAAATATTGGATTCTAAATCTATGAACATGAATTATTTAATCTTAGAGCAATTTTATTTAACTAATAGGAAGCTTCAGTTCTGCTACAGGACAGGATACTAGCTAAACGTCCTCGGATACTCGGTTATCAGTTACAAAAAATACTAAAGTCTATTAGCAAGGAATTCTACCTGCAATATAATCGAAACGCGCTGCGCTGTAGGCAATTTTCCCAAATTTTCCTTTACGTCTATATGTCGCACTGAAGTACATAAGAATATCTTAAAGCACTTCTGGAATCTAATATTCAACTTTAGAAACTAAACTGCATATATACCATATACCAAATTTTTTTTGCTTAGCTTTGGCAACAACAAAACCATGCATAACAGACTCTTCACCACGATCACAACTTGGTAGAAAGGAGTTGTATTAAATGTCATTATTTTTTAAAAATCTCTTCAACGGATATTTACGTCAGAATCAGAAGCAAAGTTTTGCCATGATTCGGGAAGATTACCTAAGATAAGTGATCCGTAAGAAAATCGAATTATTTCAATATTCTTTCTCCCCTGGAGCACTAAAAGAGAAAGGGAGGAGCGGATGTATTTCTCTCCTTTATCGTAGCCGGAGTGAAAGCAGTGAAAGTAATCTTTTTTTCTACCTCCTGAAACTGAAATACAAAGATCATGTGTCATGTAGGGTTTACGAGTTGATACAATTTTCTTTAGTTTTTCCTTCCTATTTTAGTTTTTCCAGCGTTTTTATGTATGTACAACGCTGGATTCAAGCGAGGAATGTGTAACGTAGGCAAACCTCTATTACAAGTGTGCATAGTTCATATTCATGTGCTTAAATATATTTGCCTTCTGATTTTGATACGTGCTGAGCCACTGCGTACAAAGATTCGCGCTAGAAGGCGCTGATCTCTATTCTTGACACAACTGAATTCCAAGTTCAGCTTCATTAACGCCAAAAGAAATAGGCCTGTATTGTAAATAAAAGAGTCCCGTGCTCTGATCTGAGAGATCTGGCGAAGCCATTCCAAGGAAAGCAGCCACTGGTAGAATCTGCTGCTATATGCGAAGGAATAAAGGTGCAGATATTTCGTCCATATCGTCGACATGGGATGCTCGAAAGACAGAATACCGTAGCATCCATAGTTAAGGAGAAAGTCCCCGAAGTAGAAACTGCTAATAAAACTGAACACGCTGAAAAAAAGAACTTCAAATCTAAAAGCTGCCTGGTCAAGGCTTGCTTGTAAGCGGCAAGGAGATAAGTTTTTGCAAAAATGGAAAAATAAACGTCTCTACGGGGTTAACGCTGCAATCACAACAAATATTATGTATTTGGATCAAATAACTATTTCTGAATTTATTTTCTGTGTAAGTAGCTTTGTATATATGACTCATGCAAAACATTGTGTATAGGAACTGCAAGTATTGGAAAAAGTATGCCAAATAACATAGACGTGTCAGTCCTGATGCCTCTGATCTGTCTTTTAAGGAGAATCTCCTTAGGAGATTAAGGACACGCATAAAATGGCAACTTTCGTTCATGTATGTTGCCAAAACATATGAAATTTACTGCCTTAGGCAGAAGTGGAGACTTTGCCTTGTCTTAAAATCAAATGATTGTATTGTACAGTAAATCAAAGCAAAAGCAAAACATTAAAAGAAGGTATTCTTCTAGCTGCCTACACGGACTCGAATGATGCTGGCGTTTGACATCGTCTAGCTTCAACAATACGCAAAGTATAGACAACTATTCCCAAGTTTCTGAATCGAAGCCAGTTTTAGTGCGATGGCGATAGAGGGAAGACTAAGTATAGCACGCAAAAATATATTTATCGTACAGACAGAGGAGCAAGGAACAATGTTCACCGCATAGCAACATCTACGGTATCCGAGGAAAGTTAGAAAGCAACTAAAGAGGAGAAAGCCTAAGAGAAAGTTTAATGATGATGACTAGGATATTTGGATATTCTTTAATGCTACTCAATTTAAGGATTGGCACAAAAAGCGAATAATAAAAGGAATATGTGTAATATAAAGCTGGAGAAAGTGTATACTGAAGTAACTTAGGAAATGGCTAGTGGAAGAAAAGCATATACGTTGAAACGCGTAAGAGAGGTAATATGAGATAGATAGTGGAGAAAGTATTGAAGGCGCTTAATAAAATACTGCAATCTAAAGAATAGCACACAACCGGAAGGAGATAAGAGAAAGGAGGAGAAAGTAAAAGAGCTATAAACGGTGAACCAAAAAGCTGAGAGTGTGCTTGATATGGCACTATGAGGGAAGTAAAACTCCAGGGAAGAAACTGGATGAATCAGAAAGAAACGAAATGAAGGAAAGAATAAGGAAGACATTACGACTTCTTGTCCTGGATAATAACGCCTTGGATTTTTGTATAGAGAAAACTTTCAAAATCCTCGTCCTTCCAACTTAGCTCACGTAATTACTTCCCAACTTGTACTTAATGCTCTTAATTGTAGTCATTAAACCGCCATTCTTGTATATGAACCAAAAAGTGAATCAACGCATTCAAATTCTCCAAAGCTTGCCAGCTTTCTCCAGACTTGGCGCAAAGAAGGGTTTCATGCAAAATAGGATCCCAACGGATAATAACAAGGACAGAAAAGAACAAGATTCTTCCAAACTGACAGCGACATTCTATAAATCCGTTTCAGTGGGAAAATTTTCAAAGGAAGCCCCGCTTTCGAAAAATTGTGAAGTGGAAGAGTAAAGTGAAAGTCGAGTGAAAGCGGTAGTCTGGATCTTGAAGATGGAATCCATGTATCTTCAGCTTCATTATGGAATATAGCATGCAGCGAAATGCCGAGAGACAGAGGAGCGTATAGGAGAGCTTCTATTCTCAAGAGACTGGGCAAGAAACTTGGCGTCCGCACCCCTATAAAGAAATAAGAAAATACGCTACTAAAAGATTCCGCGGAAAAGTAAACTCTTGAGGCTGAGCCAGTCTAAGCTTAAGCTTGTCTAAGCGCTCATTATCTTGAAAAAACGAGGATGGGGGTGATGGAGAGGATTAATTGAATTTTAGACACACATGTGTACCGACATGCTATAGAATCACCCAAGATGGACAAGGCTGTAGAAACAAGACAAAGAAATGTAATCTGGGAAGATGCCTCCTAACAAGCCTTCTCTCATCCACCACTAGCCGGCCAGCCAGCTTCTAGTATAAAAACGCCGCCGACAAACTGACCGTTACAAGGGTTTTGTCTCCTCCTGTCCTAGAAATGGGAAATAAAGAAGAAAAAAGTTTACTCAAGTGATGAAAGACTGACAGAGTTTAGGAGTACTTTCTCCAAGAGTTTTCTCCTGTCATGAACCAGGAGAACGAGACGTACTATAGATAGATACACAGTTCCATCCCAACACTTGTTCACACATGGAGAATGAAATACACAAGTTTTTATAACGTCTCCCTACTTAATAACGTGTGCCCCAAACAAAACAATGGAGAACAACACTAAAACTATAATGATGACGAAATAAGGAAACTAATCAGCCAAAGGAGAAAGCACAATCTTTGTAAAGGACTTTACTCTCACATCCATAGCATCTAGCTTGACAATCTGATGATCAACAATAAATGGTTCGCCACAGAGGATAGAGACGCGGCATTGCCAGAATAATAACATGCACAATCTATGGTTGCTGTAGCCTTGCTTGGTGTTTTAAATTTCAGGCTTAATTTTGTCATCAGATTTTAATAAACGGCTGAATATTAAATGCATATAACTAATTATAGATGATACATTAGAAATTACGAGAATCCGTTCGCGCTAGTGCGGGTATAATTTTTCACAATTACTAACTTTTATCCATCAAATATCAATATCATTGGTAAAGTATGAAGTGCTTTTAGGAGACGGTGTCGATGAAGACTCTGTCGATTCAGATTTGATTGAAGAAGTGTTTTCGGCGGTGAGGAAACTGTCTCCTTCTTCGTTATTTGCTAGTCCATCAGTAGTATCATCTTCTGGTTCTGGGAGGAGGACATTTTGGTCCTCGGGCTTTCCAAGCGTCAGTTGTAGTTGACCTCCTTGTGAAATAACATTGAGGAGGAAAGAGTAGAAATTTTCGTGGAGAGATTCAAAGGGGTAGGACACGCGTTGAGGAAGATTGAGAATTTCTACGGGACGTCTCTCACTTGGAAGTGGTGGAGGTAGCAATTCCATGTCCGGAGTTCGTGGCGGCATCTAGTGTTTATTAATTAAAAAATTAAATCCTTATCGAGCAAAAAAAATTATCAAGCGGAGTGGAAGTAATCTTTCTGGAATTTCTTAAGGCAATAACCACATAGAATTATGTTGCTACTAAATGTTGCTTTTAACTTACACATGTCACCAAAGCGCAGACACCAACTAAGATAAAAGTTAATAAAGTGCAAGGATTCATTTTAAACTTCAAAACTGGAGTAGTGGAAGAAAAGTTTTTAGAACACCAAAACTAAGAGTTTGCGTACTGGGGATTTTTAGGAAAATAATCAAGCTTATATAAACAAGTCCTTAAAGCTGGCAATACCTGTCACTGTCTTCGGCCAGCCAATCTAGTTACAGGTAATCATTTCCAGAATCAATTTGACTTCATACGATAATTGTGAAGTATAATATCACCTTCATTCTTTAATTTTGTACGCAGGCGATTTGACGTTCTTAGCGTTTTTTTCGGGTTTATTTAGAACAACAAGACAAAATAATTTAGCATTTAGAGCGTATGAGTCACGCTTAGATTAGTATTTTGCAATTGTTTTTTTCATCCTGGAATGTACGTAACAAAAGTAAGTTTTACGTCCTTTTACTACAATTTCTTCAGAACTAAGCAAATTGGTTCTGTCTGGAAATTCCAGGCCGATGAATGTAAAGAAAACAATGAGCTTAGAATTTCAGGTGTTAATTGATCACCTGTTGTGGAATGTTTCTCTCATGCTCATAGAAGTTGTTTCCAAATACTCGTGCAGATACATAAATGAAGAAATGCTGACTCAAAACGCTATGTATATCTGCTAACACGTACACGGCAATGACATTGCAGGTTAAAAAGGTGTTCATGTTTAACTTTAATAATCTTTAGCATTGCTTGCTAAACTAACATGTTTATAAACTATATGTCACGGTTTATTTTCCGTAACTCAAACTTTTAAGTTCTGGAGGTAATTGGTTGAGCTCGCTCTCAATGTCTACTGGCTTGGAATTGGTTGTTGGGGGGGGGGAGAAGTGGTTTCCATGCCAGTGACGAATCCAGGTCCCATTTCTTCAGAAGGTCTACCTCCGATACTGACAGACATACTGATGGTGTTACCGTCAGCGAAGAAAGCGAGAAACTCTTTAATTGTGTTTCCTACAAGGCCCACGAATTGTGGGTTGTCAAAAGGTAGGTGGAAGAAGGGTGGAGGGGGTGGTGGAGGAAATGGTCCGAAACCAAATGGCGAATTGAGTGGTGTATGTGGTGGTGGCGGAGGACGCTACAACACAATTTAATATTAATGGCAACACAACTCAGAATAGTATCCATGGCAATTACCACTAACAAATTTGGCAACTGAAGTAAAGAAGCAACTGAATAATATGCTCACCGCTGCAGCAAAAGCTACAAATGCGCCAATTGTAAGAATGATTGCGAATTTCATGCTTCTATTAACTTGGTGCTGCTTCTTTCAATCTTGAAATTAAATTCCTTTAATTTGCTACCTGACATTGTGACCTCTTCGGATTTTATAGCCGAGAAATTAATTATAATCCAGGAGTTATGATAAAAGCACACGTTTTGCAAAATGCGACCTTCTTTTAGAATTAAATCTTATGTAAATTAATCAATTCAAATGCCAATTATTTGAGCACATGGAATTAAAATACAGGTAGATCTATAGCTATCCCTCCATTCTTCTGTATATCCTGCTGAATCTAATTTTACAAAAGAAGCAAAGTTGCTAACCGGGCGTCAATAACTGCTGTTCAACAACTAATTCATGTTCTGTTGGACAAAACCGTTTCGGTAGAAATATTGCAATTCATACAAATCTTTTTAAGTTATTGGTGCAAGGTCATTAACGAATGCATAATCAGTAAATGTGAACTCATCCCCTTGTAGTGAATTTGTAAATTATTTGTATAATTTCCTTTATCGTTATATTCTGCTGTTGCCCATTGCATAAGAATGGGCAACAGTTGTGTAGGTATTTAACAAAAATGTGTACCTGCAATTTCAAGCTTTGAATAAACCACAGCTTTTTAAAGATCTGGATGATGAATGAAGTAAATAATGCAGCAATAAGCAGTTAGGGTTAGTAAAAAAATCAAAGTATCCAACAAAATTCAGTACTCAATAAATTGAGTTATGGTATAAACATTGTTTTGACATTGAATCCAGGATCTAAACCGGAACTGCTTTACATTGTTTTCTCAATTCAACTGCATGTGTGTGCATGCATACGTTATTGCCTGTCGAGTACGATACACACGAGTCATACGACTTACGACTATGATGATTATTATTATGATCTCATGTTGATAGTCTAGGTGTGTCGTGATGGATAGTTGTAGTATGGATACCACGTGAGGGGTGTGTGATTCACACCACCAACTTGCTAAAGAGAATCGTCAATGAACCTGAAAAGAGCACCTGCAAGCACCTGCAAGAGCAACACTGAATTAGCATTTTGGCTATTTCAAATGCAAGGAGAGCTTTGCATAGGGGTGGTTTTAGTTTCTAACCCCCCTACGATACTGAAAACATGCAACTTGTTTGTCTATTTTGGTTTCTAATATCAGTGAAATACCACATTCAATGGGAGTAAACGGATAAATAGAGAAGCAAGTTTTGAGAAGCTCGTTTGGCCAAGTCTCGTGCTAAAATACAAGAGAGCGAGCGAGGGACTCAAAAAATACGAGTATCAAGTTGCATTCGTTTGGATAATTTAGAGAATAAACAAAATTGGGGGACACTATTAATTTTCCTCTTTGGACAAGATTGATTAAAGAGTCAAACTTTTTTGATGAGAAACTTGTAATAACTGTAATTAAGTCAAGGAGTGGAGTGAATAGAGCCAGGGGTTCGGCTTGGGCGGAGGGATTCCAGGAGAAAGTTGGAGAAAGCACAGGAAGGGGCAGAAGAGATGAGGGGAAGCGTAACCTTATTACGCGAAGATAATCTAGAGAAAACACTCCCTATTCCAGCTTTCACTTCTCCGCTTTCCTCTCTCTCTTTCAAATCTCTTTATGCCGACTACTTCCTCGTCTTCCTCATCTTCTCGTTCTCGGTTTTCTATAAAGCCTAGCCTGGGCAATAGAGCAACTTGGCCGAAGCCCCACTGTTGTAAGGCGAGTTGGAGGAGGAAAAAGGAATTCCTTACAGCTCTGATGGTTTTCTCTTTCAGGAAAACTGACATACGGATTTTGGCTCATTAGTGCTGAAAATGACTGGGAGAGAAAGAGAGGAAGTTAATGCATTTTTGAATGTCTTGCCCCTACACAGGCTCTTGTGACAGGAACGTCGTGTAGAATGTAGAAATAAGAAGAGAAGAAAGCAGAAGAAGCTGGAAAATGAGGGCAGAGTACAAGAATTGGGATCTCAACATAGAGAAAGCAGTCAAGGGGGGAGAAGTCTTAGTGGTTTAATAGCGTTACGACTTCTTCTCCTTCCTGTTTGTTTTCCTTTTGATGATGAAAGATGAAAAGAAAGAGAAACTCTATGGCCCATAAAAATAACTAATGCCCTGGGCATTATACTAGAAACGACTTCCTAAATTATTCGCAATCATATGTGTGAAATGCCTTCTTATTGCCTCAATTAAAAACGCACACAATAGATTATTATTATTATTAGAAAAGAGAAACGTCATTTCAGAAGTTTAGATGGGGAGAAAGGCGGAGAAAGTGAGCTCTTTTTGAATTGTTGGGGATGTTCAATGCTCCATGACCTCGCGTTTAGTATAAACATCGACGATATTAAAGATAAAACCGATGGGTGTAAACATAGGAAATTAGAGTTAAACAGTATATTACAGAATACAGAAGATAATGAAAAGGCTCAATAGCTAAGTATGTGCTTAGAATACTTTGCTATTAGATTACAGATTGCTATTATTTAGATATATTAAGCTAAGCTGATGGCAAGAATGATTTAGGATATTTCCCCATACAATGTTTAGATTCTCAACAGTACTAAATAGGATGGAACAACAACAAGGCAGAATGGCATCATCATGATATTGAATGGAGATAAAATTAAAAGCTTTATTCACAAGAGGTTTTTATAACGACATTTATTACATGAATTGAATGGTGTTGATTTAGACGGAATATTTTGAAGACGTTCCTAAGGGATTGAGAACCCAAGGGTATCTTGGAGGACACTGGACGCAAACACTCATGCGCCTGTAAAGTGAGAATTAAAGCGAAATTCAATTAAGGAAACGCCAATCCAACGCAAGGTATCTAAGAAACTACAAAATGGTTTGTATTGGGATTTTAAGATCACAAATTGCCCGGATAAATATTATACCTTTCACCGAAGAATCCCTCAGGAAGTTGACTTCCGCTGTATGTGCAAGTGAATGGGAAATCGCATTCGTCGAAAGGGGGAGACACTGGTTTCCAAGAATCAATATTACCAATATTGTCGAGAGTTTGTGGGTTTTCTGCCCAATCCAAGCCTCTACCAATGCTTACGACAAAAACGTCACCCATTGCAAGGATTGCATCCAAGAATCTGAAAAAGGTTGAAATACAATTAATTGATCCTACTCTTAAATCTTGATCAATATGAACGAAACAGCTTGAAAACTCACTCAAGGTAGCCTTCTTTGACTCCTGGAGCACCTTCGTTGAGGAATCCGGCAGTAGTGTAAACACCAAAGGGAGCACGTTGACCATTGTAATGATTCAAAAAATTCCTCATGAGCAGATTGTAAGTAGCGGTTTGGTTTTCAGGTCTGTAAATTTTTCAGAAAAAGCTGCTAACAAGGGTCTTAAATGTTGTCAATGGAGCCGAGATACCAATTGTGAACAACTTACTGAGGTTGGCAAGAATTTAACTGGGCACAAGGCTGACCATTGTCGCCAAACATGTCAACGATCGGGGATACCCAGAAGCCTGGATAACTTCCGTTGGGGCATGGAGGGATTTGGCAATCCTGAAAAGATAACATCGTTAATTTCGTTAAACGAAAAACGGAAACGATAGGAAAAATACCAACGAAGCTATTCGATTGTTTCATACCTGGATGGAATCAAAGTCAGCAGTGTAAGGAAACAAATCCGGAGCCTCACTTTGAGTTGGGCGGCTGCTATCATACCTGAATTCTCCATATGCGGCTCTGTACGTATCGTCCCCGTTTAGTTGGAGGAAGGGAGCTCGCATGCCTTGAATATCTTCGTAGGGGATTAGTGCCAAGTAAGACAGTGTTTCCTTTTGGTACGTTACTTCTTGTCTCCACATGGATTCATTCAGGACCTTCCAGTACTGAGACTCTGTTTTGTAACTAAGAGAATTTGCTCCGATTTCATGACCTTGGCGCCACAACTGATGGATGAGGGTGTAGTCAGAGTATTCATGAGAGACGAAAAACGTTCCGGAAATTTTAGCACCGTTAGGATTTGTTCGGCTGGAGAAAATCTCTTGGTACAGCGGGTAGTTTTGAACAGTCACTGCTCGCTCGAATGTGAGGTAGACAATCTGTTAGCATTAAACCATCAAACGTTTACGTTGTGTCTCCTAAGTACCTCTGGTTGCTAGCTAGCGAATTGGAATAATGCTAAGGTGTTAAATGAATTAGCTCCCTTACCTGAGGGATCGTTTTAGGGTCAAGTCCACCTGGAGGCCGTTTCCCAGAACACTGACATTCTGGCAGTGTACAGTTGGAATTGCAAGTTGCAAAAATATCCTCGTCAAACTCCTCTGCTTGCTGCGACCATGAAACAGTGCAAGCAAGAAGGAGAGAGAAAATTAAAAAGTTTAAAGACTGCATTTTGAACAGGTGCTAATTAGCAGGATTCCAGAGCGAAACTAATCTGATCCACTTAGGGACTGAACTCTTTAAACTATTGCTTTTGGTCAAGTTTCAGCGTGTACCGTAGTCTGTTTACTGAAACAATATGAATCAATCATTTCGTGTTGTGTACGTATGTACTTGCACGGATTCTTTCACCAGGTGTTTAACATCCAAGGAGAGATAATACGATGGAATTATTTTCACCAAGCATTAACTAGCGCAGTAAAATAATATAGCCTCATATGACTCTGTGGATTTCCACCGTGAACTCATTAATGCCTGACGCATTGCGAATAATTGCGATAATCCTAATCATTATTCCATGTGATTCTATTGGAAAATTCATATTTGCAATTTTTCTGGAACATTGATAAGACTTGGGACGCCACACAAAATCAATGACTTGTCACTTGTCAGTAGGTATGATTGATTCCATGGATTTGCAAGCGTTGCTCGGATTGCAACGTGTGATCATCATGGAACGAGATTATACACTTAACCTAAGGGATTAATTATGTAAGAAGACCGCTAACTCCTTGCTAATGACGCATATTGCAGGATTAAGGGCTTTACTTGCATGTGTATTTTGAAGCTTTACCGAATACGTCGATAGTTAGTGTTTGGAAGCCAAAGTTTAGATGGAGCGGTTCTTTTTGTTATTGCTTTGAAAATATTCAAATTGCCCAATTGATTCCTTCCTGCTTGGATTTCAATTAAACCCATGGATGCCATAGTTATATGTAATAAGTAAAGTAGGGATTGGGGGTTACAGAATATCGATATTTATTCCTACGTATTCTTCATATAATACAGCTTTAAACCTCATGGAAAAATTCTACAATAGTTTTCTACAACTGCACAACACCAAGAAACTTTACACATTATCATGTTCAGCTATTTTCTTTTTCCATATTAATTCCAAGGGGGCCTAACATGAACATGGTGGATTCAAAGACTTTGTTAGCGTCAGGGTAGTTTGGGTTTTTACATACTGGACAATAGTGATCCATAAAAAGTGTATCTCTTTGAACGGGGATCCAAGCCATGCTTGCTTGAAAGGACTGAGCTCGTTCCAAGACTTTACACTTTTCCGTAAATGAGGTGAAGGTGCCACCATTTTGAGCGATAATCGAGATTTTAGCAACGCATTCCGCAATAGACTGCCTAACCATTTCCAGATGAGCTCTGGCTAGCTCTTTCACATCCTCGGATGGATCGCAAGTTAACGCTGCCAACTCGGAATAAATAATCAAACTACCTTTGAGGGTTGGGCTACTAACCTCATGGCTGACGGAATGTGGATGCAGTGTAAGAAATTTTTCAAAGTAGTCTTCTTGGCCTTTTAACTTTGATGCTTTTATAGTTCTGGTAAAAACAAACTCATATGCTGGATCTGCAGCGCCTATGGCTTTCTTAGCAGAGAGTTTTCTTCCGCCAAAGAATGTATTTTTCCTCAAATCTTTCGACCATTCCGCCCAATCATCAAAAATCTCTCTCCATTGAAATATACTCCATGTAAGTTTACCTATCACCAAAGCACGAGACTCTCTCTCCTGTCCCTGTCCTCCCGTGTTCCACAATTCATTCCAAAGCTCAATAGCTTCCTTCCTATTCCCATTCATCCACTGAGTCAGAGCTAGAAGATGCTGCATTCTCTGGGTGAGCTGATCCTCCGAGCCGTAAGATCGTACTTTAAGCTCAGCATAGTAGGACATAATCTCATTCATAGCACTATTGCTATCCCTAAAACCCTGAATTGTTTCATCAACCATTGCTTTAGCCAGCTCTGCATTATTAATTGCATTCTGTGCTACCACGCTAAATTCCTGAAAACTGACCGTGTTCTCAACCATCTTGTTAGAACTAAAGCATTCATTTATCCTAGCTTTAAGGAAGAGGGCAGTTTCAACGACAGCGGTGTAATTTGGCTTCCGTGGATAAGTTTCAGCTAAATGAGGCGTAAATTCTCGAAGAATCTCCAAAACTATAAAGGAACGTACCCTAGAACTCATACTTGATAGAATACTGGTCTGAATGAGAGGCTTGACGGTCAATATAGTAGCAAAGCGACCATCATTGGACTTGTCCAGAAGTGATCGACTTATGAGCACCTCAAGGGCTTTTCTGAAAAATTTAGCAACTTGTCTTGGATTCAACCCCTCAGAGGATGAGCAGCAACTGCTCCAACATTTTGTTTGACCATGTTTTGCTACATCTTCCAAAATTTTTGTTTTAAGCATCACGTGCTCTAGAATATTACTTGAAATACAGTTTGGGGGGAAAAAGGTCACACACTCCATTATTTTTACTCCAATCCGCCCCACGTTAACATCTTCACAGCATCGTTCAATATTAGCAACGTATTTATCCCACAATCGGATCCCCGAAAGTACTGTCTCATCCGACCCACTTCTGATTGCTCCAGCTGGTCCAAGGTGCCGAATTACGTCCCGTTGAAATTCCTTAATAAATTCATCCAAACCATATTCTGAACGGCCATGGAGGCTACCTGTCACGAAACGGACAACTTCATCCAAAGCATCCGGAACATGACCACATATAGCTGCTGCAATCTTGCTCAGGTTTGCTTCCGTCTTGTTGCTAGCTGCAGATGGCAAACATTTTAAAAGAAAGCTTTTACTTTCTTCAGGCGTAAATCCTCTGACTCTGAGGTCGTAACTGTAAACATCCGCGTAACTTGTAAGGACATGTTTTCCGTCGTCTCGCGATATTAAAATTACAATGGGAGGTCGAACGACCTTAGGGTCTGGATGGCGGGGGACAGGTAAAAAGTCCTTAATACCCGGGGATGAGGGAGGCGAGTCGGGTGTTGATGGCGAGCCAGGTCTGCTGGGTGAAGACAGTGGAGAGTTGAAACTCGTATAATTTCGAAAATCCACATTATCAACCACAATTAGTGTTCCCACATTCCTCATGTACACTAAATCCCTGTACACTCTATCCTGGAGTACTTGAAAATTTGATTGCAAGCTCCTTCGATTGGCATCATTCCATTTACAGTACTCTCCTACTTTGAACGCAGCACGGTTAAAACTGCTACGCAGTGCCTCTTCCGTGGAAGCGTCCAGCCAAATTGTATGTCGAGTGAAAGACGAGAAGATGCGAGTGAGTAACTTAATGATCAGCTGCGTTTTCCCAATCCCAGGTAGACCGTGGACGAGAATAACATGGGATCCAAGTGTCCAGTTATTGTTTACCCGTATCTCGTTGCGTCTATCAACTTCTACGGCTAACCAGTCCAACTCAGTAGTTCTCCCGTGAAAATTACTCTTTTCGGGTGGTATCCCACAGCAGATTCCAGTTATGTGCGGGAGAGATTGATTATTCCAAAGATCGTTGGAATGTGAATTCGATGGTTCGAAAAAATTCTGCAAAAACCCCAACGTTTATCTAAAATGTACATACATAGCTGATTCCAAGACGATGCTCATCCCACGGGTTGAATTCAGAAAATCCCGTTTTGGTTACAATAACTTTTGTTGATATGCCGAAATATATATACTCTTACCATTTTCACAGATGTTAATCCTTTCGAACAGGTCCTATTGCAGTTATTCTCCTTGTTTCCTGTGAAATTCGCCAAAATCTACAAGGTTTACTCGCTATTTTCTATCGTGCTTACGCCTCCACTGCTCTCGTAAAATGATTGAATGCTAAATAATGTTATTCAATGCAGTGTGATTGGTAGGTTTTGTATTTTCGTTTGCTAATATTAGTATTGCTTGATAAAAAAACCCAGGAAGGGAGCACTTGGGAAAACTGAATAATCGGTAAGCTTGCAGTGTACAAGTAATGACTTAATAACTTACGCATTTTCATAGTCTCTAGCCTTGTAATCTTTAGTTGATAAAATTCGGTTTTAATATACATACACACGAATCATACACATAATCTGTATTTTAAAATATAATTTTGCCCACATTTCATATCTCGAGTTATCGGTAGCAGTAAGTTGTTATATTAATCCCGCTGGCGCCGTGCATTCAGTGTGCAATGCTAATATATAAATTTACACTTAATCTCTTCCAAGTTCTCTTGATGTTGTCAAAGAATAGGATGGTTTACATTCTTATCAGACCGGAAGACTTGTTCCCGCTCAAGCCCTTATCAGTTCTCCGTCCAGTTCAGTCAAATATACGACGGGACAGGTGAATGATAAGGAGTCGAGACTTAGGATCTGTGGTCTACTGGGATTCCAAAGCAGGGTTGTCGATACATCGGTTAATTGGCAAATATCCGGGCTGGATAATCAGAAGCAAGCGAGTTTTCAACAGTGAACGAGACTGTAATTATTGCGGAATCCAGTTTTCTGTCCAGAGCCATTCTCCTTTTGCAACGAGCTAGCGGCTGGAAGCTGGTAAATCTGCAAACTATTGCCGCCTACTAAGTCCAGGGAAAAACATAACCACAAAAACACTGTAGCTCACCTCCCCACATATTTATATGCATCATTATACATTTACCCGGGGTGGTATTGAGAAGAGCTAGCACTCAGCGATATAGAGGAAAGAGAATGCTCAAATTATTAAATAAGAATTATTGTATGGAAAACTGAAGGGAATGAAGGAAACACGTGGAGTATTCAAGGGAAAACTGGATGATGACATAAGGCTGAAGATGGAAGAGAAGACGGTAAGAGCACGCTTCTGTAAAATTCGTCGTCTCAAATAATAGAATAGAGAAATATCCCTTCTAAAATGAGACAATGGTTGACATGGAGTAGAGTGTCCCGGGAGGATTGTATTAATTTCTCGTTTCCACAAAGCTTCCTATGCCAACGCTTCCGCTTTTGAATTCCATGGCCTCAGGTTTTAATTCCTCTGCTAATAGATACGAGAGAACCCGTATACTCCTTCCTTAGCTTTAAAACTGGAGAGGAGGGTGGAAACCAGGCTGGATTGGTTCATCAAAACTGTATACTCTCATAGTTTCCTCTCATATTCCTTGGAGATATAACAATGAGACTATTGTTCCTCTCCTCTAAATAACAAATGTGGCAAATATAAGGGGAAATTGTGAACCCAAAGAGAAATCCGGGAGCGAAATTCTTAGCAGACAGGATAGAAGAAGATGGAGTTATGAATCGCGATACTTGGAGAAAGCACGGGGAAAGTTTCATTGAACGGTAGCGCCTCGAAACTCAGTTGGCTGGAAGTTGACGATTCCTACACATTATAGTATTGCCTTATTGAAAAAGTGTAAGAAGATATTGTGAATTGGAGTGAGGAAGTCTGAAGACTTGGAGAAATAGATAAGAGAGAGAGGGAGGAGGGGTGGTGGATTTGTAATTGACAAGGAAATGGAGGAGCGCTGAAGGCTAATTGGGAAGGCGGAGAAAGGTTGACGTTGACATATTCCTTGGAGGTTTGTTTGGCTCTTGATCAGAGCGGCAGCGTCCATGACATGGCCCATGCAAACAATTGAATCCTGTAAAACAATGTTAAAATGTAGATAAATGACATCCATTGTTGTCTAATTTTCCCTCCGCCCCTTTCCCCACCGCTCTTAAACACTCTCCGGTAAGAATAGGAGAAAGCACAATAAGTATGAAGAAAGTAAAAGCTGATAAAGGAGCCCCGTATATAGAGATAATTTATTGCTTTTCATTTCAAATTATTCAAATGTGTCAAGGGTGGAGAAAGGGAGGGAATGATGCCCGCCTGTCAGCTCAAGTGTGAGAACAATATGCCCGGATTCCGAGACAAATGCAGGGAATATAATAAAAGAGAGAAAGTTTTCCTCTATATTCTCTTCCTCCGCCAATCTCTTCCCCACGAATCCAAAGTCTGGGCCTAAAACTAACTCACTCACCACTGTTCCGAGTAAATAAAATATACAGACCTGCTCCAGCCATAGATTTTCTAATCGAATACTCCGCCTGGCAAGAGGCAAGCCCAGTTTCAAAACATTCCCTCAAGATTGGATCTCGGGGATTGGAAAATGATGAAGGAATTAATTGCTCTGTCTCTCTATCTGTCGCTCCTGAATGATCCACCCTGGATATATACCGGAAAATGAACTAATGGAGAAAGCAGTGGATATCCAATAAACTAACCTCTTTTCATCCACACAAGATGGATGAGCTTTGGGAAGTGTCAAGGAGGAGCGGTTTTGTTATATAACTCACATCCACATCCAGCTTTCTCCTATAATAAGACTGCTCCGTCACAATGTTTGAATATCATAGGCACTTTTTAATGCTGCACCGCTGCCTACTCCTATTCTTCTATTACCCGGGTACTAAAAGAGATAACTACAGAAGAGGGTGAAAATTTGTACAAACATTGTCAACTAAGAAACACAATGACGTTCGTCAAAGACAAGGGAATTTTCTTGTCGGGCTTTGATAAGAGGGATTTTAAAAAAATCCTTCAAACTTTTCTACAAGCCGAGTAAAATATTTGCATAAATGCGGCTAAGGAAAGGCTTATTGTTGACACACACGTCCAACGTATGTGTTTCTTGGATAAACATGATTATGAAATAAATATAGGCCTGGGATAAAATGAGAAAAACGCTTCAATCCTATCCTGCACTTTCACCAACTTTCTCCTCCTGAATACTATGATACTCGAGTTTAACTTTCTCCTTCAATTCTACGATACAAGCAAGCCAACAGTAGTCAGCAGGCTGCTCATGTAAATATTTACAATTCCCTTTCTCCATATAATAGAATGTGGGAGGAGGAGAACGTAATTGGTGGCGGGTGGGTAGCTCCGTGGCTCTATGGTTGGTTAGATGGCCACCCACCCTCACTGCTTTCCTATGTTTGTCGCTTTTGCTGCCGCTGCAGTTGTAATATCAGCCCGTCTTGGAAACCTTCCAAAGGAGACCAATGAAACAAAATCCCTATTTTAGTAGGGTGTATCATAGACTTAATCCCAGCCAGCCTACGAGCCTAGTGCGGGGTTAGCCTGTAAAGAGAGGGTTGCGTGGTAATAAGCATTGTGCTTGGTTAGGAGGATGAATAGGGGGAAGCGTGATAGGAATGAGAAGGAGGAGAAGAAGAAAACTGCTGCTTCAAGAGAAGAGGGACGATGACTAGAGTCAGCTTTCATATTGATCCATCTGGAACTGCTAATACCAAAGCCCGGGTGGGAATGGCTGGATAGAGAGCCGGGGAGGACGAAATTATGGAAGGGTGAAAGAACCGGGTAGAAAAGAGGAGGAGGTGGAGGAGGGACTGTAAAAAATAAGCGTGGAGAAAGTAACACTTTTCCATTCATCTGACAAATACACAAGAAATAAAATATGTAACAATGCTTTATGGTAACGAGAAAATAAATTGTCACCGAAGCAAAGCTTACATCACCGGAGGGAGGGCAGAAATAGCTACCCGGAAAATAAATTCCATCCATGATTTCTCAATCCAACCCCTTTGGTCAGTCTCGCGGAGGAGAAAGTTGGAGAAAGTGGGAGCGGAATCATAGTCGGGAGTGGCTCTTTCTCTGTGACCAGAGTGTCGGTGGGTGTGATTGACATATCTAGATATAAAACACCGGGAATTTGACCGACTACCCGGAGTGAAACTGATGCCTGGTATCAGCGGGAGGTTCCTATTGAAAGGGGTAGAAAGTATAAATGGTGGTGAAAGTCAGATGCTAAAAATATAAGGTTAAGAAATGAATGGAAATGTGTGAGATTGACAGTTTCCAAAGAATGATATAGTCAAAATCATTTAGGGGTTAATGAAATGGAAGTAACGACAAAATCCAGAGGAAGTCTAAAGGTTAGCTTTTCAAACGTAAATCCCAAAACAGGGAACCAAGACTCAAGATTTTCATAATCCTCTCAAAGTGGGACCAGATTAAAGGGTGTTTACTTAATGGATGGATCTGCTTATGCTCAATTTGATTCCATCAGTGGATTAAGATACTAGCCAAAGAAGATTATAGCGCCCTCTGGCTACAGTTTACCCTTTGCTTTCTCTTACCGTGCTCTTACTCAACCATTAATACTTCACACCAATGCTTTACAAGCAGGAGTCTGATTGGCAGCGACCCGAAAACGGTGACTCCCTCTTGCGGAAGGCTGACAAAAGAAGCGGAAGCATCCAGACGGAAATGATTTTATAGATCGATACTCCTCATCCCAGAATTCTGTGTCAAACTGTGTGAGTTGGAAGATTGCCATATGGAATCCGGTCCTAGCTGTATTTGGCTCTTTCTGGAATCCACAAAGATATAATCGATAAGTTAGCCATGTGGAGCTAAAAGCAGTGAAAGTCGGAAGAGAAAGTAAAGATGGTTGGATCGCAGAAATACTGAGGAGAATATAGGGCTAGGAGGATTTGGAGCATAAGAGAAAGTCCGAGAGAGGCTGTGCCCCGCAGAGACTGAATAAAAGGAGGTAGGCCGTCGTAGTGAAGAAGAAAGGGCGGAGAAAGTTATTGGTGGCATTTTCAGTTGGATGAAAAGGAATGAAGTGCGGGAAGAATGACAAATGGTTGGTGTGGTTAGGGAAAGCTTATTGACATAGATTTAGAAGGAGAAGATGAATCAGTTGTTCATAATTCATGGGGCTAGTAATTAATGAAGTGGGTGAAGTGTGTGGCGGAGGAAGAGAAGAAGAGTGAACATGGCGTGAGGAGAACAGCTAAAAAGACTTAAAATGTCAGGACACAGAGACATGGAGAGGGAAGAGGAGGGATGTGTGGGGCAAAGGTGGGAAAAGTGAATCGTGAAATACGGCGAAGGGTGGGGAGCAAGGGGGTGGCGTCGATTACACTTGCGAGAGTAACAAATGAAAGCTATCAAACGAAATGGAAATAAATGAGGAGGATGGAGAAAAGAGCGAGGGAGATGCATAACTCTTTGGTTTCATTCGCCATCACTTTCTCCCACTTTCACCATTAGCCTCAGGAGCCAAAACACTGGGTGCACTCAATATATTCTCCGACAACTTGTTACGCACCCAACTTTTTAGTGAATCCAAACCAAGATCCATTAACAAGATACGGAATGGAGAGGGAATATTGGGAAACCTGATATCCATGCACGCTTCAAATAGCTTGCGACTTCCGGGAATCGGAAACAGTAGGGAGAATTCTCAGGTAAGATGTGACTTTCTCGTAGACGGGGAAAGCAGAGAAAGGCTTGATTGGCGTAGAATGGGGAAAGTTGAAGAAAGTAAAATAGATATGCCAACTCGGGAATAGTGAAAGTACAGTCAACTCCCGGACGAGGCTGCTGACTTGAGCAACTTATTGCTGGCGCTTCTTCAGTCTTTAGAACTAGCAGGCGGTACTTGGCTTGAAACCAGCGAATATTGTCTCTCCTCCACTCTTACCCGGTCCGTGTAATGTAGTTCGCCAAGAGACTTAAGCCCGAAGGAATCCGCAGGTGTGGGTATGGATGAGCGGAGAAGAATTCCAGAGGAGGGGATTTGGAGAAAGTCAAGGGAAGACAAAGAGACAAGCGATTGCCATTAGAATCTTTTATTCGAGTGGGAATGATAAATGGATTTAGGTTGTGCTCTTCCCGAGAATATATTTCCAAGAGGATGGAAGAAGATGAGATGAAGAAGAAGAAGAAGAGGCAATACTCGTAGGGAACGGGAGAAGGAAGGGGAAATATGGGTAGAAGGAGGATGTTTAACGAGGATAAGGAAATGAAATAGAATCAAATAAAATAATGCATAAATGGTTATTCTCTTGCTCTATTTCATTTGCCATGTGCTGCGTATAGGAAATCTCCCGGGAGCTTGACTCGATTTCAGAGAAAATAAATGGATAGACCATTACTCATCCATGGAAGAGAAAGTCGAAGGAGGAAGAAGAGAGGAAGGAGAAAGCATATAATTCTTGGAAGAAAGTTAGAGGACACGTGTGCTCCTAAAGCCGTAAAGGTATAGTCAGTTATAAGCTCCTTATACTAGGTAAAAGTAGGCAAAAGTTTTAAGGATGATCATTGATTCTCATAATTATTATGAGAATGTAGTAAACGAAATGGGGAAATTGATTTACAATTTTCAAAAGTATTAAAATCGATATGCTTATAGTCTTTCCAGAATAGTCCCCGCCAATGATTTCTACCCTCACAGACAGATGCCGGCGTTCAAATCCTCCCAGTGCTACCAGTGAGCATATCCTCTGCGGTCCGTAACGTAAAACCAAACCAACTGCTGCCAGTCCTAGCCATGCTGCTAGCAGAGTTGTGTGGAGGAATAATAAGAAATGTTTCAGAGAATATAAAAGGGAATCAGATACGAAAATTAAAATCCAGAGGGGGATCGATGACAAAGAAATTAGAAAATTCGGAGAAACGGAATGCTCTAACCCCTGACAGTATATACACGCACTGCTGGAAAATTTAAATTTTCTAGAAGCGAAAACCATCTTTCTACCGTCTGCCCGGATCCCAACAAGATGTTGGGAAACATTTGTGGGGAAATGTTTATGGGTGGGTGGGAAAGCGGAGAAAGTTGGAGAAAGTCTTCTCAGCCGTCGTTATATCGAATTTGAATGTACCGCATCTACACGAGTTGGGATAATAATAATAGGAATATTTTAGCGGATATATAATACCCGACTGGTAGAATAACGCGGAATCATCATCTGCCTCTCTCTTTTCTCCAACCATCTCTTTCACTTGTGATTCCAATTGAATACAAATTGGACTGCGTGATGCTAGTCTGAATTGCAAATTTCCTGCTCAAGAAAAGGATGGATGGAAGTTGTGGAAGAATTTTCATTCGAATCCACTAGATATATCGGAATGTAAAAAAGGATTTATTACATCATACCAGATGCTTGAATTGAGATGGGCTTTATTTTTTCTCAAAGACTACAACGGCCATTCCTCTCCTCAATCCCAATTTCTATAGAACCTACGCGTGTAATCCCACCTACCACCAAGCTTCTATCCCCTACAAAACCGTTCTCGAATCAAGACAACGGCTACCAACCCGCTGCACACGCTTCCCTCTCACACGGCAGAAATAATGGAGAGAACAGCCAAGTCAGCGGCTTCCAAGAAGATGGATTCCCTGCGCCGACACATGCAACCAACCTGGATTCTTTTTCTTACAAAAGTGAAAGCGTTTTTCCTTGCGAGCTGCTCTTCTTCTTGCTAGAAGCCCTCCTGCTATTGATTTCTCATCCTCCACTTAATCTTCCATCTGGCATTTTAATCCTCGCTACTCATGTAATCTCGACTCCTTGGGTGAAATAACAAAACTCTTGCCAATACAAAAGAGTATCAAAGAACTTGACAACAACAATGAAAACTCCATGACCTTAGGCTTCTACCTACCGGCAACAACTCTAATCTCCAACCCCACGCTCAGGTTGGTAAATAGGAAGAAGAAAAATTGAAACCAAGTAAACATGGATGGAGAAAGCAGGAGATGAAATTTTTCTCTCTAAAAACTTTCTTAAAACAGCTTGCCTTTCTCCTCTATCTTGAGTCTCTCTCTCTCCCCTAAACCCCACAACCGGGTATCCAGAAAATCTTCAATTTCCGGAAAACTTTAGCCCTACTACCTACATCACCAATCCTTCTATCTTCCGCCCTTCAAAAAACTTTCACCCGCTTTCTCTCACGTGACGGAAGAGAGAAAGTTATCAAGTTGAGACATGATTGGGCGCGGCCCGCTTTTCTCCCAGCGCTAGATTTTAGTAATGAAAAGTGTGACAAACCGCTAATATGAGTTTATTGGGCAATAAGAACATGTATCATGTGGGCATGATGCTTGACACGGATGAAATTTAGCCACTAGACGGGAAATGACATGGTCCTCCTGCACACATTTCGCCTCGTCCTATATTCTTTATGGGAATATTAACGTTCCTTGTAAGAACATATTTCTTCTCAACGTTGACTCCCTCCCAGATGGTATCCAATATAACCAATAAATTCTCTCCCCGACTTACACCAAGTCTTGATAGATGAGAAATTCTCAGAGGATTCACAGGGAGTCAAGTTGAAGAGTTTGAGCTCCAAGTTTGGGAAGATTGTGCCGGGGAGGTGGCAGAGGAGGAGTTGGAGGAGATTGAGGAGACAGATACCAGGAGGAGGGGAGGAAGGAGAAGATTCGATAAAATCATGATAGAACAAGTGTTGATAAAGTTGAGCTTCGGATTGAAAATACCCGTATAAACACGAGCAACCCGGGTATGAACAGAGGAGATTTCTTTTCTTGACTCGGAGGGGCATAAAAGAAGGGGGGAGATGGGTGTCGGAAATATAAAAAAAGACGGGAGAAATGATATGATGGCGAGAGAGGGAATTTAATCCTTATGAAACACGAGACAGTCGTGATGAGAAGCTTAACTGAGCATCAAATCACAATCGCTTAACAACATCTTTCTTCATAGTTTCACACAAAATAATCTAATACATTGTGAGACATGAACAAACAGTGATTTTCTTTAGTAACTGACGTGACTACTCTGCGAATCAGTATTTACTTTCTCCGAATCTTTTCCATGCTTTCTACACTTTCACCCAGTCTCTGGCATTTTGCCGGTTTTTTCCGCGATAAAAAACATGGTAAAAGATATGGTGACAGGGACACTAGAGTATCGGTTATTGAGAAATACAAGAATCGGATACAGCATCTTGTAACATGTCCGCATCCCCTTCAATATCTCTTGTCTCCGGAACTACATGTCTGAATCTATGGGCCTTGAAATACGATGGCTGAATCCTGTTTCCTTAACCTTTCTTATCCAAGCAAAGAGGAGTGGAGCAATAGGGGAAGAAATTTACGATGACACAAGATGGAATATGCTCTTTTCCGATTTCCGATTCAAAACCTATGGTAGCAGTGAAACCCACTGCCGGCGTCTGTCCTTTAATACACTTAGCTCCTCGAAGCTAATGGAATCGCGTAATCACCTAACTGTTTCAAAAAAGCTCCGAAGAGGTGGCTCATCTTTTGGCAGATGGAGTAATTGAATGCATTAAAGATTTTTGATGGATTCCATTAAGTATCAGGGAAATAATGGGCCTAAATTGAAGATGAATGAAATCACCTTTAGATGCAGGCTCAGGGAAGCATCGATGCAGATTATTTAGAAATGTGTGTGCGGAATTCGTTTACACGTGTTCGTATAGTCTCGCTGAAATCATTCCACTCTATCTGATTTAAAGCAGAGAAGAAGTAAATGCAGACCGATACTCAGGAGGGGAATAAGCCTCTTAAAAGGACTAAGTGAGAGCGTGAAAGCTGGAGAAAGCTATTTAGAAAAGTCTCTCCGGCTCTCTACCTTAACCATGTCATTCAAAGTGAAAGTATGGTTAAACAGTTAGTATTAAAAGTATTAGTAAATACCAATGGAGAAAGTATCACATACGCAAGCAACATGACTCCTTTAAGATCCGGAGAAAGCTTTCTCCTCAAAACTGCAGAGTTCCATAATAAGGCTTTGTAAGAAGCCTGTGCTCAATACTAACACGGGTTCTTAAAAAGTTTCGCGAGTGAAAGCACGAAATGATGAAACCCATTACATTTGTACGATTCTGCCAGGAGAAAGTTGTAGCATAGAGAAAGTTTTACGGAATCCAATGCAGAGCAAGTTTCAAATAAGCCTGGATGGCTAAAAATGTAAAGCTTTTACAAGCTAATGGCGGTTTTAGGTGATCATAATATTTTTACTAGGATAATCCTCATTGTATATATCTGCGGCTTCAAAAATCCTGGCACGTGGATCACACGGATATGCTATGTAAGGAAATAAGCAACACACGATAAGAGGATAAAGCCTGACTTGGAAAAAGCTGGCAACCTTTTGGCTCAGAAGTTAGGCCATCATCTTAAGAGTCAGAGTTCCTTTAGAATCTATGTAAATGTCAGAGATCAATGTAATCCCTGTTGGGAATAGAGAGGGACGAAAGTTTCTTGAACCCCGCGTCCCTTCTATCCGAGCAATATATGCCTGAGTGAATAAGCGAGTGAGGGTATTCTTGGAGAAAGCAAAGAAGAAAATCAAAGCTGGCGGGGCAGAGAAAGCTAAGAGAGAGAAAGTGAGGCTAAAGATGGAAGGAAAAGGAGATGGAGAAAGCTAGCTATAGCTATGAGATAAAAGAATGACACATAAGACAAACTCAAGGGTAGAGGGAGGGAAGGAGAATATTGCTCTCGGCTACAAATGTTCTACATCATCTTTCTCCTCTGCTTGGCTCGGACAAAGTTGGTGAAGGAGACAGGAGAAGGGGTGGGGAGGGGAATAGGGTTTGAAAGAAGGAGCTCCTTTCTCCGAAACCTCTGCGTCTAAGATGAGAAAAATAGGCATTATAACCTCATCCTTTCCCTCCATTATAAACTCAAGGGTAAGTTTAGTAGAGAGGAAGAGGGGACGAGGAGAAAGTGACTGGTGAAAGTGGAAATAGGGGGATTTTGGAAGAGGAAGCGAGCAAGGAGACTTGTTTAACTTCGTTCACGTCTTACATTATTTTCTTTTCGGGGGCATTGTCGTTTGAAATCAAAGGAGATTCTGTTAACAAAATCAACGAGAGAATAGTGTGGGCTGGTGGATGTATGCGTATGGGTTTTGGCGTAAATGCTTTAGTTCTAGCCCCAAGATCATCAGTGGAGGATAGTGGAATTCCAGGGACTGTGTGTGTGCGGTAAGAAAATTTCTTTGAGCTAAATTCTCTAAGAAGAGAAAGAGGGAAATGAAGGCTTATTTAACCAAGCTTTGCAAATAAACTCAAGATAAAGAAAAGAAAGGAAGGAGGGAAAGAGAAAGCTAAACATGCTTACTTTCTCCATTCTTTCCCTCAAAACTAGCCGTAATGTTTAGTCTGTTTTACAGTCCTGTTCACAGTTGTGCAGATTCAAGACTGAAATATCCCATGCCTGGCGGCTTTCTCTACTCTGCAATGTGGAGAAAGTATACAATAGATCCACCAGCTACCAAACATTTTTATCTTTGTTTCTAGAACGTCTAGATTTTAGCTGCTAGGATAAAGAATAGCTGATTCACAAGTTAAATCCATCTCCAGCATTGGTCTTTATATACAATATTATAGGGGAGTTATGTAAATAGTTCAAACGATATTTCGTGCTACAGCAAATAAGTTAAAATGGTGAACAAGAAAAATCATCTCCACTAAACTTGTACCGTTTCTCAATTTAATAGTCAGTAGACCCAACCATTGTTCTGTACACTTCAGTCAACACATTCTTTATGTATTTACTTTCACCAGCTTTCTCCGCGGATATAGCTCGCATGTTCTCAACAAGCTTCATCCTATACTTTATCCGTCCATTCCTCTATACTTGCACAAGATTCCTCTCCAAGGGTTAGCCATACTTTCACAAAGCTTTCTCCAAGAGCTCCACTAAACTTTCTCCACTTTCCGCTTCCCAACTCTGCGTAACATGGAGACCACCCAGAGTGGATTTACTTGGAAATAACAAGTTGTTGCTCAACGACTTTACAAAAGTACATGCAAATTGATTTCCAATTCTCTTTTCAAACTCTAAAAATACATGTAATTCCCAACTTTCAAGAGCTTTTCCAATCCCACCACACAAAAGTCCCTCTCCAGCCTGGATGAAAGTGGAGAAAAGACGAATGTTAACATCTGCATCCAACTAATCACTCTGAATCACTCGGCATACATCGGCAAACGTTTTTACCCCGCACCCTTGGATAAAAACGTTTGGCAAACCTTGGAAATATTTGCGATACGAAAATAAAAGTATTAGCAGAAAAAAACTTCTTTAGTTCCAGGAATTCCAAGAAGGCAAGAAAAAATGAATTTTTATTTCTATCACCCGTCAGAGAGTACCTTGAGAGCGTTCCAAACTCCAGAGTTCAAGGATACCCGGGTAAGATTGCAGACAGTTGAAGGTTGAATCAAGGAATCAAGAAGAGGGGATGGAGAACAATATGGTAAAAACTTTTCCTCCTTCCGTATCGTTAAGATGAATTATGAATGATGCAGAATCTGTATGAGATGTGGAAAAGAATGAGCAAGGAAAAGGATGAAGAATTGGAAATATGTATATATACAGTCGTAGAAGACGATGAGAGCGCTACGAATTTTCACGATTCCTTATATCTTCTACTCCGCCTTCTCTTCATGCCCGAGTTTTTTTCCACACTCTTAGAATTCCGAATCCTCACAGCTTCCCATTACTCTACCCTAAAAACTGCAAATTGGAGAAAGCTTTCTCCTTGCCGTTTTGCAAATCGTCTAAGCTTTGATCTCACCTCACCAGGGTCATTGCTCAGCAGACAGAAGAATCTCTCATGAAATTCGGATGGAATGTAGCAAAAAAGATGAGTCCGGGAATATACATTACAATGCCTGGATTCTAAGAAGAAAATTTTGGATTAAAACAGCAGCGAGGTGGAGGGAAATGAATAAGGGTGCAGGCATAAATGCCCTGAACCGGGCTTTCATAATATTCTCTCCTCCTTCGTTATTTGAAATTCCATCAAAAGTTAATGTACCCTGCCCTGCCCGTGTGGCTCAGGGGATGGATACTCAATTGCCTACGTTCGCAACTTCTTGCAACGAACAAGAGAAAGCAGGTTAGAAAGAGGGAGAGAATGCAGATTTTACTCGTGTAAACTTTCACGGAGGTAGGGAAAGGAAGGAGGGGCGAACTACAATTTCCTTGTTTCCCTCCTTGTATCTTCCTGAACGCATCTTCAGAGTATGGAGAAAAGGGTAAGGAAGTTGACTTTGTAGGAAGAAATAAAATGCCTTTATATAAAGCTCTGTTGGGATTTTCTTCGGGAATACATTATTTATAGAAGATGAGAAAAGAAGCTCTGTTTAGACAGACAGAGTTTGGCTTTACGTTTCTGAGTAGGCCTTGAGTACGATCAGACCAGGTTCAGCTGCTCTGTGCTTTTTGTAGGATTCAGTTCACGGCTAGGAGACTCAGAAACATGTATTTTCTCCTGGTCGTCTCCTGGTTCGTCATTTTTACATGAATCTGTATATATTATGCCCCGGATTGGATTCACAAAGATCATACCAGTCATCGTCTTACACATCATGTCATAGCTTGGTGAAAGTGCGCGGAGAAAGCTCTGAAAGCGGTCGGGTTTTATGCAACAGGAGAAAACAGGAAATGCTCAAGCTTTGGAAAATAAAGAGGGAGGGTTTACTCAAGTTATTCCTTTACAGGATTTTTGTCAACGAGAAGGAAAGAGGGGCATGAAAAGGATGTGGAAGAGAAATAACCAGAATAGTGGTGTCATGCCTGAAAGGGATAGGGAGTGGAGTGAGGGGAAATTTATCCATACACACAATTGAAATTCTCGCTTCATTTACAACAAGGAAGGGTTGTGAAATGAGTTCGAAATTCAATTTTACGCAGGCTGGAACCCTGTGGGACACAATGCGAGAGAGATTCGAGTTAGATCGTTGGGAGCCCAGCTCATCTTCTCTTGCTTCCCTCCTACTTCTAGCTCAAAGATGGGAGAAAGTGGAGAAAGTGGTGATGCTAAACGGAGCGCGTGGGAAATATGACGGGGATGCAGAGAAAACATGTTTTAATCATTTTGAATATATTCTCATACTTGATAGTGTCAGAAACCTAATTAATTATAAAAGGGCAAAGTTTTGAAGAAAAAATGAAGAAGATTTAAGATCCGTTCCAGAGACGTTATTCTTCAGTTCCAGATGAGATCTCATGAAGAGAAAGGGACTAATGAAATAAAATGGAGGCTGTAGCTTATGTATAAATTGAAGAAATCGGGCTGGTGAAAGTTAGCGAATTTGAAAGAGAAATTCCTAGAGACAAACTTACAGAAGGACACGGAAAGATACTACAATTTAGGAAAGGATATTAATGGAGAAAACTTTTGCAAACAATTTACTCCAAGTTAAGGAAGAGGAAGAATTTTAAAAGAAACCCTAATTGAAGAGTAAAAGTGTGGAAAGTTGTGTGTAAACTTTTCCATTTCTGTTACTTGTGCAGCATAGCTAAGGAAAGGGTAGAGGTTGAAGGAGATGTTCGTAGAAAAATCGTTCAAGCTTGAATGAGAGAAAGTTGGATGTAAAGGAAAGTAGGCTTTAGATCCCGACCGAGCATTACCGAACTCAGATCAACAGAATTACCGCATAAGATCAAGAAAAGCATAATCGGACCATCACAGGTTCATGATGATATCCCAAGAAATCGGAAGATATACCTCAATAAATACAGTTTGGAGAAAGCTGATGAAATTTCACAGCGTTCAGAGCCGCTACACCTGCTGGATAAACTGTTTATAGAGAAAGTGGATCCAGAAGTTTCATTAAAGGAGAAGGTAATAAAATCTTGCAACATTGTACACGAGTGGGATTGCTTGGAAATGAGAAAACTAATGCTAATAGCCTGATATCCCCTGAAAGAAGAGAAAGTATCGAAAGATAGAATGGAGGATACGGGGAAACTGGCGCTGCTGCACCAAGAGTGAAAGCTGATTGAAGAAGGTGCGGTAGTTTTTCATCCGCTCCCTCCATCGTCGTAACTCTTTCTGGAGCTTCTGCCTATAAACTCTTTTTTAAATGGCCAAGTTTTATGAGGTCCCGGAGGAGGATGAGTAAGAGAGAAGTTGAAGAAAAGTTAGATAAGATCCTTATGGAATAGAGACAATCTGGATAAAATGTATAGACGGATGAACGAAAACGCGTATACTTACTTTCTCCCGTACACATATCCTATTTTAATGATGAGAAATGAGGAAATTCTAGGAGCAAAGTCCTACTTTACTTCTTCCCTACAGAAGCTCATATCAATACCATGCTCAAAGAAAGATAAGCTAAAGACTATGAACTTCCGGAAGAAAGCGTTGGTATAAACTGGGGCTTAGAAGAGAAAGTGAGCTACCATATGCAACCGGTCTGAAGAAAGTAATGTTCTAGGCTATCTGATGGTATTCTGGGTACCATATGGAAGGACAGTGCTTTCTGGAGGAAGCACACGAGTATCAAGAAAAGATTTGGAAGAGGCGAGAAGGGAGGTAGTGTCATTGATCAGATTTCTCTTGAGAGAAAGCAGTAGCCTCAAAGGATTGAAACCGGAATCCATCCAGTATTCAATCATTTAGATCTAGTAGCGCATTTACTCAAGAGTTACAGTCTTTCGCAGCGTATAAGATGGAATAAGATTGAGATAAATTCACTCTCACATATACAAACCCCTACAGTTCTAGCTCGACTCTGCTAATAACCCCTTCCGTCCCTCTGCATCTTTGAGCTGCTTTCTCCCTCTAGTTTCTTTAGATTTTCACTTGCATTGACTAAAAGATGCGGGCTTTCTTGAGGACGAAGGAAATGAGAGCCGAGTCCTTCTTTTAAATGATCCATTGTGAAAGGGGAATGAAGAAGGCGGAGAAAGCGGAGAAAGTCCGGATGAGGAGGAAATGTAGTGAAGGGCGTATAGAGACATGGGAGAAAATCCGGTAGAGAGAAAAGACGTTGTGTGTCATTAGAAGAAAGGGAAACGATTGAGAATTTTGATGCTTTTCAAAAGATTTAATTAAGCGTCTTTTCCTCATCTATCCACCTTGATTTTGTTGAAAAGCCTCCCGAGAAAATGGGAGGGAAACCGTGCGAGAAATAGAAGATGTAGTAATGTACAAGACTCTCAACAGATTGATTCCATCCCGGATCTACTCTAGTGTGGGAAAAACGTAAGTGTAGCGGAAGAGAAACCATTCCGGAAAATGTATACGGAATCTAAAGAAATCTAGCGTTGCCTTCTAATGCTCTACACAACTTTCTTTCTTCTCCAGGACATATGGCCCGGAATACGACCGAGAGTGTATGTATACATAGACTCAGAACAGAACGGAACTACTACTCCTGGAGAAAGCTGACGGGGCGGGCACTATACTCTTAACAAGAGAAGGCGGAGATGGAAGAGAGCTATCCGGATTTCACATCACGCTTTTCTCCACTTAATGCTCTCCACAGTAGTTTTTGATTCCGAAATTTTGAGGTAGTTTTAAAGCAGCACTGATACTAGCGCCATCTGCCACCACCTATTTTATCTCTACTTCAAGCTTCAGCTTATCGAATGCTTCATTCTCAACAAATTCTTGAAATTCCCCCTCCGCATAATGCATAACTGACATCTAAATTCTACAGCACCCAATTTTTAATTCTACGACGATAGAAGCGCCCTCTACACTCACAATCCAGTCCCATCATTGGGTAGATGTATATATATCACCACAGCTGTAGCGTTATTCTCCCCAATTTCAGACACAGTGAAAAAAGTATCGAGTTTCCTCTCATTTTACCAACCACCTTCTTTCCCTACTACCACATAGCTTTCCTCTCTTCCTGTTATCAGTTACCTAACTCCATTTCTAGGCCCCTGCCCTACGTCTCTCCATGCCCTTGGTTTATTTTGCCGCGGCTCTGAAAAAAACTGTGTGCAAACCCTAAGCGGGAGTCGGCTGATAAATATTGATCTAGGAAACCAGCTCTCAGGAGCCAAAGACCTTCCTGCCTCTGGATTCTAGATCAGAGCAGACAGACATAGGATTCTATTGTACAAATTAGCAGACTGTTTGATTAGCCTAGCTCTGGGGCATATTATTCTCCTTGTGTTTAATCAAGGAGCAATTCCTCTCCCTTGTCTTTCGCCATACATATTCATGCTTTGTCCTTGCGTTTGAACCAAAGCTCCGTCACACTCAAACCAAACCGACAAAATGTGGCACGCTTTGACTGGAGAGATGCAAGAAATGCTGGATGGCAAACTGAGTCAATGGCATGTTCTGGAAGGAACAGTGGAGTTGAGCGGACTCCATGAAAGAGTCTGAGAGGAAGGAGGAGGACATGGAGAGGGGAGTTACCGACGTGGAATAATTTGATTTAATTGAGAGACAACAAACTGTTAATTGTGATTTCTCCAAGGTACAAGAAACTAGCCTCAATTGGTGAGCCAAAGAAGAGGAAAGACAGGAAGAGGAGCATCCATTGACTTAGTGGTACTCAGCACCAGACATACACAGCTCTGACGCATTTCATACATTGGATCGATAATTTCTGCTATCACACACAGTGTACTGTAACTTGCATCGCCAAAGCATGACTGTGCTGCAAACTTTAGGAACGATAAAGATGCTTGAAGGTTATGCTGAAGAGTACAAGAAAACCATACGAAAAGTTGCGGTAGCTCCAAGAATTTCAACCCACGCATTTGAGGTTTTACCCGCTGATAATATTTCGAATTTAGCTCCGATATAACGGCATTAAATTACAAAACTGCGGTAAAAGTACTCGACGTTGTGCGGATTCATAATCATCTTTTACTTTACAAGCAGCTGGCGAATCCGCGTAGCCAAATTAGGAGAAGATAATCGGACCGCAATGAAGCGGATACTGTGTTTTATCATGTCTCTCCACTCCCAGTTCACAAGGATGATCGACATGAATTTTAGATGTATTGAGTGAGCTCCAGAGCTCTCCAGAGTTATCAAGAGTTATCTTGGATCGAGTTACCAGAAAAAGGCGAACGGGCTTCTAGGAACTCAACCATTGAATGTAAAGACTGAATTTTCAAGTGGATGAGAATGAAAAAGTGGGTAAAACGTTTTGTGTGGGAATGAGGTAGAGCTAATTAGACATGAAAGAGCACTCTCAACCCCCGCTTTCACTTGCTTCAAGAATTTTACCCTGGAATTTCCTTTTCCAAATACCCGTATAAGAAGATGCGAGTCGCATCATGCGACAAAGATTCTTGGAGGTTGAAATGCACGAGCCTTCCATCTTTAAGAAGACCAGTTCTAGGGCTTTTTGAACCGGTTTTCAGAGAGTTTCAATGATTTGTAATATTTAAACTTTCTCCGAACTTGTAGTTTTCAATTTTAAAATACATTTTCAAGCCTAAACTTTTCTCAAGTCTTTCACAAGTGTTAAAGGACGGGGAATATGTCATGAACCTTTGCTCGGAAGACAATTTTTTCAAGTTTTATATCCTAAAACACGAGTGCGAAACACTTGACCATTTGCAAGTATTATTATCGAGAATCAGTTAACCAGTAAATTCTCACGTTTTCTCCGTCTCTTATCAAATTTCATATTTTTCAACGAACAAACCCCTTCAATGTTTAAACTGTCTGTGAGAAACACTTACCCTTGCACATTCTCGGACTGCTTTCAAGCACGGATGTAATCACCCCCTTCAACGCTCTTACCCTACAACGACGAAAGTGACAAGATTTCCTGACGTGATAATTTCTGCACAAGAAAATGCTGACTTTCAATAATCCAAATATCACTTGAAATACAAAACAATCCTTGTTCACTTGAGCACGTAAAAATCACACACACGACGCTCTCTCGAAACGTTTCATCGTATATTTAGCCACTATAACCCTCTACGCGCTCTCCCGTTTTTCTGCGAATTTTACTCCGTCACACCGTTATCTTTTAAATACTTGAAATCTCGACACTTGTAAACTATTCAAGTATTCACAAATTCACTAACGCTATCTTCCCACGGAAAGAAACACTGTCAAGGGTGCGTGGTGACGGCTGAGAGAAAACTGAGTTTTCAAGTTTGAGAGAACTTCTAGCATCTAAAAAATCCTGAGAGCAGGAACAACGGACATGTGGTTGTTACTTGAGCTCAAGAAAAATCTCTCCTACTACATACTAATACTGCATGTGCTATAATGACTAAGCCTCCACCATTTGCTTATCGACAACCTTCTCTGGGAAGTAGAGGATCTAGAATCTAGTTGAGAAAAATCACTTTCCGGCTCAGTCAGAGATGCAGGGAGGAAATATTCCATCCTTTGGGATTCTGGGATACTCTGGCTACCACACACAAGAATCTTGAATATTATTAGGACACATGAAAAGAGGATATCCAATTCCTCTATTCTCTGACTAAAGCAAGGGGAGACAGTAGTAGGGGATGAATGAATGACGACAAAGAAAGTATGAGTGTGTATTAGATAGAGGGGGCAATCCAGTACGGTAGTTTGTAGTTTCGGTTTACTATCCTTATAGCTGGCAACTATTATATACTCAGCTACTACACAATTTCAAAAGATGTTCTCTTTTAGTAGTGTAGTAGTAGTAAAACTGGCCCAATAACGAAATGAAGCGAGGACAGATCCACCATTTCACATCTCTTGTTCCTAGTATCCTGAACCATGTCCCCTACCCTCAGCCCTTCTGTACGCATCTTCTATTCACAACTAGAGAAGAGAGAGGAGCTAAAGATACGCGTCTCTGATGCAAAGAGAGGAATTATCCCTGGGATCCAGTTCTGTAGCTTCAGCTTGGAAACATTTAATGTAAATAGAGTACCAGAGATGTGACCCATGCTTTGAATAATGGTAGCTGTGAGTGCAACTCCCGATTCAACTCAGGGAACAAACAGATACACACATCAAGGCAAACAAGGAACCACATATGCTCTGTATTTCAAATACGTGTAAGTAGTTTACGAGTAGAAAATGAAGGCCAGACGAAGGATATAGCACAGGAACATTAGGGAGAAAAGACACAAGGGACAAATAAGCACATATGTTCATGTTCATATCCATGCTAACCTCTGTTGGAAGCAATACCAAGAATGTGAAAATTCTTTCGTAATAGGATGAATATGTCTCCTAAACACACATTAATTTGCTATGCTGCAAAAGGATAAATTGCAAAGAAAAATCCATACTTTCTAAGCTAAGCTGCACATGTATTTGACAATGAGAGAAAGAATAGCATGTAAGACGCTACAACTGAAATCACGAAACCAACCCGTTTAACCTTTAGCTTTTTCCAGAGGTTGCTAAAATCACTGTTTGTTTCCAAGGAGAGATATAAAATCGCAAAGCTCGTAGAGAAGATTTGATAAAATGTTCAACTACAAATCTTTGCTCATGCTAGCAAACATACATTAATCCAAGTTAATCCTTCCTATGCGCTGCTCTCACAGATCTGAGCGCAAGCGCTGGCACAAATGTTGTGACAGACGCTGATGCTGTGCTATAACTCTTGCAAATGGGAAAATATTTCCCATATAGTCAGTTATAAATCAAGCTGACGTACATGTATCCAGACTAACCATTAAGCAGTACAGGAGAAGATGGAGAGACTAATGACTGCTGCAAGTCTGTGACATTTTACTAGGATAAACCCTAGCTACAGATCCTTCTTCCAGGCTTAAAATTAATAGCTGAAAAGTTATACTACTAGGTACTTTCTTCATGCTACCATGTATGTCATCTGTAGCAGTAGTTCATTCTGCTCTATATTTTTTACATCTAGTTATCCGGCATACGGATGGAGGAGATGAGAGAGTCTGGAAAGTTGGGAGATTACTGGCGTAGCATCGTGTATACAGAAGAGAAGGATTACTGCTGACAAAAGATCAAGGCAAAGGAGGAATGGATGGATGTGAGTCTTAAAATATGGTTTATTTATCACCATAGCATCTTGATGAAAATGTGAAAGATGTGATGCGGATGATGTAATACGAGTATAGATTATCTCTCGAGCGGGAAAACAGGCTTGTCCAGGTTTTAAAATCTCAGGCATTTCGCGCGAAAATTCCTACCGGACGGAAAAAGTTGCGCCAACTAGGAGAATTTCCATCAAGCCAACACAACTGGGTGAACTAATCCTTGAGTGTGAATGTAAATCAGTAATCTGTGTTTGGACTAACGCCTATCCAGGTTCTAGACACTTTAAGGCTCAAGTATCCCCAGAGGCTTGAGGGATTGACCCTGAAGATAATAAAATTTGCAGAGATTGCGAAATCCGTCAGCCGTCTGACAGAACTCTATCTTCTCACACACACCCTCAAGCATTGAATAATTTGAATCTCTTATGACGGGGAAAGAGTGTGGGAAACGTTCGGAATTCAATAAGCTATGGAAATCTGCATTAAACTCTCTCTTTTTCCTCACAGCTCTATGATTGTGGGAGAAAAGCAAGGCCCGAGAATTTCCAGAGCGCCGCCCTGAAACACCCTATGAATTGCTCACGATCGAATATGATTGCTTGCCGGGTATAAGTTGGGGCTTTTCTGGAAAGCTGCTGGAATTTTTTAAGTATGCAGCCGGGAGGAAGAATGGGAGATGAGGATGATGTGATCTTTTGTAGTTGAATAGATTTAGAATAGATTGAAGAATAGCATGAGGAAATAGGGACAGGGGGAATAGATGCATAGAAGAGAAGGAAGAAGAATAGAAAAATTCAAAAGAAGAAAAACGAGCACTTACCCATAAGGAAGAGGCAGAGTAGGTAGTGCCAGAGATGAAGGCGGTGGTTGGAGAATGGTGACGAGATGGATGCTGAAATACTTGGAGGATCTCCTGGAGCTTGTTGAAGGTGGTGGAGAAAATTTAGAGAAACGCAGACGCCACAAGATCGAGCATCAAGACGAGATTGCTATTCTTCTAGGATTCTAAAAGTAAGGAAGGATGAGGAAGCAGCTGAAGCCAATTCTGGATGGATTCCTTCTCCTCGAGGATTCCCCCTCCATTTCTAGCCTCTTCTCCTTCTGGGTGATACTTATCTGCTGAATTTCTTGGAGGATTATTAAGCGAGCTGGAAAGTGGTGTGAAAATCTGCTGGCTGTCTATCTTGGTCTGATTGTGGAGAGAATGCTGAGAGATGGCCGGGTATTGAGAAAACTGTCTATCCCTATACTAGAATGGTTCGTCATCAGTTTCCTTATCTTCCAGTAAACTTCCACCGAAAATTCTAACCAAACCAAATGGAGCATCTTCTGGAGGGATCGATCCCAACTGGAAACGCTTTCCCAGTTTTCCATATCCACGCTCAGACCGTCCCGCTGGAGAAACATACGGCGCTTCCAGAGGCTTTCCTTCTACCAGAAGATGGATGCAAATTCAATTTCTTTATAGATTCACTCAAGATTCTGTCTCTTCTTTTTCTTTTCTTCGAGCCTCATGTTTTTCTAATGCCGGACCGTCAGCAGAAATCGAGAAACAGGATTGTATTACTCCTGTCAGCGTCATTTGCTTTCCGTGTTAAAAGAGCAGCCATCTTCTGGCGTCTTCTGACGTCGTCCCTAGTAGTCCCTAGTAGTCCCTCCTCGTGTCCTAGTATTTTCCTAGTTTTCCTTGGGCTTCCAGAGAATCTGTAACAAGAAAATTATACATTTATTTAATAATAGAAACTCGTATAATTGAATTAGGAGAAATCAAAATCATCATTTCCGCTAAATGCCACATAAATTCTCTTAATGTAATCCCAGCTGCTCCTCATGTACGGATTGTAATTGGTAATGATGAGGCTCAACTGATACATTGGGATGTGTGAAACATGTGAGATTTCAGCATGTTCCGTATCTGTGACCAACCCACGCGTAGGAATCGGGAAAGATCATGAGATGGACCAATGTATTTTCCCATTCACATGTTCACTATTCGCCAAAATAAAAAAAAATCGGAAAAATTCACTGCACGAAGGCTAGCATATACTTGTGCATATGGGTGGCAGAGAAAAGAAATAAACTCATGAGAAACAAGATGAGATGAGCATATGTTTCCTGGTCCTCGCGTATTTTTCTCATGCTTCACTTGCAAATAATTACATGATATGTAACAAAGGGAATTAGATGGCAAAACCATATATTTCTAGCTCCCAGACAAGATTCCGCTCCTCCTCTTATGGCGAACAGAAGGTCTGGAAGGGAAATGATGACCCAAATATGTTATCTCCTGACAGAATGTAATGTATGTATGTTGTGCATACAGGGTGACTGTTTCTGAAACGACATGGCATTCTGTCACTGGAGTTACCCGGCCAACCGTAGATTTGGCGATTTTTATATAAAGAAACACTATATCTTTGTACTTTGCAGTATTTAATAATAACCAGAAGGAAGGGTCATACGGACGTCGGGACTGATGGGCTTGAAACTTTGTTGAACAGTGTGTGTGCTATTTTCGTTACAAACTATGAATAACCAACAAACTATCCTTGTTTCCACCACAATACGTCACTGACACTACTACTGGAAAATGAATATTTTCAATTTTCCTTGAATGCTCCACGAGGATATTTTGGAGGAACTGGAGCTTATAGAGACAGAGAGTTTTTAGCATTGATAAGAGTTGGTATGATTGAGTTCCTGGAAGTGAAGCATACGTATGATTCAGTCTATGCGAGTCTCTCTGACTGACCCTGACACTTTTACAAGTTCTCATGAATAAAGGATATTATGGAAAAGGAAATGATGGAGGAGGAGGGAGAAAGAAGGATGAAGGAAGAGAGTTGAGCATGTGAAGGAGTGGATTAGATTGTGAGAGATCTTATACAAGTAGCTTATGGTTTTGTACTTTTTCACATTACAGACAGATGTTTCCCGGTCTACTAGCGCTGATATATCGAGGCAAATATATACTGTGTGGCCTTCGTTCAGTGATAAATGCTGAGCTAAAATCCCTGGAAATGGCTTTCGTATAGTGAAACGTTGAGAGGATGCTCTCTTTGACGTGGCTCGCAATACAAGCAAGGCAGAGGCGCATGTATTTTGCTGATAATAAAAATGAATTTTTTTTCTATATACTCTTGTCAACTTATCGATTTTAGTTAAAATACATACATGATTGAATGAGTTTGACAAGACTAGCGGGAACTTGTAGAAGTGGTTGTGAGTAGATAAGCCAGCGGTGTAATTAATGCTTTCAAATTAAGGCGACCGTGGCGCCACCTACCAGCCATTATCTTTAAATATAAAAAGGAAATTACTGAATCAAAGCTTTGAAGAACGTGGAAAAAAGAATGAAACAGAAAATTCTGCCACAAGTGTACACCAGCGCCCTCTGGTCACTAGTAATTTAAAAAAAACACCAGTGGATTGTTATTCTACAAGAAAGAGACTTACAAAGAAGAATAATGTAAATCCAGAGGCCATTTTTCATTCTCCGTATTTTGATTCCGTGTAACTTGACAATGATGAATGTTTCCTCTCGTATTTTTACATTACAAAAACCACCAAGTGTCTGCTTTTCCCTGTTTCTTTACTTCTTCCCCCTCCCTTCCCACACCCCAAGCGAGCGGCTAGCATAAAAATCAGAGACGGAGACCAAGGAAGCACATGCGCTAAACTTTCGGAGAAAGTTTTCTCAACGTCAGCCGCTGTTTGCTGGCTTCTTCGTGCTTTGATTTTAAAATTACTTGATGAAAAGATGATGAGGATAAAATTGAATACTGGCTGGCGATGGAAGGTAGGAGGGCGGCCGAGTAATTGAATAAACATATGCTTGGAAATGCGTAGAGTTTGGTGGTTAGAGTTGCAAGGGGATAGCCGCCATCAAAGAGAGAGGAAGCAACCTAGCTCTATCCGAGCTAGTTCCAATTCCCATGAGATGGACGTAAAGCAAACCCAGTAGATTCTTAGCAAGGAGGATAAGATGAGATGAAATTAAATATGTAACATGTTCTGGTGGACCCTTTGGATGGACGGAGGGAGAGTAAATATCCCGGGCATTAGTTATATCCCTAGCTACACGCAACTCCCTCAAGCGGGCATCCGCGAGTACGCTCGGTGAAAAGAGATGCGGATCACCGGCCTTGACTCTACCCGCATCTCCACACCGCATCATCACGTCATACAAGGAAAAGACAGAGCCTATACAGAGAGATGAAACAAGGGCAGGGCAGATAAGACGGATGGGAGAGTGAGGAGAAAAGTTGGTTTAGAAGTTGTGAGCCGGGTATTTCGAGGTGCGGGTAATATAAGGAGAAATACAGACAGGGGAAAGACAAGGGAGAGAATTTCTCTCTCTCGCTTTAGTTTCACTCGCCTGCCGGCTCCCCGTTAGAAAACTATAAGGGTAATAGAAGATAGGAAAGCTACAGACAAGTCTAAAGAGGAGAGAAAATCAACAAGAACCATGCCCCAAGTAATATCACTACGAGAGAGAGGATTTTCGAAAGGAAAAGTTTCCTGGAACACCCGAGTATTTTCTTCTAGACTTGAGAAGTCGCAGAAGCGTGATAGAAAGTTCCCTGGGAAAAATACAGATTGGATGGTGTGAAATTCTTAAAATTTTATCCAGAATCAATAACTTTCTCCAGGCTCCACGCTTTCTTGCAACTATCTACTTTAAGCTGCAAAAACTCAGCCAGGTTGGAAGTAAAACAGAAATGCGAAGCTTGGAAGATGAACATATGGGTCTCTCTGGCTTCTGTTCCACTCATATACTGTAAACTAGAGTTTTCTTCGTAACACAGATACGGTAGAATCGGAAGGATGCGATAGCAGCTATACTACGTAGCCCAGAATCTGTGGGTTGCATTTAGTTATATTGCCTCAAGCAATATTTTCATACTAATCCTCTAATGCTTTTCTTCCTCTGTTTGCATTTACAGATTCAGAGAAAGTATCAAAGAGAAAGTAAGACGATTGCCAGAATAAATAGCAGACAAGGCAGAGGGAATAATAACGCCGGAAGTAAAGCACTTTCACTTACTTTCACTTCTGCGAGCATCTCAAGATTGTCTACTCTATGCTTTTACACGGGTAAAAACGACGAATATTATCCTCCTCTTCAAAGTGTTAATGGATCATAAGATAAATTGGAATAGGGATGTGGTAAAAGTTGGCACTTTTTAAAAGAATTTGCAAATTCCCTAATTTCCATGCAAATTACATTCTTTATACATAAATACGAGCTAGCCGGGTATCCACTTGATTTCCTCCCCATAGAGTGAAAGCATATTCCGGCTAATGCATACATCCCTGGAGATTTTTGTCTTCCAATGTATTTTCAATGCTGTTGATTCTCCTCAATAGTATTATTCAGTGGGCACAGCTTACAAAAGAGTAAAAGCATCCGGGAAATTCCGTAATAGATCCCCAAACCACTTACTCTAATAAATGTGGAGGGAAATCTACTTAATGCGGTACATGGGTGAAGTACTAGGAATTGAAATTTCAATGACGCAGTCCGTCAGAAACTGCTCCAAGTGAGGGAAAACATATGCGGGGAATATTCATCCTCCTCCTCCTCTTCGCTCCTGTCTAATCCTTTCATTTAAGTACGCTTTACTAACAGGCTTAGAGACAGTCGGAGGAAAGATTGAACAGAAGAGCATTTCACAAGCTACTAACTACGGGCAGATTTTACCCGCCTCCCTTCTGCCCTTCTCTCAGCTCTGCCATGAATGGTTGGGATACCACGTAGAATTCTAGGATTCCAAAGTATCCGCGAAGAGACAGACTGCTGTGAGAGAAAAGCTTTGGCAATAATATTCTTGGAAGGGGGAGGAAATATACTCTACTGTTTCAGATCGGAACCACGTATAAACCAAAGGATATACCCGGTGAATGGCAAGAGAACCTCCCATCCTTCCTTCCTCCAGCTCCCTCTGCATGTTTTTTCCTCCTGTATTTTCAACTAGACTCCCGGACTCCAGGATGATTAGCTTTTTAGGTAGGTGGTGGTGCGAAATCAAGGAGGAATCCTTTTTCCATCCTCCCTCATCCCAAACGCATTTTCTCCCTTGTCTAGCTTCGCCTCCCTTTGTTTGACCTATCTCTCCTACTACGTCTACGTCTATCCCCTTAAATGGAAAAGAGGGGAAGAGACAAGAAGGGAGATGTTGACTCATTTCAGAATAGAAATCCCTCTCATCATCATGATACTACTCTTCCAGAAGAGACCAGAGAAAGAACGAGCTCAACTTCTGCTAAGCATGCATGGCCATGCTATAAGCCCACTTAGAGAGCCCGGCCTTCACTTTTAGTGCGTAGTCGGGTATTCTCATCATCTTCGTCTTCTACCCGGCCTAAAACTCAGTCAACATCTTCTGTATCCGTAGCTCTATTCCAGTTATTGCCTAGAGCTCCTCCGGCCCGGCCCAGATGCCCAGATACATGCAGAATCTTCCATCATCTCCTCCGGTTCATAGCATATGTACATAATGGATGCACGTAAAGTCACCCGCCGGCCTGAAATATAGGTGCAGGAGCTGTTCTTATCTCTATCCGCTTTGCCCTTTCCTGTACCCGGCCTGGAGAGCAAATATACTCACGCAGCAGGTACTTGCATGTAGCTCTAGCATGAATATATCCAGGCAACTCATCAGAGATATATGCAGTCTGATGCTGCAAACTTAACCCAGCCGGCCTAACGCCCTGTTTCTAAATGTTGAGTCACTGCCCGGGTAATCCTGCCCTAACTTGACTGGGAAAATCTCAAAAATTGTGTATAAAACACAAGGGAGCTACAGAAATAGGCTCAGCAATATGTTAAGGACCCTTATGGATTTTCTTATTAGAGAGCTTGTCCAGAGTGACCTACGAATAGTGCTCAGATTCGTCGCTAAGATTCGGGTTGAAACAGTTGCAAAACAACAACCTTCAAGGAGCATCAAAGCGTATAATTCTAAGATAAGTCTATGGTTACTGAATACTGACTGGGTTGGAGAAGAAGGCGAAAGCTTTGGGATTTTCAAGCTTGTTCTAACCGAAAAGCTTTGAACGGTTAGTGGAAAATAACCATCAAGTTCCAGCAAAAACCACTTTTCGGGAAGCAGTTCTATGATGCCTTAGTTCCTCTAAAGAGAAAACATGAAAACTTTCTCTTCTCACTAAACCTGGAGCGGAAACGCTTTAATCTTTTGTCGCCAAAGGCATACACGTTTCAACTGATTCCAAAAACCTCGGGATGCTGGAAGCGACAGTGGAACTTTTGAAATTCCCAGTCAAAGTAGTCGGTATATATTGACACTGAATCTGTCAATTTGCGAATCAATTGAATTCTTCCAGAATCTGATTCGTAGACTAAAGTGGATAGGCTCGAAACCTCTTTGTGAAAGTTCCAGGACTTACTTTCACCATACTTCTATTATCTCTGTTTTAATGGAAAATTGCCAAAAAATTCCAGAATGGCTGCCAAATTTGATTTCAGAGGGGTGACAAGATTTAAGGTTTGCAGTGAAAAAATGCCAGGGTCAATTATTTAATAACGCTGAGTTTGCGAACATAATTCGCACAGCTATGCGTAGAAAAAAGTGCAAACTATTTACTGTAACGTAGAATCTATGGTATGTAAATAGTTATATAACAAAATATAAATTTGTTGAGGTTTGTGACCGCCCTTGGAGATGAGAATTCAAGCCTCTTTACGTTGCAAAAAAAGCGGATGATCATAAGGATGTAGATGCAGGGAGTATGAACGGATCAACTACCAGGAAAGAGGAAGCGGAATAAAGTATGAGAAAAATGATAATTGAAAAGGATAAGCGACAGTTGTCCAATTTCCCACATCTACTCTTGGATCTGGATAAAAAATGTTTCACATCACAAATGTAATCTGCAATATATCACGTTCCTTCCAGGGAACATGAGCTTGACATCCCAAATTATGAGCCTTTGACATTTCATATCTACAAGCTGTATGCCATGAGCTGAATTGCCTTTCTCCTCTTTTCCTATACATATGTATGAAAGGATATAAGAGTTACGTAATGGCTAAGGTGAGCCACTACAGGAATATTCTCTGACCTATGCACATACAGGCATGGCGTGTTGTCCCAAGGAAACATAGACTCCCCCGTTCCGGGTAATACTCGAGTATCCAGTTCGGAAGAGGATGAGAACGTATAGATGATTCATACCACTCACTTTTTATCATACCCCTGATCAGGATGATCCGGTGGTGGTGTCGGCGGCGGAGAGGCATATATTCTATCAATATCCCGTATCCGATATTTTCCATCTCTCACACTGCCTCCCGGCTTCAAAATTCGAATCAACCGAGGCCGGGCGTTACATACACTTGGATTATATATTACTGCCTACTTTACTAGCGAGAAAGGTGTCAAGATGAATTCATACTTGGGATAATATTTATGTGGAGGGGAAAATCCAAAATATCAGCAGCAGCGCAACAAACTAACAGCCTACACTTCCCACTCGCCCGCAACAAGCCATGCTAGTTTCTTTAAAATTCCCGGGATAAAAAACCGGGTAGTGTGAGAGTAAATAAATAAATAATAAGGACGTAGGTGGTAAAATATATACATTTCTTGAGGACGCAACATATATAATTCAACTCCTACACAATAACTTTCAGGGACAAACATGACCCGGGTCTTATGCTAGTCAGGTATTAATGCTAATGTTTGTGCTAGGATTTATCTACCCGGGAGTCAGGGTTGACATGTTGTCTCTGCTTCTCTCTTTCCTAAACCGACTCTGCTTGCTCCGAAAAGTCCCACACAGTTATTCATACACACATGCTCTACCAGGGTTGACATTTTGAGGACGAAATCTGAATTTATTTAAATCCTCTATCCGCTCTCTACGATCAGGCAGATGAACCCCCCAAGTGCCCGTCAACTATTCTTCCGTATAGTCCATGCAGGCGAGCATGAGTTGAATACCCAAAATATTGTGAACATTAGTTTTGCAGTTTGCAAAAGATAGCGGGAGAGGACGAGATTTATTATCTTACTTTTTGCAAATCATATCAAATAATCCCGCCTTGAATAAATTCAAACTGCGAAAGGCTCATAATCCCGCTAACTTTATCTGCAGTTTGCATATGGGGAAGCATGGAGCCTTGGAAAATTGGAATGAAAACCCGGGTAACAGATTAAAGGATTGTGGATGATATTGCAACTGACGTTGAAAATGTTTCATTGTAATTTAAAGGCCTGCTTAGAATTAGATCCATTTCATACAAAACAGGATAAATTGCAATGCTTCCTTAACCACAACCTGAGACAGCAGGATGTTGCAATATTCAGAACACTCTGCGGGGAATGGTGAAAGTTGGGTCTCCAAAACCTTGAATCGTTGAATGTATGTAACTTGTCTAAAGAGTACGAAAATGCTCCAACTCTCTGACCACCTTCAAAGACTTTAAAATTATAATTTTAACCGAGGCGTGAATCCTGCGGTCCATTACCGCATTAGCATATTAAGTTGTAAAAAATCTGGCAACATTAGCATGGGGTATGGTGAAAGCAAGTAAGTAGTGAGACACCACAAAAGGAATTATGGCATGCCTGCATATGCATAACTTGTTAGGCTGGTTTCAGTTTTTATGACGTGACCTCCCAGGGAAATTAGATTCAACTATAAGCTCATCTCAGTATTCAAATCTCTAAAATAGGAAAACCAGCTTGTACTTTCCCTTGGGAGTGAAAGTAGGAGAAAGTTAGCAAGGAGGCATGCATATGGTAAACTATAGAGTCAGAGGGCGCAACGCAGATACATGTGTGGAAAGCAGCCCTGTCTGCGTACATGTCTGCATCCTACATTTCAAAACTTATTAACGGACAACAAAGCGGGGTTCTAGGGTGAAAGCAAATACAAGGATGTATACGTGTGACGGGCTTCCGTATGTACGAGGTCGAAAGCCATAGAACATGTATCTGTGAGAGAATGAAGAGGAATGTTGATTTAAGAGACCAAGTGCTGGGAAGCTATTGCTATGTATATGAAATGAATGGGTTGAAGATGAGCGTGTACTTTTTATGATTTCTCCCAATGAAATCATCAAGTATTGATAAAAGGGCGGGGGAAATTCGATGAAAGAAGACAAGATCCTTCTACGTATTATTTACTCATTCATTCAGCGGATTAGGGTAATTGAGCTTAGAAAGATTGAGAGAAAGTGGAGCGGCGGCGGGATGTATGGGAGGAGAAAGGGGTAGATGAGATACATACGTATAGAGAAAAGAGGAATGGGAATCGCAACAAGATCAGTTTACTTAAGATCAATTGCCTCTTCTCTTTATTGTCAGAGGGATTATAGAGTATTATGTAAGTTTAATTCATTCATCCTTCAATTCCTTCTTCACCAGAGAAATATAGCCACCACCTTGCTACTTTCTCCAGACTTTCTCTATTTATGCACCAATCTGTGTGCTTTTCGGGATTCCTGGGCTCGAGGTTGTAGAAATTAAGGCAAAATTTATGCAATTTCCCTTGCCACACCAAGTGAAAGTCCATAACTCAGGTTGATATATACTTGAGTGGTGAAAGTTGAAAACTTTGAAGAGGAATGCGGTTAAGTAAGCAGATTTAGTAGCAAATCCTTTGTGGCAACTGCTGATGATGCTTATAGGGTTAAACGGAGAAAGTATATCATTGCCCCGCCCTCCACTCGAACAGCTTTAATTTCTTAATCTTCTTAAGATTAGCTAATGGAGTGGGATATTTGCAAATTTTCTGCGCCATTTAACCCTCCGGCTAATAATTTATTCTCCCTCTTCCTTAGATGTTTGCCTTACAAAGCACATATAGCTTCCTTTTTTAGGGAAAAAGACCCATTAGACTGGAATGGGTTTTAATTAGCAAGGGATTTTGATACTAAAAAGGGTTAAGCTTTTTCCGAACTCAAATCTAGTCTTCAGATCCAAGCTCTACTCTTGCTCATAACGAGGGGATAAAATGAGGTAGTAAAAGCTGCTGGAATAAAATCCATGCTGGCGATGGTGGTGAAAGCCATGGAGGGGGTGGAGTGCTCAGATGGCGATGGTGCAGAGGGCAGCGGCTGCTTAACTTGTTCGGTGTAGGGTAGCTGGTAAATCTCTGCCTAGTATCGATCCGTTTCGTTAACGATAAAAAGGGGGAAATGTAGAGGAAATGGGACAAAGAATGAAGGGAAGACGGGAGAGGGTGAAAGCATTAAGGTTAATGCAATTGGCTAATTTTTAGAGAAGGCTATAAAGTACGTGACTTTGTCAGGGTGAGTGAGTTGCCTAATAAGTTTGAATCGAATCAATAGAGGTGACACTTTCCTAAATTGAAGTAAGGGAATGGAAAATGACAGGCGCTACTTTATAAAAGGTGTGAAAAAAATTCCAATACTTCCGACCGCATAGCCAGCTTTACCGGCCACAAGTTAGTGCTATTACCTAAAGCTCCTCAATGCTGGCACTCCCTGAATCAAGTGGGAATCCGGTAGGTGGCAATTTAAAATTATGAGCTGCCAACTCACCCATTTTGCTTGAAGCGGAAAATTAAATGATCGCTTCAAAGATGACGGGGCTATCATGGGACGTTTCAAGTGACACTTGAGTCCTAAAACCAGCTACACAGTACTAAAGTGTGGTTGCAGCGTAACGTTTCAGATTTCAGTTACTTAGTCTCGAGTTGGATACACTAAATAGAATTAATAAACGAGACCACACAAGGATAAAGGAAATCAAATGTATTACTTACATGGCGGAGAAAGTGGTGAAAGTTCGGAATGGTCGGTCCTTGAAGCTCTTGAATACGCCGACTTGTGCTTCTCCAAGATGTTTGATCCAAGTATGGTCGTTGTACAGGGAACACATGCTTGCTATCAGGAGCTAATAATTGCATGGTGAAAGTTTCCATGGTAAAAGTTGACAAATCTTGAAGGAATCTGTCCGAGTATTTGAATAGGTGAAGGCGTGTGACGAGATGTAATTGGCCCTTGAGAAATTTCACTAATCACGGGGTTGGGCGGGATGCAAAAAGTTTGAGGTGCTGGTACAGTATTTACGTTTAATATTGAAGAGTTTTGGGGTGGAGCACTTGGATTTTGTGGGAGATTCAAATGAACTTGAGGGAGTAAATGTGGAGTTGAATGGTGGTTTGAGCTGAGAGGGATTGTTGTTGGATGAGTAGGAGAAGAAGGGAAGATGAGGGTTCTTCTTGGGTGGCTGTGGTTGAAGACGAGATGAGAGAAGGATGACGGGAAAGTTTGGTAAAAGGACCGGTTTGGTAAAAGTTAGCAGTTGGAAAGAAATTTTCTAGGGAGCGGCTCTGACGAGCAGATTCCGCGTACATATGGCTCCTAGATCGTGACGTAAGTGTTTGAGGAGAGTTGAGAGAGAAAGTAAAGTAGGAGGAGAAAGGTTGGAGAAAGTATGGGATGCTGTTCCTGCGGGCCTGTCTGCCTCTAGAAGCTATCTTCCGTCCACTCCTTTCTAACACACGAGCAGATAAAGAAAGGTGGTAGGAATTTGGAAGAGAAAGCTGGCGGTTAAAGGAATTTTAAACGTAAAACAAACTAGGAGGATGAGGCAAAACTCTAGAAAAAAGGAATGTGCGGAGCTATAAAATTATATTCACAAATTTTCCCTGTCTTTTTGACCTTTTTACGAGGGGATTTAAATGGTTTGAAATGGTAATAAGTCCAGTTTCAAAGGGATAGATGAGTGATGGAAAAAAATATAGGGGCTTTGGAGAAAGTTGGTAGAGAAAGAGGAGTTTCGGAGAGAAAGCTCAGAGACAGGCTGAAGGTTATGAAGTTGGTATTGGTAAAGCGGAAAATGTGAAACCAAAGAAGCGAGAGAGAGAGAAAGTATGGAAAGGGGAATCCAAGATAGAGGATGAAAAAGAGGATTGCTGGGAAACGAAAGATACGGGGGGAAAAGGATTTTGATGCGGGAAAGGATGGAATGTATTCCAAGAGAAAGTCGAGATAAAAGAGGGAATGAAATGAATTTTTGGGATGGGTTTAGAAATGCGGAAGAAATTGAAGAATAGAGATGGTGGCCTGGAGGAGGGAAAGTATTGTTGGAAGTACGAAGGGATTCCAGAGAGAAAGTCGGATGCGAAATCCGGATGAACAGGGAAGGATGGCTCGGCTCAAGGAGAACCCTGTTGAAGATGATGGAATCCAAAGTGAAGAGGCAACCAGTCCAGCAGTGCTTCAAGTCAAGTTGCGGAATGGAGGAGCGAAGAAACAGGGAAAGTTGATCCAAAGATGTCCGGAGAAGGAATAAGAGAAGGAGGGACGTGTAGTCGGAGAAAAGTGTAGCAGCGGCGGCGGCTGATGCTGGAGTAGAGAAGAACCTGAAGAAAATCCAGACGAGATGGGGCAGAGAGAGGAAACTTTTCGAGAGATGACGAGGACAGGGCCGAGATCGGGATGAACATTGAAGAGAGATGAAGACAGGGCCGGGGTTTTCTTCTCCTCACGGGGGAAATTTCTAAAACTCAAGAACCCGTGTCGTCTACCATCCTCTCCTCCTCCCCACCACTTGCTCTCAACTCCCTATTTCGATTCTTCAGGAGAAATCTCCTACCGAGAGTTCTATAATACCAAACCCAGAGTTCAACTTTCCCCTCCTTCCTCTTCTTCCCTCCCTCCTCCCCAACTCGCTCTCTCTCCCTGTCTGCCTCTCTCCTCATTGTCTTCCTTGGCTTTCCCTTTACAGATGTGCGCGCGCTCCTGGAATCGTATTCGCCTAAATCCTCCGACGGAAAGATTCCAGCCGCACGTATATATCCTTCCTCCTGAAATAATACAAATATATCACAATTTAGAAATTCACATAAATGTCCACCAAACTACGTACCATAAGGTCCTCGCATCTCTCTTCTCAACTCTCACTTCCCTTCCATATTATAAGCTGGAGAACAAACTGGAGGGAAAAGCTCTTTTGGAAATATAGGGAGATGGAATCACAAGCAGGAGGGTAAAGATGCCTGCCAAAGAGGGATTTCCCCTCTCTCCTCCTGCCTCCATGTACCATGCATACACCTTCAACTTTACAATTTCGGCAGCCCTCTCTCTGTGCTTTCTCTCCTGGAGGAAACCAAGCTGGAGAATGGAATGGATGGAAGACGGCTTAGGTGGGACTGGAAGGGAAGCAGACATTTTTTATATATTTTACTCCGTATGTTACTTACTTTTACGGTGGAGAATGGAAGAAACTTGTACGTTAAAAGCCAAAGGGAAAGTGGGGAAAGGAGGGGAGAGAAAGCTGGCTGGATGGAGTGTGTATAGGAATCGTAAAGGAAAATCTCCCGGTCTATGGCCTGAGGAACGGTAAACACACTTAAAATAAATGCCTCCGTAGATTATTCAGTTACATGGCCAGGATCAAGTTCATAATTTCTTAGCTACTACTTTCTCCAGCCTCAAAGCTCTAAACTCAAACAGAGTAGAGGATTTAAAACGGATCTCGTGAATTTAACCAAGCTTAAAATTATACTTTTAAATAAATTCAAATCCAAGAACACTTTTCCTCTCGGAATGAAAAGCAAAAATAAAATCCAACTACTTCCAAAATTTACAAGCTAATCCATCTATAAGGAACAAACTCATCTCCGCCTGGACACAGCAACGACCAGCATCTGGAACATTTGGACTCAGGGAGGAGAAAGCACTAGAGAAAACTGTAGCGAGCCAAGAAACTACAATCATCATGTCAAATTGTCAGCGTGGAATTGCCGTGCTAAAAGCGCATGAATTTCTAATCCGTTGGACAGGAATTGAAATTAGTTATTTCAACGACAAGGGGATACAAAACGGAACTAACCAGACAATGTCTGGATTAAGTTATTTCGGGTTCAAAACCCCCAATAACTATAGTTTCTCCTCTAACTTTTGGCAGGCGACTGAACTTTTAATGCCCCACAGCCAAAAATTTGCTATTCTAACTGTTTTCTAGTTTGCATAATAGCTAAAATAATGCTGCTATTTCGGGTACGATACAAGGAATTAGGAATACAAAATAGAGAGGGAATAAAAGAACTGGAATTCAGAATTTTTAAAATACAAGTTGCATTTCATTTTCTTTCCTGTTGTACGTATACAAGCTTTGAAACTACGTCGAAGATTGGTAAGTAAGCGGCTGCGGTTGCTTTGGTTACACGGCATCAAACTTAAATATGGCTAACCTTACTTTCAACCACCAGTTCAACTTTTGAGTAACTCGCTGTAATCGTAAATTATTTTCAGATCGATAATGGCCCTTCTGAATTACTCTTTAAATTCTGCAAGAACCCACCAAGCTCAAGAATTGCATTTGTAGTCGATTTCAAAGTTTCAAGGACTTTCCCCATGATTGAGCTTCAAAGCAAACACGTTTTCCTTTCCTAAATTCCATAAAGAATTTTCCTGCTGAAAGCTAGGATAACTTTAAGGGAAGAAAATCTCTTTTTCTGAATTTGTAAATAATCCTCCTGTTATCCCTCGTAGAGCTAGCTTCACAATACACTGTTATACAAAGTTTGCTGAAACAGGCTTTGGATGTGTGGACATCCTCGAGATGAAGCAATGCATTTTCATCGGATTTTACAGTTAGCCGAGCAGAAAGAAGACTTCTTAGAAATCCCATCTCTGTTGGAAACATACTGCAAGTATATCGTAGAATTTGTCCATGTTTCTGTTTACTCACTGCTAGCTTTTTTGTATAACTTAAACATTTAAATAGCTAGAAAACGATTACAACCTTTCTTTCCGCCATTCGTTATTAAAATATTTGAAAAATTCAGGAACTTGGCGAATTTTCGAGCGATTTTTCTGAGCCATCCAAAAGGCGAATAAGCCTAAAGAAGCATAACTTAAAAGTTCAAGTTACAGGAACAAAATGTACCGACATATTTTGAATTTCAAGTTACCCGGTACACTCATTTCGCGATACTTTGATAGAAATGTTTCACGTTGGTATATCCAATGGATTCCTTCAAAATTGTGATATCGAATCACGGTTAAATTGCTAAAAGCTCTCTGGGAGCCAAGGGAGGGGATATAGGATTATGCTTTTTCGAATTGCGTACAACTTTTAAGCACACTCAAAAGTAATCACATTGCTCACAAGTAGTCAATCGAAATTTTTCTTCCGGAAGCCCGGAAAATTCGACTATTCTAGTTTTAAAATTGCAACAGTGCCAAGGGTAGCACTCGACTCGGAATTCAAGAGGTTATATCAGAGTATCTAAAAGGCATTACAGATAAGAGTGCAATAGAGCAATATTATTATAATCATTTTCCGATTCTTATCCCCCGCCTCCAATTGCAGAATGATTCCTCCTCCCCCTTACACCCGGGCTTAAAGAACACAAGGAGGAGCGGCTGGAATTTATATAAGACGGAAGAGTGATGATGAGGAGCATAAAATGGATGTTGGAGGGATAAAGTATTTGGATTTGGAGATTCACAAGTGTGGCGTAATGGAAGATAATACTTATGATTGGCTGGAATGGCTCTCCGCTCCATAAATTCGCAAGTATTGATTTGAGCAATATGTGAAAGTCTACACTTGTTCCGTCCTGGAAGGAGGGCGATTCCAGTCCCGGACAGAATCCAAAATTACTACAGCGTCTTAATACTTTGTGATCAACTATTTCAGAATTCAGGAACATTTTCTTTATAATGCATGAACACTTTTGCCCCTTGGACTTTTGCAACCTTAATACGTACATGTATGTGTATAGTCGTTCTGGAGCTGACATTCTATTCCAGAGTGTGAGGTATCATAGCCGGCATTCTCATTCTGAGGAGAAGCCTAGAAATCCAAAAGACATAAAACTGAGGGAGAAAAATCCTAATTCACGTTAGACACTAGTGCTAGCGGTAATAACAGATTGATTCAATTATTACTCATGGAAGGGCCAAAGTTTCCTAACATATCAATCCACAGAGGTGGGTTCAAGGCAAGAGAAGACGCGCGGAAAAAAAGGTGGATCGGAGGATGAGAGGTAGAGTAGTTTCGTATCGAAATTTACTTTCCTCGCCCTCTCCCCAGCTCTCCTTCTCGTTCAGTTTTATTCGTGAGAGGAAGAAAATCTACTGGCGGACGGGATGGGGGAAGGTGGGAGAGGCGGACGCGAGTTTATTTTTCATTGACCACAGGCTAAAGCCTCCTGCCTTCCAGGAAGGTTATTCCAGCAAAGAAGTGTGCCTGGAGCAAAGAGGGGATGGGAATCCAAAGGCTAGACCTCTTGTGATAGGGCCGGAGGAAAGGTATAAAGGTGAGGGAGAGGAAGAAGAGATTCTCCTCAACGTGTTTCACGCCTCTACACCAATAACCCCTCCTGGATAAGCAGCTTCTCCAGCTTATGTATATGCTCCTAAAGTGTGTGGCTATGCCTACTGCCTACGAAGCGCTCCTTCAGGAGTCCTTCAGTCCTGGACAAGATGGAAATTCTGGACAGTGGATAACAAGGAATATAGGAGAATCCACTTAAACTTGGTCCATGCGGCATGCCCTTTTTGTAGTAAGTACATGTTTCCAATAAAATTAGATGAGCTCTCCAGGATTGAGGGATCTGCTTTGTTCTGGAGGTCCGGCCTTTCCGCCACCATCACGTCAAAAGAGACAAATCCCATCCAAAGGTAACAAGGGAAAAGTCAGGAGTCAGTAGGAAGATGTGTAGCTATTGCAATGCAAGATAGAGAAAACTACGGCTAGGTCAGCTTCTGGAGAGCTTGACAAGGCATAACCCTCTGGAAAATCCTAGGAGGGAGGTGAAAGCATGGATTGAACAGCTTCAAGGCGGGGAAAAGGGTTGAGAGAAAGCATAGATACCCTTCTTGGATACTTTTAGAAAGTCCTGGAGATACATGAGTCTGAGTGTAATGAAGAATAAGAGGAGCAAGAAAAGGAGTAAGTAACGAGGGTGATTCATGTTATTTTTTCTCTCCCTTGCTTTCTTGATGCTCCTGGAGAAAGCAAGTGTGCTCTGAATGAGGGCCAATTGGCGGGGAAAGAGGCTTTGGACTGGACTATGCCTTCTAGGCTATTGAAACTAGCGCTGTAAGACAATAGATACACATTGTAAAGCTCGTTAGAGCTGACAGAAAATTACAAGAGACTTTTCTTCAAACAGTGAAGATAATCCTCGAGGAGGATTGACTTGACACCGCGTGTCTAGAATTAGATTCCCTATGTTCATCAGATCTCGTACATGTTCTGTTTTATATATACTACCTTGTTCTTATAGGGGCGCTAAGAACGCTAAGAATACATGTAGCTAATTCCACAAGTTGGGCAAGTAAATGCTGACATACTACTCGGACTGCTGGAAGCTATTTTCTCCGGTAGACTTGTGGAAGAGATGTAAAAATGACTGCCTACAGTACATTTTGCAATCTTACAACTGCTGCACACGCTTAGCCAAAACCTTCAAGTTTCTGTTCCAGAGAAAAGGCAAAAAACCTGAATCCCTTGAAACGTTCTTCCCGAAAGCAATAGCTGGAAGCTTGAGCTGGACGTGAAAAGCAACGTTGTAGAATCCGCTTCTGGAGAATCAGCTAAAGGAAACCTCATGTCTGCCCGAGACTGCGGAGGAGTAGCGTGAAGAACTTGAAGGAAAAGGTTGGAATAAGGTCTTACCTTAAGCCTCGAAGATGAGCTTGGTTTTCACATAGGGTTGGTCCTTGGCGGATGGCGGAATGGCGGGTAGGCTTAATGTTTCCTGGACACATGGAGTTGAGATTGCTGAACAGCTTGAGTTGTTCTGTTCCGCGAATCCAGGACGACTGGGACGATCTGCATTTACGGCCGTTATGAGTCCACATTTTCCCTGGAGTGTCCTTTGGTCAGAATACCTTGTCGCACTAAATTATCCTCATAATCACTTACACGGGCGTTTTAAGGCAAAGTTTGACTTTGGAACGGACGGGTAGCGGGTTAGCAAGTAAAAGTAGCTGTCGGTTATTTTTACTTGAACTATTTGACCCTTGAACTATTCCAAATAATAATTTTGAAAAAGGTGAAAGGCAGACTCTCCTGTCTACTGTCAACTCACCCTGTGTGTGAAGCTGTTCAAAGGATTCTTTGTCCAGAGCCCATAAGATTTGCAGACATGAAGCAAGGAAGAGAGCCCGGGATATACTGTGTGTGAATCTAAGAATTTTTTACCCTCAAAGGGAGAAGGAGCAGCATCTGCCAGAAAATCGGGTAGAACATCTGCAGATGGGTCTCCTACCCCCATCGCTACCTTGTAGCCCGCTCCAACAGGATCTCTCCAGTTTCTGTATTCCTCGCTAAACGACTTGACTAACACAAGATCAGGATACACATAGACCAAAGGCAAATAGACCAACAGGGTAGGATCAGCAGCATCCAGGAAGAGAAGGAGCTATGGGGTAACAGGGCTTTACATACCGAAATACGGGGAAATTGGCTCTCTGGTGGATGATGTGTGGAGAAGAAGGTATAGGAGATTGAAAATGAGGAAGATGAGGGATGTAAACGGAGGAAGGGAGAGGGCGAGTAATTGAGTCCGGTGTGTCGTTGTGTATAGGGTTGGTGGGTTATCGTCATGGGGTGGATGATGATGGGTTGCGTTGACTGGGCTGCGGCTGGGGGATGATCGGTGTGGTGTGGAAATCCGGGTGAACACCATGGACTTGGCGGGGATCAAACAGAGATCCCTTCCAGGTTATCCTCAAAAGAGATGAATATGATGGGCGGGTCGAAAAGATGAGGACACGAGCTTTTGTGAGTTGGGAATTGCTCCATCCCTTCCAAGACCAAGACGATATAAGGGAAGCGGGCATCGGTTAGCGGCATATGCCTGGTTTTATGACGAAACGCCGGGTAGCTCCCTCCCTCCTCCTGCTATTACACGGCTGTAGAGTTTGTATAGGAAATACCCAAAGGGACCCTCCTGCCCCTGCCTTGAGTCACACTGCCATATTTCCTCGCTATAGCTTTTAGGTAGTCCTGGATTTAAGATTCACTAAATCACATTATGTTGTAGGAATTAGGGATTTACCCTACGTTCCCATTCTCAGTTCTCTTCCCTTCTTCTAAATCCAGGGGAAGGGGCTAGCTATGCTATATGCAGTCAGCTATATCCACGAATGCTGGAGGAGTCCTGGAGACCTGGAGAATCAGGAAGCATTATGGAAGAGATTAGATGCAATGTATTCCAGTTATTACTGGATATTTTCGTAGACGCGAGGTTTGAATTCCAGTTATTATTAGTAGCTGGATGCTGGATTGTAGGACCAAAACCAACTAAAGCTTACCTTGATTTCAGGCTTGCTCTATGCTCTGTCCAGGGGAACTTCCATGTCCCCACATTCTCCAGTAGATGAAGCTTTGCTAGAGAGAGCTAAATTCCGATTATAATAAGAGAACAATGCTGAAATTTTCAGTACGAATCCTAGCGGTAAATAACAAAAACAAAGGTTATATGCCTATATATGATATACGTTATCATAAAGGTCAGTCGTTTCTAGTTTTCCCCGCTTGGGTGAAAAACGCAGGTAGCAGCATGCAAGGGCACTACATCTGCGGCCTAAACTCAGGTCTAATAAAGATGGGAAGGAAGTGAAGCAGTCCAAGATTATATATACTGCTTCATATATTTCTAGTTCTATTATTACACACTTAGAGGAAGAGCGCCGAGCGTGGTGTATAGACGGGTGGGTAGGGTAAATCCCCTGTTTATTCTTCGCCGATTTACTTTCATATTTTCAAACATTAGACATGGAAGTAGAGGTAATAGTATGATATTGTGAGAGGGGGGGGTAGAGAATGAATTTAGCCATAGCAAGAGTTAAGTGGAAGGTAGAGAGAAAGTAGCGTGCGTACGTGGCCGTCTTTTGCTTTCTCCATGCGTATGTAATGGAGGGAAGGCTGGATGGTTAGTTTAGAGGTACTAGGTGTGCTTTAGTTGTTTTCCCTTGTTTTCTTCCACCTCTACTACCCGCTTTCTCCTACTATTCCCGTCTTTCATTCCGATTTTCATAATCGGGCACATGTCAGGCCATGGTAAGCGATGCTGTAGATCATTCCGGGAGGCGGCTATGTAACTTTAATGTGAAATGAGAGAAGGAGTCGTAAAAGAGAATGGGAAATGGCATATGATTCTTCCTCGAGTAAAACCAAGCAAGGAAGATATACGAGGATGGAGAAGGGAAAACGTGGGAATCATAAGGTCCGTCCATATTCTAGTAAACTCCCGGGCACTATATACATTCTACCTCCACATACTACAAGCACAAACATTACGACGACAATACAATATACAGGGTAATACTCCTCCCCTCCCTCACCCTCGTCCTCTTGTTCTGAGAGTAGATGAACTGGTTACCGCAGCGGGTATTAGGGAAACTCCCGCTTGCTTCTCTTCCAGAATCACATCGTCCTTCTCTTCCCTCATCCCACTCTTTTAACTATGAATCCATTCGCCTCAGGTTTCAGTCTCTAGCTGTGAAAATGCCATGATGCCCGCGTTCTAGGATGGAAACAAGGAAAGGTAATCCAATTGTTTAGGGCTCGATAAATGTTCATGTATGATGATGCTGGAATTCGGGTTCCTGGAGAAGAGAGATGGAGTCGAGTCAGAGTCCTGCCTGGCCAGGAAAGATTGAAACTATCCGAGAAATTATGGGGAAGGTAGCAAGGAGCAGGATTATTTCCCGCAACGACCGCAGATGCTGTGGCAGGCGAAATCAAGGCAAGTGGATAGGAGTCTTAGGAGTGTGAAATAAAGCAAGGATAAAACCCTCATCAGCCTGTACGTTGTGTTTAGATGTAAAACGTGAATGAATGTACGGGATTTACTAGAAATAATGCTAAGATTTCAATAATGATGATGATCACGGAAGGTAGTGAAAGTAGTGAAAGCATAGTGACGATGACAAGAATCCAGGAAAAAAACAGCCGGATTTAAGCCTTTAAATCTGGAAACGGGAAGTGGGAGGGAATGATGGTGGGATTGGTGTAAAATCTGTAGAAATGAGGAGAAAATGAATAGGAGAAAGTAAGTGGGGGGAAATTTCAAGAGCTTGTACACACTTCTTTCCAAGTATTCCATCTATGGGTGTATCATTATTTTGATGAGGATGATTTAGAAGTACGTGAGAGTAGCGTTCCTTCCCTACTCTTGCATCTCAGAGTCTCCAAGTCCCTGGACCGGTGCTATGTGAGATTTTCGTGATGAAGAGATGAACGAGAGGATGAAGATGAGGTTGAAGATGATGTCGTGGAGAAAGCAAGAATCCGCCGGTACTTGTGCTAAAGAAAACAAGCACGAACGAGCTTCTTTACGAGAAACTGACTGATGATGGAGAAATTTTCCATGAAATAGCCCCCCATCTCTCCCCGGCTTCTTTAGTAGGTAAAGAGTTTTTCTCTCCGCTTTCTCTCTCTCTCTCTCCCTGCGTGTCCCATCTTTATTTGATCCTCCGAGTTTTTTTTCTTCTATCTCATCAGAGAGAGCTTTACTTTCAAAGAGGCAGAGCCGGTGTGATGGTGGCGGCTCTCCTTGGCGGTGTTGACACATGAGGAGAAGATGACAAGGATAGGGAAGGAGGGAGTTGAAATAATTTATGGCTACATAATAGGGAATGAGAGAAATGAGTGGGGGAGGTGGTGGGAAGAAAGAATATAGTCATCCTTGAGTCTTGATGAGGATATTTTCACTCTATTCTTCATCAGGGATCGTGTAAGTAGAAAGAGGGAGAGGAGAAAGCCGTGCTAGTAGTAAGCTTGGAAACTCATACTTTTTATCATAACCCGGGTAGCTTCCATCCTTTCTCCTCCCTACAAATTGGGGGAAAGGGTGAATGCAATCCTGAATCGCTGGGTTATCCCAACAAGGCTAAAGTTAACAAAATCCTATGGCTTTCCCTGCATCCCTTCCTCTGAAATGAGGATTTCATGGAATGAGCCCAACACAAGAAAAAGGATAAAGGACGGGAAAGAAACGTGTTGACAGAGATACTGCAGGCAAGAGGAGCAAAGAAGAATAGTACAAGGCCAAAAGAATAGGAAAACGTCATCAAGGGGAAGAACAAGGACAATAATACTTGAAAATGTCTTGGCCCGTGAGAGAAAGCGAGAAACGGGATGGAGTGAGGGAATCAACTGGAGATGCTAGACATTTGAGCTCCAAGGGATCCTGTAGAGACAGCTTCAACAAGGAGAAAACCTCTTGATTGTCTTCTTCTGTCTCCTCAAGAAAAAGGGCTCTCTTATTTCTATTTTCCCGGTAACAAGGCCGAATAGGAACGAAAAACTACGTACACAACCAACAAGGGAATCCGGCACATATACAACCCTGGAGAAAGTGGAGAAAGCATCACGCAATCCAGCTTCCAGGGAAAGCGCTGTACCCTTTCCAGTGAGATCCTGAATACGAAGCCATGTGTACAGCTATTCTCCAATTTATGTGCACGTAAATGCTTCCTTTGTCTTATCCGACAGAGAATCATTAAGGATGACACAAGACAAAGGAGCTGAATACAGGATAGCTCTTTCTCTACCACACTAAAGCAATTCTCTCTTACTAATTATTAGCAACTTTATCAAAGCTTGTGTATTTAATGCTGAAATGAATCAGTCTCGAAGGAAAAAGGATTACACAAACGTACGTTTCCAGTAACTTATGTGTCTCCATGCAACCGGCAGAGGTAGCAGTATGCATTAAAGACGGTATTTAAAAATTAATATGCATATACTTCTTAAACTCAGATATTTAAAACCAGATTCCGCCCTCGTCTCTCCCTCTTACAGGACAGAGCTTAAAGCTCTTTTCAAGGAGAAGGGAAAGTAGTAGCTTTTTTGAAACAGAAATCGATCCAAAGGAATTGCTCTTCTTGTAACTGAGCTGACATGTGATGCTATGAAACTCCCCACTTTTCCCTATCGAGAGCAAGCAAAAAGAAATATTAGTATGCGAATCAGGGATTGAATAAATTCCGTAGAAAATATATTATAACGTGGGAGAAAGTTGGAAAGCATCGTTGAGCGGCTATCTTCTCGACAACGCCACCAGCTCTACATCATATGGCGAGCGTGAAGAACATGCAGCTATAGATTTTGTCTTAAATTTGTAAAAGACTGGAGAAAGTGGTAGATGATGTGTGTAAAAGAGTACATTTTTTATACACTTGTCGCAGGATTTGTGGTGCGTGAAGCTGTGAAAAAAGTAAAATGGGGAGAAAGATAGTTACCCGTTTGTGTGTGAGTTTTTCTAAAGCTTTCCCTTTTGGAACATACTGTATTCAGTTAGTTATTGCGGTGTCTTCTGAGCACAATTTATTGGAAGCTGTTGCTTGGTTGTGTGGAGGTACATGTACCAAGTCATAGGCTCCCGATCTCTCCTGCTACATGTTTGTATCAGCCCTATTTTGGCGATTTTTTAAAAAATATTGTGCTACATCTAAACGTAATATAGAATTCCATGTGCATAACGTGCCCAAGAAACTAAACAAGAAGGGAAGAGTCGATTTGTACAATAATTCATGTTTAGCTTGCACGTGGTCGACATATTTAAATTTATCAATAGCTTCCCAGAGAAACACGGGTCCTTGGATGTAGGATACTCAAACTATAAAATATTGCAAGGGAAGATATGGCTGATAGGCAAGCTTTATTTCCAGAGAAGCTTTAATATATGCAGAACCTGTTTTCGATCAGAGGGAACCTTACGCGTAGGTGTGTGCGAGTGTGAGGAAGGATGAAAATATTTATGATCTGGAGACAGGAGAAAGTAGAGAGAAAGCAAGTAGAGCTACATGGATCGGATACAGAGAATACAGACACAACGGTAGAGAGAGAACCTAGAATATAAAGGAGTAGTGATTATAGCGGAGAAAGATTCGGGGAGAAACGAACTTGTGGATGGGAGAAAGTTGTGTAGGTTTGGATTTGGTACTTGAAATTCTACATGTTAAAAGTCAGTGTTGCGTAAAGTACTTTTGAGTTTATACTTGGGTACATTGAGCATATTGTGTTGAATAAAACTCATTCAATCAATTGCGTCCCGCTTCCTTATTCTTCCTTGAAGCTGTGAGAGAGAGGGCTGAGCGGATCCTGGAAAAAGTTTACGGAGAAAGCAAGGCGGGAATAGTAGCAGAGCTTATACATTGAGTTTCCATGGTGGGAGTTTAAAGATGCTTCAAGGGAAACTTTTGTAGTGAATGCAAAACAACCATAGAAGGAAATGGAATGGGTGGGGATAAAACAAATTTCTTAGCCTTCTTCTTGATGACAAGTTGTGTGTAAGGAGTGGAGGGAGGAGGAGAAAGCAAAGCATCCGGATTCCAGTCTGTGGTTGGTAAGTGTCGCTTCTTGGGGGTGGGCAAGGATGAAGTGGTGCTGGTTGAATTTAGAAAATTGATTCTGTTGCTGCTCTTAGTGTGAAAATTTAGTTTACCGACAGAATAGAAGGAGGAAATATCCGGGACGTGAAGGAGCAAAGGGAGGAGGGAGAAGTGAAAGCAGAAAGGAGGAAAAGTGAATACGGGGAAAATAGTAAAGGATAGGGACGGATGTCGAGACAGGGACTCTAGATAAATAGGTTTGGGTTGAGTGAAAAGGCATTGATAAAAGTTGAATTTGTATCAGAAAATGTAAGGGAAACTTACTTTCTCCTCCTGCGAAATAGGATATATATATATGCATTACAACAACCCGTCAACCAACCCTCCTCAATCTAAACAATAGTTTATTCAAGCACAGCAAGGTCCTGAAATGCCACAACTAAAAAGGTTATTTCCGAATGAATATTATGCATATACGGGGAGAGAGATGAAAGTAAAGTGCTAAAATTAAAGATGAGAAAGTGATCAAGATAATAGATATATTATTCTCATTATCAATTTCATAAATGCTTCCAAAACGGAGGAAATATATAGGTAGAACTGATAAGGAAGTTGGAATATGTGCTCTAATAAGCTTTTAAGGACAAAATGCTAATGAAAGCGACCCATGGCAATTGAATCTGTAGCTATTGTTTAAAACTCCGCAATGGAAACTTGAGTCAATGAACTTGAGTTTTTGAAAAGGCTACACGTTTGATTGAAACTAATTTGTTTCCATACAATTCAGGAGAGCAGTCTGCTTTCTCTGGGAATGCTGGAAACTATCCGGGTTTTGTGCAGGGGAAGTAAAATTCTTTAGAAAATTGTGAAAGTAAAATCTGTGATATTTTTAGGCATAATTTGCTGTCACTAAATGGTACTAGTATTTACTTTACGGTGAAAGTTTCAAAAAGTTTATATTTCCATGCTGAACCCAGATCAGATGCTATGTATGCGTAAAATGGCTAAAAAATTAGTTTCATTTTAGCCTCTAGCTAGAAAATATTAATGAATCACAATCTGAGTATGTCTCAAAACTTTTTCCAGGCCTTCATCATTACATATGCATAATCTTCATTACAAGAAGCTTTCATTTTTCAAAAGAACTGGATTCCAACCAAAGGAGGAACGAGTTGCAGCAAATTTAGAAAAGATTTCTTAAAATTAAAATATGAGGAATATATGTTTATGAAAGTCAAGTTTGGGAGCGCCTTCACTCCGGACCGTTGGGATGAGGGATGAAAGATGAAAGGACGGAGGCTTTTAGGATTGTTTTAAAAGAGAGAAGTAAAAGGTTTGTAAAAAACATATATTTTTTAGAGAGCGTGACATGAATTGTAGATTTGCTTTGTTTCCTCTACAGGCTGCAAGGATCATTACGAGCCGTTGGGGAGTGAAAAGAGGGGGAGAAAGTGGAAAGAAAGGGAAGAGAGAATTGATTTTTACATTGCTTTCTCCAGCTCTCCTCCTTTCTCCATTCCATCTCTCGTATCTACTCGCTTCCTCCCCGTGTATTTCCCACAATTTTTCTTCCCATGCTCCATGTGAGAGATAGAAACAAAACATTGGTCATTGTTTAGCATTTCACATGACTGATATTTACATCAGCAGTAAGGAATGTTTTGTGTAATAATCCGGAGTTATGCTGAGTTAAGTTAACTATAATTATGGATGGTTGATTATGCTTTGCAGGCATAATAAAACATTGTAATTATAGCTGAGTTTAGGTTAAGCAAAATCTTAACTGCAGGACTAGAATGTTCTGCACAATAATTGTCAACAATCAAAGCTATATATAAGTTGGAGATTGACATTGAATAAACGAGTCAGTTGGTTGCGAATGGAAATCGATCTACAAGAGCTGAGTAAAAACCTCATATGGTAGCAGAGCGTGGTTGATTAGCGCCCACTGAAAAGGATCGAAAAATAAGGTTCGAAATTTTAGCATAAAATTCAAACAAAATTCGATCATGGGGAAAATCGATACATCCCACGTCGTCAAACTAGCTGATGACAATTATGAGCATTGGAAGCAGCAGATTAAATTGATTTTGGAATCCGCAGAGTGCTGGACGGAATGCGAAAAAGTTTGGGCTATTCCACCGAACAGTACTACAGAGCAAATACGGGTAGCAAAAGCTGCATGGGATAAAAACGATTTAAAAGCAAGGGCAATAATTATTCCAACGTTAACAAGGCTGGCGGCAACGCACGTGTCGCTAAGCACAACGGCCAAGGAAGTTTGGGATAAGCTAAAAACAGTATATGCTGATTACAGCGAAGTTAATCGGCAGCACACAATGGCAAAATTTCTGAATTACCGAATTCCGAAGGGTAAGTCTGTGGTTACAGCGTTCATGGAAATCGAGCAACTTGCTCAAACATTGAACACAATGGGGCTTAACCAAAACTGTGAAACAATATGTACGAAGATTGTTACTGCTTTGCCAGATGATTCCTACAATGCTTTCAAGGTTGCCTGGGAAGGGACCCCGGCAGCGCAAAGGACAACGTCAAATCTTTTGGCCAGATTAAGAAGCGCAGAGCTAAATCTGTCAACAGCAAAGAATGATGACGCAGCAGGCGAAACATCAGCTGTAGCTTTTGCCGTAAAGACTAAAAACGGTAAACCAGCAAAGAGCAAGAAAGATAACATAGCAGAGTTAAAGAAGAAAACCTCTTGCAAAAGGTGTGGGAAGAAAGGTCATTGGGCCCGGGAATGTAGGTCAAAACAGGTCAAGGAAGGGTCAGATAAGAAAAATGACCAAACGCCAAAAGATGACGCACCGGTCGTAGCTTTCATGGTGCGGCCCGCTCAAACGGTGGAAGAAAATAGAGACAATGTTCAAGATGATTCTGAGGAAGAAGAATCCCAGCAAGCAGAGCCTAGAGCTCCAGAAACGACATTGCCACCAACACCGCCTCCAAGGAGATTTCAATCAGCGTGGAGGGGGCGCAACAGAAATCGCTATGCCCGAGTTAGCAATGCTCGAGTAACTGCAGCTCTACATAATAGAAGAGTAGCTCAGCAACAAAATAGCAACTTGTCACAACAGCACAACAGTAGCTCAACACAGCAATGGCCTAGCAGAACAGGTTGGATTCTCAGTTATGACGTTCCAACTCACATTGTCATAGACTCGGAAAAAATAAAAAATATCCAGGAATTTGAGAAGCAGCCATGGGTGCAAGTACCCGGGCAAGAATGTGTAGTGTGGGAGCCTGTGGATTCGGTCATGTGGATGTAGAAATGCACGATGGAAGAGAGTGGAACAACTTTCGGCTGAACAATGTATGGTACGTTAGAGATGGCCCCATTAAATCAAACATTCTGTCAATGAATGCCATCTTGAATGCCGGATATTTTCCAACAAAGCACCGCCGTGAACAAGTGATTATTAAAAATCGGGAAGGCAATCATGTTTTGAACGGATCTATTAATGATCTGCCAATAAGATTTAAATCCGATAAATATCAAATAATGATGGTTAAAAGCTCCAAGCATAAACAGGCTGGAAGTGTGGACAAGGATGTGTGGTTTTCTGATTCTGGTGCTGGAAGACACATCTGCGGAAGAATTGATTGGTTCAGAGACTACAATCCATTCGAAGAAGAATTCCCATTAGAGCTGGCGGACAAGTCAAGAATCTACGCTCTAGGTTCAGGGTCAATTGAAGTGGAAGCCCGACTTGAAAACGGATGGGAGAAGCGACTTATTGATGACGTCTACTATATACCAGATTCAGCAAATCTGTTCTCTGAAATTGTGATGTTGAGCCATGGATACAAGATAGAGAAAGACAAATATCTGACCACATACAAGGACACAGTTACAGCTGGTCCATATGCAAAACCTCACTCTCATGGTTTGCATGCAATGGAATTCAAAGTGTGTGTTCCTAAACGACGGCCAGAACCGATACTTGCTGTCATGACAACACCAAAAGCGGCTCTGATGCACGAAAGATTTGGACACATTTGTCAAGACTACATACTTAATACTGTATCAAAGAAAGCAGTAAATGGAGTAGATCTGAAGGATGTACAGGGTGACTTTATGTGCGAACCTTGTGCTTTAGCCAAAAGCACTCGCCTCCCATTCAAGAGAATAACCGAAAGGAAGCCAAGGGAAGTTGGTGAACTTATTCATGCTGATGTGGGTGGTCCACTAGAAACGGAAACTCTTGGTGGAAAGAGGTTCTTTATTTTAATAAAAGATGAGGGTTCCGGATTTTTGTACATGAAGACAATGAGACACAAAAACGAATCTGTAGAGGCAATAATGGATTTTGTGAATATGCTGAAATCCGTAACTGGAAAAAAGGTGAAAACTCTCAGGACAGATAATGGAACCGAACTGGTTAATCAGAAGCTACGGAGATTCCTGGAACGAAGACACATTGCGCATGAAAGAACCGTTCCATACTGTCCAGAATCTAACGGTAGAATCGAACGTGAAATGAGAACACTAAAGGATTACAGCCGGACCATGCTAAGAGCGGCGGAACTGCCAGATTTTCTCTGGGGAGAAGCAATGGCCACAAGTGTGTACTTGCATAACCGAACGTTGAGCAAGCAAGCTCCTGAAATAACGCCCTATGAGAAAATTTTTGGAACAAGACCGGAAATGGGGCACGTAAGGGTTTTTGGATGCAAAGCGTATGTCCATATCCCGGACCATCAAAGACGCACTTGGGATGACAAAGCCAGAATAGGATACCTCGTTGGTTACGATCCGAAATGCCCTGGTATCTACAGAATCTATAACCCGGAGAAGAGAAATCTTACCATGGAGAGAAACTTAAAATTCCGGGAAATCATCGGCGGTGTCTCTACAACAATTACTTTTGACAGCGGTAGTGAAAATGAAAACGCACCTCAAGATCCTACCAAGGATGGGAAGAAAGCGCCTGAAACTAAAAAGGAGAAAGCACCTGAAGTTTCTACCAAAGAAGCAAAGAAAGCGCCTGAAGCTAAAGAGGAGGAAGATTCCGAAATTTTGTCCGAAAATGAAGAAGATTTCCAGGACACAAATGAAGATCAGCAGACTAAAGAAGAAGAGACCATTATTGATTTAAATGATCTATCAACCTGGAGTGATGAAATGGATTTCCAGGATGCGGAATCAAACCATTCAGTGAAAACTGAAGTACTGGATTTAGATCCAGATCCTGATGATGCTATTCCGCTACCACCTTCTCCCAAGCCAGGAACTTCAAGAAAAACTCAAATACTTGATTTACCACCGCCGAAATCCTCAAATCCATCTAAAACAGTAAAAGTGGTTGTATCCCGTAAAGGCGAGTCTAACACTGGAGGAGTCAAAGTGAAAATAAATAAAGATAACAGCAGCAACAAAAAGGACTCCAGCTCGGATCGCCATCTACGGAATAGAGAAAAACTCAAGCAACCTGATCGCTATCTAGCGTCACTGTTTTATGCAGAAGCAGTTGAGCCAACTACTTATGAAGAAGCTGTCACCGGTGGCTACTGTGACGAATGGGAGTTGGCTATGGCGGAGGAAATTGAAAGTTTGAGGAAAAATGACACTTGGACACTTGTGGACAGACCGAAGGGACAAAATGTATTAGACTGTCGCTGGGTGTATAAAATCAAAAGGGATAAGCGTGGAGAAGCTGAAAGATTTAAAGCTCGTTTGGTTGTTAAAGGGTTTAAGCAAAGGCCTGGGATTGACTACACAGATACATTTGCCAATGTATGTAGATATGAATCCATCCGAACCGTACTCGCAGTAGCAGCAGCAGAAGGAATGAGCTTCAAGCAATTTGATGTGAAAACAGCATTTCTTAACGGAGTTCTGGAGGAAACTATCTATATGGAGCAGCCACAAGGATACAGTAGGAACGGCAAGGAGAAAGTCTGTCTTCTAAAGAAAAGCCTTTATGGACTTAAGCAATCACCAAGATGCTGGAGTAAAACGCTAAGCGAAGTATTAGCATCAATTCCATTAAAGCCAACGTACAGTGACAATTGCGTTTACACTGGAGAAATTAATGGAGACCGAGTAATACTTTTATGTTGGGTGGACGACGGACTGGTACTGGCTAGGAATCCGGAAAACATTGAGTATGTTTTACGCTTTCTGAAAAGCAAGTTCGAAATTACAAGTTCAGAGGGGACAACATTTGTTGGGATTGAGCTGACTAAAAACGCTGATGGATCATTATTCCTTGGGCAGCCAGGATATGTTAATTCCATTTTAGAACGTTTTAATATGAGCGACTGTAAACCAGCAAGCGTTCCCATGCAACCTGGAACTGTACTGGAGAAAGGAGGGGAGATAGATCCAAAAATTCCCTACAGAGAGCTTATCGGAAGTCTGTTATTCTTGGCAAGGACAACAAGGCCAGATATAACTTTCGCTGTATGCAGATTATCTCAGTATATGCAGTGCTTCAACAGCAGTCACTGGAAAGCAGCAAAGGAAGTTTTGAGATATTTGCAAGGGACTAGGAATATAGGAATCACCTACAAACCGAGTAAGCACGGCATAACGCTAGAAGGCTACTCTGATGCAGATTATGCTGGTGATAAACATGATTTTAAATCCACCTCCGGTTTTATCTTCATGATAAACAACTCACCAATCTCCTGGTCCAGTAATAAACAACCAATTACAGCCCAATCCTCGGCTGAATCTGAATACGTTGCATTAGCACACGCGGCAAAAGCAGCGGTTTGGCTTCGTCGGCTAATATCTGAAATTGGATTTCCTCAAGACGAACCCATCACGATGGGAGTGGATAACGATAGCGCCATAAAATTGACCGAAAACCCCGGAAATCATACTAAGACGAAGCATGTACTCGTTAGATTTCATTATGCCAGAGAATTACAACAAGCTGGAGTAATTCTGGTCTACTATATTGCTGGAGTGGATCAACCTGCTGATATATTTACAAAACCATTGCTGAAATGTAAATTTGAAGCTAACAAGAAAATGATAAGCTTACCAGCACAAGAGGATGAATGCTCCAAGAATTACAAAAGGAAAATTCAAGAATTGCCAGCAAGCGAACCAAAAAGACGACAAGGTTCAAATCCTTTGTACTACCTTGGGTTACTACTACTTCTTGTTGGATGCTGTAGTGCAAAAGAAGTTCCAAGATTTCAGACAGGTCAGCACGTTGTCTGGAAGGTTGCGGATCGACCTATCACTATTGGGACTTTTACAGTTGAGATGAGAATCAAGATTTACAACCCTTGTGACATGCTAGACGAAAGAGTTCTGCCTATACGAACAATGAATGATACAAGGCAAAGATGCGACGAGCTTTACAAGAATCATTTCATCTATGAGTTATCAAAACTTTGTCCAGCAGAACCATTGCTAACGGCAATCAAAGTCAGAAGAGCAATTCCGGTAATAATTGTTGCATTGGTCAGTCTTTTAGCTGGAACTGTCGGAGGAATTGGCATATCAAGTTACGTCATGAGCAACACGTATTCTGAAGACATAGAAAAACATGGAGAAGAAATTGCAAATCTCGCAAGAATGCTTGACACACAAGCACTGAAGGACAAACTCTCACAAGACTTCACAGCAAAAGTTGTTGATTCAGTTGAAACAATCAAAGTAAAGCTGGGAACCATTCAAGGAGACTTAATGGAGTTGAGAGAAAAATCATCAAGTTCAGCATTTTTAATTTCCTTCATTACTTCAAGTCTTTTGGATTCAAAATTGATACTTCAAGACACACAGCGGCAGTGGAAGGAAAGAAAATTCAATCCTGCTTTCATGAAAATGTTGAATATTGATCTGCCATGTGGTGATGATTGTCCACTGGAACAAGCAAAGCCAGATTCTTGCATTTATGAGCATGATAGGGAAGAACTTAAGGTTAAGTTCAAAGTACCTATGGTTGATCAGAATGTGAGCCTAATTCAAGCAGATCCATTCGATCTAATTCATAAAACAGGTAACAATCAGACTTGCGTATTAAAATATACAGGACCAAGTTATCTAGCATTCTCAAAGGCTGATAATTGTCTAATAAAGTTGTACTCTCAAATATTTCCAAATATAGAGCCAGTCTATGTCTCAAACCGAGATTGCATGAAAGGAGATAATTTTTCAAGTACAGAAAGTTACAAGGTTGAGAGCTGTGAAAGAAATGTAGATCACAGAAAATATACGCAAGTAAAGTTACAACACGAGCAAGTTTTAGTCTACTGTCCTGGAAGCGAATTGACTATTGAAGGGAAAACGGAGAAATGTTCAGAGGATGTGATTGTGTTGCCAGTAGCAACAACTTTTAGCATTGATGGAAGAAAGTTTTCTGGGAAAAGTTTGCAGATTGCCGGATCAACAAAATTCGACCCTTTGTTTTCAATGTACGCGAATTGGCATTTGCAGACGCAAGCAAATATTGAAAATTTGACGAAGGAATACGAGGAGCTAACCAAGGAGAAGGACAAGCTGCCAATATCGTCAATAGATTTGAGCGAGTCTTCTTCGACCGGAACGCATTTTGGATTTGGATTTGGATTCTTTCTTGTTATCATAATTGGAATTGTTTTTACTGTCATGTATGTGCGTAAAGCACAATTAAAGGTCGAGGTAAAGACAGTGAGAGGAGATGATGTTGAATTGGAAAACTTAAGTGTTAAATAAACAACATTGATGTTTTCTTAGGATGTTAGATATCTCCGGATTAAGAGGGGATGTGAGAGATAGAAACAAAACATTGGTCATTGTTTAGCATTTCACATGACTGATATTTACATCAGCAGTAAGGAATGTTTTGTGTAATAATCCGGAGTTATGCTGAGTTAAGTTAACTATAATTATGGATGGCTGATTATGCTTTGCAGGCATAATAAAACATTGTAATTATAGCTGAGTTTAGGTTAAGCAAAATCTTAACTGCAGGACTAGAATGTTCTGCACAATAATTGTCAACAATCAAAGCTATATATAAGTTGGAGATTGACATTGAATAAACGAGTCAGTTGGTTGCGAATTGAATCGATCTACAAGAGCTGAGTAAAAACCTCATACTCCAGCATCAACTCAGTTTCATCTTTTCATCGGCAGGGTTGACTCATTTTCATAGAATTCTCAACTACATGATTAACAAAAACACGAAGGTGGAAACAGTTTTCTCTGGTATTCACTACTGTGTGTACTAGACGACGGCTTCTACCCCGTCTGTTTTCTCATAGTCAGCCAGTCAGCCTTAAACCGGCTATGTCTACACGGCCCAGTCCCGTGGGAAGAGGGGAAGAATGAGTAAGCGGGGGCAAGTGGACATTGACTGGGCACATGGACGCTGGACCGCGGGGGAGTTGGATAGCGGGTAAGGGGAGAGGAGGGAATTTCCAAATACTGCCTCCAAAGTGAATTATTTTTCTTGTGAAACTCATGTATTGACAAGAGAAGGAATTTTCGTGAAAGTTAAAGTGAAAGAGAATGGAATTTCAAAAATGTTTTAACTGCCCCTTCTCTTGCTTTGTATGCAAACATGAACATTTTGTAACCAAATATTATTGTTGGGGAAAAATCCATTATAAAGCATACATGTATCCTTTTCCGAGCCATACCTGTACCACACACTTTCGACTTTGACACTTCGATACAACCAACTACAAGGCTAGCTCGAGAAAGTACTTATATAAGCCTGGAACACCCAGAGGGCGTTTATGATGTCTCTAAGCTGAATTTGTGTGAAAGCACCACAGAAAAAAGGACAAAAACATTGCTATCCAACAAGCTTTTCAACTTGTATCTCTCGGAGAAAGTATGGAATTGAGAAAGCAATGAAAGATAAAAAGGATAGGCAGATGGAAGGATTTTTATCTTACATAACGCATGCCTGGGGGTTTACTGACATATGGTGTGTGAAATGTAGCCTGTGGTCACGGTCATGACTCTGAGAATTGACACGTTTTTTCACTTTGTAATAGCATCCTGCTCATGCTAGTCGCGCTCCTGTTTGAGTCAAGAGCTCAACTTTTTAATTGTACTCTAATGCGGTATTTTCTTGGGATGTAACGAGAAAGTTATGTTCTGTAGAAAAATAAATGGGAATGCAACGTGATGGAAGGCAGCTATTCGCTCGTCTACACACAAATAACTCTTCCACGTCATTCTCCTCCGACAGACCGCGGAATGAGCTCAAGGAGTGAGTGAAAGCAAACTGAATACAAGTGAAAGCAGGTGGTTGAAAATAGTTTTAGGCTCAAACATGACAAGAAAACTGCACATTGGATTTTCCAGGTATATGTTTTAAATATGGCACGCACTTGTTTTACTTCTGCTTTCTCTTCTACTGTATCAGGAAGGAGCCCTGTTTAGTGTCAAGTTTTACTTTCCCTACCTTTTGGAACTTAATCCTTTGGGCTGGTCAGTATATACTCACTACTAGGAGTACCAGAATCTATAAGACTTTGACCTGTGAAAAAAATCCCTCCGAATGTTTACACCATAAACAATTGCATAATGTATATTTTGTTTGGGCCAGACATTATTCCGAGAATGGAAAAGCAAACACGGTAAGGAAAATAGTGTAAAAATAGGGAGTAGTACAAGGGCTTGGTGGTTCTCATCTAAGGCAAAGGGATGCTGTTTGGAATTCAACGTTATTTTTTTCAATTACCACGACGGGAAGAGAAAGATGGAGAAAGTAGAGAGAGAGACAGGAATGAAAGTAGAAAAAGCTTCTGGCTGGGCGGCTGGGTAGGAAAGGAAGCTATAGCAATGGCATCAGTGAAAGTCTCTGTTTGCAGAAACTAGTAAGCGGAGTGGAATAGAGGAGAAAGCTTGATTATTCTTTATAGTCTGAGGGAGAGTGGGTGAAAGTGGAAAACCAGGAAGGACGGAGAGAAAGTATGGGAAAGTAAGAGCAAGTTAATGATTCATCATGGAATGGGATTGTGTGCAGAGGGGAGGGGAAAGTCTTTTACCTGAGGACAAGGTCCTCTTACGTAAAGCCTTGCATCTTGGCTGCACGAGCAGGACATTTTACGCTTGCGCAATATTTTGCCGGAGCCTAAATTTTTAAAAAAGAAAATTTCTTTTTGCCAAGAATAAATACCCATCCCGCCAACTGGGGGTTTTTGGGCTAGTGAAAGTGGAAGGAGGAGAAAGTAATACAAAATTCCTCGAGGAAGAGAACAAGGTGTATAATGTTACTTAGGAAACTAATGTGAATTGGATGGAGAGGAGGAGATAAACGAGGGAAATGGGAAATCTTTTCGTCCATCCACCCTTTATTTTACATTCTACACTCCTTTCTGTCCTGCATTATAAATGCTCTGTCTTCCTTGGTGGTTTCTTGGAGAAAAAAACCAACTTGCCATCGTAGGTACGTATAGTCTCTTCCTGAGTAAATATCCAAGACAAAAGAGGAAAATGTGAAAGAAGAGCTGAAAATAAGAGCGAAGAGCTCAATGGGCTTGTATGGGTTGTTCCCATTTGCTTTGAATTGCAGACCGGTGGGAGAAAGTTTGCTCTTGTTATGCAATACTAAAGCAGGGAGTTCAGAAGGAAGGTGGGCGGATAGTTGGATGTGAGGAAAAGGGGGAAATAGAAGGCATCAAAGGAGAAAGATGAGAAGATAATTTTTTTCCTAATGTCCGCCATTCGGATGTACATGGAGAAAGCTGGAGAAAGGAGATGCAGTCAGTCAGAGTAATCCAGGAGAAGGCAACAAGGTATGACTATCAGGATCAGAACCCACACACGCTTCTCCCTCTTGCGTGCCAGCGTCCGGGAAGACAAATACATAGGAAAGACAATAAGAAAAAAAACGTCAGGGAAAAATAAGGGCAGGGCAGAGGACAAGGCGAGGGATTGCACGGAGGGGGAAAGGCGGATAGAAACGAGAAAAAGAAAGAAACTTTATTGGAGTTGATGGTAAAATTCGGGAGGGGGATGGCTCAGGTGTGAATAAATATTTAAGCAACTACAATAAAATTGTCCTGCCTAGACAAGCACGGGAGAAGACGACCAAGACCGGAAGGAATCCTTGGGTATATCCGGCATTAGGATACATTAGTGTCCCCTGCACTATCTTAGGAGCTTTCCAGTTTGAAGAATCTTCTCCACGACTACCCATAGCCTTTACTCATTCCTCCCATTTGGAGAGAAGGACATAAAACCTTAGTTTTATGGATTTGCCCCGTCTAGTGTCTAACTATAGCCGGGCCGGATCGGTATGAAGCTAGATTTACTCTTGCACACGGCAGAATCGCTACGCACTATAGTGGCTTGGAAAAAGTCTGGCACAGACGCACACCTTCAGCATGTTCGCAATTCGTCCACAGGAATAGAGATATAGCTTATCAGCGGTAGCTAGCGTTGAAAAAAAATGTTTTGAGAAACCTAACGGAATGATAAATGATTGTTTTGCAGCAAAACTTTTCCTTGCATATTTACTAGCCAATTGAGAGATGCGGCAAAACTAACATGCGTTTCACTGTTTACTAACATAACAAAGCTGGAAAGAGATGCATTTAAAACGCTTTCGGAATATTGTTTTGTTTTCGGGGCTCTTGCTTCATCCTTGAACTCTTTGGTGGCGGTTAGAATCCTCTCCATCATGGTTAACGTATATTTCTGTTCAGACACAGCCAGCGCTGCAGCTTCTCGGCTATAGCCTGGAATGGCTTGCATTACTTTAGTCTTAGGAATGTGTAAACGCAAATAAGCTCTCGCAAATTCTGCAAGCATTATACGAATGCAGGGTGAGCGCCACAGTGCTACCACGGTCTAGCTGTTTCAACGATTCTCTTATCAACAAATTATATTTATGGGTAGTAAACGACTGATATACTAATTACGATCTCGACTAGTTTTATCTCGCTAAATCTATGTTTAAGAGCTGTTATGCAGTGCAGCTTTCGTATGAGTAAGATATACAAGAAGAAATACGTGTGAGCTTGACTAAAAGGAATTACATACTTGATTTCTGCAAAAATTCTTGCTTATTATGCAAATTTTGTCTCATGCCATACATATTTCGAGTGCACAGGTTTGTAGCTTTTCAGCATGTCACTCTCTACTTTATTATCTATCCAGTACAGAGTTGTGTACAAAATGTATACAAGCTTATATATCTGTCTCGCTCTGAGATCCAATGTTTTTCAATAAATACAATTATAACTTGTAAAAAGAGAAAATAAATCATATTGTTTGAAAATAAACGTTGTTGTTGAAGTAAACGTTAATAGCAAAAAATAAAGGAATAACAATAATAATTAGTTTTAAATCTCTCTTACATTTATGACTGTAATATGACTGTTATGACTGCATTAATAATTAATGATAAATAGCACCGAGCATCAATATCATGTAATTCGAAACACTTTAGCAGGAGGTGCTCTGGAACTTACGTGTTGCTTAGGGTTATTGTAAAAGATGGTTTCAACCCTCTCTTCAATCCAGTCCAACGAGTATTGTGACATATGATGTTCCTTGGATTTCCATTTGATTCCATACGGTATGACATAGCTCGCTGAGCCTGAATCAATGTACGTTTTCACAATCCCTTCCTCATTAACCACTAACTGAATCTCAGCTTTCGGAGCCTCCCTAATGAGCTGCTCATCCGCAAATAGTTGAAATTCTTCAACTTCCCTATCACAAAATACGGCAGATAGGAAGCTTGGATTCGTAATCGGACCTAAATGAGACACTTTGATTCTACGGCTGAATGTCCCAGTTGGAGAATCGTGTGAAACGAGCCGAAATTTATTTGACTCAAAGCCAATAATATTGAAAAGCGTGAGGTCAAAAGCGTAAGCTTCTGTGAAGGAGTCGGCGAAGCGTCCATCTCTGCCACGAGACTCTGAAATCTGAGCTAGGCCTCTAAGGATTGCGTCTGGAGCCGGGCCTAGGAGCCACGTGACGCTGCCTGGTAAAGCGATTGTAAGGATTTCCTCAAAAGCTTCCTGAAAGTGGGGATCCTCGACCCAGCTTTTGATTCTGTTGAAGGAACAATGGTTCACGACGCATCGGCAACTGAGGATTTCCTCGACGCGTATTCCAGCAGACCTCGTAACGGACTTTAAAGCTGCTCGAATACTTTCTACGCCTTCTAAAATGCTGTCTGTACTATTTCCTAAAAATGCCTCGCTTCCTCGAGCTGCCAAAGTGTGGAATCGGTTGCCAGCTTTCTGGATTAGAGTCATGTCAAGAACATTCCGCTGGACATAAATTATGAGAGCGTAGTGGTCCGACTCGCGGAAAGTTGGATCGTTGGTGTGAATGAGCCCAATCGGTGTTGTCGCTTGAAGAATCAGGGATCTCTTGAATCCTGACAAGGATAGCGCTGTTTTCAGCCGATGCCGGCAACCGCTTGAGACGGAGGTTGGAAGAGCTACGGCGATTACTTCTGATGAGATATCGAAATGAATTTTTTTCTGTATCTCCTTTGACATCTTCATCAAAAACAAAGCTATAATTTCTTCTGACCAAAGATTTTGAATTTCGCCTTTGTACAGGTACGTCTCCGGCGTTCTACTAAACTTCGGATTCGTTATCATTGGATATACATTTATTCGCTTCGCTCCTTCGCTTTCAGCATCGGTTAGATATGGTGGTCCGTGGGGAGGACGCGCCAAGTATATGTAAGGGGATGTGCTGATTATTTCCACAATACCACCAGCTTGCGTGACTGAAACATAGACACTGGATATGGTAAAAAACATTCCAACGCCGGTTGCTAGGGGTGATAGCCGCTCTGGTTCGGGTGAATGCGTTCGCACACTGCTGTGCCGTGCAGCAGCAGTCCTATCCGACGAAGATGAAGACGATGATCTGGAAGTTGTATAAGAGCGTTTGGGAACTGATGATCTTCTGGAGGAAGCTGGACGTTTTCCTCGTGGTGGTGACTTGGTTTTTGCAGAAGATGATGCATTTACTCGAACTTTCCCGGGGTTCGATGATTTTTCAGACGACGTTTTCTCAGCTTTATTTGTGGTACGAGAAGGCGCAGTTGGAGCAGTCTTCTTCATTTGTGGAGAAATAGGAACTATGTTATTAGTCTCAACGGATGAAACTGGAATGTCAGGTAATGTTCTTCTGGGAATTACGTTTGCGCAAGGTCTACTGACGGCGGTGCGCGGAGCTGGGTTACTCGGCGGACTTGCAGAGAGTAACCTTGGTGAAGATGAAATTGGTGTAGACGAAGACGCAGCCATTGTAGGCGAAGATGCAGTCATTGCAGGCGAAGATGCAGTAATTGCAGGCGAAGATGCAGTCATTGTAGGCGAAGATGCAGTCATTGTAGGCGACGATGTAGTTATTGCAGGCGAAGACGCTGTCATTGTAGGCGAAGATGCAGCAATTGTAGGCGCTACTATTATAGGTGAAGACGTTTCCGGAATTGCAATATTTTTTTCGAGAGAAGCCGACGATGGAGAAATTGAATTATGAGATGCGGTAGCGTCTGCAACATTAGCGCTTGCAGTCGCTGATTCGTCGTTCTCTGGTGCTTGGTTCTCTTCTACCGGTTCTGAAACTTCTTGCAGGTCTGGAGGAACATCTGGTGACGTTACAGCGACTGTACAATACTCGGTTCTGATGGCCCTTTGTAAGACCGGTTCCTCCGGTTCCGGTTCCGGCATCGAAAAAGGCCTGAAGGACATTTCAGTCTTTAAATTAACACACTGGTTAATCCTCGCTTTGAGTTTTAAAGCTGCTCCTTTGTAAGTGGTTTCTGGAAAATGTAATTGAAAGTCCCGTAAAACGCCTTCAGCCAACTCTTGTACTTGGCTTTCAAAATCCTGGGTTTCCACGTCTTCACTCAAAACCTGGAGAAAGCGCCGACGAAAGCTGGTTACACATTCCTCGACAGCACTTTCTTCTGCAGCTTCTTGCAGCTTGCGATTCACTTGATTCTTCCGGATAAATTCTTCAAGCTCTTTCTCCATCAGGTTTTCAACACTCTTTCGTTGCTGATACCATGGAAATGTATATTTGAAATCCTGGACAAGGAAGAAGGAGTGAATCATGAAATCTGAGATGGTCTTGTGCAATTGCCAGAGATCTTGGATTTCAAGAGGCTGCTCTAGCTTCCATTCCATAATGTCACAGTACTTGGAAACTGCAAACTGGACAGCTCTTCTTGATATTTGAGATTCCGTTGCAACCCTTTCTTGATTCTTCTCCCGCACAGATTTTCGAATAAACTCTAAAACCTTTTCCACAAACCCAGCGTCCAGCACCCCACTCCTTTCTCCCCGCGGCTTTACTTTCTCCCATCTTTTCACCAAAAAATCTTCCAGCTCACTGTTCTCAGCACAAATAATGTTTTCCAGCCAGTCCCTTAATTCAGTATCATACGTTTTTAACTGGCGCACAATTTCGTAGACTTGCTGAATTCTTGTTTCTTTTAGATAATTGTAATAAAATTCCATTCCGTGACCCAATGACTTGATAACTTCCATTTGATTCAGGTCATCAACTGCATACAGCTTTTGAATTTCGCTTAAACTTTTGTCCAGCCAATGGTGGCCAAAGCGTGATTCAACTGCCTCGTAGAGTTTCTGAAAAAAATCTTCAACCACCGGACACATTTGCTTCCGTAAACTGTTGTATGTTATAGCTTTTAATCGTTGAAGCTTTACGTAGGATGTAAAGAGCTCACGAACGGCCTCCGTCAAACCTTCCTTACAGTTTCCAACACTATTCACGACAGAGTCTGTCAAATTGAAAAATATTTCGTCCAGTTCGCTCTCTTCCAGAATTGGCTTCGACAGATTCTTAAAAATGTGTTCTAGGGTTCCTGCTTTATCAAATTCCTGAATCATCACTCCTAAAACATTACAGCGTTCATGTGAAGAAGCTGCTGTTGACAACGACGAATGCTTTCTGCAAATGACACTTGGACTAGAGCTGGGATTGCTAGCTGGAAAGTTTCCTGAACCACTTTCTTGCTCATGGTGGACTGAAGTGTTCTCGGAAATGCTTGTTGTTGTTGGACTTTCAGTATTACTTTCAATCTCAATTTTTATCTGAACGGTTGCAAAGTTACCGCTGGAAAGGTCACAAGTTTTTTGTTGCAGGCTATTGTTGGCAGTGCATTCTGGAGATTTTCCAACAGATCCTGTATGATAAGTTTTTATTATTAGCTATGCTTACAATCGTTAATAGTTTAATGTTTATTGTAAATAAAAACATAATGCCATTAATTAATTAATCGCCTTACCTTCTGATATGGCGGATGATTCTGATAATTCAAAACCTGTTCCTCGCACTTTTGTCAGGCTTTTTTCAAACCCGGTTTTCCATGTCTGAAACCGCATACGATGTGAATCTCCACCGCTCCCGGAAGCCTTCTCCGAGGTTCTCGCAAGTTCTTGCATGACTTACACGCTAGAAGAGTTAACGTCTGATTCTTGGTGTCAAGCGAAGGCTGAAACGGAAATCAAACCAAAGAGTTCAACTCAACAAACCTAAAAAAACTCACGAATTTTCCGGGGTGCAAAGTCTCGCTTTTATCTCATACCTGTTGATTGAATACCAGGTAGTCGGAAAATCCGCGTTGACTAGGAGCAATTCAGTCCAGTGTCCATTTTCCATTAGAGTTTTTCTACGTACCGTCCTTAATTGAATTCAAATATCACCTGAAAAAATAAAACTTATATGTAACGTGCTAATCGAAACCGGAAAATATCTCCAACTACTAATGGGATCCAAAATAGTCTGTTGAAGATTAATTAGATTTGCCTTTTGCGACTTTCCGCTTGGAGGGAGCATTGCCAGTCAGTGCGCATCTCAGAACTAAATTTTAATCGAAGCACAGCTGCTACCTGACACATTATTTTTTCCGTCTGCAAATTTACTTTTACTTTTATCTCTTACAAGGACAAGCAATGGTACCACTGTCACACATCTGGGTTTTGGCACACTCTTTTCCACTCACCTGTATGTCAGTCACTTCTGTACCTTATCTCACATCGAGACGCAGAGCATCTACCTATGTAGGATCTTACATTCTAGATCACACACACTAGCTGTATCAACGCTCAGACTGTATCATACAATGGATTAATAATTCCCAACTGCTGTCGCGTGAGAACTCCTAATTCTGATTTTTACCCGTATAAATAATCGCAATTAGTTTAAAAATAACTACTCATCGTTGTTAAATAAATATACTTCAGCAAGGATTCATACAGAATAATATACAAGTATCATCTTACCTTTTTTCAAATGGTTATGCGGATCCCGTCCAAATTGTGAACAGATACATGTAATAATTCACTTTACAATCAGTGGATGGAATGTTATAGACTGACTAGTCTCTACCGTTAAGAGCACAACACATAACACGAGCTCATGGTCACGGCTTCTTCTCTCAGCCTTGCAGAGGAATAACTACGCTGCAAGAATTCAGACGAAGCTTAAGGGCAAACTTAGGATAAAATCACACGTAAAAACTATCTTGTCTTGTTCTTATCTTTGCTGGTGCAGGCTGAAACATGTTCAAGTATGGAGTACAGAATTAGCATCCCTGCTTCGCCTCGGGGTACATGACGAGTAAATTGTTTGTCTTCCTCTTTAGATATTCCAAGCCCAAGAAAAAGATTGTATTAACGTGTACAATACAATGTACCCTCACTCCGTACGTAGGACATACTTTCTAAAATATGTCTCGCAGTTATTTTGCATTAGAATGTAAGTACAATGTTAATTTCGCACTTTGAATCTGCCCAAGTTTACCTTTTTCAAATTGCACTCATTCAGTCAGTGGTTATTGGAAGAATAAGCATCAAGTTGTTAAAACAGTAGCTAAAAATCTATCCTTGCTGCTTCACAGTCAGAAACAGCACTGTCTGCTTGTACTACTGTAGAAGTTTGCGCTTCTCCTCCAAGTATTAACATGATGAACTAGGTGAGTATGCTTATGAGATATTTTCCCTTAAGAACCCGGTGATTTTTAAGGGTCCACGCAGGTGGAGAAAGTTTAAATTTACCTTCACTACCGCGCCTTCTCTGCTAAAAGACAGATAACAGTCCAGAGTCCCAGGTCTCTCCAGGTTCTTTACCTGGTGGATACAGAGCTATTTATTCACACTTTCCACACACTTATGTCTGGTTACTCACTCTTCTGTTTATGCTATTCTTTTTTACATACAGAATTGTACTGTGTCTTTAAAATTGCCAAATGCAATATGCTACACGGGCGATAGGTTGACGCCGATTTAAAAATTTCGGTTAAATTCCGTCGGTAGAACGAGACTTCTTGGGGATTTCGTGCAAATGAAATGGTATGATTCCGTTATTCATACTTACGTTTAAAAGAGACACGAGAGCATATAGTGGCGACCGCTGCTGAAACTGTGTTTTGCTTGGAATCATGGGTTCATACATGCACAATCTTCAAGAAGTCTTCGCAGATGAAAAATAGTGCAACGTTACGGGGAAGATGCGAACCTGACTTCAGATCGAATTCATACTTTCTCCTGTGACCTTAATGAAATCTTGAGAGGGTGGTGAATTTTCCCTCTTAAATATAACTGGCAATCTTGGTTGAATGTCTACTAAAATAGGAGGAAAAAGCTTGCTGGAGAGAGAAGACTAAAAGCGGAGAAAGCTATGGGATGGGCAGGAGGTTGTTTTATTTGCTTTCCTCCGAGTTGGTCCTTCAACTTTTCCGTTTAATGAATGCACAGAGAGAAAGTGGAGAGGGCCTAGTTAGCACATAGCCCACAATATGGGGTACTAGTTTCCCCATCATCTCGCCAACTCAAGGTTATGCCTAAAATATCTAAACGGGGCCACTAACTAGTCAATATTGCAGAAAACCGAAGACAGAAGTGCGAATTTTCAAACGTATTCCGTTTATAATGAGCTGTTGTCACCCCGTATTTACTACTTTTGCCTAGTTTACAAAACTCCGTTCCCCTATGCCCGTCCAATATCCGCCATCCACGGTCTTCTAAAACACCAACCCGTCTGCCGTCACTGGAAGGAGGCCGCTGTAATGTTATGCAATGCCCAGTCAATTCGAACAAGTGTTCACGAAATGCCTGCAGAAGATAATATGTTAAAGATATGCGAATCGGAACAGAATAGGCCTAGAATGAATCCGACATTTCCGAGATTCAAATACTTTCTAGCACTGCGTAGTAATGCTACAATCGCGGAATTTTTTTAAGTTTCTCACACTTTTACTTATTTCAGCAGCTGTTCTGTCTATCAATACAACTGTACAAACCCACATGTGTTAGACACACCCGTTACTCCCATTATTCGTATTTCCACATACGTAATAACACATATTTTAGAATCAAGTACGTGCTCTATCGGGATTTTTGTTTAGCGTAAGCTTTGCTTAATTTAATGGCGGCAAGGATATTCATCTAGATGTCAAAGAAGAAGGAGACCCATCCAGAGGTTTGACATGGATAAGGAAATACAACAAGCACGATTCTATGACTCGTTTGACTCGAGTAACCTGATGTTTAATGTTTGCCTTTTAAGCTTTATGCAATTTTAATCACCTAGGATAATCAATTTCACACAGTAGGATCCAATCAAGGTTACGACGAGGATCCGGTTCCACGGGTTGAAGCCCTATCTGTTCTTTGGCTACAAGATATACAAATGTATTTTAAAAACTGTTGTTTTGTAGGAATTTTTTTAATTTATACTTTAGCCGAACGTCATTTTGAAGCCTTTTTTTGCTTATAAACTCTTTGGAATTTGATTCTAAGTCTGTGATAGAGGACGTAGCTTGCAGCAAGAATAACTTTTATCCGGTAAACGGTATCCGCTATATTTCGTAAAGGTATCCACCATATTGCGTTAACATATAATAATCATGATGTGTTAACCTCTTGCGTACTTCAGCATTTTGCAATATTTTTTCTACCAGCCATGGTTACTATGGCTGGATATTAACTTTATTCCCCCCTTTACAATTTCAATATTTTCACCTTGTACACCGTGAAATGCTCGGATTATTCGATTTGGCCTTGTTATTAATTGGCGCCAAATAATCTTCACCTACACTTTATATACTTGGATCTTTAAATTTTCTTAAAAAACATCAATGGGCTGCCAGTACGTCTTTTTTGATGTTTTCTACAACATCCGTTTTGCAGTGGGAAAGTCTTTGTTTTGTGCGCGAGGGAGCTTATGGCCATGACAACGGGAAAATATTTGTGCCTGCAAACATCAATTGCCTCATGGAGCGGAATTCAAATGTTTCCTGCCAAGCTTACGAGACGCAACAGGTTAATGATACAAGGTATTTGCTGAATTTAGGAAGCGTGAGCTCGAACCAAAGGGGGGATATCATATATTGAAGCTATGCACTCACATGCTTATCTACTCTCCGCTGAGGAGAATAATGAGAAAAGAGGCTGCTCTCCATTCCCCTTTAAACAGGACCAAATACACCTCTCTTGGGTTCCTAAATTCAGGAAAAACGTTGTACAAGTACTATAGAACATTGCGTACATTTAGTGTGCTTTTGTGCACACACTCGCCGGAAGAGCGATTTAAAGGCCGGCAGAGGTTGTAGTTTGAGACCGCACGTCAGTTAACGAAGTTTACCTGAAGCATGGCAACTAGTATCCCACATTGTGGGATATGTGCTAACTAGGCCCTACCAAGAAACTGCGAGGAAAAGTTCGCGTAGAAAGAAAGAGGGGGGATGGAAAGCAAGGAGAAAGTAGTGAAGAAAGCTTCTATAGCTATGGCTGTTTGGCAGGAAGAAGAGATTTGATACTGCATACTACTATGAAAGAAAGGGGGTGAGTAGGCGATTGGGATTCTTTGAGTATATTTGTGTGCACAAAAGTTGTGTTTCCCACGCTGTAGCATGAGAAGTTGGAGTGTGTGTGAGAGATGGTGGCTTGAATTTTAAGTGCTAATTAAGGAGAAAATCTTTTTAGAAACGCAGTCCCAACTCCCATTCCTGAACCATTTGTAAATGAAACTTTTGACTCAGGGAAAAAGGATTTAATTTTTTATTATTTCTACGGATTCTCATTCGGGGAAAACTCAATCTAGAAGTGTAGAGGATAATCCAGGCGAGCCGTGTGAAACAAGTGGTGGAGCAAATTCGTTAAGAGAAATCTAATGTTAGTATGGAAGAAAAACAGAGTCACAATTGTTTCCACACGACATTAATAGTGCGTAGACTCCTAAATGATTTTCTCTCTTGCCACCCTAGAATATCACATGGATTTCTTATTTAATTAAAATAATATGATTCTACAAGTTATAACGACATCTCACAATTTACATTCACGCCGCGCCGCCAGTCATACATCGATTCAGAAACCAGCAAGGCAATTCATGCTAACTTTCTTCAAGAGAAAGCTTCATGAAGTTTCGATGCCGCTAAACAAATCTGGAGATTGAAAAACTTATTTTAAAAGCAAAGCTTTATCCTATTATTGTTTTAAACCGTAAAGTGCAAGAATTTCAGAAGAAACTGTTATAGGCCTTTGGAGAAAGTTATTGATTCTTTGTTCAAACTAATAGCATCATCTTGTTTCCCTCGGAATGAGCGTAAGGATCACGTACGCTAAGCTTTTAAAAATGGTAACTCCTACATAATGTGTTTTAGAATCCTGGGTTTCACACGACCCTCTTAGTATATCCTCGGATATTCTGAATGTAAGACACATGTAGGACCTCTTTCTGCTCAAAAAGCACAAGAAATATGTAATGCGGCATAAGTGCATGATTGGCTAAATTTTAAATCCAAGCAGAAAGCGACCGGCGTTAAATTAAAACTACAAAGGAATATGCAACTTTTTCTTATGCCCTCGTATCTTCTGATCTTTTATATTAGATTCAGACTCTTGTGGAATGTACATCCCTCTCTATGCTACCCGTTGCAGGATCCCAGCTTTCTCTCAAAGCTTGATTAAGTTTCAAATTTTAAACTCTGCTCATTCGCCTAACTCTAAAGCTAAAAGATGACGCACTATAATAAAGAGCTTTCAAGTTTGCCCTCAATATCATACATGTTGAGTTATGTAGAATGGGTTATTTCTTTCGCAAAAATACTTTAGTATGTTTCTTCCCCCTTAACTTCCATAAATGCGTAAAAGTTATTAAAAGCTATAACGTTGCTGAAACTGACAAAGGAGAAAGCTTGACAGAGAAAGCAAAGTTAACTGTCACATCACAGTATGAAGAAGTACGCTTTCTTTTGTATGAACCATACTGAAAATTACAGCTAATTATCCAGAAGCGATGGTATTGCAATATAAAGGAGAGGATCCTTAAACGTGGAGAAAGTAGGCTCATCATTAAAATCGTCCAAAAACACGTGTGCTTTCTCTTTGATCAGTGGTACTCATTTACTCCTGCAGACATTATTAAGATGCCTCAAATCTTGCAATGCCACTAATTTTCAAAGGAGAGAAAGTGGAAACCGTAAACAAAATGAAAAATTACGCATTATATTTTATAACGAGACCGTCTTGTGTCTTGTGTCTTGTGTCTTAGTGTTATGTATAAATTTAGCATTTTCTTTTTTGCTGTCTGTCTGATACAATATATGTTTTTGTCACATGTATTTTCCCGTAAGAGTATTTTCATTTTATTTCCATTTTCTTCTCCGACCGGATTTTTAGTTTCCCCTCGTCCTCTATGTTGACTTAAAGAAATGAAAAATATAAATATGCCAGGGGGCATAATTATAACACATACTGAAACTTTTACTGAAGTCGCCCAAAATACCCTGCAAGCTCTTGGAGAGCAAGCCTCTTGAGTTGAGGAATATCACTGCCAATTCTAGGCTAAAACTGAGCGGAAGCTGGAAAAAATGCCTCCAAGACAGAGGAAATGCGGAGGAACGAATTATGTACTGGTTGAAAGCTAGAACTCTGGCATTGTACGGCTAAAAGTAGTACAGGAGAAAGTCCGGGATGAAAACTAAGGAAAGGAAGCAAGCATCAATGCCATAGGCATAATGTGCTTGCGCTTCCAAAATGAAGACGTTCGTAGGGACAAAACTAACTGTGTAACATCAACATCATATAGACGAGTTAACTACAATGTCGTCTGCTGCCAATGACGTCAACATATAGAATTGGAGACTATTTTGTTGGCTAATACCATGGGAGGAATATAAAGCTGACCGAGAAACGGTTATAGTTTCCGAAGGTACTATATCAATGCACGCGTAACGAACTAGAATACGCGGGACTTAAATGGGTTCAAGAAAACCTCAGTCATATAAACTGGAGAATTACATTGAGCAAGTACTGTTTTTATTTAAAACTCGTACACGACTAGTTTTGAAGAAAATATGACTGTTAAGTTTTTTCAGTGACTTCATGTTAGGGAGGAAGGTAGAATAATTGCAAGCGGGAAAGTAAATCTTTTAGGTGATGTATGTATATAGTAGCAAAAGGAGGATGGAGTGAAAGCAGGTGAGGAGGAGACGGGTCCCTGGCTATGTATACGAAATTAAACTAAAGGAGCAACACACAATAGCAAAGAGTAATGCATCTTCTACACATTAATGCTTCAGAGCAAGGAATGCACATATATTTTATTCTAGAGTGTTCCAAAATTCAAGCCTGAATGGAATACTTAATGAGGGTAAATACATGGAGAAAATAGTTCCGAGGTCATAGGTGAATTACACACTCTGCGCCCATTGTTCTCCAGTTCAAAACAAGTCATGAAAAATTCACACATTTTGAACTCGGAAAATAAATTTACGGAGCTTGTCTTGTACGTATTTTCAGAGAAACATGGACTTTCTAAAAGTTTAAAACGTTTAAAACTAGTTTTTTTCGATTCGTGTCGTTTTTAGATGTTGCGCTACGCACATCGAAACAATAGTGCAAAGGCTATACTGTATAAAGAAGATCATCCAAACTACATGTTTTTATCTGTTATATGTGAGCGAATGTCAAAATATTGAAAAATCATCTAAAGATTGTTCCGCAAACAGTAACTTAGCTTGGAGAAAGCAGTGAAAGCAAGTCTGAAAAAGCTAATAAAGCGACATGGAAGGAAACTGTAAGAAAATCCCTTTCTAAATATGCGAAAGGATTAAAAATCATCTAATCCGACTTTCTCTGCTTTCACTGCCTCAAACAAAGCTGGTAGACTGAGCAAACGCAAGTTATTCTGGACTCGTACGAAAGCTAGTTCCGCTAGCACTTTCTCTGAAAGCGTATAACACTATAACAGAGGCAGATGTTCCAGGCGGATGGAGAAGATTTTCGATGAAATTTATGATGACTTCTCTGTGCGTAAGTAGTTTTCAGTTTCGAGTGAGAAATATGCAGATGAATTTGAAATTCACCATGTTTGCAATAGCTTGTTAGAATGGAAGAAGTGAAGTGGTGGTGGGTAGGGGGTAGTGCATAGGTAGGAGGGAAAGGGGGTAAAAGTTTTGAATGGAAACATTGTCATGAGTCATTTGGGTTGGTGGAATTTCCATTATTTGCAGGAAATTAAAAGGTTGATGGAAGAAAAGGGGGAAAATATTCATGTTTTACCGGTACGTGCATCCGCGAAGGAATAAAGGAAAGAGAGGAATGGAGAAAGTCTCTGCTTTCACTCCCTTGAAGTGAGTGAGATTGTGTAAAGTGCAGAGAGAAAATTTATTACGGGCCAAATACCAATGCCTTGTTGAGCACATCATGGAAGGAAGGGAAGCTGGTTGAGGTGTTCTCTGTGTACGTAGGAGGAGAAAGTTAATGTATTTATTAAAGTTAATTTATGTGAAAAATTTTGCCGCGCCTACTTAAAGAGTTTGGTGGTTTTGGGAGGCTTATTTAAAGCAATACAAAACAAGCCAAGCAATCATCAACATCATGGTTGCTTCACGCGGAGAAAGCAAACAGGGAGAGCAAAAGAAACTTCACGGCAACGATTACCTAGAATGTGGGCCGTTGGAGAATAAGGTAAACCGAAAAGGCCATAGTCCATAGTCATTTTTGTTGCTTTCCATAGCGACTACGGTGATTATGAGAGCCAGTGATAGCGTTTTAGGGCCAAGATTGGTTATGTAGTCAAAAGCTAAGGTCCTTTGGATGTGACGGAAGCATAACCGGAATCTTGGATTACCAGGAGTATGGTCATGGGTCATGGAGAAAGTAGATTGTATGGATATTAGGAATGATGCGAGAGTAGAAGAGGTGGAAGAGAAAGTAGGGTAGCAAGGGGAGCGTGTTAGGTGTGGATAAAAACTATGAGACATTGTAGCAAAGTTGTAGTAAGGGAGGACTAAGTATTAGTAACTACGAAGGTGGATCATAAATACTAGTTGATTTTAGTTTTGGGTAGCAAGCAGAAGAAACATAGAGGTGGCCGTGTTGGATGGAATAAGTTGTAGACATAGAGGAGGAGTACAACTTTGCTTTTAGCAGTTCGTTTCATTAATAATATTTAGCAGCTGTTCCTCTCATTCTTTTTTACGTCCTACATTAAGCTGAAATAGGTTTGTACATAATAATAATTAAAATGTGAAGGCCCGGGAAGGAGAGCAATTTTGAGAGGAGCTAAAAATTTTTACATAGTTTACTACCGTTTATGAATATGCAGAGGAGATGCGGCGGGTGAGGGAAGCAGCAAAGCTTGCTAGCTCTCGATAAGGGAGAGCAAGTCAAGGAGAAAGCATACTTTGTAGGATAAGCGGGTAGTAGTAAGAGTCGATGATGTAAAAGAGCAGGTTGCTGGATATTGTATCAAATGTTTCTCGAAACGGAGGAAGAGAAAGCTGTTAAGATGGTGTGGAGGGTGAAGAGGGGGAAGGGGTGGTGGTGGGGGGAGGAAGTAAAGGAGTTAAGTGGTGTCCTGTCGGAGGTGGTTGAAACTCTTGAAATATGGAGTCGGGGACTATTGATAGGAGCGGCGGGTACGAGCAGGAGTTAATAGGAAGAGAAGGAGCGGAGAGGGTTGGACAAATATTAATATTATTTCTAGGCAATAACAATTTGAGTTGATATTCTTACAACGTCCCACTCCTACTCCAACTAACACTTTCCTTCAGTGAATTACATGAATTCATTCATGCTTCCTCCGCCTCCAAGCTACGTACCGCTAGTAGAACTGCTTTATTGCTTCGTTGGGCTTCAAATGGCACCTTTTTAATGGTGAAAGTCCAAGGAGGAAGTAAATACAAAAGTGAGGATGGCGGTACTGAATATCAAGGCAATACTATTCAACAAGCTTGGGAGAAACCAGTGTAAGCTAGCTAGGATCTGAGGCAAAACCTGATGAGTGAAAGCAAGTAAAAGGCAAAACAGTGTGTGGTAGAGGGAAAGCATGGAGAAAGTGTAATTTTTTGGATACTTTGAATGTCCATGTTATTTCAGAAGAACAAGCCTGAGCATATGGCTTAGACAGCCAAGTAATGCAGGAATAGAAACAACTAAGTGATGGTGAAAGGAGAGGAGTAGGTAAAAATTTTGAAGATGAATTCATCTTCCCCTGAAGATCCCATTTTTCATAGTTTTAATTCTGACGTGGGAAAATTAGAGTAGAGGCAGGCTCTTGTTGGATCTAGTAGAAACAGAAGGGGGAAATGATGATGGCTTCAAGCTGGAGAGCTGTCTCCCAAAGGAGTGGTAATAGATTGCTCTAATGAGGTGGGCTCTTCCGACAAGTAAAATAATGGGATGAAAAGAAAAATTCAAACAGGATGGTAATGCCTGAAAAGGGATGGACGGATACAAGGGAAAACTCATGCATACACAATACCCTATGCTTCTTGCCCTTCAGCAGACAAACAGCAAACAGAAGTAGCTCAGGAATATATAGTAGAAAGATATGGGGAAATGCGTAACACAGCGACCTCTGTCATCCCTTCGACGCAACTATGCATAAGCTGAACATAGGAGCAGCAAAAACATAGAAGAAAGCACGCATTGAGACTGCTGGTGAAAGCCGTGAACTGTAGAAGGGGATACATAAGATTGGGAAGATGGTATAAGTAGTAAATAACTTAAGTGAAAGCGGTGAAAGTTTAAATTTTCAAGCGATTCCAGCCACCTTTTTCAATATGTTTTCAAGTTGTACATGATGAAGGGAAGAATTAGAATGTAGCATGAGAAACTAATATGTCGACTGCTCAAGTGGGTTTACTCAAACTGCTATACACGATAGGGAGAAAGTAGTAGAGAAAGCCAAAGTTTAGAGACATGTATACTTTATACGCACCAAAGTCCATGAATAGAAGCTTTAGAAATCCGGCAAGCCAGCCAATGTCTGCCGAGCCGGCTCAATACCGAAGAAGAGTCCGCTCGAACCCGTTTGGCGTCAAGCAGTCTGGAAAGACAGACTTGATTGAGGCGTGGGGAAATGCATGGGCGAGGTTGGACGGAGCGAAGATGGTGGAGAAAGGAGTGCGGTGCGGGAGGAATCCTCTGGATTGTGGGCAGAGTACGTACAATGATTTCTTGGGCTCGCAGAGGGAAAACGAAAAAGAAGAGGATGAGGGGAAGGGGAAGAGGAGATGAGTTGCGCGGAAAAGTTTTGGATGGATGGGTAGAGAGCGGTGGTGGTGGTGGCGGCGGTGGGGATATATTGTGGCCGGAGTCAGAACCTGAGGGCTGCTGGCTGGCTACCCGGGCATGAATATATAGTGAATAGTGGGGAAGCGAGGAAGGAGTTAAAAATTTAAAGGTAGAGGTTTCACAGAGAGATGAAGGGAAGAGAAAGGAGGGAGGAAAAAGGATGGCGGATGGGAGGAAATTAGGAGGGATATTTGGCGTAGGGTCGGAGTGATTTTTAAGAAAAAATTGCAAATTGAATTGCTGCATCATAAAAGAATCATATTAAAATCAAGTTAGCGGAAAAGATGTACGGGTGTAAAACTTTTATTGCAAATCGTTAGTAGCCTCTGCGGAAATATTTTAAGACTATTGCAACACTATGTAGGTAAGGGTTGTATAGGAAAATTCCGGGCGGGAAAGCAACGACAAAATATTTCAGGAGATATGGATACAAGTATTCCTTCTGCTCAAATAAGGCTATCATTTCTTTTAACATTTTACCTTTCATATTTTCTCATTCCTGCCGAAGCGGATCAGGTACTATAGGGAGCTGCTGGTGAAAGCAAAATTTGTGCAGAGCAGACTCGGAGAAAGCCTATAACGCTGAAGCTCCAATGCCTTCAGACAGCGTTCCTTTCATCCCTCTTCTTTCCTAAAAGTGGACGGCGGAGAATGGATAAGTTGAGAGATGAAATTATTACGACAAGGTTGAGGTGACCCATACGGTTAACTTTTATAGCTGCTATAAAAAAGAGTCGGGCTTTTATTAGATTCATTTCATGGCTTCGCAGGGGAATTTCGATGAATTTGTATGAAATTTTATCCGCAAGAAAGTAAGGGGGCACAACTTTTCTAATTTATCCAACAAAGCACAAGGTTAAGGCTACAAAATATTTCTTCAAATGTTTATTACCGTCCCCAAGACCTTTGCCATTATATGAGAAAACTTAAACTAATATGTCGTGGAGGATAGGATTATTGTTAAAAAGTTTCCAAAACTCAAACATTTTATTGGTACCAATTAAAAACTTGGGAGAAATAGAAAGGTAAAAGGAATCAAGATTTTAATTCATTATACTCTAAATACTCTGTAAGGTGGAGGAGCTTAAGGTTATTCGTTATTCAGCTACGTAAGTAATTAGTATTGGTGAAAGTATGGATCAATGTTGAAAGTACAGAGCATCGGTGCAAATAGGGATCCTTTCAGTATTCCACTGTGTCCTGAATTCAAGGCAACAGTGGCGCCCTCTTTTCAAAACTTTACAAAATACTGGTATTCTATTACTATTTTTTGGCTAAATAGCATATCTATTTATGCTTGAAACTTCTACATATAGTTGTGTTTTACACTCATTGGTGAATATACCGCCAGCTAAAATTGTAATAGCCGCTAGCTAGACTCCTACAGCCAATGGTAATGAATAATTGGATGAAGGATGTGAGAAAATTTATGCACAGCGAGAAATGACGCATAAACTAAAAACTGATGACGACGGCTATAATATAGAGAAGGAAGCGAGTGTCGATAAACCTGGAATATAAAAGGAAATGTCGTAGAGAATGAGATAGGAATATGATCTAAATACGAGTATTAATAAACGCTGCTTTTCATGCAGTATTCTAGGATGAAGACAAGGAATAAATCGTAAAACGTTTGACGTGCGTATAGTATTCGCCATACGCGGAGGGATAGTCTACACATTTATAGGAACAGCGGCAGATAGCACTGAAAGGTTAGGTTGAAGAAAAAGATATCAGACACGAGACTGCGAGGAGTGTAAACTATTCGACGTTCTCCAGATGAGCAAAGGCACAATGCGAATGGTGAAATAAATTTTATAACGCAAAGGAAAATGATGATATACGATATACCGCTCAGCCGGAGTGTTCCTAAAGGTAAGAAAACGGGTAAAAGGTTATGTGCGAAACCGGGTAGGGGAAGAGGCGGAGGATCATGAGCCAGGTAAAAGCACTTTTACCTCCAGTCTAGGACACTTTCACCACGGGATAAAGCAGATGATTCTAAGGTAAAGTCTGCAACACACTTTTTACCCCGCTCCTCAAAACTGCTCCTCTTCAAAGCTGGCTCTATTTCGTCTTGGAAGCATAGTTGTTGTAGCCTTTGGCTACTGGCCGGGCTACATCGGCTAAGAAAGGAAAATTAATCCCTAAAAAAATTTCAGTAGCCCGGCTACCGTAGCCAGGGCTATTTAGCCGGGCTACCTTTTGGAGTCCCTCTCTCCCTTCACTTTTGGAGCACAGTGGGGTACAATACTCGCTCAATCAGCAATAGCAGGAATGATTCACTAGTTTACACTAACATTAATTTATCAAACTTACTGATTCTTGTCGTACTTATGTGACAATTTGTTGATGCGGTCTAATGGATGATGTGTGTAGGTACATATGTTGATATGTGCATATATTACAGGCATGCGGTTTGCATCGCAACACTAATAATGATTAACCAGAATAAAAATTGGAGTAAAAGAAATTTAAATAGTTAAATTTCATGTAGTATTCATTAAATAGAATGAAGCGTAGCCGGTCTATAGGTGTGAGTTTATGTTAACATCCTTGGAGTTTGTCTAGATTATCCCTTAAAGACTTTGCTTAGTTTCAAGCCTACACAGTAGAAATTTCATTGTGTAACTACGTAGCAACTGAGATCGATGTTTGCTGTCGAGCCCCTATGTGTAAGACAGGAAGTTAAAGGTAATTATGAGGAATTAAATTTAATTAGTATTGTGATTCTTCTAATTTGCTACGAAGTTAAAATACCTACCGAAGAAGAATCACGACTGGAGTCGATACAACTAGAGTCAGCAATAAGACTCATACAATCAATTTGTGCTTTTGCGTATGACCATGAAGAAGATATGGTATACATCTATAGTTAACAATTTAGCACTATTATATTAAAGGTACATTGTGATTGTACGCTGAATCGCACAACCGTGGAGAAATGAAAAACAGTTGCTTGAAAGCAATGAGTTTCCTTCAGTCATTCAATACAACGCAAACACTATGACAGAGAAACATGTGATGATGTAAGACGCCAGGCGACACTCACTATTCACGTGTTAGAGAAAACGTATCTCAGCTGAATTCCGTATGGACAAAAACGGAAGTTAATTGAGATTATTGATAGGGGTTAATATTTTTCTTATCAACTACAGGATACTCGGCAGAAAATCAAGGGACGGTGGCAATTTCAAGTTTAGTAGGTGGTGCATTAGTATCCCACTAGTAGCACCTCTCCCTTGCTCATGTTATATGGATTAAAGCGGTAAACGTAAAGATGCAATTTTCCTAGCCCAAATCACTCTTCTACGTTAGTCATTGCTTTCATATAAATGAAAGGATTTCTAGTTTAAGTGAAACTTGCGAAACACAATGGATCTCAAAGTTTCCATGTGTAAACAAATGTAGTTTATACAACAGAAGTTGAATTAAGTAATATTCCAGATACCACATTGCAATTATTGTGCATCGTTTATGAGGTTAATTTTAAATTCATTAAAGCTATCATTTTGTTCCTGGGAAAGGTATGCAGAATATTGGTACAATAAGATGGAAATTTTGCACAATAGTAACACTAGAAGCGCATTACTTGATTAATCAATTACATATTGTCGCCAGCGTAAAGATCAGAAATTCAAATTAATGAATGGCTACGACGCTCTTGCAATTTCCATTTTTCTGACTAAACCCTTGATGTATGAGTAAGCAATCATAAAGCATTTAATTATTATATTATTTAATTTATAAACGTGTACGTACTTCACGCAATATACAAGAAATTTGAGTCCGTGGCAGCACCCTATGGTTCATTCTATGCTGCTATTTCCACATTGGTGCATTGATTAAGAATTATAGAGTAAATCATAGAATTCTAACACGGCCTCAAACTTCGTGCCCATTGCGGGAAGTCCGGATTACTTTGGTTTTCACGACTTAAGGCAATACCTGCACGTAAACAAACCAAATTAACAACTTACTATTACGTCCTGCTCACGCGTATGCTCTTAAATGAATAATCTTACTTATAACGGGTGAACGGATTGACTACTTGTACATTACGTGAAATGCAATGTGCAACCAAAAGTACTAAATGTACTAACAACACCCTATTGGAAAGAATAATTCACTAGAGTATGATGAATGATTTCAATTCAAGGTTATAGTACCGTGTTTACGCTGCGTATACTAAAACACACCCACAATAACATTGTATCTTGAACATCTTGTGTATTGTATTGTGTAAACAGAGTGATCATATAAGTTGCCAGAACATAAACGGTTAAGTAGGGACTAAGAGCACGCCCTTAGCAGGAAATTCTAACAGTAAATTAAATGAAAATAAGACAACCAATCGGTGAAAATACTGCAGCCGAACGGTGGCGCAGAGATTTTATTGTGGACCCTTGCTGATCATCTAAAATAATGAGGAACACCAATCGTGTGCGTAAACATGGAGATGCAGATGTAGTCACGCGTTGTCTCTGTGCGAATTTCTTGCTGTGGCATCTGGAACTGAATTTGATACGACCTACTTTCTAGCATAGACAGTATATCGATTAAATATGTTGTGCACAACTTGGATATTTCTCAGTATTATTATTTGTGTGCAATTTTTCACTTCTTGCACAACTACTACTTGAATGCAGTATTTTCGATGGTTAGATATAAAGCCCTCTTTATTAAATAGTATATACATTGTGCATGATTCTGCACAATGTTGTCAGTGGTCTATCATTGTGCACAATTATGTAGCACAAAGTGGCGTTTAATGGCGTAATTTCTTGGCCAATTGCTTCGCAACCGCCACATCTATAGCATTTTATCATACTCTTTTAATCGCTGCCGCTAGGGCATCTATAAAACCTTGGTAGTTAGTGATGTCGACGTAATTTGCTAGATGCAATGGCAATGACTATTTCAGAACAGTGAATTTTAATTTTGAATAATAATTTTGTTGAATACTTCGATATCTTTTTCCAATGAATGCTAGTTCCAGTGGTGCATAGGAAAATATATTTATCATCAGCTAAGTGGTTCATTGTTGCATACTTCTTGGCTGGATTTTCTTAGCGGGAGTTAACATAATTGCGCAGGCAAGTGTCAAGCTTGTATGGGAGAGCTCGAAGAAAGCTTTTGACGATCTTTCATATAAACTTATAAGTATCTGCGCTTTCTAAATCTTTCATACTTCGAGGATGGGAGTAAGTTAGTTGCTGTGGCAAGCCGGGTCTATGTTCTAAATTCTTGGTTCGCAAGAAATAGAAGGCCTATTATGGTCCACATTCCTTTTGACTGAGTTGTTCAATTTAATTTAAAATTTGATTACGCTGTAGTCAGAAATGATTAAAAATTCGCTCTCGTCGTCAAAATTGATTTTGATTGTGCTATCATCGTCACAATTATCTTTGACTGCGAGTATCTCGTCACAACTTGTTGCATTTATCAGGGCAATACCGATTAAGACTAGATGAGCGCAGCCAAACTCCAACTTTAGCAGAAGGGCGCCGTTATATATAAAGATTGACCCGGATAGCAGAGTCAAAATCAGTTTAGGCTAGCCATTAGTGTGAGGTCATTCTTAGCATATCAGCACCGCCAAAAGGGTAGAATTTAGGTTTAGTGCAGATAATGTCCTAAATTCATGGAACGTTGTTTAGTTTTCTATAACTTTAAATAGATAAAATATGATTCAGTAGTTAATATTTAAATTAACTGAATTTAATATTTCTTAGTTTCTAGATTACATCAATTATAATTGCTGCATTCTGGAAAAGTCAACGCAACTTATACTGAAATCCGGACTAAAAAAAGAGCTGATGTAAACACATTGGTCAACGCAAGCACCAAGCAATATTTTATTATGTTGGTACCAACTCTAGAGTTCAAGCGAAGCGAGAGAAAGTAGGCAAACGCAAATCATTTTTATCATTATACACAACTGTTCCGATGATATGCTTCAAATATTTATTTAGTTATTAACATCATAGTAAAATATTTACAATTGCGGTTGCAACTAAACGCAATGGTTGTTTTTTCGTTTGAACAAATCAGAAATCAAGTCAGTAATTTTTTTCTTCAAGAGCATTAAAAAAACAAATTGGTCCTCGCAATTGTGCCTTTAATATCACATTGTTGGTTATGTTTGTTTACTTCGGGATCTAACTTAGAAATTAAAGGTCGCAATCATTAAAGGTCAAATAATTGCCTGGATGCTGAAATCCTCGTTAAATTTCCCTCACGCCATGGGTTTGTTTCTACAATATTACACAATAAAGGGAGTTGCAACTTACACTGTGTAACACAAATCAACACACTGTTCAGCGGAACAACCTCAAAAAAAGTATGGCGAACTCATTGCACAGCAATAAGTGTCGAATATATTCAAGTTGCATTCGTAGTACAGATCAAAGAAAATCTGACTAAATAGCAATGTGATTCAAGAAAGTCCCGAATTCCAATTATCCCCTTTTATTTCCCTAACCTGTTAAAACCAACTCAGTGAAGACTGTTCGAATTGGTAATAGTGTAGCTTGAGGAGTACTAGTGCTCCGAATACCTCCAAAAGAGTCGCCCTGGGTCTGAAAATCCCATTACACACCCAAATTCTCACTATATGAGCAAACTCAATGGGATATAATGATTATATTATGGATGTGCGAAGTGTAGATGTGTGAATGAGCGAGAGGAATTCAAAGATAGTTTAAACTCTGCATGTTTTACACTTTGTTCCAGTAGATCTGATAAGCGCATAGTTATGTATATTAACAGATATTCACACGCAAAACTCCATTGTGGAACAAGCTTGTTTCGAAGAAACCATGGTTACCACACACACTAGTTCGAGCAACTGTTTATTAGTATAAACTATGTCCTGCATTATTGTAAAAAAGTGTTGTGGCATCACCAAAACACTGTATAACACATTCAGGATGGGTGGATAGTCAAAGATCCAGCGTGTGACAAAAGTCACGTGACGTTAATAATATGTGACTCGTGGAAATGGGCGTTATTTTTCGCAAACTTCATGTGCAATTTTCAGTGAACAATTTTGCAACACGATTTTTAGAATGCAAAGAATTTAATTGTCCAATACCATCGTGATAAAGTAAAGCTATTTTGTTACTCCCTCGCTCTGAGTTTATGTTACGACCAATGCGATCCTAGCTCTTCTGATGATAATGTTGCAATGGCAATCTGTTTCTTCAAAATTGTTTTAACGAGCAAAATGAGACAGAGCTTTAACGTTCACATTATATATTTGGCAATGCTAGAAGAGCTTTCACCAAATTATTCAGATTCCAAGGAAAATCCATTCAAAATATCTAAAAACCCATAAAATATGAATGCATTCCTATCCTTACAATGAGTCTTTGTAAAACAGTCCTAGCCAATGAGCCCGAGACCAATACTTTTTAGTTCTATTAAAGCCTGGTCCAAAAACAATATTGATTGAACTTAGGTGTTGTGTATATTGTTTTCCTAAAATGGAGCATTGCGTAGCTTTAACAACTTAAATTCAATTAAATATTATTGAATAGATAATATTAATGGTGAATAATAATTTAATTGAAAAACTCGTTAAAGGAGCTACCTTTAGTCTCAGTTTCCGAGTTTCCATGATACAAATAGTTCAGGGTACACCAATTAGATGGGCCACAGTTTCGCTGCTAACACGTTACCAAAAGTGGTTAGTATATGGCTGAATCTTCCGAAATAGTCGTAATTGAGGCACTCAGTAAAATAATACGCAAGTTTAGACTGAAATCCACACTAAAAGTAAGAACTCATGTAAATACAAAAATCGACATCAGCACCGTGGAATATGTTGTTATTTAGGTACCAAGTGTGCAGTGCAAATGCAACGAGGGAATAAAATACTACTGCGCAGCATGTTTCATCTCCGTTATACACAATTGCCCAGGTGGTGCCTGCCAAATGTTTTTTTATGTATAAAAACGCATTGGTTCCAATTTGTTGATTTACCACGTAACAGCACTCTTTCGAATACTCAAAGTAAAACATAGCACGTATTAGCATCATAGTAACATCGCTGAATTTGCAGGTTACAAGCTAAAAGCATTGGTTGTTATTTCGTTTATACGTTTCAATAATCAATGGAGTAAGTTTTTTCTTCAAGAACATTAAAATATAGCAAATTAGTCCTTGCAAATGGGTATTTAATATGACAACGTAGTTTCTGTTTGTTTACTTAGATATTGCACTTTGAAACTTCTATCTAAGGTCGCCAGAATAGCTGCTGTAATCCTCGTTGTTACTTTTTACTCATGCAATGGGTTGGTTGCTACCATATTACACAGAGGTGCTTCTTATTCATTTCATTGTGTATCACCTTTAAACACACTGTTCAGCGCAAGTAACTCAAGAAAAGTATGGCGAACATGTTGCCCAGCATTAAGTATCGAATCTATATGAGTTGCATTGGCAACACAGATAAAAATCCGTGTGGATAAGAATTGGATAAAAAAAAGTCCCAAATTCCAATTGTCCCCTCTTGTTTCCCTAAGAAGTGTTAGAATTAACTCAGTGAGGCCTATTTTAACTGGTTGTAGTTAACTGGAGGAGTCCTTTGCTGCCTTTATAATTAAATCGCTCTGGGTCTGACAATGACATTAAAGACTTAAATTCCCACTATATTAGCTACGCAATGGGCTATGATGATTATGCCATGGATGTGCCAAGTGTAGGATGTGAATGAGAGAGATGTATTCAAGGTTAGTATAAACACTGCATCATTTACATTTAGTTCCAGTAAATCTGATAAGTGCATAGTTATGTATTTTAATAACTAAACTCCAGTGTGTAGCAATTGTTTTTCGAAGAAACCATGGACACCAGTATTTTGTAGGCTATTTATTGCATTTTATAAGATCCCTCATTCACGTCCACGGTGTCACGTGGAAAATTAATCACGTAGACCAACCCCCCTATAAAATATGTACCAGCTCTCTCTTCGTTACACTGGAGCGCTGCCGCCACATTTACTTAAATGCAAATGTATGATCATTGTGTTGTGTATAATACAGAAAACATGTACAGCAATCGCTTCATCAGTTTTAGACAGTATATACATATTATATATTAAAACAAGATTCATGAAGACTGGAGGGCAATGCATGGGGCATAAGATCTGCATGTTGATTCACAGTCCTGCCACCAAATTTTTTACTCAACCAATGCAAAATACTACAGGACTACTGGATGTTTTATAATAAAGTAATGTTCCAGACGTGATCCCAGTAATTCCGTCAAACCTATTGTGTCCACAGCATCAAGAAAAGTCAACTATTGAAGTAGCCCACGTAGCCCGGCCAAAAATAGTAGCCGAGTAGCCGGGCTACCGAAAATTGATCCCTTATAATCGGATTAGTAAAAAAGGGTAGCCAAGTGTAGCCAAGGCCAATCAACAACTATGCTTGGAAGACAGTAAAGATTTTTCTTTCGGTTATAGCCTCTGGTGGAGAGAAATTGTAGGTAGTAAAAGAAGCATAAATGAGAATTGTGTAGAAGGAGAAGAGAAAGTAAGAGAGGCTCGTGGAGAATTTAGTTTTGTAGAGATACATTGAGGCTGGTGAAAGTTTTTAGCAAGTCTTTTAGCCAGACTGGTTGCGTCTTGGGGAAAGCGTTTAGGAAGCACGAAAGCAGTGAAAGCCACGGCCAGGAGGAGTCACCGGATATTCTCGGCCGCATACAGAATTTTAAATTGAAATCCTAGCCTCTTCTTTTCTCAGGCATAACCAACAGCTGTAGGTGAAAGGATGCAGCAGAGAGAGGTAAGAATCATATATACAGCTTACGAAGGTGGGAGGAAGTGAAGGAAATGTGAGGGAGTGACTGATGGCTAGTTGGTGTCAGTCCAGGAGAAAGCGGAGAAAGCATGGATGGATGATAGAAGCCAAGGCATGTATGCTTACTTCTTCCTTCTGTCTGTACGTTACTTTAAACAAGTAACGAAGAACAAGAATGAGATGGAGGAAGAACAAGTCGTGAAGTGGAGAAGATGCCCGAGGAGGGTATATGAGAGGGCGAGGGGATGAGGAGGATGTCCTCCTCCGGGTAGTGTATAAGAGGAGAGAGGTTTATGTAATAGTTAAGTTGTGTGCAAAGGTATGCTTTTGACTCTTCTTCTGGAAGCCGAGACAGGAATAGAGGGAGAAGAGTGTGGCTAAAATCAATAGTAATCTACCTAAGAGCACTTTCCATCCTCTTCCTCTCTACCTTCCCTCTCTGGTGGAGGGATGAGCACGTCTGTGTATGCATGCTGCGGTGGGAGAATTCAGGGATTTTCCTTTCTACGATACTATACTACCCTGTCCACCCAAAACTCCGAAACTGGTATTAAACCCTAGTTTCCAGGAGAGGACGAGAATAGACAGCTAAGGTGGTAGAGAAAGTGGAGGAGAGAAAGAGAGGAGAGTTGTTCAGTGACGAGGAGACTATTTTCCATTTTTTATTCCCAATGATGATACTCAGAGAAGATTAGGAGAGTATGGCTCTGTGGCCGTGTAGTTGGATACATGTAAATGTAAATAAATGATGGGAAGAATAGTAGGAGAAGCATTGAAGAATTGTGGATAGGATGAAACGAGGGAGAAAAATACTCGTGCCAGTCTTCTTCACAAATCCTCCTAAAACAAGTATACGCTAAAAGGCATACATACTGTACTAGAAAAGAGGACGGAAATTCTTCTCTTTAGCAGACACTGCTTTGTGAAATGCCAGTCCTGAGGGAATAGATACACAGAATCCTGTAGCTTCAAGCAAATCGAATCCTCAGAACAAAGAAAAAGTTAGAGCATGAGTTGTTTCGAAAAGGGGAAAAAACAGGTAAGGATAAATGTTCTGAATCCTGGTGAGCTTTCACCCGAAAAGAACTAGAGAAAGTGCAAAAGCCTGAAGCAGATAATCTAAAGGTTGGAGGAATAGAAAGCGTGGGAGAAGATTCAAAGAATGTTTTCACTTCTCCTCTATAAATGAATGCGAGTAAACAATAAACATGCTATGTAGATTTCATAATCCCAAATACTTTCACTCGCATCAAAAAGTGAAATCCAGTGAAAGTTGTGCAAATATCTGGAAAAAATATTGGGCGAGATAAACTTATGTAGATGAAATTCGACAGCCACTATCCTCTAAAGGGGTTTACCGCAAACCTAAGCCAAAAGTCAACTTATTACTAGACTCCCATCCTATCATCTGAATAAACCCCTCGTCAGCACCAAGTACTAAGCCATGGCGTATTTCTAGCGGCAAACTAGAAATGCCCAAACATGCATATTCTCTAGGATTATGTAAATGAATGAATTTCCATACTTTCACCCAACGATTCAACTAAGCCAGCCAGGATTTCTCTGGTTTAAATAGTCTAAAGCAAGAGTGAAAGCAGTTTGGTGAAAGTTGAAAGACTTTTTGGCATGTTTCACCCAAGCTTCTGTCACATAAACAATAGAATGCAATAACAGTCTAGTCGACCGATAAAATTTGCATTTCTTTATTTTTACTGCGAAAATCCTCCTAGTTGTAAAACGAATTGGAAAAATTAATATCAATTAAAAAATATACAATTAAGATCAAACCAGCATCATTAAATTTAGAAGACTTTGTGCAACTATGAGAAAAACTAAATGCTAAGCGAAATTCTGTTCAATATGAACAAATATCAAAGACGAGGCTTATGGAAATGAAACGAGAAAAGAGGTATTATCGATCCCTAGCAATTGTCGGTTTGCATAGAAATAAAAGTGACTATAGGAAGGGAATTCAATGCTAGTTCAGTTACATATAAGGGAAGCTAGTACTCACGAAGCCAATGAAAAGTTTGAAACTGAGGTTTTCTCTGTAAGGATCACTGATTGTTCGACTCTGGTGCGGCTTTCTCCTCGGTGAAAGTTTAATCTGCTTGCGGTGGACACATAAAGGAGAGGGAGAGGAGGAGAAAGCCGAATCTTGCTCTGGGCTGGGTTAGATACTTAAACCGGAAGAGTAGAAGAGGCTTGGTTTGGTTTAGGAGCTTTTTCATAGAGAATGATTTAAATTGGATAAATGATTATGCATAGACGTAGGGAGGGAGGAGGAGATGCGGAGGAGCAGTCAATGCTGAGCACAAAGCCATCGTACTCTAAGCCCCCACAGCTTGACTGATCCTGGAAGAGAGTGAAAGTTAAAGAGAAAGTGAAAGAAACAAAGTATTGTGTTCCACAATCCTATGTGATACAATGTGTGGGGGGCTGTGGGAGGGAGGAGAGGAGGAGGGAAGAGTTATTGGTATTCTGAAATCTCTTTGTTCAAAATTTTATGCCTTTATGAATTACCCCTCTTAGTTTAGTTGCTTGCTCACTCACTCCTTTGAATAGAAATTCTGCCAGAAAGGAGACAAGGGTTCAAGAGAAAAGTTAAAGACTGCCTTGCCGCAGGACAGGGAGAAAGTTAGATTTTATTAATAACCGCATCATCATCCTCAGTCCGCTTCTCTCTCTCTCCCTTCGCCCTATTTTCTCCTCTTTCCCCTTAGCTTATTGGCCTCTCCATTTTCATCCCTGCAAGAGCAGATAACCCGGACCATAAGAAAAATGTGTACCAGCTTTCATAAAGGGAAAGGTAACATATTACGCCCTCTTGAGTATTTTAGGAATTTTATTGCCTTACCTTGTTATTTGCGTATAGGAATATTTTTTCCGACCTCCTCCTTTATTTACGAGGATTATCAAAATCCTTTACCGCTCCCACCTAGTACCCTAAAAGACAGCCAGAATTTACAATATGCTTTCTCCAAAATGGTAAGAAGAAAGCACCCAATACAAAATTAAATTCTATGCAGAGGAAAATCTAGTACCACAAAAGAAAACACAGTGAACGCAATGGTAGAGAAAGCACCGCATCAGCCCACAAGAATTGATGCACCCTTCCTTTGTACCTTTTTCAGGAGTCTAGCCCCTATTACGACAATCTTCTATTCTGCTGCAGCACTTGACACGTGAATAAATCCTAAAACTGGGACTTGCAGCTATAAAAGGTTTTCCTTTTACTGTGGATGACATAATGCTACACGTTTAACGTCTGCCATAGCTTATTTCTACCACCAATACTCTGACGCTTGTCTCCAGCACATGCACTACAAAAATCTCATTTGTTGAAACTTGATAGTTTCGTAATTTAAAATTCAAAACTAAAATCAGAGAAGATAATAACAAGCAAGTGTAAGTAACGTGGGTTTGAGGAATGGCACGAGATTGAATAGCAGAAAATTGTATTCAGAAAATTGAATAAAATTCTGATTAGAAATTGGATCAAAGCGTATTTCGCGATCGACACCTTCAGGAATAATTAATTACTTTCAGAGATTCGAGCTTGATTTATAGGTTTTTGCAGAGACTAATAGGTTGTGTTCGTTGATGGAGGTTAATGAAGCTGTTAGCAAGAACATTTTTGTGGCCTATGGTGTTTTATGCTTCCGTTACAATCCAACATTCTGAGGAATTGAGTCGTAAAATTCTTTAAGTAGGAGCGTAAATGAGTTTAGTTGATGCAGCCATGTGTTGTCTACTGTGAGATTGACGGACACCGGAGGAGAAGGATGAAAGGCATGAAGACAAAAGTGTAGTGAAGAAGCTAAGAAACGGGAAAATTTTCGTGTAGCTTGTTAAAGTCTTTGTGAACTGAGCTCAAGACACTGGATAAGTGAAAGAATGGCGGATGGAGGTATTGCAAAGGAAATAATCCTCAAGAGAAAGTGGATACATCTACGGGGAGAAAGTAAAAGAGAAAGGAAGGATAGAGTAAATGGGAAGAGCAAGTAGTGTAGTAGGGATGATAATTAAGGGAAAATGACAAGAAGTGTTTATATGGGGGAATTTTTTGAGAGGTCGGGATTATTGGATCTGTTTGTGGAGCATGTGGGATATGCGGTTGTGGAGTTGGGTTGGGAAAGTGATAGGAAAGAAGAGGAAGATAGACAGTTTCTTATTGGACTCTGGGCTCGGGGTCGGTTTCCTAAGAGAATCTTGGGAATGCTTAATTCGCTGTAAGCCAACACGTCAATTGCAGGGTGAAATGTTGTCGAGAGCAGAAAGAGAACATTTTTCTCGGTTCGATTCCTTTCGCAGATCGTATTTTCTCGCGCTAGAGAGCTCTTATTTATGTATTGGGAGAAAGCGAGGGGGTGATGTAGTGGCTAGTGCCTGTGGAATAGTGGGTGCGGGTATTATCCATTCCAGCCTGTATGTTGCTGGCTAAACAGCATCATGCAACAGCTCCTCTTTTAGTGGTTCCATAGGGTTGTAGGGATATTGCCGCGGTAAGATAGAAGAGAACCGTTTCATGACTCCAGCGACGGCTACACTCACAGTCTTTGCTATTCCGAAAGCTAATCCTATGAGATTGAACCTAGGGAAGAGAATGACTTTACTTGAGAAGGAGAGAAACGAGTTAGAAATGCAATAAGGAAAGCTTGACGCATAGACTGACAGATGGAAATGGAGAAAACATGGAAGAGAATCACTCTCTTGCTTTAGCCGAACAGGAAACGGACTTGCTATGATGCCAAATGATGGACATAGCATTTACAACCGTAGTGAAACAACTAATAATGTCATATCTCCCTAACTTTTGACCTGATCCAGAGCCCAGAGTTTCAGAATCTTGATACTGAGACCATAAAATATTCTATTCGACAAGATCTGCTCTTGTTTGTTTGCCAATGCTGCCAAGGAAACTAGGAGAAAGTGCAATGAAGGGAAATTTTAGAACAACAATACCTATTCTGAAGTAGCAAGATCTTTGAGAACCAATTTGATACTTTTTCGGTGGAATTAATGTAGTTTATTTGCCCAATATGCAATAGCAATTGTAATTTGTATATTTCATTAATTCAGCGAGTGTACAGTTGTAAGATATGTATACTGTGAAACAACAAGAAAAGAAGTAGCATTATTCTAAAGTAATGATGTCGGTAGTTCGATAAGAGGGGTCAAACCTCATATCAAGACATTCAGTGTTTTAATCTTATGCGTGTATTAGCGTTACAATAAATGATGGAACAACATCATCCAGGGGCTTATATAGGTCGTAAAAATGAGCTGGACGCGAATATCATTTCATTTAAAATTGTGACGATCAGATTTTTTCTGATGGTTGGTGCATACATATAGAACAGAAAAGTCCATGCATGACAAGGCAAGAATCTAGGAAGTACTGTTAAACAATGTCTGCTCTCGGGATCGCGGGAAAAGTGGCTGGAAATCAGGTAGTGTAAAATTTAAGCAAATAGGTTTACTTTCTCTTCCGCTAGCAGAATTGGAGCGTTAGCTCCTGGCTGAAAATGGTAGAAGAAGGGAATGTTGTAACAGTGTTACTAAAAGAAGAGAATAGTAGTGCAGAGGAGGAAGGCCATTGAGTGAATTTTCAAGGGAGAAAGTAGAAGTGGAGAGAGGTAATTTGAAGTAGGTTTCACAAGTATAATGGCTTGGCAAGCCATTCCGTGTGGACGGGAACGACGTGATGGGAACAAAGGATTTTCAAAGTGAGGCTATCAATCACCCCCTTCAAGTCCTTCATCCTATTTATAGGAAAAGACTCTCGACAACTAGTCCGTTGACACTTTTGGAGCAATGGCTGGGAATGTGCGTCAGAATAAATACAGCTAAGGTACTTGAAATTTAGGGGATAAGGTAAAATATAACTAGAATACAGAACAGAGGGTCAACTTTCTCCCAACGTCATCAATGCTCTTGCCTCTTCCATATTGACAAATGAATTCAAACAAAGTTGAAAAAATCAAGTAAATACAATGCTGGATACATTGAAAAGATTGCCATGTTCATATACAGAACCAATTGCATTGTTTTGCTGTTCTGCAGTAAATATTAAACATTAGTAGAGAGAACAAGAAAAATATGTTGGAGAAAAGTAATGGGATCGAGAAGAACGAATATTGCTTTCACATTCATAACTAAGGTAAAAGATGGAATGAAAGCAGCTGTGAGCCGAAGATAGGGAGAAGCTCGATTCATCATTAGCGAGAAGACAGCAGTCAAATTTAATGTATGTCCACCTAAATTTTCATTGTTACGCAAATCGTACCAGGTATATAATATTGGAATTATTTTGAGGTAACAACGAGGGAAACAAATTACAATCAAAACATTATTTTACACACGCACCAAATCTCAAGCTGGAGCCTATGGAAACCAAAATTAGAAGACATCAAAGTTCTGGACTTGGGGTTATAAAGCTACTACTGTTAGTACAGTAGATGTAGCAAATAGGCAATGTAACAAGCTAGAATGTGATAAGGTCTGTGTCAATACGAATGTACACATTTGTAAGAGGAACCAGAGAAAGTAAAAGAAAGGAGCAAAGGAAGAAAATCCTCCTGTTGCAGATGTAGAAGAGAAAGGGCATTTCGCTCGAGCTAGCATCTAACTCGGATCACGTGTTAGAATGATGAATATTCGAAGAGAGGCGGGTGAAAAGTGGGAATTTCCAGAGTTTTTTATGGCATATAACTAAATCTATGGAATGGAAACTACAAGTTGGAAGAAAAAAACGGACTGGAGGATTCGATACGGATGAAAGTGGAGAGGGAGAAAAACTAGAGTCGTTCCAATGATAGCTGTTAGTTGTGGAAGTAGAAAGCAATTCATTGAAATGTCCGTACCACCGGAGAAAGGGGAGGGTGAAAGTATAAGTAAAGTGAAGAAAAATGAAGAGTCAGTCTGAGAGAAGGGTCTATAGAATTTAGTAGCTGATTCCTTGGTGGGGCTCCACGGCGAAGGAGGAAAGTCCCTTGATCCCAATACAGGATCACATTACTTACGGATATATATGTGGGGATGAGGAGGTGGAACAAGTATTGCCATCTGAGTTGTAATGGGAAGGAGCGGGCGGGTAACTCTTGGGCGAAAGCCTGGCTTTGAAAAGAGTGAAAGCAGGAAGACGGAAGACGTGAATGTTAAATGTACTTACTTTCTCCGGAGAAAATATAGACAGAGCTCGCACTAAGAGAAAGCCCATCACATTTCACACTCTTCTTGAAGCCGGTCATGTATTTATTTCTGAATCCAACTCCCACTTCTATCCACGTTATCCTCGGAAAAATAAAATAAATATGAAGATTCAGATGGAAAGAAAATACTAGCAGTTACGAGCACTCCAAGGAGGCATTATTTTCAAGGTGCATATAATATCTAAATACGGTGCACATTTCTCCCCACAAAATATCATCTTCTCAGCTTTCTCTTACTTTCTCCAGCAATGCTCTTCCAACCCCTCCCTTCTCAATCCTCCTTTGTTTCTTCACACATCTTTTAGCACTACAGCATCACCTCCGGTAACCATGACGCCGCCTATAGCAGTGAGGAAATGGCGGCGAAAGTCAGACTTAAAACAGAATATAAATCGATAGCATTTAACGCAACCAATTTTCAACCGTTTTCAAATCCACAAAACGGAGAAATTTAAAAAAAATCCAAGACTCGTTACCGTTCAAGCTTAGGAAACCCAGACTGGCCATTGATTTGGCCCAAGTGTGAAACTGCTGAATGTCAAGGATAAAAGAAAATGAGAAAAGAAGTCATTTGGATCGTGACAACGGTGATTTTTCTCGTTCAACCACCTAACGTAATGCCCGCAGAAGATCCAACAAGTAAAGAGCAGCCCATCAGACGGCATCGACTCGGTGGTCATCGAAAACGGAATGAAACTATTATTCTTAAGGATATCCACCAGGAAAAGAGTGGACGTGACCAAGGATTCGGCGGATCAAAAAAAGTAAATGATATTAATCGAGCGGATTTGTGGTAGGCCAAAGGTTTAAATCTCCAGGACAGGGGTTATCGGCTAAAAGAGGTGGGGGAGAAATAAAGAGGGACAAATTCTATCCCAGAGCTAAAATTTCCCTAAGCACCTCTCCGCTTACCCCTTGACAATGGCTAATAAATCTTTTAAACAGTCTGCGCTTTCCAGAGCCCAGCAACATTTGGACTACGAAACGGAGGCTGAGATCGTTGCAGAAAACATACTCAAAGCTCTAGAAGCCAGGTTCGGCAAAGTCCTCAACGATCAAGACGAATACGACGAGGAGAGCGAGGAGGGAAATTACGAATATTATGCTGGACAAATCAAAAGCTTGCCTCTTTTAGAGGACCCGCCCCGGAATTTACAAAAAGTTATTTATGATTCATATAATTGTGTACTTAAGAATAAACCTAATGTGAATGCAAAGCTTAGTAGCCAGAGCAAGATTCAGAATGAGGAATGAATGAGAGGAGAAGAGTATAGTCCTGGAGAAAGCAGGCGTGCTCCTAGCGCCCTCTGGCCCACAGTCCGGGTGTTATGCCACAAAGGCCTTGAAGAGAAAGCACGAGAACCTTGCAACTTGCAAGTTCCTTTTGAGAAACTTTGTTCCGCGCTAGTGTTTCCATATACCTTTCTCCGAAGGAGACTGGCTAATTCAGAAAATGTTTACTAATTGCATCTAATAAAGAATGACATTTGGAGAAATGGTAGTCGAGTTTCTGCCGGGGGCAATAATTTTCTTAAATCCTCTCATGTACACAAGAAAACATGATCAAACAAGGCGGATTTCTCACAGCCAAAAGCGTTTCCTTGTTCCATCTGAAAGTCGTAAGCAATCTGGACTACTTTCTCCACAATTCTCCAGGCGTGCATTGAATATATATCAAATCTCTTGGAAGAATTGCATGAAATTACCTGAAGAAATTGTGTGGGATGATGAAGAGAGAAGAAGCGAGAGTGGAAGAAAATGGGAAGAGACGCCTTGGTTAAAGGTGTAATTTTATATGAGCAACTAATTCTCGGTCCATTTAGTTACTTACCACCACCGGGCGTTTACTTGGCCTTAGCCTCGAATTTTCGTGTTCGCTGGGGTTGACGCATTCATGCTTTTGCTCCTTCCTGCGGCAGGACTCCTGCCAGTACAGAAGAAGATCGTTGCTGGAAAGAGGCAAGCAGGCTTGCCAATGCTTCAAGATGAAAGTTAACAGATGCAACATCAATTTGTATGTAAATAATTATGTGAATGTTATAATAAAGTGGATGGAGGAGAGAGACTGAAACTAAGCCGGGAGCCCGAGCAGAAAACTACGAGAAGCAATAACCGTAGAGCTGTAGTGGCTTACGCTTGCTTCAAAACACAAAAGCTGGGAACAAGTTCTTCCAGTTCCAGAGGCAACATCGTGAAGAGAAAAGATTGGATAAACCCTTGTGGGATATTAGATAACACGAGAAAATTATCCATGTGGATAATGTTTCATATAACGAGTCTTAAACGGAAATGATAGCAAGAGCCTACACATTGTCGTTACTAATTTTCTCCCGTCTTAAATCCTCAATGTTGACAGGTGTGGGAAATGACTTTATACTGGCCACGCCACTTGGTTACTTTATCTGCCCTATTTCACTTACGCAACAGTAGCAGTATTACTACGTATAAGCCTGGAGGCAACAACAACTATGATTCCATCTCGTCCAGCATTAACCTCAACGGCGTGAGGATGTGTGCGCAACGAACGCATTGTCTAATAGAAAGGCACATGAGATCGGGTTGAAAGATGCCAAAGTACAAGTTTGTTTCGATGGCCATCCAGAGGTCGCTGCTGTACATCACAATAATGTAAACAGAGCGTTGAAAAATTCTGCTTTCCACTACCCGTTGGATTTTACGCGGGGAAAGTTGCATATGTACGAATTACGTACAATAAAAGCTGTGAGGCAAGAGTTTTTGCAGTAAAAGGAAAATTTTGGCGATTCTAGATATTCGCATTCCAAAATTGCATGATGTGAAATTCGCACTTTAAAGCTTTTGTAAAGTTTCTGCAATACAGGGATTGAAATCCCTAGCTTTTCAATATACTACTTGATTGATTTTTTTGATAAAAAAGTGAACCACTCGGCAAAGATTAGGGTGACACCTTTTCTTCATTTAGCATTTTTAGTATTTAATGTTTATTGCCTCTATAAGGCTTTGAAGAGTAGATGAATGGGCTTGGAAACTTAGGGAGAGGTTTAATTTGAAGTAAAGGCTACTGCTTGATTATAATAGGATGCGTGGTGATTGAAAATAATTGCATAAACTATCCCTCGCTACTCTTCAACGCTCAGGGACGATTAACCATTGATTTATTGACAAAGGAGAGGATGCACGGCTAAAACTAATTTGCTTGCACTAGAATATCCTGCAAATTGGGTCAATGGCAATTAAACTTGGGTTGTGGCTTTGCCGTCCCATTTGCCCATTTGTAGGTGGAGGAGTTGAGGATGCATTGTGTGGAACGAAAGTATTGTTCGTCAGTAGTAGAGTTTTAGTCAAGTATACAATTAAGTTATTGAGCATTTAGAAAGAGCACTATATACTAGCTGAGCTCCGAGCTACGAGTATGACGATTAAATACATTAGGAATCTAACAAGATGAAGCTAATCCGTAAAAATATCATAAATAAATCCTCCCAGTGTTTTCTAAGGTTTTACATAAATAAACAACAACTAGAAAGAGGGATTCATGCGTAAACTTTCACAAGTTTTGGCATTGAAATCTGCTTAGTTTATTGAAACAATTTAAATTGCTTCGCGTATGCTCTGGATAGTGTTAGAATTCTCGGAAGCTTGTAGCTTTTTATTTAATTTGAACAATTCTAAAAGACTTGGCTATTTTTTTAGAAAGTGCAATTAATGAGAACTGGAAGAATGAATCACGGACAGTGATTCACAAACTTCCAGGATGTGACGATGTGAGTAATTTCTACGGAGATATCTTCATAGCAAAAAGCACAGCACATATTTTGTAACAACCAGGTGGGAAATCACCTAAAATAATTCTGAAAGTACAATTAAAATATTTTTCTACGAGGAAATGCTGTCGATATAACATCGCAATTAAATTACCTCGCAAAAAGTTAGCAAACTTGCAATTTTAAGTTACCTCTTCTGAAGCATTCAAATTATGTTTTTTTTATTTCGACCATTACATTCTATTCTAGTAGGTCAACACTTCAGCGATCCTTGTAAACACATACGTGAAGATAATGTGACCCCTATAGTTTGTAGTTTTCAAGAATGAGAATCGTCTACCACGGCACGGCCATGAGCATCATAGTTAAACTCTAGTAGTTTGCGCTTACGGCGTGATCATTCCAGAAAATTTGCAAACCAGTTGCTCTAATTTCTTACAAACAAGTTAATGGCTTTATTTACTCATTCCGTTCACATTTTTTAAGATTTATGGCAGAAAATTGGCGTGCAATATTCTTTATTCCTCCAGTTTAGCAACATGTTTTCAGTGGGCTATATAATATACGTAGATGCAGGAATTCCATTAAACTTTTCCTCAATTTTCGGCCTTGTAAAATCAAGTTTGTTTTTCAAAAGAATGAGAACATGCTCAAAGACTGGGAGAGGGCGTGGATGAGGATTGAATAGCAGACTGATTTGTGATGATCAATCCTTTCCAAGGTGTTTACCTGATTTAATTACAGGTAACAAAGCTTACCTTGGCAATAACATTGAGGAAGCACATCCAAGCTTAACTCACTGACCACATGAAATCCCAGCCTCCAGCAGTACGGCCGGATACGTAGTAGCTGGAAAACAGGAACCTACATATAATTACAGCGTACATGACACATGTTTTGATTCGCGGAAACTGTTGTGATTCATGCTCATTTATTCGCGAATTTCTGTAGCCCATTTCCTCCTCTCATCAAAGCTTGCCATTCTGAATATGCACAAGTCTCGCAAAAAATAATTTGCAACGCTTCCCCTCCTCCCCTGTAAGCGCCAAATCGATTGAAATATTCAAATCTCATTACCAACATTTTACGCTCTGCCAGCCATCGTCTTTGTCCATCTGTGGAATTAAATATCAGACGCGCTTGCAGTCTTGCAGTCTGAAAGAATAAAGGAAGCCAGCAGAGTGAGAGTTTGATTTGAGCATTTACATGATAAAATTTAAAAGCTTTCTTCACGACAAGGCGTGAGAGGCAGCTTCGCAGGGTTTGTGCAAGTAATAAAAGCTGCATATGCACATCAATAAAATTGCAAATCCGATTAAATGATGAAGTGCACGTGCACAAAAATCTGGTTTCGGCTTCTTGTATTCTAGACTGCTGGTCCACCACCAAAGGGCTAGCTTAGCGTATTGTGCGACGGAGGAAGGCGTGAGTGTATATGTAAGGTGCATAATTAATTGCTATGTTAAGAAAGATTTCTGAATTGCATCCGCGTATGCAGTTCTCTAAAGACAGGAGGCTCATTGAAAAAATATTATTATTCAACCCTGAGGCAATTTTAATACTGCACAATATACATATACCGTTTGAAACAGCATAGCAGCAGCATGTGAAAAGTGAAATTCGATGAAGGCTGAGAATTATTGTATTGTTAGCCACAATAAAATATGCAGCTTAGCTTCAACGTTATTAATCACGTTTAAAGACTAATAATGCTTCGCGTCAGCCCCAGTAACAATAACCTTTGAGGATTAAGGAAGGAAGAATTCCTTGAGATTCGCAAGAATGAACAATGTAAACAGTTTACGACTAACGATCATAAATCTCTGCAAAACCGCTAACAGTTCTTGAAACGGTCAGTGGATTTGCGCTTCTGTGTACATGGCTCTATATGCATCTATCGATACATTTTGGATTGAAATTTGCTAAAGCTTGCTGCTTATTTATGACGCGCGCGCTGACAACTGTGAGCTGAATAAAGTTTTAGCGATTACATTCAAGTTTAAAAGGATACGGGTCGGTTAAGATACATAGAATCATGACAGCCTTGACTAACGATTTCAATAGCTGTGCTGTTTGAGCGAATACAATTTAAAATTAATTTTTACAAGCTCACAATATTAACTATTAGGCATTTGCTGCCTGGACGAGGGAGAAAAACACACTATTTGCATATATATTGAACAATTAATTGGCAAGACAAGCGGTGGGGATTATCAGATACTGATGCCATTGAATCTGAAGTCATGCTGGTTGGTTGGTAGCTAGATTTTTACTCGGTTAGAAGGGCAAAATGCAAGCTGTATTATAAATGCTGCGGGCGGAAGGAAACTAGGAAACGATACCAGCATCATAAAACTATTACAAGGTGAGTTATACAATCGGCTCTAATTTACAGGGCTCTTCCGTTTTGGCAATCATTACTGCTTTTGCTTCTTCCCAATGTTTGATGGGCCATGTGGGAAACCCGAAATCATGAATACAGATACTGCAAACAATAGGCAAAGGATGCGTCAGATACGGATGGACAGATTGGGAGAAACCAAAGGTCAAGCGGTAGCAATGGTGAACAAGGGGGAAGCGCAAAAGGTCAGTTTTAATTTGTTATAGTTTAAAGATGAGAAATAATGAGGAAGAATTATTACGCGCACGCAAATTTGTTTCGCGAATTTACAAATGTGTTGAGGATGAGCGGATGTTAGCACACATACACGCTAGTTAGTGTCTCGTAATATTCACAATAGAACAAGGTAACATGATATAGCCGCTACAGTGTATGGAAATAAAAACTATTCTTAACTCTGTTTGTCAACTCAGCACAGGAAGAATTAGAATACAGAACAGGGCTTGTAAATGACGAAGGGAATGGAATAGGGTGCTAGTGCTAAACTATGAACTAACATTGCGTGTTCACGATGGGAAAGGAAGTCGATTGCTTTATTTAAACGCATCATGCTACTATGAGCTATCGCCGACCTTAGCACATACGTAGCTGCAGATATTTTGTATTACATAAATATCGGGACTGTAGCAATATGCTAGTTGTAGGACCAGTGACACTGCATAGATGGTTTGTATGTGCTATGAGGTATAGCACATACTCTGGGAAATTATCAAATGCAGAAGTAATTGTCTCAACTACATCATTTATACAAATGATGAGAAGAATCAATTTGTTGCATGCGATTCACTCTGCTCTCTAAACGTCTTCTCAAAACAGTCTGCCAACTATGCAGAAAAAATAATGCCCAAGACGTATCACAGAGAAGAAGATAGGAAAAGTTGGCGAATTTTCCAGTCCATTCCTGGGTATTCCAGAAGTTTTGAAAAATTCAGGGGGTCATTGTCCAGAAACTGACCATTTAGAAGCAATCTACCTGTACATATATCGCGAAAATTCGCAATCTTGCAAACCTTTATTTTCTGATAGCGAAGGCGTAGATTTATAGTATAATGTTTGGAAAACACATTGAGACGTGTTTGAAACGTCCAAATTTCGGAGGTCACTTTGATTTTGTATGACAGCTACCGGAGATGGATGATGTAATGATTGCCGGTCGACTTTGAAATTTAAGGGACAAGGTAAAGTGGGATATCTTTCATCGGTATCGGGATAATAGTCGTAGCATTGCGTGTCAACGTCTTCAAAGGTGGTGGCTGAGTGTCTGCCATAATAGCGGTGGGTGGGTAAGAGGAACAATGGGAAAAGGTCACGGGAATGACTGACGTTACATGCAACGAATAATCCACACTATCATCAAACATGAGACCAAACAAAACGCTTTCGACTTAATTTAGATGCATATAGATTTTGTTTGATTTTTGGGCGTGAAAATTTGTAGTTTTCATTCAGTAGGCTAGTTTCTAGCAATAAGTAAAAGCCATTATGTGCGGCAATATCATACGTAAAATATGGAGAAGCTTAGGTATGGAAGCTTGAAAACTTGGGAAATTCAACGAGCCTATAGTTAATGCACCTTAATGTAAACAAAGGTAAAAGTACAGATAATGGACCATCAACTATTATCTACTGAAACAGAAAGTTTAAATATATATTGAAATACACACAGCCGGCTCCATCCAAGCTCGCATGATTCATACTGCATGAAGGAGGATCATGTAATTTAATTGAGCATGCAATCCTCTGTCGTTTGCCCCTTCGTTAACGCACATATGCTTACCCATGCTACACTAACGTTACGTCGGGGAAGGGACGGCAACGTTTTAGAGGATTAGTATATGCAGAAGCTATTGAAGCTTTAAGCTTCTTCTTCTCCTCGCTTCCTTCGTGCGGTATATTTGCAAAGCTAGAAATAAATGAGAGGGAAGGGGTTGCTTTGGAGTAAAGTGAGACGATGAGAAGATATAAAAGGTATAGGGCGCGGACATGGTTGGAGATGAGGCAATTGTTGACGAGATTTTTGAAAGTGAAGGTGAATAAATGAGGACTGACTCAACCAACTCTTCATTCACGATATAGAGGGGAATACAAAGGAGACGAAGAGTGTGTGCGGCAGTACAGTGATCGTTGCCTTCCCTTGGATCATTGATTAATTAGAATTAGAAATCTGTGGTCCACAAAAGAAACCCAACCTTTGCCAATTTAGCTTATGCATCACTTCATTCAGTTGGTGTGGAAGACGAGAGAGTGACGGAGGGCTAGCGTTGGCGGTAGTCAGAAACGAAAATAATTAATTATCCCAAATACTGGAAACCAGGATCAAAATGTGGAAAAAAATCCCACTTGTTTTTGCCCTCGTGACAATTTGTTGTGTTGTAGCGGCTCCTACGGAATCCGCTACGGAACTTGTTGAAGATGTCATGGAAACTACAACTCTGAGCGGAGATATACTTTCGGACGATACGGAAGTCGGTAAGTCCTGAAACTTGTTATTTTCTACGTTAACGACTGTGCCATATCATTCTCATGTTCACTCTCAAAGGACAAGTGCATCACTCACGTATTTATTCTACCGACGCTAATCCTAACGCCCTCTGGCTATGTGGTAGGTATTAAGCAAGCCTGGCTGCATCAGCAGCAGCTCTGCTCTGGCACCCAGCCACCTTAATCGTACCACTGTATGTTTTGGATTAAAAACCCCGGCTTTCTTTATTTCTACAGCCAGTAAGAATATTCCACAGGAGCAGACTTTGAGCAAAAGTATGCAGCTGTAAAGGCAAGTAGATTAATTAAAGGTGGTTGTATGCTGTTGGCTCAGATGTTTTATGCGGTTGGAAATAGTGAGGGAAGAGTAGTAAATACTGTTTGTAGGCAGGCGGGTGTTTTATTACACGGGTAAGTAAATTCGTTAACCAGGTAGCTTAAGCATGACTCTTTGCTTGATGAAGAGGAGGAGGAGATGTAGTGAGGTGCAATTCCCGGGTAGTTATAGTTTAAGGTTCGGACATAAAGCTTCCAGGCCATAGTGAAGAACTAAAGAGAGATGGTAAAATAATGGTAGAAACGACAAGATTAATTTTTGTGAAAACCACAAAAATTATCCCTCCCAGCTCCTAAATAGAGATGGATGAATATAAAACCATAGTCCGAAGTGTTCAAAGAAGAGTGCAAGCACGGAGAATCCTCCTGGCAGAGAAACTAGACGGCGGGTAACGAGCAGATATGTAGCTTTGCTATATAGCACCAATAGCAAAGGGGAAGAGGTCGAGGGGAAAGTCGGGAGTGGGAGGAGACTTTGGCTCTTCTCATGAAAATTAAAACTTTATTAGAGAGGCTCGAGCTGTGTGTGAACCTATAAATTATGAATGCAGGGAAAAACAAAGAGGATGCGAGAAATTCTACAGCAAGAGAGGCTTGTGAATTCCCGTCTTATTTAACAGATGCAGCAAGCATGGGGAAGCAGAGGGAGAAAGGTGTAAAATTTCTAGAAGGAGAACAAAACGCCCGGGCGTGTAGCTAGAACTGAACCAAGGTAACCAAAGAGAAAATGATGGGCTTCCGACTAAAACGAGAGAGATTTAGACGCTTCCCATCATCTAATTAATAGCGGTAGATGCTCCAAAGCGAGGAATAAGAACCCGCACCATGCTAAATCTACCGAGGTAAATAGAGACAGAATATTTTCTACGGCGAAGGTTTTAGAACTCTTCAGAAAACACACTATTCTTTGATGTGGATCCTTAATTAGTAGAAGAGAGGAGGAATATATAAAAGAGGAGGATGAAGAAGAAAGATGGGGAAAATAGTGAGAGGTGTGGGACGAAGGTCTTGGGCTAAAAGAATTCAAGTGCTGTGGAATTTTATAAATACACAAGTAAACCAAGGCCGTCAAACTCAACCCTCCACGCTTCGCTACTCAGTCGAGTATCATATTACAGAGAGAAGAGAGAAACCTCTTGAAATTTTTATATCTTGTTTAAAAAAAATTCTATAAAGGAAGACAAAGAGCAAGGGAGGGAAAGGGATTGTTTATTTAGATTGGAATGTAAATTTTTTCATTACATCCCACACGCTTTTTATTAAAAATCCGTCACATTATAAACTGTGACAACACCCCACTTGAAGCTGAGGTAAAAAAAGAGAAAGCCAACTTTCTCCAGCGGTCCAAAAATATAGGATCCTATCTTCTAATGAAAGTGTATGTAGCAGGATATAAAAGTACTGTGAATATATCCCGCTAGCTTTCACCTACCTTTTATATTGACATACTCCATCTATTTTCGAGCGTCATCAGCTCCTGTTAGATACACGAAACTGGAGACTGGTGGGAGGTGAAGAGCTTAGAGCTGGAAGTAAACTAGAAAGGTTGCCGGCAACGCCGGAATAAGTTAAGAGGAAAGTGGAAGATGAGCTTCTTAGCGTAATGAAGAGAAGTGAAGATGAGTTTTAGAGAGTTGATGAAATTAAGATGGTGTGAGAAGATGCATGGGGAGATGAGAGGGAGGGGTGGGAGGAGGGAGAGCAGAGACATAATCCTTGTTTTCTAGATGAGATTACCCGGTGAAAGCAGAGATATAGCGTAGAGAGAAAGTCCCGCTCCAGCTTTTTCTCAGTATACAACAGTACAACATGGCAGATACAATCCATGCAATACTCTCATTACCCGATGTAAAATGGAGAAAGTAGATGAGTGAAATCCTTTTTTGAAAATGATAAAGGAACGTTCCTATTTTTTCAAGTGAAACTAAACCTCGTATAACTGAACCTAAAGCAAAACAAAAACAAATCAAGAGCAGCTTCAATTTTACTCTCTCCATCCATGATGACTTGTGTGTTTCTTTTCTTGAATTCGGGCGGTCGTCGGAGAAAGTTAATATGGTAGAACACCTACTGTGTTTTGAAATTGTCGGGATACTAAAGAGGAATAAGCATCCCTGGAATTCTTTGTACGAGCCTCTTAAGACCATAGAGAAATGCTAAGTAAGAAGGTTCCATAAGGATGATACAAAGAGTGAGAAAATTCCCATATAGAACAAGTATCAAGTAGCTGTGAGTGAGTAAACCCAAGGATTGTAATAGTAGTGTGATAACGGCTGTGATGATGGTCATGATTATTATTATTGAAAGAGCCTCCTCTTTACAAAAGGGATTTTCTTAGATGACAGTAATTTTATAGCGCCAGTCCAATATACATTATAATGTTACAGCACAACAACAAAGTAGCTGCCTATGTATAAACAGACTTGAAACTCTCCTTGCAGACCTCCAGCTCAACTTCCTTGAATACATCCTACAATGGTTTTGAAACGGCACGTGAAACATTTCATCAATGCTTCCAGCACCAAAGGTCTTGGCCAAGTATCTTTAAAACTGTCGCATAATCACATCCATTGTGGTACTTGATCCTCGTTCATTCAAACACGTTGAAATGAGATGCTTTCTCTGATAATAATTTTGAAAACTTTGTCCAAGACCCTTAAGCCATATTATGCGTAAGACCAAGACCTTGCTAGAGTTCCAATTTATAGAAGGGCACCTTATAGCTGCAAGAAACCGCACGTGTATCCTCTATTATTTACAAGCAGTTTTTATCTTGAAATTCAAAGCTCATGTGTAATTAATGGAAGCAGTTGTTACGAGCAGCTTCGCATGGACCGCAGTATACAGTAGCTCTTTGGCTTTTTATGAGCAACTCATTCAAGTATGTACTGGTACTGTGTCTGCAAGTAAATGCACAAGTCAAGCAAGTTGTAAAATTACGCAATTTTAAAAAACTTGAATAACGTGTTGTCATCTCCTCACCTACAAGTCTATGCGTAATCCATAGAATCTATAATTAATGGAAACACGATGGTTTCAACAAATGAACAAAGGACTTGGTACTAGCTTACTCACTTGAATTGATAGCGTTTACTAGGAAAAGTGCAGTGCTGAAGCTAACTAAGTTAGTTCACACACAATTATTGAATAATCATACAAACTTATTTACAAGCACTTCAGTGAGATAAGATGCCAGAGCTGGTATAAAATAAATTATAATTGCAAAACATAGCAAGCACATTAAAGTTACGGTAGTTTGTTAACTCTTATGCGTAGTTCTAGCCAGGTTACAAGCAAAAGCTGCCTGCAAAACCTATAAGGAAGGCGCACAGAGACATTTACAATTAGCTATGTGTAAGACAGTTTGCAGCATTGGAGAAGGCTCATTGTGTTAACATTTAAATATTCTTACACAAGGGCAACCAATCAGCCAACTAACCAACTTACAGCCATTGCTAACTAGAAGAATAATCAATAATATGATTCTCACAGTAACTCTTAAGGGTGTGATAACCAGTATAATCTTACCTTACCTCACATCACAATCATAAATCTAACACTTATACAGACAACTTAGCATAGAATTACTTGGTTACTGGGGCTCAAATAAAAAGACTGAGAGCATGCAGAGACGCGTGTGTCAAAGGTCAGAGCGCACAGGTTTAGAAAGTAATAATCGAGCTATGAATAATAAATAAAGTTGGGGAACTTTTCTGATTGGTATGAGGAAAATATAGTATGACTGCGAGAGCTTTTAGAAACTCTCGTAGATAGAGGATGAGTGGGAAATAACTAACTGCAGCAGCTCTACCCTGCTGCAGAGCAGAGAGACTGCATCAGAGAGGAACAATATGAATCAAGAAAGTTTGATAGAATATATGAAGAGATTACCAAGGACCAGCAGGAGCTATCAAAAGCTCTGGTAGCAGCTAAAACTCCCTAAGAGAAGAATCGTGTCAGGAGGAAAGCGGAGAATAGAAGAGATTATTTATGAGGGAGGAGACAGGGAAGGGAGGATACGAAACCGAATATATAGAGAATTAGCAGCAGGTAAAAGGGTTGCGTTTTAAATAAGAAGAAGATTCAACTCTACATGATGGGTGCGGGAATAGGAAAATAGGATTGGAGACAGGGTGGAGGAGGAAGAGAAACGGTAGTAGAGAGAGAGAGAGAAGATTAGAAAGTTTAAATGAATCTAAATTCATTCCGCTTTCATAATTAGAATATTAAATAATCATTGAACCAAAGGATGAAGATTAAATAAGAGATACTACCTCATGATGAGCATCATCCCTTATTCCCCTGCCCTACCCCAGTTCCCTCCTAGCAATTTATTACAGTATGGGATATGGCAGCTCATATGTGCAAAAACTATCAGAAGAAGCCTCGAGCCTTTCCGTACTTACTTCCGCTACTGCAGAGAGCCAAATGGAACTGCTTCAAGCGTTTTTAACTTTTCGTTTCATCACCAACTCGTAACATTCTAGCATACAGTCTGCATACAGCCTACATGCATTGGAAGCATGAAAACAGTGAGATTAAAATCGAGAAGCAGGGGAAGGGTGATACAAGGAAGATATGAGCGGAAGATTATGGTTAGGGAAGATGAAGAGATGGAGGACGTTACAGGTAGTGAAGATATGTGAAATGGTTAAGGATACTGAAGGAGATGAGGTTTCTTGGGGACGCAATCCTCTGGGATTCGAGATACAATTCAAGTTGGTGACGCGATGACACTTGCATTAATTATGATGCAACATGTACATGTTCAACCTAAATTAGCAAAGGGTTCAGGTGATGGAGAGCTCACGGGAATGCCGTAGTCAGACGTTTCACGCTTCCTACTAACCCTTTCTCATATAACTCGTCCCGTTTTGAGCAGAACAGCACCTGTCAATACTGGTTCGTAATTTACTAAGAGACCATTAAGCTCCTGCAAATCCCAAGAAGGTTATCCGGTATGTTACGTGACGTTTTCAGACAATTTACTACACAGAACTGCACGCCAAATTAAAGCAAGCAGGAGCTGTATCCAATATGTGAATATCTAGAGTTTGGCATGTTTGATTTATTATTCAAAAAGCTATTACAAGACTGATTTAAACTGAAATTGAGGATTGATTGAGAAATTAAAATTGAAAGAGAAGTGGGAATGTCTTGTCTTGTAACACAGGAGTTGCATAACGGGTGAAAGCTATGTGGGTATAATTTAAATGGAGAGAGTTCTGCGAGTGAAAGTCCGCAGGCTTTGCTCTCCGTGCTTTAGGGATTAGGGTAGAAGGGTTTATGTACGGAATCCAAGTGTTGTATTATACCAAGTACTGGGTAGCAGGTTAAGCTAAAATCAAATGTATAGGGATTCGTAGTTCGTTACCAGAGAATATTGCTGACAATTATAAACGATGAAGAAATCCAGTAGTCTCTTTGGATTGAGTTGGGACCACAATGGGTAGAGATATACATGAATCACATTAATCAAAAAGTTATATATTTGAAAGGTCCATAAAGAAAAGGGTGAGAGGATGTGGTAGTGGCATGGACTGGCATGGGATCTGAAATAAGCTACAGACTGTATATGCGGTTACGTCATGTGTGATAATACGTGTTAACTTTTTGTGTGGCGGCTAACAGATTTTCCGGGAGAGAAAGTTGTCGAGAAAAAATGTGCCGTTTAGAAGCATGACTAAGCCTGGAGCAAAGATAAAGGAAGAAAAGGCTACAAAACATTCTAAGAAAATTGGGAGAAAAAATCTAAAGCAATCTTTTGTGTGCATCTGATGGATTCAATTAACTCAATATCATAATAGTGAAGGGAAAAAAGTACCAAAGGAGAGGATGAAAATCAAAAATCGGGGTGAACGAATCTATATAATGCAGCTAGTCTATGGCGGCAACAGTCGTGCTTTGGGTGGAGAAAGTCGTGGAGAAAGTCATGGAGAAAGTCATGCATGGTTTTCAGCTATCTTGGAACAATGCTCTGCTTTGGTGAGCAAAATTACAGAGATCTTCATCCACATTGAATTAATTCCCAGGATGTTATAGGGTCTTCCTTTTTGGCTGTTATTCTATACCCTTCTGCTATTTAGGTCGGAATAGCCGGTGAAAGCTTTAAAGAAAAACATGTGAATCTTTATGAAGGGAAACCCGCTCATTGAAATTTAGAAAAGATACATAAAAATAAAGGAATGAGTAAAACATTGGTTTTTAAAATGTAAAAAACATTGCGAGCGTAATAAAAAACCAGGCTAATACGAGCTTGATGGGGGTAGATGGAAATAAATTTTTCCACTACAAGAACCAACGAGGGATCAAATACATATTAATGGAGAAGATCGATAAGGGATCGCAGATGTTAACATAAAACTAAAGAGGTAGAAAAAATGGTATTTTTAGTCCTGGTCTGCTAGTTTTTCTTCCGTCTGTTGCTGTTGCTTTCACTGAAAAACTCTCCGAGAGAAACCCATTGTATAACGGGAAATAAGCATCTAGCTGTGGAATGGAGAAAGTCGTGGTGGTGCATTTTTTTTCTCAAATGGTAAAATATAGAGATGGGGAACGCATAAAGGATTTCCAAAACAAGCTTCCTCTAAGACATAGTGATGGAAGGTAAAGTAAAGCTGATGGTACTAGAAAACAATAAAAAAGGGGCGGTGAAGGATTTGAATTTCTATTAAAGTCAAATAATGGGTTTCTTTTTCTCTTGCTCGTTTCCAGTTCTCCTCTCCCCCTCCTTTTGTCGAAGGCTGGAGAGTGTGAATGGAGAATAGTTTGGGTTTGGTCTCTAGAAACGTGTCTGTTTCTGTAAATACACATGTACTAGAAAGCTGTAGATGACTCTTGTGTCGTCTTCATCTTATTCATTCTTTATGAAGGAGAAATTCTAAAGTAGTGGGGAGCAAAGCCAAAAAATGATATTCTATCAAATATAGAGCGATTGTAAGTAAAACATGTTGGAGTAGCAATACGATATGGTTCTGGATATATGCAAGGAAGGATAGGCTAGTGGTCCGGAAAGGAAGGCTGGAGAAAGCGGTCAAAGTAGAAGAAGAGGAAGAAAGATGACAATTTTTCTGGATTCGATATGTACTGGATGTTAAATGTAATAAAAGAGGAAAAGATCCAAACGAGTTATTGTTTCATTATTGTTTCACTTAAAAAGAGAGGGGAAAGCAAAAGAGAAAGCAAGATTGAAAAAAGTTTCCTTTTATTTCTTTCCTGCTTTCAACCTGGGATTAAGTACCGGAAAGCAAACAGAAGCTTGGTGTGAACAGGAAACACCCGAGGAGGTAATTAGATTGTACATTTACTGTGCTGATTCTAATCCCAGTCACTGTCCATTTCCCAAATAACAATGAATGTTATACGCACTGCTTTTTTTCGTTTGATTCCTTTCTACGTTTTCCCTTCCCATATGAAATTTTAAGCCTCTATGAATTAAAAGGATTTACAAGAAAAATATTGTCACAATTTTCATAAACGTTAACTTCTCTTCTTATTAAAGCCTAATAAATCCTGCTGCTCTTCCTACGTTTTCATGACGAAAATTAAGTACTTTGGAGTAGAAAAAACCTCGGAAATACTGATCACCATACTTTTTTGATGCTTGGAAACTTTATGAGGTGATGTCTTATATGCAATTATTTTAATTTTAACCCTCTCTCCTGCGGCCGCAGGAAGAAAATTAATTATTTTCATAGAATTTAGACATGTACGAGGAGAGCTGTAAAGAAAGGAAACAGAAGCGACTCCTAAGATCAATAAGCTACTTTTGCTTGTATTTAAGTACTAGTTCTGAACGGGCTCTGGTATACGAGCTTCCCTGTCCTTCCTCGGGTAGAGTTTATTGGAAAATTATTCTCTTGTCTGCGGGTAAACAGAATGGATGTGGTGAAAGCTGGGGAAATGTACAAGGACGAGAAGATTGATGAGGGGTGATCAAGGTCCATGGAGAAAGTTGGCTTTGCTAAGACGCTGGTGTGAAATTTAGAGGCAAAATCCACGCTTCACAAGCTCGCTTCAAACATGATTAAGCTTCCTCTAAGCATAGGAGAAGGGTGGGTGCTAAAAGCGAAGATGGAGTGTATAATTTAATGTATCATGTACTATTTCTCGACCAACGGCCATAACCGGCAATATTAAAGTGTGAAAATACTCAAGATAAAGACCGGACATAGCAGCTACAACTACAGGCTAGCGTAGCCTAGCCTAGGCTGCTCTTTTTCAAGCTGGTATCCTCCTGGTGGAGTGATCTTCGAAGAAGTGTTATAAGTTTTCTAATCTTTGGATTCAACACATTCTTCACACATGGATTTTTGACATTCAAGCAAATCAATTTCATGCGAAAATTTGATTCTATTCAAAGTTACTATTTGTCTTTGAATGAAGAGTTTTCAGTTTGTTAAACTAATGCAACTTACCAACCTTGTTAACTGATGAAAAAACCAGCTCCTTTATATTTTCGAAAAAAATATTGAGTAAAGCAGAGAACATTACACGAGAACTTACGGTTCTGCATGCCTCATGCTCAAATCAAAAGCTCGGGAGTATGTGAATCAACTGCGAATCGAGTGAGAAGTGTTAGAAGAAAAAACAAATTAACCTATATTTAAAGCACCCCTAAATCTTTTTTTAAAATTTTTATACACATGCGGTAAAGCTGTTCATGCAAAAGGGGCAAACATTGCGTTAAATTGGTAGGAAAAGTTTTTGATTATCTTTCCAGTTTGCAGCTAAAATATGATGACTAGAATTAAAATTAGGCTTAACTACTGCAAATCGAAAGAACATAAAAGAGAAAGCAGCTTTCTCTCCGTAGTGAAGGCTGGAAACTTCGTGGTTAAGTTAAACCTCATGGCAGATGACGAATTGAACCAGGGAAAGCAGACTCTAGAGAGCATAGAAAATTGAGAAGAGAAAGTACTGCGAAGAGGGGAGAAAACTTGGGGAAAGGCTGGAAGAGATGAAGGAGAAATGATTTGCGAGGAGGCAATAATGAGAAATCGTTGATTTGGAAGATGTTCATGCATATTGTTGCTTATGCTCGCTCCAGAAGGAAGAAATCGTTTACTAGAAGGACCAGGACCAAGATTGAAAAAGTGAAAGTGGATATGTACAGTTACAGAACTCAAGCGTAGCGGAGCTACAATCTTAATACTTATTTGGTGGGCAAAAGAGAAAGTAATATTATGATGCATTGGAATAAATGATGGAGAAGGCTAAAACTCTTGTTGCGAGCCTTGGCCTGCTTTTGCTAGTATAGAGAAAGAGTGGGCAAGGGAGAATATTGAGTTTGTCATGGTTTTGTTCCTGTCATCAAAGACTTATTGAAGTTTTTTCCTCTCTGCTGTTGTGGAGGGGACAGAGTAGAGAAATAATAAAGATTTCCCTCCTTCCTCGACTCCGTCATCATCTTGGAACAAGATTAGTTTCCAGGTCGTTTAGTTCATGCACAAGGACATTTTGTTAAGGATGTGGTAAGATTTTGGTGGAAATTGAGAAAGGACGTGTGTAGGAGAATGAAGAGGCGGAGAGTTGTGTAGTAGAGCACGTAAAAAATGTATTTATTTGATTTAGCCCTCTCGACATATGCTACTATGAAGTAGTGGGTGGAATTGCTTGTTATTATCCATGTCATTGGCATGTAGTTTTTGGGGAATTGCTGTTTTTTATAAAGCCCTTATTGTATCGAGTGGCGAAGCATTATTCAGAGAGAGAGAGAGCAAGAATGTACATGGTGCATACCAGAAATAGAATCCGTGATTTGGCATATGAACTGGAGTGGAGAAAGTACTTACTTTCTCCAGAACTTTCTCCCATGAGTCTGTATGAATAAGCCAATCCGTTTTCAGTCCCTTTGGTTTTTCATGCCCTCCCTCCGGACTTGAGTGCTCCTATGATTGAGATCAAGTTCTTGTGGTTGTTGTAATCGATGGAGAGAGGAGAGAGAGATGGCAAAGGAAGAAAAAATAGCTATAGCTTTGGAGAAAGCTAAAAAATTTCTTGTTGTTTGATTTTTATAGTTGAAGTTGCGACCGGAACGTCATCATCATCCGAAGAAAGTACAGGCGACACGACAAACCCTTCCAAGAGTGAGTCTGACGATGCGAAAGAATTTGATCCAAACGATTGCTTTCTGGAGAAAGCTGTGGGTCCGTGCAGGGCTGCAATTGATAGCTGGTTTTTTAATGTGGCCACACACTCTTGTGAAAGTTTCCTCTGGTCAGGCTGCGGAGGAAATGCCAACAGATTTGATGAAGAGGAAGATTGTGAGAAGAGGTGCATGAACCGAAACCTTACCTCTCCAGCTCTTGTCAAGAACGAAACTCTAGCCAAATCTGAAGACATTGAAGATACGGAGACAGCTGCTTCTGATGATGTCAGCATGACGACCATTATTGTTCAGCAAGAGGCCGTAACCGAAGCTTCTAGCACTAGTTCCAGCACTAGTTCCAGCAGCAGTTCTTCTTCTTCGACGACAACGACATCTGGAACAACAACTACTCCCGCTCCATCTTCAACTAGCTCCACGTCCGCAGCACCCATAATCAAGTCCAAGAAGGTTGACTGCCCAAAGTTTAACGGATGTCCACCAAAGTGTATTGTCGTTCAGGAACAAAGTAATCATGGATGCAAGACCTGTCAATGCCCAGCCTCGTCCGAAAAGAATACTCAAGCTGCGTCAGGCTCAAGTGCCAATAGCAATGCTAATTCTGAAACTAGAGTCAGTTCTAGCAGTTCTAGCTCAAGCTCTGTCAAAGTCACAAGAAGTGCGTCCCCAGCTGAAGCTCCTGTTTACATTAAATCCGCACCTGCAGTAGGTTCCGTCTCCGGACTCCCCGTCAAAATTGATGAAGAAGAACCCGCAGCAGTGACTGGTAATTTGTTAGTGACATTTAAATATTTTTAATACAAATTCCAAATGTCCATTCAAGTCACAGCGTGCTCCGCATACAGGATTTTTATACTATTATTTAGTTTTAGGTTTCAAGTGTCGAAACTCCGCTGAGAAATAGTTCCTTCGCTTCAGAGTGAAAGCTGATACGGGTGAAAGTAATGAGGGAAAGTAATTCAAGTTATGCTCCTGTTTCCTCTTACAGAAATCCCTGAGGATGTTTGCAATTTACCTCCAACAAGAGGACATTGTCGGGCCATGATGACCAGATACAGATACGATGCTAAAAAGAAGGACTGCGTGGAATTCCATTTCGGCGGGTGTGAGGGAAATGCTAACAATTTTGTGTCCAAGGAGAAATGTCAGGAATTCTGTAAAGGACAGTGAAGAGAGGAAAGCAAAGAAACAAGAAACAATAAGAGCATCTAAGCAACATGACCCATGGACAGAAAATTTCAAACCTTCTTCATTAAATTAATTGTAATATACTTTTGTTAATAATGTTATGGGGAAAATACATTAAAAATGCGATTAAGTTAAGAAAAATAAAGCAGAGTATGCGCTACACAGTATCTTTTCAACATTGTATATGTACAATCAGCAATATCGGGGTTGCCAGCTTTCGTTAGTATATACGGTATCTACATCTTAAGAAATATTATACCGGCACAAAATGTTCAATTTATCCCTGAAACTTTAAAACGTCAGCGCCATCTGCTAATAGCCAGCGAGACTAACAATTCTTCTCTGGAAAGTATCTCACTCCCGCAACAGTAAAGCATTTATCGTTATATTAATGACAATATGCAAGACGACGAGAGGTGTGAATTTTTGTAACTTAAAAAATCCTCCAAGTTCTACCCCGAATGTATTACACCCAGCAATGTATTTCCGGTTGTACTTGTCCCCATTCAATCCTTCCTTGATTGCATTAATGACAGCACCTGAATTATCCTCAATTTTACCTCCCACGTAGTACACAACGAATTCCATAACAACCCAGGCCAACGTCCAGACGTTCACGCCAAAGCTAATGACCAGACTTCGAATCGAGCCTAGTTCTAATTTAATGTCTACGCTTGCGTACATGCAGAGAACGTGACAACCGATATTGAACGCAAGGAAAAACATGTACATGCTCCCAACGTTATCGTTAAACTGGGCCATAAACACTGAAATTGAGCGATACTTCTGTATACTTTCCCGAATAATAATCTTCTTATCGCTACTCCTGCTTTGGATCGAATGTACAATACTTTCCAAATAAACGTTGACACAAAGGGGGATACATGTGAGTAGAAATACCCACTGCATGCAGACATGGAAAGAAAATACATTGTCGACTACGCCTTGAAATGGCAAATACATGATGAACGTGAGGTAATTAGAGATAGGGAGACAATGATACAAATATCTGGAATTCATTGGATCTGACAGGAACGTTACGAAGAGTAAGCCAAACTGCATGGCCCAGAGAGTGGGCAGGTATTTGAAGATTCGTTCAAGTATATTTTGTCGCATTGATTTGGCATGTTTTGAGTTTACTAAAATGCAAATCACAGCAACTTTAAATTTCAAATAAGTGTATTGTAGACTTTTTTTACTATTGTGTAGCCAAATCAAACTTACCTGGTAATCGACGATTCATCTCACAAAATGAATTAATAAAAGCTGCTAACGAAATGCTGGATCTTAGGTAAAATGCTCCGGAGAGTGACCACAATGTGAAGCACAATACAAGGATGAGATGGACGGAATCGTCGGAAGTAAACTGAGAATGAGCTTGTACTTTCAGCATAAACGATACTGAAATCTTTATAGCGTACACAATCAGCCATATCTGACCGAGTCCTGCCGCAAAGTATTGATTGTAAGATTTAGGTACGACTGTGACCGAGTTTTTCTGGGGAGATACTTTAAACAAAGACAACTTGAACTTGTATGAAAGGGTAATAAAATTTATTAAATTTGTAATATCCTCTTGCCCCAGTAGAGGAATCTTCTGCTGAATCCTGCGGGGACGTAGTTCAGGGGGGATTTCCTCTTGAGCCATGTTGAAGCCCAGTTATTGCAAACAGTGTCAACTTTCTAATGTAACTCCTGTAACATATCTTCCTAGAAGTTGAACTTTACGTGCACCGAGTGGAAGGACCTAAAGCATAATGTTGACGGACAACATCCGATTATTCCATCCGGGCGACATGCAACATCTTTGGAATTCAGTGAAACAGTCAAAGTACGAGCAAGGAAAGTTGAGGCAGCATTTTTCGATGATGCTCCTATAATATAACCAAAAACATGCGAGTATCCCATTTTCATCATTTTAATTGTTACAATTTTCGGGCCACCTTTCAAGATAATATCACATATACTGATGTTGTCTTCAATAGCTAAGCGTTGACGTAAAAGCGGATACGGAACTTATAATATACCTTAATACCCGTATGATAAGTATAATTCATCAATTACCTCGCGGAAAGTTCAGCATCGATTCACATAGGCACTAGTCTGAGTCTGAACACGAGTCAATGCTAGTGAACGAGTAAAAGAGCTTGCATTTAATAGACCTGGAATTTTCTCGATGTAATCATAGCCTTGGTGCGCTATCCAAGTTTTGCCAAGTCTTTCATCAGTGTATGTATATATGGGCAAGTTATAAAGGTCAATGTGAGGCAATTTAAAAGTTATATAAACTGTCAGCTAATGACTTGCAGCGCTCTGAAAACAAAATATTAAAAAATCCATAACTGGGATACGTATACGATGTAATCATAAGACCTTTTCCGCTTAACATTACCGATAATTGTCCAATCTTTGAGCCTTTGTCAATTGTTTTATCGTATTCTCAATAATATCCTCACAGTGGAACGTTTTAGTTAATTTATTTGGATTTTGCAGCAGTAAGTACACTTATCACTGTCCAAAACTCATTATTAGGTACAATATGTATCCACGCCTATGACATTCTTAGGCGGAGGTAGACGAATTGGGCTGTTTGGTAATCGCGGAAGAATAAAATAGTAAAACATGCTAGGCTGTGCAGCGCATGAATTTGGATTAATAAACTAATGAATCAGGAAAGGCCAGAGATAATTATGAGATGTCATTATACGGGAAGAACGATTATATATATACACTACAATCGACCCATAATTGTAGTGAAGTTTTACGTTGATGATTCCAGCTTAAAAGTATGCTTCTCCAACAACCATTTGAAATACACTTGGTCGATACAGTTTAGTTAATTGTTTCCTAAACGGTCACAGTCGGTCACTTTCGTCGTACCGTCACCAGATGGACTTAAAAGCTGCATTGTATTTGCAGAAAATTTGACTCCGTTATTTTCTCCGTCTTCGGTGAGACAGAAACAATTTAATTCAATCTTTTATGGGAGTTTTTCATGCACCAAGCATGCTAACATGTTATGAGAAAAAAGTTTTATCAAGTTACAATTTATAAAAATAGGCAACTCGTCTTATAATTTTGTAATTGATTTCTATCGAATCACCTGCAAGTACAGTTAATTTACGGTGCAAAACATTTTCAACTATCCAGATTTTACGCAACATTAGCTGCGTTTACTAAGCCCTCAGTTGTTAAGCAAAATTCAATTAAAACAAGGTCAAAGAAAAATTATAAATGGTTACTCATTTCATTTGATGTGGAACTGGTGCACATTTGTGGAAAAGCTGATTATCGTCATCTAGTGAGGGAGTTGAAAAGCCCGGCTGCGTACAAAATGAAGCGCCAAAATTTAAATCTTCTTACGTTCCCCAGCAGATTACGGGGTCTCCTGAATTAATAAAGGTGTCGACAGTGCTCAGTCTACCATATACATATGGCATACATAAAGGCTTCTTTAGCTTTTGTTGAAGGACCCTAGAATTGTGGATCGTAATTTTTGCAGGAGTAAATACCGCGGACAGAGCATCGGACCAGAGTCTAGGTTGCGGGCTTAAATATTCAAGCGTTTCAATTGACGTCTTCAAAGTGTAAGCAAATTAATTCTAATTAGCATTGGTCTTGGTCGTATTGGATTTTCGAAAAATTAATTTTTGTAGTGAGAGTGCTGTCGTTAAAATAAATTGACCTCAGGAAAGTAACATAAGAGATCGAGTTGCGGTAAGCATGTTTTTAAGTTTCTCATTTACAACAGGTATATATTGGTAATATTATTTGTATAACTGCTAAATCTATTAGACTGCTAAGCGTGATCGGATAATATGCAGATTTAGAATGCGACATGATTAGGGATGTTGCTTTAGTGAAGGATCACTAACGTATTTTATTAGTAAGCAGTTTGGAAGTGCAAGTTTCGTATTCTTAGTTGATGCGTTCGAAAATATTAATCATTTGCCTTGTGAAGCGTGTCTAATAGTTTATAATGGTATTTTAGTCATTGCTGAAAAAACGATAAACCAAATATCGCTCTAACTGGTATGTATATAATGTCGTCACATTGTAGTTGATTATTGCAATGGATATTTTGCATCGCCATGAATGTCCAAATTCATACTGTAGCCGATACATGCGTTATGCTCCAAAGATATTGCATTTTTTTGACAAAATAATTTCTGTTTTACAGACTTTTGTGTGAAGGCTTGTACTTAATTTAGTTGGTCACAATGGACTACGGCAGTTATCGAATTGATCCTCGTCCGTCAGCTTCTTCTGGCTACCCCGTGACAACTATTACCACCGGCATTCCTTTGTCTAAGAGGTAAGGCATGGGAAAAGTAACATAATTTTATAATGGCGTTAGTAGCGTAGCGTGTGTATTACTGATGGTGGAGTAAATTTTGATGTGCCTGCGTTGCGTAGGTTTGAGATATTGGAACACACCAAAGTCAATGTTTACGCGAACGAGGGATACGGTATAAGCAGCTCACCACAGATGAATCCATTTGCTATGCGTGGACCTGGACCTGGTGTTCGAGGTCGTGGAGTTGGTGGGCCCAGAGGTATTTCAGCAAAGAATCGTCAGCTTGCGTTGGCGTTGGCTAGAAAATCAAAATCAGCCCTTGGGATTGACGCAGTTGCAGTAAGTTATAGAAAATAATTATTATTATATTTAATTGCTGCCAGTAATGCAGCTCATGTTTCAGTTATGTGATTTGGTTGATATTTATGGAATGTCTTGTTTTGCAGCAAAGGCTTCGCGTTCCTGTTCAAGCAAGACTTGGGATGAGCAGAGGAATGGGACGTGGGAGAGTTATGACTGGACGTAGGGGAATGCCTATCAGCAGAGGAGGTATGTTTAAGTTGTGAACATTGAATGGAATTCATAATAACCTTGTTGATGCGCTCATAATTTGTATTGATTATTATTTTTACTCGTTACAGGAAGGGTAGGAGTTGGTGGTGGGGGTGGTGGTGTTCGTCAATTACAGAAAACTAGTGGATCAATCGTACGCAGAGGTAGTCCGACAAAACTTCGTGGGGCTGTGCGGGGAAGAGGAGTAGGAGGTGGACGTGGAGGTCCCGGTGCACAAAGTCGCGGTGGAACGTAAGTTAGCGGTGTTCATTACGTTGCTAACCATTATGGTTCCTTCGTTTAAGGACTTGGAAGTTCGCTAACAATGGCGTAAATCCAAAAGTAACTAACGATAATTTTTGTTTCAGTGTTAATGCCAGAGGCGGACGAGGAGGACCAAGAGGACGTGGGGGTATTGGGCGTGGAAGAGGAGGAAACCCTACTAATCAGAAAGTTTCTAGAGAAGATTTGGATACTGAATTGGACAGCGTGAGTGTTGTTGTATTAATATTCACTACATAGCTTCAATCGAAAAGCTAGAGCTCCGACATGTTTAAAGTTATGTTATAGAACAAATAATAATGCTGATATTTTATTACAGTATATGGCCAAAACTAAGGGTTATTTGGACAGACAATTGGATGATTACATGTCACAAGTGAAAGCCTCTCAAGCAGCAATATCAGCCGGCTCTCTTCCAACGGACGATGCCGATGTTACAATGACTGAAGCCTAGATCTCTAACCAAAGTAGCTAATTCGTGTAGTTTGTACGTCCAGGGACTTCAGGAGTTGTAGTTTTGTACGCAAGACAGAAGATGTTTGGAAATTTTGCTGAGGAGCTTTGATGGAAAGGTCAAGCAAGTGTGGATAAATATGTATTTTAAAGCGCTTGTAATCTGAAAGACTTGGAAGGGAAACAGTTGGAGATTAAATTAGTCTCATTACTAGATTTTAAAGTTGACATCTCTGGAACTAAAGATCAATTGAGGAATTATACGAGTAAGGCTAAATATCAATATTTATTTCGCCAGGAGATGTTCAAGCTTGTCAGCAAAGATTTTTTCAAACTTATCGACGGAAGCAGTATGTTTCAGTTTTTAGTCACTTAATTTCTTCAGTTCTCATCCTTCATGAAAGAAAGTGTGATAACAATAACAGTTCTTCATATTATAGAGTTTTTCCTCGTTAGGATTGACTTATTGCAAAACTTAAGAATATATTGAACGAATGTTAGGTAGGACAATTCAGCTTGTGTGTTTAGAGAATTGTATCGAGGAATGTGTCTATCCTTGTATATATTTTGGTTATTACCCACCTGGTTATGATGATTTCCTTGACCAAGCTATAACTTTAGTTGTTTATGAATTAGTATTAAAAGAATTAGATTTTTGATGTAGGTATATCGTACACAACGATACTGTTGAGCGGTTGTTTTGAGGAGGAACATGAACTTGCCATCTACTTATCCTGTAATTGACCTGAGAATAATCTCTTTTTCTGAACTCCCTCAGTTTACAATTACTTCCAGACATAAAATTTATAAACTATTTTGATTCTTGTTACCATCGACTATATTTCTACTTGATTAAGAAATTGTACGAAGACGCTAGATTTACAATCGTATCCTATGGTTGTATTAAAAGAGACAGAAGTATGTAACGTTTTTGCGTCTGTATTGACTTAACGGATTGCAATATCAAAACTGATTTTTCAAAATGTTGCCAAGAACTTATTCAGTTTATTTCCAACTTGCTGATATTAATAAGCGTCTCCATTCTAGATCCAGATTACATAGCTCAGCGTCTCTCACCACTAGCCTTTTCTAATCCGTTATCGGAATTACCTATATTTAAGGTTGCTGCGCTGTAACTTGAGTAACGAGAAAAAATGTCTTGACTGCAGACATATATATATATATTGATTTTATTGATTTGAGCTTTGACGGCTCCTTCAATATTTAAGTTTAGTTACATTCCAGCATGGTTTCCAGAGTAGATATTTCTAAGAAAATTATAGATTTTCAAGTACACATTTGTGTCTTCACTATTCAACAAATCACAATAATCTCCGTACATCTCTGCACACCCATCGAGATAAACATTTGTACTTGATTTAAGGGCTTCACAATCCCATATTACGTGCTTCCAATTAAGATCTATTCGCTGCCCACATTTCGGACACGTTTCTAGCAGTTCAGCTCATATCTGCTTAGCATAAATTCTAGGAAGATTGAATCGTAATCTTATCATAACTGTACATACATGTATTGGTAAGGAGCTGTACAGATACGTTTCAAATCTTACGTGGGTTTTACAGGACTTGTATTGCTGGCTTATTGCTGATTCATTCATTAACTTAATGTCTTCTTCTAGCAATTTCATTTTATACTGGGCTATTATTTTCTTGCTACTTCGGGCCCATACAATGGGGTCGCTGCTTTCCCATACATCACTTTCCAAGCACTCTCCTAGCTCTCTTTTTACCTGTATCGCCCAATTATATTTATCCGTACCTTTTTCTCTCCACAAATATTGTTTACAATCGACTGCAGACATATACAGAGGATTTTAAAGAATTTTCAGATATTGTGCTACGACTGTGGTGCCAAGAAACTGCAGATGAGTTCACGAAGATTTTTATGGAAAAATGAACTGTAAGAAGGTACGTTTTACAACATGTTTTTTGGCTGATGGTAGGATTTTATTGTTGCCTTTTGAGATTTGCTTTTGTAATACTGACAGGCTTTGTTGAATTTATGTACAAAATGGATTGTTGAGTAGAAAAAATAGACATTTTAAATAATTTTTACATGTTCTTCTTTGTAGATGGAGGTTTAAGAAACACTATCTCTTCCTGTCTGATGAATCCAGTATATTCTTCTCTCAATAGTGACCGTGTCCGCCGTAGGCGTGTCCGTGTCCGTAAGCGTGTCCGTGTCCTCCATAAGCGTGTCCGTGTCCGTATCCGTGGTGGACTGGGTAGGCAGCAACATGGACTGGAGCAGCAACGTACTTGACAACTGGGACAGCCTTGACTACTGGGACGACTGGGTGGTAGGTTCTGTGCTCATGGTGGTAGCTGTGAGCAACTGGGACCTGGAAATAATAGATAATTCAAAATTTAAAACACCGCAGTATTATTAGCTTAAATCCGCTGTCCCTACTGTCAGCAGCGCCGAAGCGGTTCGCTGCTGTAATGACTTCTGAAACTCGGTTGAAGCACTATTTCCAATTTCATGTAGTTTTTCAAAATCCTTACCTTGACTGGTACAACAGCTACAGCGTGGTATCCATGTCCATGACCATGTCCATATCCGTGACCGTGTCCGTAACCGATATGCCCGGCAGAGGCAACGGCGAGGAGGGCAGACAAGAGAACCAAAGCGCACTTCATGTTGATTTTCAAAAAATTCCAAAGCTTGGAACTATTTGCGAAAAATTAGGATTGTCCAAAAGGATTGAGCTGACTTGGTTGACTAAAGAGAAGAAGGCAACTGATAATTCCAAGTCAAGTTGAGGCCGCTTTTATACAAGACGAGAGGACTTGGCCAAGAAAGAAAGAACGGACGCTGCGCGCCCAACTCTATCACCTGTTGTTACCTCTTACCCCTGTCGTACCACCACCATCGCGCCGCTGTTGGAGCGTCCATGATAATAAAAACGTTGCATACTATACTCCGTGAGAAAAAACAGCGCTCAAACCGCGGACGCTCCCCTCCTCTACTTACGACTACCTGTATAAAAGATTCACACAGAATTTGCAAAATAATTATCAAAACTATACCAGTGAACCAGAGTATTTACACATTCCTGTAAGCAGTGGTCTTGGTAATGGCCAATAATAATATTGCCCTACCTTCCAATGCCGCGTACCCTTCCTAACTTGTGTTTATCTGCATGGCATTTGGCTATATGCTACACCCAGTTCACATATGTTCCCTTAATTATGATTCATTCTTCAGCCCGTAATTTACTTGACAGTGTATTACTCAAATACTAGACAATCATCTCGCTTTTTCATACTTGTATTAGCTCATACACACGCACGCATGATCCTAATAATATCAGTCACCAAGATCAAATAGTAATGAAATCAGAAGAGTTAAAAGTTTAAAACGCAGCAAAGTAAATACCGCTAAAACGCTTCAACTTTCTAACATTGTAAGAAGCGTAAATTTGCGTAAATAAGCGCTGTCCCAGCGCAACTCGTTCGTATCATCCATGATTGCGCTAATGCCATGTCATGCAAAAGGTGCTAAAATCGTGCAATATTTCACATGGATTCTGTAAAATCCCCTCTCGCCATTCCTATAACAGGACTTAATTCTTCCCATTGTTAGTAATATTGTGATAGAATCCATGGCAATGTTGCCTAAGGCGGTGGGAAGTGCAAGATATAACTGACCCATGTTTGCATAACTTTTTACAATGCGTTATCACCATTATTGTAGCCAAGCAGACGATGGCGATCCATGTTATTAATAACACTTTTTTTAAACCTCATTGATCCTCCATGGATTCATGCTCGCACTTAGCTTATTGATCACATCTTTTCCATCCATCTTTAATGTTTCGTAAATGCAATCAATACAAAGGCCAAGTAAATCAGCTTGTGCTCTTCTTCCTCTCACCGATCTTAAATTAAGATCGTGCACTTCCAAGGTTTATCTTCAGGCATCATCTTACATGAAGAAACCTAAGGCACGCAGTTTGGTAAAATTATGAAATTTCGCCAACAAAATCTATTTTGCCATGCAAGCAACATTAAATTGGAGAACAAGTGAATTTCAAGTACGCATATTCCTTGCGATACCATGCACGCAAAACTTGGCATCAATGCAAGACAATCAAGTTTGTCGGCCCTTAGAAATGACAATTAACTCAATAATTGTAAGCTTATTAATTAAAACTGAAGGGTAGATGAATATATTAATTAAAGTTGTATTTATTTTTGGCAATAAACTTAATTTATCTTTCCCGGTAGGGTTGCTTCCTTCAAGCTGCAGCAGTAGAGTTTGTTTCTTGTGTATATTAAAATTATTACGTAATACTAATTTTAATTACATAATTAGTTGGACAACGTTCTCAAGAAGATGTGAACCTGCAAGCTAGTTTTATGTCTTTGCCAAGACAATTGTCGGGCCGACCGGGAGTGCGTGAAATAAAGTTTCAATTTAAATAGAGCACCCGTGTTGTTCTGATATGACGGTGTGACATTTGTACACGTGCGTGAGAGATGATGATGAAAGGTAATTATAGGAGTGGATGAAATATATTTTACTTTCATAGCTAATATAAGAAGCTAGTAGAGCAGAGGGCAGAGTAGAAAAATGACCACTGAGTTGACGCTGCTGAGCAGCGCAGCGCTTCTTCATTTCTTGCTTTATGTGATACATGAGAAAAAAAGCTCTTGAAAATATAACATCACTTTATATTTAATTATCCTTTTCAACAATTCCATTTAAACTTGAGCAATCTCTTTCTTTACCTTGTCAGCTTCTGCGATCACCTTTTAGCTCATTTACTTAATACCAATATTTACAGGTGCGCTCATCTGCTCTTGCGCCCTTTGTTACTGACAACTCTCACGTATCGAATGCATAAACGTTTGCTCTTATTTCTGCGTAATGTGCAGTAGAACTTGAGTTATTAGACAATAGAAGAAAGTAATGACAATAATAATAATATCTTTACGATCCTGACATGAAATTAAAGGGCAGGTAAGGTGAGATATTTGCAATTGTAAAATTCCAAGGAGTATTGCAGCGCAGCGCTGTATGTTTGCGTGACTTAAAGCGTTTACTGCAGAACTTCTTCAGTTGCATACGTACTCTTCTGCCACTGCTAATTCTAAGAATCGAAGCAGCGTTATACGCTGAATTGCTTGAATTCAAACGCATCCTATTCCGTAAATTATAATGCGTAGCAACGCCTTTGGGAATCATGTCAAGCATGTTACACTTGTTATGATTGCGTCTGTCAATAAATAACAACAATAGAAAGATGAATCAAGTACACAGAAACAACGAGGAAAAGCTAATATTTAGAATCCTGTAGTGCATTCCACAGAATTCGATACCGTTCAGAGGGAACAGGTTCAATCCAAGAACGATAGTAAAAGTTATGGGGAAATTAACTAACTTACTTGTTCTCAAATCAAGCACAAGTTGAATTAGGAAATAATCCTTGTGTATCCACCAGTTTAAAGATGGTAGAGGACAATCTTAGCCTTTGCTACGAGGATAATTAAAGTGGTCTGAGGTTAATTAGCCGATTCCAACAAGGAAAACCATTCATGATGATGCGAGCGGAAAAATCAACGTTTAGCGTAGCCGTGGATACAAAAACAAAGCAATTTCATTCCCTCCAACTTTAACAACCGCAATGTTGTAGTACAAGTACATGTTTCTTGCAAAAACCTCTATCCAAGATCACGCTACTTGTCCGCTAAACCAACTAGCCAATCAGAACGCAGCTTTGCTACGTAATAATGGAGGTGTGTACCTTCATGGATTTAACGTATGTATGTTATATGTTAACCTTGTTTAAAGTATTGACCGCAAGAGGACGGTAATTAATTTTACTACGCTTCAATGCAATTCAGTTCAAGTCTAGCTTGTACTCGATTCGTACATAATATTCGCTTGAATTGGATTCTGCTTCTACTCTCTCAATTTTTTAGTTTACAATCATTAGAATCTCAGAACTCAGAAGTTTGACAACGCAGCGTTTTGATGGAAAAAAGTTTTTTTTTCATTGACACCAATTACTAAAATTAATGTGATGATCAGAGTGCTACGCTGGTGGGCATATACTGAAATCTTCATCATCTGCTGATCATTTACGGAATTATATGTGTCTGCTACATATTTAGTTTATTGCGTTACTCTGCTGTAAATATAGTTACAGGGCATGCCATAAGAGTGGAGTAAAAAGCTTTAGTGAACCTGAGTTATTTTTTAATCAGGTGTACCTTTCATTTCCACGACATGTGAATTAGTTTAGGATGGGAGAGAAAAATAACAAATTAAAATCTTTGCAATTACCGAAGATGAAAGATAATACGCTTTTTTCAAGTTTGCAGAAATACGTTCAATATCCATCTAATACAACATGTCAAGAACAGAAGCAAAAGAATTGCATGCAACCATACATCAATGTAAGTTTGCTATTCCTTTCAAGATTAATTTCCTACTAGTCTTGATTCTTGCTAAAAAGGAAAAGTTGAATGTTTTCGAAATTTCGCGAAACCAAAATTTTATTCCCACAAGAATTTTACTGGAGAGTCAGTTCGGTGTTCAGGTATTAAGTGCAGCTAATTTTGGTTTGAACAATGCTTTTAAGTTATATGAATGCACAAGAAAGAATAAAACCTGCGAATTTTTTACATTAACATTTCTGCATTTGATTTGCGCTTATATGATAAAACTATTGAAACCTTGTTCTAGGAGGAAAAACATCCTCAACTAATTGTGTATTTAAACTTAACCTCTGTGCGCTTTAAAATCACTGAATGAAGACACTGTAACGCTCTTCACATCGACGCTTACAACAATTAACAAAAACATGTAATCACAGCCATTGACCTTAATAAGCACACCAATGGATGCAAACGTAAGAGCAGGAAAAAAGCGTAACCAAGAAGCGGGACGAAACAAACAGTAACAAGTAACGCTGCGGATACTTTTGACAGATAAGATGCAACGATTAAGTAATAGAGACGACAGACAGACAGACAAGGATGGTACATGGCTGAGGATGGATAGAAATGCAATTCAGATTAGATTTTGACACGCTATGCCATCAGGTTGAAAAGCATTAAATGCACCTCATCGTCGCTTAATGACAAGCAACAACAAGGAGCTAATCTATCAAGCTAAAAGCTAATTCAATTTGCGACTGTTCTCGTGCAGCTTCTTTCACACTATCTTCACTGTCGTCACAGCTTGTATCTATATACTCGCTAATCTTTAAAATTAGTAACATCTATAATTAGGATTACGATAACATTAACAAGTTAAATCAGTAATTTAATCCTCCCATCCAACATAATAGTAACTTTGATAACGGCAAAGAATCAAGTCGCGTAAGCTTATTACGGATAAGCATGATAAATGATAACTGTAGAAAATAAATTTTAAGGTCTGGTGATTCGTACAGGAGCGCAGCGCGTAATGTATAATTTTTGGATACATTTCGCGCTTGGATGATTCAATTGAAAAGTTGTAACGTGTGTGTGTAATGTCGGTTAATGCGTCTCTGTTACTAGAACTCACAATGTTAATGGCTCCTATCTGGCACCAGGATCTCAAGATCAAAGTGGTAATAAAAGAATTTGAGGGGATTCAGTTTACAAGAATGCGTAAAAATGCAAGTTACATTAAATTATAAATACGATAATAAAATCTTACGGATGGAAACACAGAAACAAATACACAAAAGCGTTTATGTTATAATTATAAATAGCAAATTGACATTAGATAATTCCATTCAAATTTACAATGGAACAATCAACATTCAGCATGTACGCCGAACGCTTCAATTACACAGGCAGGGTCTGTATTAAGAATTAAGACGCTTCAACATCGTAGTAAGCGGGTATACAAGCATAGTGTATATTATATGTATGTATAAACGCTGCTGCAGCGCTTGCAGTGTATTCATTATTTGCGGCCAATTCATAAAATACAGAAGCTTTCTTTACAAGTCATGAGATTGAAAAAAAATTGAGGCGTTGTTGAGCCCACTACGCGTCTTACGCTTGGAAAGTGTGACGCAATGTTAAGAAAAAAACTTCATTAAACGTAACTAACTAACTTAGCCGGCTACGCATGAGGGGGGCATTGTATTCTCTTCGTAGGTAGAATAATCTCTACTTAGCCTTGCCCCTGGTTGAAGATTACTGTTTTACGCAGAAATTTCGCGCACAAAAATGAGGAGACTGCTAATTTCTCATGTGGTCATGAAATTTGACAGACGCAATGAAAAGTTTGTGTAACTCATTAGCTTAAATTGCTAACTGGGGATTGAATTACGTAAGATAAAAAGACATGCGCTTAGAATGGACAAGAATGAAAGTGGACACACACTCGATTTACAGGACAATACAAATTTAAATTCATTGCTATATACTGAGCGCCGGTTCCGCTAAAATACTGACAAACGCTGACGCTCTTTAATCAAAATCAACGACAGCGGCACGACTACCCTTTCCGTGTAGAGACTGGCCAATAGCCGACGTGGTCACATGAACGTGCGTCAAATTGGGCTGACACTTACATACGCACAAGCAAATAATATGTGTGCTTTGGTGAGGGGTAGCCTGGGATCGTCGTTAACTAATTGTGATTTATTTTACAGTCAGGGTTTATGTATCTTTCAAAGGACCACGATGATGACATAATTATATTAGATTTTTCAAGACAACGAGGGAAAATCAAATGCGTTCCAAGAATTTTTGTCTATTGCGTGAAAGCCCTGTCTGTAGATGTACGATTCTTCTGTGGTGAGCTGAAATACTGCAAGTTGGATGCCCCTCACAATTGGACATGACAAAAGCACACGGATTTGCGGATCTGCACAAAGTGTTATTGAAAAAATCAGGCAATGACCCAAGTCGATCGTGACGTAAAGACCCATGACGTCAGAGTAAACTACAAACTTTGTAGTACAAAGCGGGACGTCAAAGGGCGAATTAAAAATAAAATGGCGTAAAAGAATCAAGATCATTTCAGCGTCCTACGCTTGAACAATCAAGAAAATTGCAGGTGTAACATTGTTCTCGTCGCAGAGGTCACTTTTGACATTTCATTCAGGATGTAGCCAAAGGAGACTTTGTAAGATTTGGCTTCTTTCATCTGCCTCTAGGAATCGACAATCAAACTGGAAGTAACAACACTTGTTGGATTTAATTCCCTGAATTCCCTTTTTAATTGACTTTATAAGAATCTACTAATTAACAAAGTCTGTCGCTGCTTGTATGGCTGTGGCGAACTGTCTGACTTCCTTGCGGAAATTGTAGCTGTGACCGCAACTTCACATCAGTTTGCGCTCCAAACTGCTGTGCTGAGACAGTGAAAGGACTTACACTAATTTCAATAATTAGGTTGAAAATTAGCGTGATGTTTTTTCTTTGTTAACTATATAGTTTTACAAAGAATTATATTGTCTTGCAACCCACCCACGTCCCACTGGGGCAAACTGCAGCGTTGTACTAAACAAACGGATACGCAGCGTTACTGTATGGATGCTTATGCAGTTTCCGTTCAACAATTTCAGCGTTTTCGAATAATTCTTCCTAGCACGACATGAACCACACAACGCATCCTTGGCATAAGCCTGTACGTGGATCTGCAGGTCATGCTTTTAAACGCTGACCTTTGACTTGACACTCAGTGACGCTAGAAGTGTATTCATGCAGCAAGTGATCATTTTGAATTGTCCACAAAAAATCGACGCTTCATTTCTTCACCTTAACTACGTCCTATATTTTGACCAGAAAACAGACAAATCTCAGCGTTGTCAAATACTCACGGCTGAAAATTTGAAACGCTTTTATCAAAATCAAGCGTTTTCAGCAGTCTGATATTGAGCCACGAGTAGAGCTTAGAATTTATTGAGGAGGCACTTGAAAATAAAGCCAAGGGTAGCTAAGAAGCGACACACTGTGAGAAAAATAGTGCACACAACCAGCAAAAACAAGTGCAAGCGTCAGCGCAGCGTCAAGTATAATTCAAGCCTACATTACGCTCATTACTATCCGCCTTCAGCCTTTGACTTGACTGACAAAGAGGAATAATCTTCTGTCTACTCACTGTCTCAACTGTCCCCCCTTGTTGAGTGTGTGAATTACAGAGAGCTTTGTAAAGTACACTGCACTAAATTGGGGAATTGTTGTAATTTAATATAATTAGCGTGTGAGTAAAATATTGCTCCATTTACAATAAGAATTTGCAAAGGAAAATATATTGTTATACATATGAGCGAGGCCTTATAATCTACAACAAATCGTCTGCAGTTTTGTATGATTTCAGCCAGTAGCTGCGCTGCGGTTACAAGAAAAGTCCTCCAGGGAAAGATAATTATTGGATGGATTATTATTGTCATTATATAAACATACTGTGAAGAGGTGCAAGATGACGGCCGTAACGCTGTAACAAGTTACAAGCGTAGCAAATGTAAGCGTCCAAACTACGGTAAAAACTCGCCAAGAGCAATGGCAAAAAAAACTTAGGCATTGACCGATGAGTGAGCGATAAATGGCCAATTGTGTCGTAAAAAGTGCACTTGTTTGAGGTAGGATGGAATATAAACATGCACGCACGAAAACGCAGACGGAAAGTGAAAAAATTACCGTTAATCGCCAACAAGACACAATATGCATTTATCAAGCACATTTTTGGCAACATTTATTGCAAATTGTCAGCAAAAAAATAATGCATTTTCTCTCTCACCTGCATTTAAACCACGATACAAGCCGTGTAGAGCTTAAAATGCCTCAGGCTATGCAACCAAGATATATTGGTCAATAACCAGGGAGACAAACAAGAAGATCGCCGATACAATTAAGTTGGTAAAAAGATTATCTCAAGTTAACTCAAGTTTGGAAGAATAAAGCAGGTTGCAGACGAGGCTTAAAAGCCTGAGGGATAATAATAAGATTACATAATTGGGAGTTGACGGGGATGGCGTATATATATTTTTAACAGATTCCTGATAGCTTTTATGGAAAGAATGGAGGGAATCTATACTCCGTAATAGATCTATCCAAGGAAGGGGGGAGGCGTGAGGAAATTCAAAGAGATGAAAAGTTGGTTGGTGGACAATAGGAAATGATGCAAATGAAAGAGAGAAAAATCGTGAGAGATGTTCGCTATATATATTCCGCTCTTTTTACTGTCGTTCCCGCCGTAACGGCATTGTGTGTATTTACGTGCCGGATAATTTTTGTAGTATCGTCGAATGTGTTGTTGTGGAAATTAAGGATTACGTAAGGAAGGCTGTCGCCGAAGGGCCAAGATTTAGCCATATCTTTCCCAGTGGTCACGAGCTGGTTTTATGTTATTAAATTAAATGTATTAAAGTAATAAAAGAGAGAGAGGGAGGGTATGCTCGGAGGTTATTTTAGGGTTTGATACGCTGCGCTGACCTGTAGTGGTATTGCTCCCTGTTACAACTTGATGTAGTTGCAACAGCTTGCTGTAAAGGTTGCTGAGTTAGAGTTAGAGGGCAGGCCTATACGCTTTCAAGACATCGCTGCCCGATTAAGAAAGATTCACAGCGCTGCCCGCTTCCAGAAAAGTCACAGAGTTTACTGAGCTCCATAGTAACAGCGACAACTCAATTGAATCAGCAACACCCAGCGTCCCTTACTCGTAACGTTCAAGGGCAAGAGTGACCCAAGAGAGCCATTTCGTAGTATTCTCCAACTCTTAAAGATTATTACAAAATTGTAACAGGGAATTGTCAAGAATATTATGACTTAATAACGATAATTTTTTTAAATATCTATATAAATTGGATGAAATTAGCCAAGATGAGATCAAAAGTAATTGTGTGTGTCATTGGCTTAGAGGCTCATGTAAGTCCCCAACCCTAAGACCTTAAAGACTATACTAGCTCACAAGTCAGACTTAAGCTCTGTAAGCTTAATTGAAGGCTCATGATGAACTCAGCCTTGGATAATAAAATGGACGAGCTTGTATAGGAGCTTAATTCTTGAGAACAATGCCACAAAATTCACAATATTATTGCTGAGAAGCGTAGCTTCGCAGATTTAGCATTCTTATACAAGAGATTGAAAAACGAAGACATAATAAAGGGATACGATGGGAATTTAATATTAAAACTGCATACAGCAGAACGTGACGACTATCATTCAGTTACTACAAACTAATAACTAAAAGCGGGTTATAAATCCCAGTTGGTGAAAATAAAAGCGAAATGAAGTAATATAGGGTGGCTCAAGTAATTTAAACATTATTTACAGCAATCCATAAAGCTCAAGCGTGGATAAACAGAGAGCTAGCTTAGCTATGAATAAGGCTAAATAATAAAAGATAATGGCAAAATTTTAAAGCGTGCATGCAGCATCATGCACTCTCACAATCTTTTTATATAATTTCATAATCCAAGGGCGTAAATGGGTAGTGGAGAATGTAGTGCAGAGAAAAGTGTTTCAAAGTTTGCACCATTTCAATAAAATGTAACAAGAGGATGATGATAACAGAGAACAGCTCAAGGGATTACTGAACTTGCTTAAGGGCAAAACGCACACGTGGAAAGTAAATAATTTAAAATTAAAAATTGCAGCCAAAGTTACTCCATCATGCTTGAATGACTTGTGTGACATTCCTTTGCTCAGGTTTTACGTTGCCCTTTGTAAAAGGTGCAAAATATTCTTACCGCTTGATTATTTTCTGTTAAAATACAGTCATTTCTGTATGAAAATTCAAAATAACCCTAGATAAAGCCCAGTGGGTTCGTCCATCATCCCTGTGTCGGTTCTTTTACAGTCGCTGCAAATAATTCATTGAAAATAGCTCAAAGAAGCTGCTGTATTATGAGAAGGAACTTCGAGGAGACGCTGTGGATTGGAATATTGAAGTTGCAAGAATCAAGAACGTCAGAGTGTGAAATTCACCGTAGCTAAAGGAAACTAATGAGCAGTTTAAAACCAAAGATGAAGACGTGTGGTGTAATCCAGGTGGTGCAAAATTAAAATGCAAAATTTAAGAATAATGGAATCTGTAATTACTTCTATTTGTTATGGTACGTCAAAATCCATGGCTGCTCTGTTATCCTATGCAGGTAAGTTGAAAGCAGACGGCGTAGCAAGTGTAGTATTATTTTTTAAAAAGCTGCATTAAGTCCGCAGGCTTCCGTAGATTTCATTTTGATTACAGGAATAGATTGATGCAGTATTACCAGCAGTAGTATAGCTTGCATACAATAAATCAACACGATTTAAAATGTTTTCAAAATAAGCAAAGCGCAAGCGTAGCAAAATCCATGCGCTTATTGCATTCAACTGTTAACAGCGCAAGTGATCAGGTTGAATGGTTGTGCCTCCGTTAACTGGTTACACTCGGATGACAGGCACTTCCCTTTCCCTAACACCTATTTTAGTTTAAGCGGCTATGCTTTTCAATTAAAAGTAAGATTAAAAGAGTGAATCAATTTTAAATTATTACAATATATAGAAAACAACACCTTTCATGAATGGATTACGTTACAGCGAATGCAAAGCTCGCATTGCGTAGTTTGCAGGGTTGCAGTTTATCAATTCAAAAACTGTGAAAATTTTTCTCTCACTATACCGGCCTGACTCCTGAAATGAAGGCGCAAGCGATAAAATGGTAATCAGGAAGAGCTTGCTACTACTGTGGTCACACGGAGACAAGTGTCATGATGACACCTGAGAAGATCTACCGGTCGGTGCGATATGTGTGTGTACAATGCATGTTTATCGTGAGTGCGAGAGTTTTTAATTTACAGAAATAAAGTACGATGAATCAAAAGTCCCACGTATTTCACAAATAGGAAATATCGCAACGCGGAATGCTGCAAATTGCAAATATATATAAGCAGGTTCAAAAAGTGCTAACCTCGGAAGAAAACGCCCTCACGGAAACCGATACGAGATAATTATACGCACATGACCCAGAAGTCAGAAAGGCTGACATAGGGTAATTGACACGGGAATTGGGAGGGCGCGTTGGAAATAAATAATGAGGGTTTTTGCGAAAATCATATCCGTGCCTCTCTCTGATTCACGTTAATTTATAAGCGTCATTCAGGAAACGTATTTTAGATTAGCCGATTTCAGCACTAAGTTAAGATAGTCAGTGGTCAGCGGGCGGAGCGCGCGCGGTGGTTGCAGCAATAATGTAGCGCAGAATTGACGGTGCTAAGCGCAATGTTATTCTTATTATTCTTGTTGGCAGTTCATTGTTTGTTAACGTTCGGATGGACGTAAGTGTTACGCAACTTATTTGAGCCAATCATCGCGCCTCATCAAATAATAAAACAAGAATCTAGGGAAATTCCCTCGGGCGACTTAGTGTTTTCTACCACATTGCAACTTTAAGCTTATCGTGTGCTAAGGCAAAAGAGGTATCTTTGATCTTATATACAACATAGCGACGCATGTAGAAATGTGCGAATTTTCTTACACCGAGCGCAAAACGTACATGCACGCAGTACATTATGCTCTTGCGGCTGTGTATAAATTCATTGATAAACACAAAGTCTCGTTGCATTCCTTTAAGTTGTATATAAGCTTGGATTGATGTCAAATGTTGTGCTGAGCTCATGAAACTGAAAGTGAATACGTTCTTTAAGAAACAGTTGACAAAAGCAGCTAAGACAATCCGTGCCTTCTCCTTTATTAGAGTAGTTGAGACAACGGCACAAAATATCTAAAGTTATTTAAAAAATGCATTCACGCTGGAACATCAAGCAAATCCGAATTATACAAGAAAATAAAGTAAAGCAATACAGAATATTTCCTAGGGACATCGTTTTTACAAAACAAACGAGCAGGTGAACCAGAGGTAGTTGTTGGATAATTTGATAATTTTTTTGGTGAAGATGAGAGAATCTAGAGAATCTCCAGGAGGTACTGTCAGACTATATCCAGGAAGTCATGGACAAAATTATTGAGTCATCAACTCAGCGTGCGAATTATATTACTTACGATTGGAACCTGGTACGGAAATCTCTGGAACTTTTAAGTTGTTCTCCTCTTGTTGATTCTCTGTTCCGTTTGCAAAATTCCTTGTCTTCCGCCATTATGCATTATGAAAGCACCTGTTGGCTCTTGAATATCACAGAATTACATTTATATGATGACAATACTTTCTTTGTCCGAAGATGAGCGCTTACATTTGCTCATACTAATTGCGTTTTGGTTTTTAATTTTTGGCGCGTTTGGACATGCTTCAGCGCTTCATAATATATATCAGTATCAGATCAATTTTATTGTCGCTGACTCAGAATGAAAAGAGGAACAAGTTGGTTTTTACATTACGCGTTTCAAAGGCAGGATATGTGTAAGTGTCCACATGTACATAAGTAGTAACGTCTAAAATGGAGTGATAAGAGCAAAAAATTTAAAGAACAATTACATGTAGTTTATCCGCTACAACTTTTTTCAAGTAATACTTGACCGCAATAATGTTTTTCAGGATAATCCCATGTTGAACAATCCTGTACAATGTGCACCTGACAATGACCGACCTTTGTAAGTTGGCGTAAATACAATTTATAACTGTGTAACATGAGAAATTCAAGGTTATCATTTTCAGCTCGCAGTCAGTTTGACAAAAGCTCAATTATAATAAGAACATGCGTTTAGTGTAATTGTTCCTGGGCTCCGTACTTAATGTTAGTACTTGTTCATTCAAACTTTTCCTCCGCTGCATTCTTCTTTGATTGGAGCGTACAAGAGTCCAAGAAACTTTGTCAGGAAATATTTCTCACCGCCTTCTTCAAACATTTCCGAACTCTTAGATTTTATTGATGCTGTAAAAAAATCGCAACTTATTAATGACGTTGTGATTTCGTTGTCAACGAGTCCCGTGTGCGTTGTAGCGTACAAACTTGGACCCTGTAAAGTGATCGGATTTAAATTTAATTTAAATATTTCAAAATTAAAGGACTAGATATAAAATCGCTAAAAATATTTAGTTGGTTTTTGATTATTTACCAAGGATTGGATAACAATTTTGCAAGGAACGTCAATCTTAATTGGTTCCTTGAAAAACATCATGAAGGGTTCCGCATCCATTTGTAAATAGACTTGGGTCTCATGAGATTGACAAGACCTGAATCGTTGGAGTTCCAAGCGGAGACTCACCAAAGTTAAGCGCTTTTCTCCGCTTCCATACAACTGAAGGCCAAGTAAATAGAAGGATTGGTTGGGTTCCAACCTACAAAGATTCATTAATTAAATATAGTAACCTGCATCTTGAGAATTTTTGGCAATTTCAAAAAATTGTAACAAGAAAAACCCAATTTCCTACTACATGTTGCTTACCACAGCGTTTGTTCTCGATCTTTATGCATTGTCCGAAATTCCAATTCTTCACGGGATAATTCCCACGTCGGTCTCATGCATCCATAAAGAGACATTAGCTGATGGCCGAGAAGAGGAGGATGACTCCTTGTGCTGTAAATATTGGGATATTAAGTACGGTCTTTAATTAGTATATGGCGATAGCTAATGCAAACCGATGCTAGCATATTACAAACTGTTAAAGTAGTCATCTTCCATTGCAACTACGACTTGCGGTTGTAACACATTTAAAGGCTGAATTTTTTCCAAGTATTCTTGAATACTAATCCTGGAAAATCGAATCTTCTTCACAAAGTCAGCCATATATTCCTCCAGAGATTCCCCGGATTGCTTTTGCCCTTGACTATAGCTACAGTAGTTTTAAAATCGCGTTAAAGTCTACGTAGGCGATTGATTCATGTAAAGAGCAAAATCGGTTTAAATAAAACCGACAAAATTTAATTTAAAGCAATACCGGTACAGATCGAGGAACAAATCCAGTTCAGGCTTTTCATAAGAATCAATATGCTCAAGTAATTCTAGCATCGCTTCTTTGCTTAGCGGTGGTCTTCGGCAGCTAAGATGGGGAATACACCTGCAAAGAATAATACGTATTAGTTTTCAGGAGGTCGATAGTTCAACTGGCTTATAAAACCCGGCACAAAGGTTATAGGAGGGAAGATGTTACCAAAGAATGGGTTCGATTAAGCGGTATTCTTGTATATACTTGGCGACATGATCACAATTAAATTCTCTGACAAATCGCGAAAGCTGGAGCAAGTCTTCATAGGAGACGGAAGAATTTACTCCTGACTGAAAACAGCATTTTACTTGTTCCTCCGGGAGTGTAAGATTGGATACCTGTGGAACAAAGTATGTGTTGTCTGCATAACACCGTGTGTTCTAAAATTTATCAACAATTAAGATTTACATTAAAGTAGAGCCGTACCTGAGAAAATAGCTTAAGGACAGATGGTTTATAGTCTTTGAAATCCAATTTGCAAACAGGTGCTTCCAGACTAGAAGCCCCAGCAAATGCAACAGATTCTTTCATAGACTCCGTGAAGAGTTTGAGTAAACCCTTTGATCCTCTTGCGACATCTAGTGCAATCTCAAACTCGTGATCTTTGGAGCAGAGTAGAACTTTTGTTTCGGGGTGAATGAAATAAATTCCATCATTTTTTGGAACAACGCAAGCGTCAAGAAGAGGAGCTGCTCTTCTGGGTAGGTCACTCTCAGCCTCGAAATATAAAGACTTAAACTCTAATTCTGCGTCGGTCACACAGATTCTTTCCTCATCCTTATCTTCTAATGCTTGATTCAGAGTATTTACAGCTTCAGTAACGGAAAAAGTATGCAAAATTCGTACTACTTCGCCGAAAGAATCTGGGTTTCCAACAATCTTGTCTGTTTTTCCGGTTTCTAAAAACTGCGTCCAAAAAACATTCACATATCGCTTCGTCGTACAAGTTGATCAAAAATCCCCAAATCATAGTCAAAGTATAGTACATTACATTACCTCTATGAGAAGGAGAACATGGTGCAAGTTGGAACTGTCTGGTATGATGATTTCATCCGCTGGAATTCGTTTTTCGTACATTTCTTTTTGAAAACAGCAGGAACTGCGAAAATCTGGGCAAATTTCGAGCTCCAGTTTGTCATCCTTAAACGGTTTTAGCATGTCGACAAAACTAACGAGAGAACCCTGTTCTGGCAGATGAGGAGAATTTTCTCCTTCAAGTTGAGCATCATGCTCATCATGTTTATCCGATTCACAGTTTCGTACGTTGGTTTCTTCCATACTACCCCAAACGGCGTCAAAAAACAAATTTTTCACACTTCTCAGCATCCCACATTTGGTTTATGGGAGGTAGTACCCCAGCTATTGTTAGAGAAACAACTGAAAAATAATAGATTCGCAGAATTAAACTTTCCAAATAGCTGATTTAGCGATCTTAATATGTGTAACTTCCCACAATTACTTGCGCTTCGATAAACTTATTGCAAAACTAAAACTTTCGACTCAAGTTAGTTTTAACTCAAGAACACAAAATGAGGATTGTTGGCGCAGTTTCTGAAAGAAGCCATAGGGCTATATCCCATCAATTTATCATTATCAACGTTGAGTTGAGTTGAACGCCTTTTCCTGTTTTTGCAAATATTCTACAAAGTTCTGAAGATAAACAGTAAAAATACTGGAGGGAGAGTACAAAAATAACTTGGGCGTTTGCTTCAAATTAGATTGTGAATTGTAGCAATTGCTTCAAATCCGCGTCACCGGAAGTAGAAATGATTTCTTGTCTCATTTTCTTTGTTCTTTAATCGTGTAATGACGGAAATAAACCACTGATTTTCAGAAATATTTTGGTTGCCCAAAGGTCTAGACTTTCGGTAATACTTGAATGGCAAAGATAAAGTAGGATTTGCTAACGTTTAAGCAGACACAACTTACTTGAATTTAATTACGCATGAGGTCAAGCCCAGCGCTATCTGGCGAATGCTGACTAAATTCCAAAGTCAAGTGAAAGTCATGATACTGCAGCTATTGCAACCAACAAAACTAACCAGCATATTATGCAATGATACTTTGAACATTATAGCCAAGTTAGGAGTTGCCAAGTTATTTTTCTTTGATGCGATTTACTCCAAGTAGTCTCGTCTTCACTTTCACTGATCAGCAAAGGTCCCTCAAGTTCTCAACGTTCTCCGAGTAACAGCCAAACCAACGGGAAAAGCACTACAGAAATAAGGTTCTCGTTAAAGAGCTTCAATTCTAGAAAATGGACAGGGCAGTTCAGAGTTGTCGAGATTTTGACACTTTCTTATTGCAAAATTTGCAAGATTTTAAAAAATATGTTAAAGTCACGCCAGAGATTTTGGACAAATTGTATAACCAGAACATCATTACCAAAGAACAGCGAAAAGAGTTTGTAAGTTGGGAATTTAACAGAAATTAATTACAGGTTTTCATTTGCTTACATACATTTACGCTCTATTACAGCTCTCAAGCTTATGCTAAAATCCATTTGAAAATCATGTCTTATACTTGCAGGTCGAGACAACAAAGGGTAGACCAATGTCAGAACAATCATGGCACCTCATACGCATGTTACCCGAAAATTCACAAGGAACAAAACGAGCTCAAGTTTTACAAGATGTTCTTGATGTAAGCGCCGGAGTTTTTATTAAAGGATTCTTAAACTCGTTTACTGGAAAGGGAAAAGAGCAGTCAGTTAGCGAGAGCACCGAAAAATCGATAAGGCCCACCACTGGAAGCGTTTTCGATACTCTGGAAACGGATGAAGATGTCTTAATAGAAGAAGAGTATGCTGAGGAAGATTTAAATATCATTAAGCGCTACAAGCCTGAGGTGAATTCAAGAATGCTGAAATTTAAATTCTTTCATGTGTAAACGAATCAGAAATGAAAAATACTTGCATCTATTTTGACTCTGGCGCTTGATTAATTCTCGACCTATGTTTCAGAAATACGAGACTGCGAGCCGGAAGAGATATGCGCTAATAATAAATAATGTAGACTTTGATTCTGCACCCTCTAACAAACGGGAAGGGTCGACAAATATGGCTAAGCGATTAGGAGAAGTTTTGAAGAAGACGGCAGATTTTAAGGTTGTCCGCTACAAGAAAAACTGTCGACCAGAGGTGCTTGAATTTTTTAAAATCATCATTGCAATTTTGCAAACACTCTTTAGTTGATAGTAGAGTGGATGAAATCCATAGTGAATATTACAGGACATAGATACGCGCAATAGCGGGAGCATCCTTTCGGAATTTATTCGCGAAATCAACTCTGCCAAAGCCACTGCCGTCCTCGTCTACATCATGAGTCACGGAAATGAGAAGGAAGAAATGATGATGAGCGATTCAAGTTGGGTTAAATATTATCCAAACATACTAGATAAATTTAATAATGAGAAATGTCCTCAGCTTGTAGGGGTCCCTAAGATGTTTTTCCTGCAATTGTGCAGGTATTTGAGATTTGACTTAAACTGATTGGTTTTTAAGGGGATGCAAGAATTTTACAAACGTTTGTGTCAAAGAGGGCTTTTGTGTATATATATGCAGGGGACATAAAGTGGATTTCGGTTGCAAAATATTCGATAGGCCTTTGATTGTCTCTTCTTCGGAAAAGGTGAGCGAAGTTATACGTTCCTTATCCTTAATCCATGTCGTATGTTGTAGTTGTGGGTACATTTAAGTTGTAATTACTGTTTTCCAGAAACTGATGCAAGCACCAAAATTCAATCCCAAGTGGGCGGATATGCTCGTAGTTCATTCCACGGTTCAGGGTAAATCTATGGTTACGCTTATCTTTAAAAAACATTTATTTACGAGTTTTGTGATTAAAAATGGCATGGATGCAATGCACCTATTCAGAGCACGTGTCTGTGAGAACTTGGATGACATATGATTTATGTGCTGCCATCGAGGAGAGAGGTCGTGAACTAGACGTTTGCGAATTATTGAATGTCGTAAGGAATCTCCTATTTATTAAATATGAAAATTTATTATGGAACGTCGCTTTCTCTACCACATACTTGAACATACGCTAAAGTCAATCTGATGATTTGGTTTTTCAGGTCAATCAAGTAATGATGAGTAAATGGTATCCGGACGGAACTGCAAAAGCGTCTCAAGCGACCATGCAAGTCTGTCCTTTCTATAACATCGCCTTCCGAAAGAAATTCTATTTTTGCCATTAAAAGTTAAACTTAAAATTATTGAATGACGACCCAATTGCATGAATGAACCTCGTGCCAGGTTTACGGCTAGATGGAAATAAGTAATTAGTCAAGCGTATATACTGTAACATGTACTGTGGTGTGCAAATTTTTGGCTACAACGCCTATTAAATGGGATTATAATTACTCACGGCTACAAGGAGTGTGACTCAGCTGCCGCTACTTCCAGTCTAATCGTTTTTTTCACCATGTAAACCCTCTATCGGGAAGGTAAACACACTTTTCCGAACCATACTTATTCAACGCTCTTAAGTGTTGAGTCTTAAAGCTACAGTGAAAATCTAGACGTTCAACAACATCAAAGCTAACATTTCAATGCAAATAATCTAATCCTAGTTCCATTTGTTTTGAATTGTAACTTTCACCAACCGATAATGAACAATCAGCTTTAAGAAAGTTGTAAAGGTATCAGCTATCTTGAAATCAAGAAATCGAGATTCATCATGGATATCAAACTATTGTATGTTAGTCTAACGTTAAGTCCAAAGGAATAAGTCTAAATGAGAATATATACAGGCCGAGGAGAAGGATAGACATATCTGTGCTAGGTTCGTCGTATGGTTAACTAAATAAACCGTAGTCACCATGCTAACAATAATTAACAAACTATAAATCTTGGAATACCCTTTCAATCTCAATTGAAATAGTTTCATGAACTTCTTCTCCTACTTTCTTCTCCCTGGACTCGCAAGCAAATTCCTTAATGATTCAAAGTCTCTGACATTCTAGTTATGAAGTTCTAAATGGCATCAATATTCATCAATCAACTATTTCTAGCCAGGAATTATTGTAATCCTAAAGGATAAGGCTAACTGGTAGAAGTCAATCTGTTTACCAACTCCCCTTTTACCTACCATTCATACAGCTCCTTATTTTCTTTAGCGTAAAAAACAAAGTTTGTCAGATTGCAGTGTTTTTCAGCTTTATATTTAAACAGGTTGATTTAAAATTTCATAATTCAAAATTATGATTCAGGCTACCGTAATTAATTCTAATTTTGAAACTGCCTGTAAGTAAAACTTGCAAACACTCAAACTCAAACGGAATTCAAATAAAAACTCAAAACAATTTAGATCGAAAATTTAAACTCGATGTTTGAAATTTAAAAATATCTAGAATTCTACAAGCCTAGTCACAGTAGATTCTTCGCATAAACTTTGTGCTAAAAGAGTGCTATAAATACGACCAGACGAGGTTTACCAAATAGTTGTTCAGTTAATCATATCAAACCCCCTCAATCAAAAAGTTTCCATTAATATAAGTTCATATAATACATTTGATTTAATACATGTAAATGAACTTGTCAGATATTGTATATATACAATCAATTAATTTGTAAGTATATTAAGTATTGTATTGAAAGCGCTCCAATTAAGACGATGGTGACATGAGGCTTCTCTCTCTATCTTTTCCTGGATCGAAGACTCATCGGTAACATGTATTAGAACATTTCAAAAACTGTACTTCAATAGCATCTACTGTACCTACCAAAGTTATAAGTAAATTGCAAAACGGAGATAATTATTCGGAATGCCAGTTCCTAAGAAAGATAAAGCGATAATACGTATCAGCACAGGATTTCAAAATTCCTATGAATACCAAAAGTAAATTATAAAGTGTCTGGAAATTTATCCTACGCTAACAGAATATTCGTAAAATAGAAATTAAAGTTGATTCGAACATCTTTTGAATGCAATACTTGAAAATACTTGGTCTTGCTATCCGTTCATGACAGCGCGGACAAACACTTCGTAATTAACATTTCCCTGGGAATCTTCATGGCCACTCAATAACTGTTCAACTTCTTCATCGGACAACTTCTCACCTGCAAAAGCATACCATCATGTTACTCAACCCGATAATCAAGCATACAAATAATGAAATAATTTACACACGACTCTAATTAATTTTTTCATCTGCTTACCTAGAGCATTCAAAAGATGACGAAGTTCAGCAGATGAAATGTAGCCATTTCCGTCCTTATCGAAATGTCTCAGTCCTTCGATAAAGTCTTCAGCAGTGTCGTTGCTTCGGTTCTTGGATATTGTCGAGTAAATGGGCAAGAACGTTTCAAAACTGATACGTTCATCTAAAAACCAGAAGGAATTTGTCAAACCACATAAAATAAGTTGCATCAAAATAACTTAACAAATAATTACTTCAAATCTTAAAAACTACAAACGAGTAGGCTAAACGTACCCTTCTTCAAATCAAATTACTCTTAAATTTTTAAAGTTATACCGCAGACTAACTTACCAGGTTTATGCTGGTGAGTTAATTTCTTGACATCACTCTCAGTCGGGTTTTGTCCCAAGGCTCTGAGGACATCTCCGACCTGGTTAACTTGAATTTTTCCATCTCCTCTATTGTCAAACAGTTGGAACGTGTCTTGGAAATCCTCGTCGCTATAGTTCGACTGCAACACAACAAATAGATCCTTTCATAGCAATTCTCGAATCAGCTGCACATAAAAGCATGATTGCATTTGAACCCGCATTTCCTCATTCATGTTCCTTCACTCTGTTAATTCTACGTACAATTATGCTTTAAACCAAACCAACATTAAATCCAGAGTAACTAAAAATTACTTGATCACTTTAAAAATTATAAAATTACAAAAACAAAAACATTAACCGAAACTAACCAAACTTAGCATGGACATTGTATTGTCACAGGAGGTAGGTCACACCCACAACAAATTTACTCCAAGTAAAGTACTTCCTCCAACGGAAGAATTAAAAAGCGAATCAAATTTTTTTTATCAGAGAAACCCAAAAACCATTACTTCATAGATGTTTACCATTTTCCTACTGAAGTTAACTGCTTTAAGCAATCAGGAAAAAGTAAATGAAGTCCCTCCAAGAGATTTGGGATGAGCCAGCAAGTAAAAACAGTCCTTCGGAATCCTTTCTTCTTTATACGACAATTGATATGGAACGATACGATCTCCTCCGCAATAAATTCTGTAGCAAGCCAAATTCAGGAATTCCAATTATTAACCACTGCCTATAAATTGCACAACCAACAACAATTTATCAGTATAACTTAAATGACACATACACGGGAACTAATTTCAAGAATCTCCTTTTGTCAACCAACGTACCTTAAGCTCTTTTCCTTTCCAACTCGCTTAATACGATACTGCAGATGTGAAAGTTATGAGATACCGTGTGTTCGGTTTGGAGTGTGTATGCCCTCTTCCAGTCTTTCCGCATATGTACCTGGCATATGTTATGGGCACAGCCTCGTTCAGTTTTTACATTCATTTCATCCTATACCACATCCGTCTCCACAATATACTACACAACCATAATAGAGCTTCTACTACTGTTATTATGGGCGCTACGCACTCCGTCTTTTATGGACGGTGGGAGATTTTGACTCATAAAAATCGTTTTTACCACGGTATCCGATCGGTATTTTGGCAAAGTTGAAGCGCGGCGCGATAGACTCATGTCCCATACGATAGAGCGCATTTTATTAATTAAAGTATGGTCAAAAATATCACCCCTCCCCTCTTGACCCACCGCCATAGTAAAGAGCTAATAAGTTACCAAAATAGTCTGATTTGGTCTCACGAACCGCTGAAATTGTGAGCTTCAACTTTGTTTAGGGTGAAAGTGCTGCCCCTGAAATGCATGGAACCGAAAGCTGATTCAAAATTGGTCCAGAAGCTCGGTCATAACAAATAAAATTTGAAAACCAGAGCGCCTTTGTGCAAATGCCAACCGGGTTACTTGCCCGACGAGCGCCTAAAAATACGACGATTGCGATTTTTGGTTGGGGTCGTGCAAAGGGGGATCAGCTAGGAATCAGCGGTTACGCGGGCGAGAGCTTTTGCCTAACCTAAACTGCTGAACCTAACCTCGTTAAAGGCAGACTGATTCCCGGCTGATCCCTCTTTGCCCGACTCCAACCCAAAATTTTTACTGTAGCGTGATAATTGTAAGTGACATTCTATTGTATGAAGAATTTTTGACATGGGGAACTTTGGTTTCCACAATCGTCATAGTAACTGTTAGCGATGCACAATCTAGCAATTATATTAACAAAGCATATGCACTGTCGCCGCACCATACATGGATCATGCTGCTGTGATCGTGAAGCATAATCCTACTATACACTTAAATTTACTAATTAATTATTGTTATCAAGGATTTTAAATATTTTATTTGCGTAGGTCGTTATGGAGAATCGTGATTTGAAGTCTACACAAGGGGATAATTTTATCCATGAAAGCCAATCCTGGAACACAATCAGTCTAGCAAGTAAGAGAGGATCCAAGAATGTCGAAGATTTTTGGAGAAAAACTGATATCGACGACGGGAGAATTAAGTCGGCACAAAATATGGGATCGAAAGGTATCTGTAACTACAAGTTGGAACGTGCATTGATGATCAACTGAATACCAATTTTTTATTTATGATTAAACAATTACATTATAAACATATTTGATTTACAGAGTCACGTGCAAGTATAAGTGCAGGAGAGCTTGCCAAAAGATCCAAGGAACCAGAAACCTTTGTCGATAAATCAAATGCATTGGGCGTGGTTGCTGACGATGATCATATTCGTGGGAAACAAAAAGAGAAAATGTTTGGTGAAATCGATGAGCTAGCTAGCCTGTTCACGTCAGGGTCTGTTTCCGGGCAAAGTAAAGACTACATGGTACATTGCACCAAGAGTTTGAAAAAGATAATTGTGAACTGGTTGATTCATGATTCTCACAGTAGTTGATTTCAATTCAGGAAGATTTTTTGTAGGATAAATCCGAAGATGCCCCCTCCTGGAACTCTAGCTTTGCTGTGAGGGTCCTGTTATTAATATCCGTGACACAGTATTGCGGGTACGTTTTAAGTGCTCTTTCACATGTGTAAGTAACATTCATCATAATTCTTGTGTTGACGAACATTTAGGAGTTTAATCTGAAGGTGGGAAGGTCATTATCCGATTATGATCATGTTTAGTTTGACTTTGTAGGCATTCAGTTTCAGGTCTACGCCTAGCTAAAACACAGTGGGTTTTGATTATTCCAATGTAAGTATTTGTATTCAAGCGATATTCTGTTTTTTAAAAAGTATGGAGAGGTCATAGTGTATTATTTATGGTTTTAGTTCGATTTACGTGGTTGCATCGATGGTTTCCGTTCAGCTTTCCTGGGGACGGCAGTATCCTACTAACGTTTGTGTAATCATGGTATTCGTAAGTACTCTTTCTGCTAGCTCTAGATTGAATAGATTTTTGGTACGCAGTAACTGTAAAGGCACCGAATGCGAAAAGCTTAATTTAGTAATACCATAAATGTATTTTTGAATTTCAGGTAACTTGCTCAGCTCTGATTTGGATGCTCCTTACGCTAACAGTTTCTTCGGAAGTGGTACCACAGGTTGTAGAATGTATTGCGACTTCCTGCCTATTTTTGGCGTTATTCCTCATGATGAAAGTAGATGTACGAGCTAGGTCCTCTGCAAGTAGGCTGTATTTATCAATTCTGTTGGTGCAATAGAATACAAGCTGTTTACGGAATTTTCCTTCCCTGTTTTTCCAGTTCGACATACAAGGGACGACGGTCTTTATTGTCGGAGGGGGGATTATTATCGTGCATTTAATGATTCGGATGTGTGTAGCCATTCTTCAGTTTGAGGGAAAACATGGAAGCTTAAACTGGGTATTTGCCCAAGTTTGCGCTGCTCACATTTTTGCAAGTTTCGGATTTGGAGTAAGGCTTACATTTTCTTGTCTTGCACACTTAATGTCGTTCAACTAAATCCGAATCTAAGCAAATAATCGCTTACTTTGCATTTGCAGTATGTTATCTTCGATCTTCAAGCAATCTTACAAGGAGGCCGTGGAATTGCATGGCCGAATCAGTGGCTGTATGGGGTAATTTCCGTATATCAAGATATTGTGCTACTTACGTTTGAAGGAATCAAAATGCTACAGTATTTGGGTAACTTCCTTATTTTACCACAGATAATATCTTGTTTTAACAGAATCGCGACAATGCAGATTAACTGTTTCTAACTCAAACGTTTTTACATTTTCTATCTCACAGTTCCTTGCACATATTGTAAAGATGGGGTTCACACGATTTGGAAACGATGGAAGTTTCAGAAAATGTAGAGTAAAGCGCTAACGATGCTGTAGCGCTGGACATCTGGTTCCCTTACCTTCAATGTAAAGGCCTTTAACTTAACTCCTATACCTTATCACCTTCATTGGGTTGTTTCGAATGCTTGGCGTCGGCACTGCCCGAAATTTAAAGAACCCATGGCAATTAGAGCTACCAAGCTTCCTATAAACTACAGCATAAGCGGCGGGAATAAAATTAGCATGAAAGAGAGGCCAAATATGCGACTTAAGCCAAGATATCAACAGAGTAAGATATCTTGTTTAACTGAACACTTACAGTAAGTACCGATTTTGATTAGAACCTACCGTCAGAAACTTCCGTGCTTATTCACGTTCCCATTAAGACATCATGGGGAAATTATTCGGAACCACTTCTGACTCTGAGTCCGATACAGAAATACTGGATAACCTAGATAAGTATATGAGAAGAAACACGAAAATTAAATTAAAAGAGTCTCAGGTATGTTAGTGGATTGCAGTGTGGTAAAGCAATATATCCAGATTTTGCACGAATTTATGTGTGATAAACGTTTTGTGAATGTCAAATATTTTTGAATTTTAGATAATGCACGTATTTGTTGCCAAAACGCTTGCCATAAAAGTCTTGTACCATGTACTGACCCTTGGATATGCAGCATTTGTCCTGATGTAACTAACAACCGCACAGCATGGTAGAGAATAAAGCTGTAGTCTACGAAATGACCTAGCATGCGTCAATCCCTATGGATTTACCCTGTGTTCGGATTTACTGTAGATTACAATCCTCAATCAAGTTTTCCCACTACAGGTCGTAACTATTTTCTGTTTACAGGATTGCTCAAAGCGTTCATCATTCAAGTAATGCCTTCAACGACTGGTTGGTGCTAGTGCCATTGCAAGTGCAGATTAAACTTCCACGCTAATTGTCATTAATATCGTGCATTACAAAGATATTTAAATCTGTGCTGGTCGTGACTCTTGCTGTGTTCTTCAGGATTATATGGAGCTCTATCTATGGAATGGTTAATCTGACTCGTTTATCACCAAGTTACATTGTTTCTAGCGCTCTTGTCGGTGTCCTGGTAAGGATACAACTAATGTTTGATTTTAATAGAAAGTATTTTCATATGTTACAAAACCATTTTGTTCGATTTAGGCTCTTTCGTTTGGCTTCATTGTAAGTGAGCTGTATTCACACTTGAAATTTTACGTAATTTTTCTCCCAGTCGCTGTTCTGTGCCTAACATTGACGAACTTATTCTTCATTCCCTGCTGTCTCATCCGTTCTGTAAGTTGTTCCACGTATACATACCTCAAAATTACTAATATGAGCACATATAGATATTTTGGTGACGTGCTGCCGATTCTTATTTGATTTAAAATAACCTCGTAATAAAATGTTATTTCTGCCGTCAGATTATGCCGAACCCGAAACGTTGGGTTTTTCTCGCCATTCCCCAATTGTTAAACTTGATTTTCAATGGTGTAGCAGCTGCTGTTTGGGTATTTTTCATTGGAAACAAAGATCTCGACACGGAGCTTTGCATGCGAAACAAATTTGACGCAACTTTACTACTGGTAGTACCAACGCTCCTTTGGACATCATCGCTTAACCTGGTAGGTTCAATTATTTCCAGATTCTGAATCACACCATCAATTACTTGAGTTGAGTACATCAAATTAATGTGGATGTTGACGATTTGGTTCATTCTACCTGGCAGCTAATGGCTACACAGATACGAAAAATTCTGCGAGGACAGCTACCTTATGTTTCTCAAGCCCGTGGAGAATATGTTTTTGCTTCCCTTCATTTTCTGTAAAATTTAATTACAAAAGTACTACAGAGTCTTTTGTTATTTTGATAGAACTGTCTTCTAGGGACTAAATTATTCATTCCGTTGTGAGCCTAATAAGATAACAATGAATAAGAACGTCTATGCAGTTCAAATTAAGTATACTAATTCCTATGGTATGGCCTTTGACCTGTCGTGCATGAAAAGACTAGGAAATCTTATGGTTATGAAATTACAATAACGTAAAACCCGCTAATAAGAGGAGAGGTTCATCGATGGACGAAGAATCGGAGAAACTGTCGAAAGCTTTTCTTTGACGACACCAGGTCTATTAGACTACGCCGTTATGTAGTTTTTCGCGGGATTAATTTGCGTTAAATTTGAATTTAAATCGATAGACAATACGGTCGTACTGTAAGAAACGGATTTAAAACTTTTGAACATGTTTCGCCACATTCCAGCAAACGAAATCAAGAGAATCATAGGCTTTGTTGCCCCATCTCTACAGTCTCGAACTCCTGATCCTGAGCAAGAGGATGTCTCTGATGATGACAACGATGATGGCTATCTCAGCGTGTCGACTTCAACAACAGGGCTTAATCTGCTCAGCTCTTCGATTTCTTACGACCATGATAGTCAACTATTTCTAACCCCGTCGCTTGGTATTAATATTGGAGAAGCGGAAGGAATTGAAGTACCGTCAGAAGGAACCAAGTTCATGAAAAAAGAACATAGCGACATCACTGGCGAATTTGCCGCTGCTGGAGATGATGGAATCGCTGGAGAAGCTGATGATACTCTTCGTGGCACTGGTGAACTGGAAGCGTGTGATAATCCCGAAGAATCTGTTTCCGTCGTAGATGCACCAAAGGTTTAACTGAGATCCGTTGCGTAAAAATACAAGTTAATCATGGCTTACATAATTTGGTAACAATGTTATTAATTTGTAAATATTTTAAGGGAGCTTGGCGACCGAAATTCGTTTACTTTTGCTGCAAGGTTTATTTTCTCGGGATTACGACGAAAAATGACCAATGTATTTTCTCCAGTCGAGTTTGTGCGAGTAAAGTCCTTCAGTTAGGTCTTATTCTGGCATTCCTTCTTACGGTCAAACTCGTTCCGTGAGTCTTCATAATATATTGATACCGATCAACAATTAGCGCTTGTCTAAAACTAACTTAAGTGATACTGCTTTTACAGGGCTGTGAAAGCAGAAATAAGACACAACGAAAAAATATTGTTTTACGCTCCTCTGTAAGACATTTCTGAAAAAACTTTTAGTGTTTATCATTTGATTTCCTAGAAACAATGACTGAAACTATTGTGATTACCAGATCAGTTTATATTCTGCTCCTTCTTTACGTGAGATTCTTTTCGTGGGCTAAGACTTACAAGTGCTTCGTTGTGTGTCTCCTATTTTGCATGGTAAGATTAAACAGCAATTCTGCATAACATCATCCTTGCCAAGCAAGATATCGATAATCATCGGTCGAACTAATCCAAATCTCTTAGACACTTTGCGTTGCGATGAACCTAGCATCATTCATGATTGCGCGCAACATGAATGTTTCTGTATTAATCACGCTTATTCTACTATGCACTGCGGCCATCTTGGCCCTGTTAACATGGGATGGCGTAGTAAGATTAGAAACAAATATTAATTCATTAACATTTATATATTTTATCGCATATGTAGTTCATATTTCCAGTGTTGTGTTATTTAATACAGCTGGATATTTCTCATACAAGGCTACAGCTGAAGAGCAACGGGATCGTAGTCTTGAGCACAGTAGTTTTCTATTTGATTTTGAAATTCTTTAGTCCTAGAGCTGCTGTTCAAGATCTTATACAGATATGGGGACCCGCACTTTTTTCATCAATGATAATAACTACGGTCAGTCGATGTAACTATTTAGACTACATTTCTGAACTTTAAAAAGTTATATGATGGTCGAATTAAAGTAGCAGTTACAGTACAATATAATCAATTACACATGATTCAAAAAATCGTGCCTAAAATTTCAGATCTTCATTGCTGAATTGAGATGTGTGCTTACTGGACGAAGGTTTCATGTCCAAAAATCTGACTGGCTATACACTTCCATATTTTTTTAAGTGTGTAAACATAAATCAATGGGGAAAAACTTAAAAACTACGTAACCTAGTATCCTTAAAAGGCTGATAATCTAATCAGAACAAGGGATCCACGCTTAAACAGAACACCCTACAACTAAATTCTACCCTTGCTACACCTTGAGTTAAACACTCGAAACTGCCTCATTTGCAGTTCCAGTATACAAATAAAATGTACTACAGTTCAGCTTGATTAAACTTCATCGTCTAGAACCAGTATTTAAGTAGCCATACTAAACGGTCATGACATTACGCACTCTAGCGATCTGAGTGCCAACAATTGGAGCTTGACCGAGATTTGCAACGTTAGTCGTGATAGTGTCCCGAACTCCAGTGACTATTGCTCCAACATCGTGCGCAGCATCCGTCCCAAGTATTTTCTGCACAAATGAAAAGAGACATGAACTCATTACACACACCGAGAACGTTATAGTTATAAAGCCGCGGGATTCGCAAACTAACTAATACATTCTAGCTTTTACCTTCATTTTAGCGCTCATGAAGTATGGGCGGCTAATTCCATCATTCTTATCACGATCCTCGCAAAAGCACAAGAAAATCGTATCTACGGCAGTCTGAAATATACAATTAGGGCTGTTCTTTAGTAAGTGAGCTACACAATTACGCTGTTCCCTTAGAAACGCTTTATTGTTTCTATATCGTAGCTAGTCGGGTGACACAACTGATTTTCCAATCCTTAGTCTATTCGGGGTGTTGCAACAAAAACGTTAAGGTTGGCTTTCGTAACCTGACCTGAACGATGCGAAATGAGGCACGAGGCCTTAGGTCAGAAGGTTCCGCGAAATGCCGTAGGCATTTCGCGGACCGAGGACCTAAGGACGAGGGCCTCATTGAGCGAGTGAAGGTTAGGTTACGATAGACAACCTTAAATTTTTGGTGCGGGTTAGGTAAGGTTAAAATACTCGGAACACTAACTGCAACTGCTAGAAGGATGTCACCCGACTACTTGTAGCTCACTTAAATTTCTGTTGCTATGTTTCCCATTGTAGCTCACTTACTAAAGAAGCCCCACAATTAGATCACAATTCCCGACAAACTTCGATGAGACGCTACACTAGAGTAATTATTGTATGCAAACCTCAAACATGCCAAGGAAGGCGGTAGCGACACAGTACGCAAGAAATACTGAGATCGTGCACAATATGTTCTTCTCGTTGTCCGTTAATCCTATGTTTTCCTGCAAATAGAAAACCTGAAGTGCATATCTCAACGTAAGGTACATACCACAGACTTTGCTCACCACTTACATTCATTATGCGATATCCACTAAAAACGGAGACTGAAACAACCAAGAATTTTGCAAGAAACAGAACAAAGTCTCCAACAGAGTTGATAACCATTAGGTTCACAGCGTTCTTCACTATTACGATGAGGGATCGCTTCGCTGACGGAAAGAATCCGTAACCGTAGATAGCTAGAATCAAAATTGCAAAAAAAATCGTCAAGTCATTCATGTTACCTTTCAATTACCTACTATGCGTCGGCTACGAATACTAGGCTATTATTTGTCACCGAAGTAAACGAAATACGTAATATCAAGAACCAGTTGAGTGATAGAAACATCAACTTACCCATGTAAATGTATGCATTGTTGGTAAGAAAACCGATGATGCGATCAATAGCCTTGAGACAGCCGTAACAAGAAATTCCGCAGATTGACCTGTTCAAGCATTTGCATCCCTTCCTTTTCAACAGTCGGATAGTAAATCGGGCCATACGGACGAGAGCGATTACGAAAGTACCGAGTGCCACTGATCCCACATTGTATTTTACCAAGTGTTGGTAAGTTCGGAGAAGCGGCCTTCCAAGATTAGTCTTGTCCCTGTTACAGATATATGTTTAAAAAGTTAACTTTATAATTACCACCCATTTCTAGAAAATAGTCTCACTGAAACTTCCTGCTTCGGAGTAAATTTTATTTCACTTGCCTTGTGAAGAACCACGTGGACACTACTCCAGCCACAATGAAATGCTGAAAGCCTGACAGAAGCAACGGCATCCAGAAAATTCCAAGAAGGTTCAGTATTCTGCCAAACTGTATTACAGATGACGTTAATGATAACTAGAAATTCAGCTTATTATGAGGTAAGCTGCAAACTACACTAAATACATACCTTGACGAATGGTGTCGACTCGCAGGTTTTCTTTTCAAGATCCACGTTCACTACCGTCTCGATAAGCAAAGCCAGCACAACTCCGAGGGCGAACATGGATAACTTCAAAGTTGAAGTCTGTCGAAAAAACATATATATTGTAACCACACGCATAACTGACACAATGAGATCAGTATCAAGAACAGGGATCCCTAACTACTTCACGCTACATATTTATCAGTTGTACATATTCCTAACTCACCAATAAAGGTTGAAGGATCAATAGTGGAGAAGCATGAATCGCTTTGCCAGCTTCCTTGAAGAGTCGAATTACCAACCTAATCCTAGAGCGCAAGTAGTACAGAATGGAGAAGGCACCGATCTGGAATCAATCAATCAGGAATTATGTTGTAGCCACATACTTCGATTATGCTACACGAAACTAAGATCCTCAAAAACTGACATGCCGACATAAAAAAAACTTACAGCAACAAGACTAGCTATAACTGCGAATATCATAACAATATTACTGTTAGCTTTAACAAATGCAACCCACAGGGACACAGCAATCGCAGCCAAAATTCCCGTGACACAGATCACAACGGCCCAGACGATAAATTTAGCAAAATATCGTAGAAGAATCGTCATGAGGAGTGCGAGAGCTGTTGAAAGGATCAAATTAACTTTCAATATTACCGATCGCCAAATTTGTTATATCTCTTCTTCCCATTATGACAAAAGTTAAAATAGACTTACGTATCGCAATCAGGCAAACGTAAACCAAGTACTGTGATCCAGAATGTAAGCTCTGGAAAACGTAAGTAAATTAACATTAAAGACCGTGATTTCTAGAGTCTACTCAGGATGGACAATCTCGATATACCAGTAAAATACAATTTAGCAGCTTTAAAGCATCATTTCACTCACTCGCATGACCGTAGCTAGCGAGAAGAGTGGAAAATCCGGCTGATCCATAACTTCGACTATCGTTTTACCATCATCAGCAAGCACATGCCTCGTTGAACCCAGTCCTCTGGCCTTTTCTCCAAAAAAATCACATGCGTCATAATCGGTTCCACGTCCACGGAGTTTATCCAATCTTCCGTTAACCAGTCCGTAGATTAGCACGAAAGCCTGTTAAAACAGAATTACAATCAATGGCAATAATAATTCGAAAGCTTCGTACCCAAAACTGATTACTCTTGTAATTTACCACTTCTCGATTATACAATAACATATATTTCTTTACCATAATAAACCAGTACACAAGGAGCGTCCCGAGGCAGAAAACATCGCGGAGTTTCCTTGTCTTTAACAACCCCTCAAACACAGGATCCGCGTCCTTGTCCTGCAAATTCAAAGTGTCCACAATGTCATTACAAATTAATCAAAACAACATGATTAGCAGCTCCTTCCATGCTTTGAGTCCACATAACTAGTCCTCTGATTAGACAAGGTATCGGGTTAAAATCACTAAGTTTGCTTACATGATTACTTACGACTCCTACAATGCTGTCATTGTTGCCCATTAAAGCTTCGGTGTACGGCGGCGGCGCATCCGGTGCTGTAGGTTCAAAGTAATCCTCATCTACCCCACTCTTCAGTAACTTTTTCTCACTTTCTCCATAACCACCAGTCGCCATCTTCTTCAATTTGTTAACTATTTTCAAACTATAGCTTGCGAGAAAACAAAAGCTAAATGGCACAAAATGAAATCCGGCGAATAAGTATATAATTTGTAATTTCTTCACTGCCTTAACTAACTGGAAATGGTTTGTTGCTAATAAATAGGCTACCTTCGAAAAAGTCCTTCCAAGTTTCCCGACTTTCACAAGCGAACTGCGAATTAAAGGTTCCGGACGGCACTCACTCACTGTCACAAAGCCCAAGTGTCTGACATTCCTTTATATTAAAAACTGACGCAAAATTCTCCTATTTCTCTGTATCCGAACAATAGACTGGTGATGTTAGCAGCGCTAATACCCGAACTATTTAAAAAACTTATTGAACTACACGTTCAAGTCTGTAACATTCATACCCACACCTCCGTCCTTCAACCACAAAGGCTCTTATCGTACTGATTCTCCGGTAGAAGTCCGTCCTCAGTCCTCAGCCAGGCAAACGTTTTTGTGTATGCATGGGAGAAGTACACGGGAGAAAGAGAAACAGTCCCCTCAAGACATACACAACCCGTCAGAACGCGTAGAAGCATAGGCAATCTTAAAGTATTTTAAGGGGAACTAAAACAAAATCCCGTCACCCCAAGGCCAATCTGCTTCTAGCAAGTTGTTACCCCGTTTGCTTCATATATATATTTTTTAGTTAAAGTACATGGCATATACTCGTTTACTAGACGATAACGTAAGAAAAACGTTCACGAGCATGCACAAAATCTCTTCACTAGAAGCGTTAAACGCCTCTACAGAGGTTACAATACAAAGAATGCTTCGGGAAAGCCAATTTAAAAATTGGTCATGCCATTTGAATTTGGCTGATACAGCATTGAGGCCCATTTGCTAAAATTAATTATATCACTATATAATATTATTCCAAGTCCTATTAGAGATCTAAAGAAGAATTTTCCAAGTATGAAGTAGAACTTTGCAAAAACCTTCCCTCATGAGTAGTAACAAAAATTAGAAGTTATCAGCCTAATCTCAATTGAGATGATGTCCGGGTTAATACATTGGGTAGTGGTCACAAAGCATGCATGTGAATGCTAAATGTTCTCCGTATTATCAATAAGATATGCTTATTGTGGATTTAAGATACATAATGGTGCAATTTTTGCTGTATTAATTAACGGCTCCCAGGCGAAACTTCACGAAACAGTCCTAACTGCTGCGATTCGTCTTGCTGTCCTGGTGTCTTTTTATTCTACACGTAGCTACAAAAGGAAAATTCTATGTTATTTTCTAGCTCTGCTCTACAGCCTGTTGACATTTGGCCACCACAACCCCGTGATTCTGCTGCTTCGGACACCGGAACAGAAAAATAAGATTTTTTGCTTGTCTCATGCGTTCCCCCAGAAATGTTTATATTAAGAGTGACGCATATAATTGCTATGAAGGATATCAACTTACAATTTGGTGAACGTGATTTTTTCGATAGAGATTGAATTATATTTTTGACTGGAATTAAGTACAGAGGCATGGATCATTGACAGCGTACTGATTACACAGTATTACTAGCCGCCTGATATCTCATCATCATTATCGCTTCAAAATCTGCTGTCTCGGCTGTTCCGAATGGAAAAACATTGAGTAGGAGAGTGGGAGCGTCAACTAAGTAATGACTAACACGTTGCGAAGAGAAGATACTTGTGATTTCTGAACTATGATGTAGCATAGTAGTAGCGAAGAAATACATAACGTTGACTGTTTTAAGGTGTTTACTGGGTATACGGGTAACTCTGTATTTTAAAGTAGCTATGTTTTCACAATACGAAAGGAAATATTGAAATATATTTGTGAAAGAGATAAACTGATTAATAGGGGAAGGAGGGAACTCTTTCAAGTGGCCGGCACTATCTTCTATCTCAAGACAAAGAAAGAGACAAGAACGAAGGAAATAGCGGAGTCAATTATAATATTATCAAAAGCCATCGCTACTTTATATTGTGACTTTGTCAGTCCATCAACGTGTTGTCATGTTACTCAAACTTATCTTAGGGATGCGAATGATAGTAAGGATTATAGAGTGGAATGTGAATGTGCGGGTGATCCGTCAAAGAGAGAAGATGGGAAGCTGACTCACTGCGTTACTAGTTCATTCAGAATCTTTCTTTTCTTTCACATCGTTGGCTATGGCAGACTCCTGGACAAATTTCTGGAATATACACAAAAACAATATGTAACATAGTGTAACATATAACATATTGGCAGGGACGTAGCCAAGATTCTAAACCCACATCACACAGGACTATGAAACACCCCACTCTTCTTTGTAACTTCACGCTTAACTTACCATTAATCCAGTACTCATGAAATAAGGCTTGTTGACACCGTCATTTTTATCACAATCTTCACAGAAGCAAATGAATATGGTATCAATGGTCATCTGAAACAAGGGAAAATATCACAAATGAGTCAAGGAAGCAAACGGCACAACAACAAGGGCAATGAATATATATACATGTAGTACAATACTGAATGCTGACTAGAAGTCCCAGAACTACCTCACCTCGTATACACCCATGAAGGAATTGGCAATAAAATACGCGAAGATCACTCCGATAACGGTCCAAATCCAACGCCATTCCGGTGTGCACGTAGCCTAAGAAAAATTTGAAACAATTTTAATATTGTAGAGCTTGAAAGTTTATGGGATTGAAACAGTTAGAAAATTAAACACGTACAGATTCTAGCATGAAATATCCGCAAACCCCAGACAAAATCACTACCAGAAATTTTGATAGAAATAGCACAAAGTCTCCTATGGAATTGATTGCTGACATTTGAAACGCATTGTTCATTATTACTTTTGCGGCTCTCTTAGCTGCCGGGAAGAATCCATATCCATAAATAGCTGTAACAGAGTTTTAGCATGAATCCGTGAAGGAAGGGCTTGCTTACTAATGCAAAGAAAAATTAACAACTTTTGGATAAGTCTTACCCATTTCAATGTACGCGTTTCTACATAAATAGGAAATTAACTGTTCGATACAAGAGACCACGCAGTAAACGCAACAGGCTATCAGCTTTACCAGAACGTTACCACTTTTTGCTGCATTCTTGGCTTGGTTAGCAAGCCATCTAAGAAACTTCACAAGCGCAATAATGAAGGATCCCACTGCTACGGAACCAAGATTGTAGAATATCAATTGCTTGTAGCTTGCGATTACTGGAAACCCTAGATTGGTCTTGTCTCTGTTAAAACATATATTAATTTCCAGAATAAACTTAATCAGATAACGCAACCTTCTTCAAAACAGACTTCAGCAGTGTAACAAAAAATGTGTACCTGATGAAAAACCACTTTGAGACTGCTCCAGCGATAATCATGTGTTGACACCCGAGAATAAACTGCCACATCCATAAATATGCAACGACGTTTAATCCAGTACCGATCTGCACATAATTAGAAAAGGATTCTACCAAATTCTGTTAAAACTCTAAGGAGGAATTAAGACTTGGACTCTGACTTGCATACCACAGCAATCGTAGGAATTTCGCACGTCCTATTATTCTTGTAATTTGTCAATCGAGTTACTTGCATCATGGCCAATATAAGAAAGAAGAATCCACTCACTAGCCCATGAGTGACTAAGGTCTGAAATAATAGAAATGCTAGATTCGCGAAGAGTCACAGATATGTCTACGTAACATTAAAACTACTAGCATTTACAGGAAACTTACCCACAATGGTTGCAACAGAATAAAAGGAACTCCATGTAAAGCTTTGCCAGCTTCTTTAAAAAGTCGTATGACCAAGGAAACTTTCTTCCGCATGAAAAATAAAACCAGCAACCACAGGATCTAAAATTTTAAAAGCCATACAATTTCAGCCTTATTATCACGTCCAGAATTGTAGCACTGATCCTTGCTCAACTTGACTTACACCAAATGTCAAATGTTCGAGAAGTAGAATAAATCAAAAAAGAATAAATCAATCAGAATATTTTTTTGAACTTACAGCAAATAGTGTGACAACAATTGGAATGGCTAAGATTGCGTCAATACCCTTACTCCAGCTAAAAATGATAAAAAATCTCACTTCTGACGTGCGTCTTGTGATTTATATAATCCCATCTTGTTTCTAGAAGCCTACTTTTGAAACCATGCAGCGGAATGGTTATTAATTTTGTCAATTTAGATTCAGCAAGGTAAAATACGGTTGATACCATCTAGCTTGCTTTTGAGAGTGACTGGGGCTGTTAAGGGACGAGAACGCGATTAGGGATGGTCCTCTCTAGCTGCCTGACAAGCTTAATGCCAAATAATTTGCAAAATATTTGCCTATGTGGTTTCAACATGGTATCCACAGAGCTTAAAATCTTTGTTTAAAAAATGTAATGTGATACCCTCTTCTTCTGGTGAGGATAACATCGCCAGACCCATCATTGGAAGCGTATTCCACGTATAGGACCCACGCCACTGCTATAACTCCAATGCCTAGTAATATCATCAGCACATACACTGTCCAAATAATAGGAGCAGCGAAGAAACGGAGCAAAATTGTCATGATAAACGATAATCCTAAGGCATACAATAAAAGAATATGTTCAACATCATTTCGTTACTTGTTACTATCTCCCTTATTTTTATAGTAAGAATTTAGTATGGTTCAGAACTGAGTTACCGATGGCTATGAGACTGATAAGCAGAACATAGTACCATAGTTGGACATCATGCTGAAAGTTACAAAGCCGTCTATTCATTTCAGAAATTCCACACAATAAAAAAATATTTAAAAGCTTAATAACTACATAAAGTAATTAAATTCCGTAACTTACTTCTAACCCATAGCCTTCATTCCAGTCAGAATAAACACATTGCGGCTCATTATTTCTTTGGGTAATGTTAGCAGGCCTCTCATAATACGATGTCGGCTTCATTAACGCTGCTACGGACCTACTTGCGAAATTATCATCAACAATACATCCATCTATTGCATCTGATAGATGAGTTAAATCATTCGCGCTCACGGCTCCGTAAATCATTACTCCAACCTGCCATGAGAAGCATATTGTGTTGTAAGTCATATAATAACGCCATTGATAGCTAGATTTGTACGAAAACGTTCTAAACCCAGCATCGTTAGTTGTAATTTTACCATAATTAAACAAAGAGCACCAAAGATTCCAAGACAAATCAAATCTCTACATTTTCTTGGTTTTCTTAAACCCTCAAATATCTCGTTGTCGTCATCCTGACCCAGGTCTCCGTAGGCCATAGTGGCAGTTGTGGCATGGGCCTGTGTTTGGCGATCCTGGAATAATAATAAATAACCGACCATTACTTTAAGCCACAAGAAGATAGTAATAAAATTCAATTAAAGTGTTAGCTCACATAAAACTGGTCCGGATAAGGGTACGCTTCATGACTGTGACCTTCAAGTCTTTTTCCTTTTGTGTAAGAGTATGGATCAGGAACATGTTGATTGCTTGGGTTCTGAGCAGCGTAATTTGGTGGTGGTGCATTGGGATACGGATCATTCCAATACTGCTGATTAGTGTTGATGGAGTACGGATTGTTGCTTGAAATGGGCACGACCCTGGAACCGGATGGCGTTGAACTATGTGGTGCATATCCTCCATATGGGGCGTGCTTCTTTGAAAAGCTCCAATTGTCTTTCCCAGGAGGATTCGGCGAATCATCATAGGAAGTGCTCCATCCGGGAGGAGGTGGATTTCTCCCACGATCACCCACTCTGCTTGGCGACTTTTTCAATTTTGACCCTTCTCCCGGTTGTGCTCTGGGTAGGGCTCCTATTCCTGGGTTTCCGGAACCGCTGCTACCGCCGTAAGCTTCCTGTATCTCGCGCTGACGGCGCTCGAAGTTCTCCCACATTTTACCCGTAGACATTTTAAAATTATAATTTCTATGGTGAAGCCGATTAACAATTCTGACAGATATTTACTTCTACACGCTCGTAATACTAGAATCTAAACTACAAGCTACATAGAAGTCAACTTAATCCTAGTGGAGTTCCAGTGAAAGCTTCTGTTCACCGTGAATTGCCCTTGGTCGGCACCAACCCTCCAGAGGTAATGAATCTCATGAGCTGATCTTGGATGTATGGCTTAAAAGTTTGACGTGATAGCGAATATTCATGAGACAATGGCCAGGGTAACTCAGGTGGTCTTCAAATATTATTGATACACTAAGCTATGAGCTTATGCATCCTTGGGATTGTGCTCCAATCCAATAAGCTCCTATCTCAGCACCTATCTTTTCTGATATCAACAAGCCTCAATCTGTCCTCCCGCATTCCTTATTAACGAAGCAGGATGATTCATTTCATACGGGGAATGCACAAGCAGATAAAAAAATCGATAAGAATAGCCTTTAGTGAATAACAACTGACTTGTTAAATGCGCTATTGCTTATCTTTAAACTTACAGTGTATTGTTTTTGGGAACGAAGTCTAGTTCCACTCACCTTTTCCGTTATAATGATCAATCTCATATCTCAACCACTGTCAGCAATCAAGGTGCAGGCGTAAATTATATAAATAAAATAAATCCACACAGCTAACTCACCTTCATTGCTGACGCAACTTACAATCAGATCAGAGGATTCACATCCACAATAATTTGTGGCGTATAACAAGAGGAAGGACAAAACAAGTCTGTTAAAATTCCAAAGCAAATCGTCTAAACTCTTTACATATTCGCTGCAAACATAATCACTCACATTATACCAGCACACCTTTAATTTTTATATTTAATCTTGCGATACTCGAAAGGAAGGAAGGCTAACGTGGCAGACTGTTGATAAAATATAAAACGTTTCGGTAAAAATTCAATCATTCTAAAAGCGGCTGGAGAGCTTTTAGATATTCACAAAACCTACACTTTGACACACGACAGCTGTGAAAATCATAGAATATGGGAAAACAAATATACAATATAATTTTAGTTTACACGAAAACACACTTGAGAGGAACTTATAGTTTGTGATCTCATGAAGGCCGAACCACAATCACTTGACGAGCTTAAGTTGAGATTATTGCTTTACATAATAGGGAATGGGATGAATATCTAATACTTTTAGGATCGCAAATATTTGCTAGAAACTTATTAACCGGATTCAATTTACTCAGACAACAATACCGACCCACTACATGATTTTCTTTCTCAACCATAATGGTCACATAACGTCTACCCTAAGACTCTAGTATAAGTTCTTCGAGATTTTAAGGGTTCTACAGGTAGACAAAGTTGAAGAGTACATTTTTGATGCACACAATCAGTATGAGGGTCACAATTAAGTTGAACAGCTCCATGTGTAAGATAACATATCTGAAAGCTTTTTCAAGAGACAGAGACCAATGCAATGATATTAACATTTCTTAGGAGGAGGCTTTATCTCACATGCTTCATCCTCATCAACTCCTGGTAACGGTGGAAGGTGCATATAATCTTTAAGCCCCGTATTGTGGTACACGCAGTACAAAGTGAATATGAAAAACGTCGTACCTAACAGAAGATGCCGATTGTATTTTCTGTTATCGATCTTATTCTTGATCGCCCATGATCCCGATGGCACCGGCATGTCATTATAGGTCGTAACTGGAAGTTCATTATGCTCGTATGACGATCTTCGACGGTTCATGTTGCTGATGTGAAATTTCGCTATTGGCGGTTGCCGCATCCAGAAGTATAGCCGATTCGAGAATCTCAGCTGCTTTGCAGACATGGTCCAAAACATATTTAGGCAATTCCCCTATATTAAAGGATTTCACGATTTCAATGACAGCATCAAATAATCCGAGATTAGGTTAAGGCGATATAGCACTGTCAATACAGATATTAACTAATCAGTTTTGGCACAAGAAATCAAGATTCGACACCAAGGCAATCTAACTAAGCGTTTCTAGTAGGCGATACCCAATCAACTATACAGCAAATGCGTCAAATGTGATTTCCCAACTTACTGTTGATATTAGCCTGTTCGAATCAGTCGTAGAAATTCCCTTAGGGCGAGTTTTTTAGTGCATTCACCTACTTGAAATTCATAAGTCAACAAATTAGTATCTTCCCATCAAACATTTTACTAGAAATATGAAATAAATAGTACGATATTTAAAGTACAGAAATGTAAAACATGAATCTGCACCTTTTGTTTTTCCAACTGTATTCCCTAAAATCCTTCAAAATTTACGTGACTATATCATACACTGATAAAACGGTAAAATCAATGGCGAAACGCAAGCAGTTCCTTAAATAATTGTAAATTAGCAGCTATAAATCCAAGCACAAAAGGAACATTTGTTAAATAAAACAATAGTTCCGGTTTCATAGAACAAAATTTAATTACAAATACTTTTAACTGAAATGAGGATTTTCATTGAAAGTTAATTCAACCCAAAATCCTAAATATTTATTTTCGATTTGCGTGCGGGAGGATGAGCGCGTATTATTCGGTTCTGGAAAATCTTTTGCCGGACGGCGAGCAACATGAAATATATACCTACCCTTGATGCTTGGCACCATCTATGATATCCTTCCATCACCACCCTCCTGCAAGCACTTTCTTTGTTGCTCAAGTTCAGAGCGAACGTTTATTTTCTTTCAGCGCCTTTCAGTTTTTGAAAAATGCTAAATACTTCAGAACACTTAATAGCGATGAATCGGAGACAGAGAGCACTAAACTACGGTAATGCAGGCAGGAGGTGAAGCCGAAGTTATAGAATCCTTGTAGCACCAAAATCGTTTGAGTTGGTTGGCTTTGAAAAAATCGGACGCAGGACAAGTTCCAATACAAATACGATACAAGTTCTAATACCGCCATCGCATCGGCTTTCTCTACGGTTGTATTTTATATATTTAATGCATAAAACAGGATACTAAATACGCTATCATGACTGTAGAAATTATTCCTTTTGCTACTGATGTCCCCGCAATTCCCGTTTACTTCTGCATGTGCAGGCGCCATATTTAAATGCATTTTCCCCCTTAGATTACAGATTTAGAGGAACATTTATTCTATCCATGCTTTTAAATTTTGCAATTATATTTAATACAATACGGTACACCGTATGACGCACGGAAGAGAATGAAGTCCCATTTAATCGTTCAGGAAAAAGAAGATGATTCCAACGCGAACATACACAAAAAGGTCACAACGTCTAGATCAATTGTAACTCAAAACTGCAATGGCAAACGAGGAAGCGTGATCCCATCAATATCGCTTCCTAATTTGAAACTAACGGAAGAGGTTTTGATCCCACATGAAATACCTTACACGAATGATACTCCTGGCCGAGCAAGTTCACCTTATCATAGTGAAGATGATAAAGGAAAGAACATCTCTTCGACTGTTGTTACGCGTATGCAACTGATACTAATATAAGCAGACTTGCATGCAAATTTTTCAACTAACGGTAAAATGTAATCCAATTTTCCGCATAATGAAAAGAACCGTAATTTTTATAGGAACCTGCTGCGTAAGTAAATGCCGCCCGAATAATGCCGGCTTTTCCCCGAAGCCCTCGGATAATCCACTGGTGAAACCAAAGCAACGTTTTCAAAGAACTACTGAAAAACAAGCCAGTGATATTGACATTCCAGCAGAACGATCTGACAGAGCGTCACAACAAAACTATCTTATTGCGGATACGGACGGGTTACAGGAAGCCCAAGAACGGTTTGAAATTGGTGAACATAAAGACCCGCATGATAAACGAAAACCAGATCCTCCTCGACGGCAGTTCTTGGATCATCTTATAATTGTGAGCAGGAAACGGTGGTCTACATAGCTAAATCTCGATTCGGATGATACTAACTAATCTATTTTGGTTTTTTACAGGGAGGCAGAAGACCTCGGATTCAGTTTCTGAACCGCGTTTATTTTATAAATCCAGCTTACAAAAGTCAATTTTTGTCAAAAGTAATGGCAGTAAAAGTAATCAAGTGGGCAGCCGCATCCATTCTTACAATGGTGACCGCAATTTCCGATTTGATTGCATTGAAAAGATTCCCTCCGGAACATGTGTGGACCGTTTCAATCCCGCTGTACTGTACGCAGTCAAGTTAATGCGAACTTACTTTGACGTTAGATAAACAGTTTTGGAATTGAAATGAAGATTTTCCCCTTGCATGATTTACAGATGTGGATATTTCGCTATATTTGTCTCGATCAGAGTATTTAGCAGTTTACAAAAGAAACCCTGGGTGGCTTTCCTCATGATTTTGCAAGTAAGTACAACATATCAGGTCATTGCCGAGTCTAATCTTATAAGAGTGTTAAAAATTGACATTATTTGCTATCCTAGTTGTGAATAGTGGTGTAGAGTGTAGAGACTTGAAACCTTTCAAGCCCACTTTCACAACTGTTTCGTGACGTAAAACACGAAATTCAAAAATCCACCCTCTCCCTGCTATCCTACTATTGACAGGAAGTGGGTAGAGCTAAGATCATTAATAACTGTTTGTTTGCAGATTCTCTGTATTTCTTACGCTGCTTACGCATTTCATTGTATTGCTCAAACCCCAGTAGTGCCAATGATTCTCTTGACATTAATCTGGACTTATTTCTGGATAGGAATTTTGTCAGCCTATAGAAAGGTAACTAGTAAAGTTTTGTATCAATATAGATTATTTAGTACGCCAAAGGCTAAACGTTTATCCATGGACAGATGGATTTGACTCAGGATAGCGCAGTTCCACTGGTTCTTGTGTTAATCTTGAGCTTCAGTGGTCTCTATTACTTGCTCATGAAGTTCGTTTGGTTTCGACTCGGCACATCCGGCGTGGGTCATCAAATCGGCACCGTTTGGCTGCCAACAGTTATGATGATGCAGTCCCTTACACTTGTGAGTTTCCCCTCATCCAGTTTAAAGCTTACAGAGTATTTTTTGGTTGGTTTGAAAACTAAGAGACACATGCTTCAAGCATGCACTAACAATCAAATAGTTTTACTCTTAAATACTTTCAGATGGAAATGGCAGAATTAAAAGCGTTAATTGAAGGGTACAGGATCGAACTCGGGCCTACGAGTTACTTAATTGTCGCAACGTTTTTAATCTGACTCAGATTTCATGCTAGGATCTGCATACATTGTACAAAAATATACATCTTAAAAACCTTCAATGGCCAAAGGAAGATATAGAGATGAACAAAACAACAAGATGGGTTTCAAGGGAATTGTTTAAATGGAGCGTTATAAATTCAACCATCTCCTAGATATCTAATTGAACTCTGTGTAGTGGGCGCCATGGACTGAGATCTTCGAGGAAGTGATTTAACCGGAGGATAACCTTCTGGATATCTTCGAATTTGATCACGATATGCGCAAATTACCCAGATAAAATATATGCGAAGTATTGTCATGAGGAGAACTACATTATAAACCGGGAGAGAAAAAAATGAAACCCAGAGTCCGCCTAAGGATAGAAGTTGTAGAATTATTGCTCCAGTTATCCAAAAGAAGCAAGCCATCCGTGACCTCTAGAAAATAAGAGTGTAGAAAGCTAATGTTTAGAACTGTGAATCATTTTCAAGTAACAAACATTACAGTAATCCGAAGCCACTTACTTTAATATGAGCGTAGAACAGCTGCACGCTTATAAAAATGAAAAACGTATGGCACAAAGCTTGCCAGATTAACGAAAAACCTGTGTAGGGAATTTGCTAAATGTATAATCAAATTTGATGAACAATTTCCGCAAAAATTGTGATTGTTAAGACAGTAAAATAAAAATTAACTCTCCAACTTACCCTTCCAATATTTTTCGTTTGGAGTTCCACGAATATCTTTGTGGTATATTAGTGTCGAGTAAAGGAAACCAACACTGCTACCAAATATTAAGCAGGAAACTAGCTACGAGAAATCAAAATAATTCGAAAAGTTTCGTTTTCAACGATAATGGGAACGAACGCAGCGTTCTTGAACGTTTAGTACGCTGACACATTATCATATCTTATGTACATGGACCCACTGGAATGAAAGCTTACCAATTCAAATACTGCGATGTAGAGGCAGGCTTGCTGTAAATAAATGGCGGATCTGCCACCCAGTGGGCAAGGTCCACATGGTTTTCTGTACCACATATTCTTCAATGTGTTGGAAACGATTCTTTAATGATGCGTTTATAAAAATAAAGTTCTCCTTTTCATTTTAATTAGCGCTTCTTGCCAGCCAGAGATTTCTGAAATTTAGACATTATAAAACGACATGTTCGTTAAATTAATGCAGCTATAAGCATAAGGATTTTGGCGCCTGTCCGTATAAAAACGTTTCATGAATGACACGTTAAGTGCGTCTCTGAGGGAACCATGCATGCGATTGCTCCCAAGGACTTTAGCGCAGAGTGAAACTAAAGTCTGCGCGTTTCAGCTTTAAACTAAATGCGGTATATTGTGCACATGGACCATTAGGGTTTTGGATTATAGACAATGTGTGTATTTAGTGCGAATTTAACCGGCGAATTTTATAAAGATTATATTTTGGAAATTGCTTTTGCATTGTTTGTTTCTGAAACCAGAATCACATGCACGCAGTTTTCAGTGAAAGTTTCAATCATAGTGCCATAATTCAACGAGTTTTAGTGAAATATAATGAAGTCGGAAAATAATGGACTAAAGCGAAGTTCCTTGGACTTGGAAGAGCAGGTTGGGAAAGTATTACTTCCTGGAGATGAATTAATTCGAGGAAGTAATCATACGGGTAACGTAATTGTTGGACCCGGGCTTAAATTTATTCCAAAATCCTCACACGGCACAGATAAGATAATTGTCTGCAAAGCTGGAATCTTGGCCAAGCGGAAGCCTAATGTTTATTTTATGGAAGTCCGGCTACGAAACGTAAGTACCAGCTACAATTATCAAGTAACGTATTCTCAGACAAATGCAAAATTAAACTTAAATTTAAGATTTGGAATTGAAATTATCCTCATAATTTTTTTATGCTTGCAGTATTCAACATATAAAAAAGATGACATCGTGGGCGTCATTAAACAGAAGAAAGGAGATCAGTATGTCGTTGACATTGGAACCCGAGATCGAGTCACACTTTCAAAATTTGCCTTTGAAGGAGCTACGAAAAAGTATAAGCCGGATTTAAAGGTGAGTAGTTGTAACCAGTCTAACCATGAGCTTTGGTAACCTTTGGTTCCTGATCAAGAAATTAACGCTACAATCTTTTTTAAAACCGCAACAAGTGGTGATTTATTTTTAATTGTTAAGCGATATGTTATGTTTTTATTGGAAATTATAGATTGGAGATTGTGTTTTTGGGAAATTTATGGATCTTCCATCAGACTTCCCGTTGGAGCTGTCGTGTGTAAATTCTTCAGGAAAATCCGCAGGGCAAGGTGGTCTGAATCAAGGTTTCCTACTCAAAGTACCGGTTCACATGGTTCGAGTTCTTCGAAGTTCCGCTACGAAAGGTAGTTTTATGGGAAGAGTTGGAGAAATTGTCCCGGTTGAACTGGTTGTTGGATCAAATGGTTACGTATGGATAAAAACTAAGAAGGTCCTAACCACCCTTTTAATGTATCAGTTGTTACAAGTTGCAAGCCTTCAGAGCCCTGATAGCTACAACCAGTTAATCAAATCTTTTAGAGAAGCTGTGTCTGGATGGGCATAAATATATTATAAGGTGTAGTGTAACTGGTTCTTGTCGTGTTATAACTTTTGAAGCTATTGATTTTTACTTTGATTTATGTGTTAAAAAATGTATTTTTGAAAGAAGTACTGATACTAAAAATATTTTCTGGAACCACTTGACAGCATCGCTTTTCCGTGCATTATCAGGAACACGCAGACTTATTTTGTGTTTCAACTATCGATGATTCTTCATTTAATGAAAATCATCATGAAGAACACTATTATACTTTTGAGTGCTCTGCAAATACAACCAAATCAATAAGTACAAGCAGTTTACTGACGGAGTAGCTCGTATTTTTATTCAAGGTACTTACTCGAATGCCAAGTCTAATACAGCATAGTCGGTATATGTCTGCACCATAGTTCTGATGTCACCCCAGCTGTACATAGGCAGCTGAAACTATGTAAGAGTTGAATTAAGCCTTAGCATGCTGGGAAGGAACTAGGTTAGACTCAGCAATAAACATTCAAATTGATAATTATCGCGAATTAAGTCTTACATCCATTATTCCGCTTTGGGCCTCAACATCGACTCGGCTGTTTTCTGATAACTCTTCCACTCGGAATTGAAGCGATTTCAGCATATCCTGTTGAATATACCATCAGCGTGTAATGCGCGGTTCAGTCAATTCAATTTCACATTGGACAAGAGTAAGCAGTTTATTGATTGTAATTGATATTCTTAGGGACTAGTAAACAATAATATTGAATTATACATTAACTGTATTTACCTTTAGCACGAGAGACGAGGTAAATGCTACAAATTTTGCAAACACGTGCAGAGCTATCAACGGCACAATGTTCATCTTATATCCTTGCTCTAACTTTACCGTCACTATTCCTCATTTGGGTGTTTCTTTTGACTTAAGATTATTGTAGCAGCGGCCTTGTGAACACACTATACTCAGCACGAGAGCGTTTCGAGAATGACCTCTCCGACGGGGTAATCCATGCATTCTTGAACGGCAAAGACATTTTATGGCATCGAAAAGAATATTGGGTGAAGCAGAGCAAAGGTAATGGGGTTTTCGTTTTTCTAAGGCCCATTTCTTGCGCCATAAATCATCATGATAGATCAGATGCGGAGGCACAAAATTCAGTTCAATTGACATAACGCTGCTTGTAAAAACAAAGCACTGACACCAACAAAACACCCCTAAAGTTGTAGCAGGTAAAAACTACACATTTTTATACCGAATTTGAATGTAGAACTGCCTTGAAATTTTCTCTGCAGTGCCACTCTTTATTCCGTCACTAGGCTCTGATGTAGTAGGTGCAAGCTACCAGAGTGGGTGCCCAGTAGTTTAGTACAAAAAGGTAATCAAGACTACGCAAAGTTTTAGTGTACTAGTTTGTAAATAACTACGAGTTTCGTTTCTTAAATGGTTGGTGGTACATATGTTGTATCCTCAAGTACCTTAGGCGGCTTGTACTTTCCTTTAAAACGCATTTTATAAACTCTAACTGCAGGCGGCTGCTTCATCATCCATTCTTCTTCATTATCAAAGAAGAATATAGTTTCTTCTTTCTCTTGCAGTTCTTTCTTCTGTCTTTCAATCTCCATTAGCCTTTGTTCGTTTCTGTATTGACGGATTTGTTCATTCAAGGCATCATTTCGTTCTTTTTCCCACTCATCGTAAATCTGAATTTGCTCGTCTATTATGGCCTGCTCGTATTTCGGGACTGCTTCTTTCAAAAGTTTTTCGGCCTCGGGAATTAACGCCAACTCAACAGTGCTAATAGGCTTCTCCTTCAGTATGGAAACTACTTTCGGCAGTATTTTGGCATAATCAGGAAGATTGAGGAAATCGAAGAGCTTCTGCAAGCTGACGCCGTCAAGATTCATTCCGGGTACACGCTTTAATTTCGGTCTTGGCAAAGTTTTAGTTTCAGATGCTTCAATGAGTTGCAACTTTGACTGGGCTAGCTCCAGTACCTTGGGAATCTGTTGGGAATAAAAGCTCAAAGAGTGAACCAAACTGCATGGATAGACAGCATTAGTTTAATTAAAAGAATTAAAAATTCTCTTTATACTGTCATGTACTCACAACTTCGGAAGAAAATGCCACCTTTTTGGATACTGCCATGTTAAGTAAATTTTCAACCTTCTCCCATTTGTCGTATAATGCCCACCCATATAGATCCAAGGATCGAAGAAATACTTCGTCCTTTACTTCCGTTAGATTCATAGACAAGAGAGCCAAAGTTTTACCAACTATATGATTTCCATCAGTCAAATCAAAGTGGTCATCAAATCCAGGTTGCCTCAAAAACTTGACTTTGAATTTCGTCTGTAATTTACCAAATACAAATTATATATATGCGTAAAAAAATATTGGACCACGTACGTGTTTATGTCGGGGACTAACTATCTTACATACGAAAATCGTTTACAAATCTAATACCTCTTCTTTGGAAGTTTCACGTGGGTCTGGTTCTGGTTCCGGATCCCACGGCTCGGTGGATGGATTTTGTAAGTACTTGAGGGTTGAGTACAGAACATAGTATTGGGTCAAAGGAGGACCAAAGTCTTCTTGAAGCATATGTAAACTGGCTATTTTTGCTGCCCCTGAAGAGACAAATGATTCCGTTGAATCCAGAGTATTGTCAAATACAGCTCACTGAGCGCTGAAGAATTTCCAACACAAACATGCAACGTACCTTTGTAATTATCTTCTGCTAAATACGTATCCATTAGAAAATTTGATAGATAATTGTCGGGGAATAGTCCATAATTCAGCCGGTCGTTTAACATGCGAATCAAATCGTCAAAACGTTCGTGTTCTATAAAATACCGGATGACAGCATGACTTGTGGAAGCTAAAGTTGATGAAGTTCCCGGTGATTTCCTCAGTCTGTGCACAAGTTCTTCAACTTCATCAGCATAGTCAACTGATTCAACTCTGTGTACGTACTGCAATACGAGAAACATACGGTGAATAAGTTGTGCTATAATAGCTATGCTGATCAAATATATACAAATACGAAGTAACTGAGTGAGTCTTACAAGGTCCACGTCAATGGGACTGACAACCTTGTCTTGATTGTATCTTTGGTCCATCTCAAAGAAGAGATCATCTGAAAGGCAATTAGTAAATGATGTACATGAGCCTGCATTTTGGAGACTACAAACCCATTTTCTCATTAAATAAATGCAAGTTACGATAGATAATATCTTACCCAGATTAATTTTGTTTAATATAGGAGAATTTAACCGTCGTTTCCATTCTAGTTTACAGGCGTATGCGCTAGACAAATATTTTTCAGGATATAACACTGATGAACTGTGACTAAACTGCCGATAAAATCCTGGAGAACGAAGTAATGACCGGTACAGATTCATTTTCACTTTATAGCCAGTGATAGCGTTTTAAACGGCGATGATAAATGTTATGCCACTTTGCACCAATGAGATAAATGGAAGGCTGCTAAAAAGTTCATTTCATTTTTAAATTCCATGCACAGAGTTGCCGGAAGCAACTGTAACAAAATAAAATAATATTTGCATTTGCAATCTAGCGAATATACTTTTCAGTAACTACAGTTAAATACGATAAAATTTAGCAATGACCCGATCACAAAATTATTAGCAATTAATTTCCCATGTGCACAGCGGCTTGACTCCGCTCATCTCGTCCGCAGAAACTCAAAATCCTTTAAACGGTGCGCCTTGAATATCTATGACTACATGAGAGTGTACACTCAATGGCATCAGTCCATTACTGTCTAACGAGCTAATAACTAAAATCACGACTTACTAAATACAATTAACGCACTAGCATAGCACTCAGAATGTCAGAATTGATTGGCGTCTAGAGCAATAACGTAACTATATCTACTAAACAGATGACCACTGGTCACAAAGGGTAATCGCAAGTTCATAATGCCGACTAATAGATTCGGTTAGTGTAGAACTAAGTATTTACACGTTGCAAAATATGCAACTAAAAAAACTAACATACATTAATCTGTATAAAATAGTAAGAAAAATCTCCCAATTGATATCATTAAAGTCTTCTTGATTCCATCTCCATTATACATCGAAATCTACGACTAAATTCGCTCTTCCATAATGATCATAGAAAATTTCACAAATAATAGCCGTCACCTCATTGTCTACTCCTATAATTTCCCGAAGCGATCTGTTCAGTTCCTTGGCACTTGCGGCGTATTTATCTTTCCCATCCCTTGTAATTATGTCCTTGGCACCTGTAAGGATAAAACCGAAGTTAACATGAGACATTCTCTGGTATACATTTGGATTGGAAATTAACTACGGGGTTTGCAAATAACCAAGTCTTACGTTTCCACACCGTCAATGCTCCTTGAGGGCCCAGGTCTGTCAAGAGCGGCCAGGGATTTACGACTCGATAGATTGAAAGCTTATCCGAGATTATGACAATCCCTGCGTCTATCAGCAAGAGTTCAGCTCTACGTAAAGGGGAATCAGGAGTCGTCACAGGGAGGTCAAGAAAATTGACAATCTTGACTCTATAGTACACTCCTTTCCATTCGTATATATAGACGTGCTGGTCACGAGTCTGAGGAGTTTCATACAACAAGGTCTCCTTCATAACCCAATCGTTATCTGCGAAATACTCTTTCATTTTTTTCCGAAGAGCTGTATAGTAATTTGCCGAGCCAGTAGGTTGTACCACAAACTTGAGAGGGTCCCTGTAATAATATAGAGGCGCTCTAACGCTAATCCTTTGGCCCACAGCAAGAGCAGGATGGTTAAGTGAGTAAAGACAGCCCGGATGCAGCCATTCGCTGGCAATACACGGATATGGCACTTCCCAAAACGGTTGCGGCTTCATCTTGAACATAGAGGGTATAGGATAGGGTGCTTCAGGATCTACTGGATTTGCTAGTTTTGTATTGACTAAACGTTCATTGATGATGATTCTACCGTTGTGATTATCAATATAAACCAGGACAAGCGGTAGCTGACGAACCTTTCTCTTGCGCGTGATACTGTGTATTCCCATAGTAACTGCCGTTTCTATGGGTACTGCATTAAATACTTCCTGAGGTGAAGCAGTGACGGCTTTGATATTGTAAAGCTGAAACTTCAATCCTTGGGGCGGAGCATGTTTGAGTATCGGTGAAAAGAATTCCGCATTGACAAGATCCTCCAGTGCTATTTCGGATACCTCTCCTATGTCCATCCAAAATACGGCACATTTCGCATCACCAGAAGTAGTAGCTTGTAGTATCGACTGCATTTGGCATCGCTCTAGCCTGGATGTGTGTGGACATTGAGCAAGGTACACGTCACCGGTGGTCAAATTCTTCGTTTCATTTACATGTACCAACTGACACACATCGAAAATATATTCAGCATCCTCCAAACAATACTTGACGGCTTGTAAAATCCTTGATCCGACTCGTACTCCTATTATTCCATCTGAACTGACGTTAGTCACGTAAACTTCCTCGAAGACTGTACCCCGTACTGGTTTCAATAGCAACGAGGTTTCTGTTTTGCTCAATTCGATATACATCAAGCCTACGTACTCACTGAGAGTCATCCCGATGCCCTCCATAATGAAATCCACTTCGACCAAGTCGTCATCGGGTTTTGGTACGGATGTGATCTTCATTTGGAATGCATAGCCGTGGTGAAAGAGTGCAATGTCCATTGCACGAGCTAAACGGGTGGAACCTTCAAATGCTTTCAGGGATTTAAGTCTAGCTCGGAACACTTGCGGAGGCAGAATTCGGTATTCGGCATCCAAGTTGTAGAGCTCGTACCGACAGAACACAACAGTTTCGTCGAGATCAATTAGCAATCCTTTAAATTTGTCCAATAGGGGATTCTTTTTGTTTCGATGCAAAACTTTGGTAACTTTCACGCGTAAGAACTTTCCCTCTGAGTCCAAACATCGACGACGGTCGAACAAAGCGAAAAAATGTCCGGGTTCAGCGTTAACACTGTCCATCGGTTTATGGCTAATCAAAACATCGCATCGGCATTCAGCGTAATACTCGTTGAATTTTTCCTGCATTTCTAACCGTTTCGATACATAATCTGGATCCGTGATAACTATCTTCAACCTATTTTCCAGCTTCTCACGTCTCGAATTGGTTGCCAAAACTTCGACATTCAACTTTTCTTCTTGCATTAAATCCCAGTCGTATGTTGCTAATTCTGATTCCATTTTCCTGAAAATGAGAATGTGCTAGTTCACTGTTTGATAAGAAGAAACTTTTAGTTGCTATTACAAAATCATGAGGTTTCAACAATGAGCACAAGTTGTTTAAGTTATTTAACTGCCAAATTAATAAGTCAAATTAATATCATTTTACCTCGATGTGAAATAATCCCCTTGCTAAACCTCCAGGCAACAGAATTTTGCATGAATCTTCACTACATCCGATGTTAATCTGTACAACTAATGATGGAAAAAAGAGTTAAATCAAAATAGCATTAACTACTACAGCTGACTTACTTAATTACAAAAATAGTATTTGATAATAACAAAATTGTTGAGAAATTAAATATTCACAGATAGAAATCACCGTTAACTTACCATTTAAAAAAATAGCAGCATCGTGGGTAATCTCTTGTTAGTCACTTGATTTAAATTAATAAACTAGGTCAATGTATACTATGTAGTAATTAAGTAATACTTCTTCGCAGACTCTATTACGTCTACACTACATTACTAGGAATTCTTCTGCCTCATCCGAGAGCTGGATTCAAACTGCTCACCGAATCGTTGCTCCGGTCTACCAGTGCTTTTAGGGCAACTCGAGTCTATCGAGGTGGGAGGCACGCAACACTGCCGTTTAACCGTTTAGCTGATGAACGATGAAAATATGTGGTCTCTGTGTCACTTCTTGGACTCGTGCAAATAATATGCGTATAATACTTCAACAAATTTGTTTTTAGTGGTTGTAACGCTAATCTGAAAACCGTTGCGCTACCAAACATGACTCAAGGATAACTGAGACGTTGTCGTAATTACGAATATTATAACAAGTGTGTAATTTCATAGCATCAAATATCATTGACGTTGACGCCCTCTTGCGTCAAGCGTAAGTTATACATCCAGCCTTTAGCTTGCGCCCAGCTTGCGTCAAGCTTATAGTGTGGAAACGTTTACAGTGCTGATGGCATCTTGCGTATGGAAAGAAGTTGTCGCGTAATTTTATTTGTACTCGCGTTTTTTAATTGAATTCTTAGTATTTAAAGGGTATGTTTACATTTTGAAGAAACTCTAGACAGAAGTTGTTTATAACGTTTTCCCTTTCATGATTGGCAAATACTTAACCCAAGTCAGCGTATGAGCTGGCAACGTACTTGTTTCCGTTGTATGTAATGTCGTAAGTCTGGATCTTGACGGGAACACCGCTAAGTTGAACATTACACAAAGAATTAGGCCTGGCGTACCAGCAAATTGTGAAAAGACCGAATTCAAATTCAGGGCTGGTTCCAACAAGCATGGAGCTGATTGGCTTGTGGTTATTTTGCCAGTAGAAGTTGTGTTGAACCAATGCTCCTTTCTGAAATTTCAAAGAAATAGCGTTTACTAAAATCTTTGTTTTAATTCCCAGTACAAACACACAGTTTAGTATAAAATAACTCGTTACCTGCCCAAACTCTCCAAAATTCATGTATCCGTTGTAGTTCAAGTTTCCAGCTTCATTTTCGGCATTATCGAAGAAAATCCAGTTGTGGAATCCTGAAACTCCGCTCTTGATCTCTCCCATGAAGACGTGCTCGAACCCAGAAGATCCAGCTACTCCAGTTGAGCGAGAATATTGACCGAACCAGATCTGACGGAAGGTGTCTCTGAAGTTTGCTTCAGTCAAAAACTTTTTGCCAATTAAGAAAGCACGAGCGCGTTGGAAGACTGGAGTCGCAAATACGGCATCGAGCAAAGCTTCCTCTTCAGCGATTTCCTCAGGAGTTACGACCTCGTTTTGAGCTGTGTTGGCAATATAATTGTCGTAGAGAGCTCTTGTGAGGCGGACAGTTTCCAAATTGAAGGCAACAGGGCTGACGGTCAAGAGGCTGGAAATTTAAAAGGTTACGATACACGGTCAAATTTCTATTAGCCATGTTTTCAAGGCTGAGAATAGTTTTGTCCATAGCGTAGCTTACGGTAGTGGAGAAAGGTCAGCCGTTGATCCCTGGGTAGTCTTTCCTTGGAGATCGACGCTAACGTACTCATAACCGTTATTGGGTCCTTCTAGACCAAACAACTCTTCTGCGATAGCTACCAACTCAGCGTTGCTAACTACGGAAACAATAGTCCATAAAAAATTAGTATTGTACAAGGTTGACCCAATCAGTTATGTGGTCAAGAGAGGGGTGCTCTTATCTACCTGGATCAGGGCCACCAGCAGAACATTGTTCAGCGTAATCATCACAGCAGTCTCCAAACTGAGCGCAAAACTGTGCGAAAAAGCCAAGGATGATCAAACAACCCGTACTATGCCATTCATATATCCTTTACCATAGTTATTTCGTCGTCAACAGAACTCTTACCGTATTGCACTGGCAATCGAAATTCGGGTCGGTTCCCGGACCACATCTTCCCTCGCAAGAGTCTTGTCCGATAGCAAGTACTGTAGAATCACGGAAATTGATGACAACAGATCAGAATAGAACACGGCAACAGAATCATGATAGCTAAATGTGAAATATTTTTGAATGCTTAAATCCTGCCAAAGCTGAGCAGTAATTACCGTCGGTGGAAACGCAAATAGTTAAAGCCAAGACGAGGCCGAGTAAAACGTTACGAGTAGCCATGATGCCTAGAATTCGTTGCCAAATCTACCTCAGAATCAGAACTCACTCGGTAAATCAGAGCAGGGCAAATGCAAATCCTAGATCCGGCTCTGATCTTTTATATAAGCTTCATGACTTTGAATTCCTTCAATTAAAACTTAAAGCCTGGCTTATCAATATCTGTCAACCAGGATGTCACACCTCCAAAGATATCACAAATATGTTTGCTCATAAAGCCATTGAGAATTCAAGTAGTTTTACGCAATGACAACTCTGGGAGTTCATGATCGCCATCCCATGCTTCTCTAACACCTTACACATTACAATGCCCTTCACACTTTATACAATACATGGTAGCGTCGTGACAATGAGATGCAACATTGTCATGAACTAAACTGGCGAAGGCTGCATGTATGTATATGGCTCACAGATTAGCTTCTGATGCCCTGTCTATTCTTATTTTCATAGCACAAGCTTGTCATAGCTTTTCCATAGTAACCCGTTTATTTAACATTAGCAATGAAACGAGATAGGCATTGTTTCACGCCATGCTAAAAGATAGAATTGCTATGACAAACTTGTGCTATGAAAATAAGTATAGACAGGGCATGAAGGTACCAACCTAGCTAGAACTAGTGTGCCAATATGCGCGGATTTGGATGGCCGACATGCTGGTACGAGGAAGCTAATAATTTTTGCACCTGACGGAATTAAATAAACTTAACGGGACGGGTTATCGCTCCGTCCAGTTTGCAATGCATAACACATGGAGGGAGTGATTGTTATTAAGCATGAATGGCAAGCAAACTCTAACAATGAAGCCCACGATTTTGCGAAGCGGACTCCACGCTTTAATCCACACATTCCAGCAAGCGCTAAGCGTTTGCAATTCAACCTTCCATTTAATACTAGGCAGCCTGTATTTGGAAGCTGGTATAATTTGTTTGGTCCGAGGACTAATAACTTTGTTATTATATATTAACATACACGGAGACATGTTCAAGCTAAAATGATCCTACAATCTACATAATGAGAGAAAGAGTTTAGGAGCTTCGGGATTCCCGTCCTTAACTAATTTATTCGCGATTTGTGTGGGATTCCATTAATTAGTAATCCGTGTTTGTCTTGATAAGCAATAATAGATACGTGTTTAGATACCTAGCGTACATAGGGAAAAAGCCCTAGCGAGTATTGCTTCTGCTTGATATTAGATAAGTTTCAAGTTTGCTCGCATATTATTTTGAAACATTATGATTATCGGCTATATGACGTATGTTGTCAAATTAGCTGAAGTGAGTTAACGGGTGAATGTCTTAAGGACTTAATCCATACTACCGCATGATTTTCTAAAAAGCTTTCCCTTTACTTGTTCAATTCAATTTTTCTTCAACGTAAACCTATTAATCCAGGCCGGGGTAAAAATATGAAATGGTCAATCATAAGGACTAGAATTGACCTACAGATTTTTCATAAACTAGCTATATTAGTTTTCCCGATATAAGTTTCGTTGTGAGCTTTTCCTGGCGTAGTTGGAAACTTAGATGGAATTCACAATTTCTGTTTGTTCAGACAAAAGTATAGCTAAAAGACTAGATACATGAAATCAAATATGTACAATTTTGCAAGCATGAGAAAATTAATGCCTTATCCATCTGCATGACTATTCATTCTTCCTTGTGCGCTCTCACTCTCTGGGTGGGGTTGCTTATTAACTTTGGCTTTTATTCAACGGTTTATTAAACGGGTTATTATAAAGACAGTGTATTAAACTTAAAGAATCAAGTTTAGACAGAATGGTTTTGCCGGCTACCAAAGGAATTATGTGTAGCTATCGAAACTACAGCCGGATCTTCGCATTTGCAAATGAATCATGTTTTCCACACACATCTATTTCAAGCATCCAATAACGTCACATACTTCCTGTTCGAATTCGGGATAAGTGTGGAAAAGATTATAGGAGACTCAAGTCTGTAAAAAGTCAATTCTTGGGCTGTCATTGAGCCTTGATTCGTAGGTTCTTCAAAAACTATACTCATACTTATTCCGGATAACTACAAACCAATTTAATAGCTTCTTCTATATCGAGATATGACGAATACTTCCTCACTCTCCTTTGGCTTAGCAAAGGATGCTGGGAATTTGACGTTTTTCCGCCTGTACTTGCTCTAATCGCAAAGATAACTACAATATTAGAGTTATGGAGCCCTGACGGGGCATGGATTAGTTTCGAGCATCTTTCCTCCTCCAAAGTAGGACACTTGAAGACGAAGTAGACGTTGTGGCTTAAACATTTACCTTAACGAATTCTGAAGAGTAAGCAAGCGGCTTTATTGCGAATTTCCTTTTGGCAATTTGCAACTTTTGGCACATTGCATATGTATATAAATTTTTTGGAAACATTAATTCCAATTTCATAAATCATTTTTCAGATCCAGTTCTACAGCACAAAGCCCTTGTTGCGTGGACTTACGACAACCGCATTAATACGAATTCAGAGCTGAATCATGGAGAAGACGCCGTATCCCATGGTTGAGCACGCAACTGAACCGCCACCACCGTATTCCATAGTTGAACAGCCAACTGCGCCGTACCCGATGGACCAGCACCCAACAGCGCCATATCCGATGGCCCAGCACCCAACTGTGCCGTATCCGATGGACCAGCACTCAACGTCGCCATATCCGATGGCCCAGCACCCAACTATGCCGTCTCCGATGGGCCAGCACCCAACGTCGCCATATCCGATGGCCCAGCAACCAACAACGCCATATCCCATCGTTCAGCAGCCATTGAGACCAGTACTTCCGAATTATAACCAAGAACTGGCAGCCGTCAATCCTCAAGTTGAACTTCAGGTGACCCCACCCGGTTTAGAATGTCTTCTCGACCTCGGAATTCTGGAAGTGAAACAGGAGGTGGAATTAGCGGAAGCCTGTACCGGATGTGAAACAAATAATAAATACATGGTTTTCAACGCTCACAACCAACATGTATTCCGCATTAAAGAAGATACAAACTGTTGTGTCAGAAACTGCTGTGGAAATCGTCGCCCTTTTGAAATGATAGTAACGGGTTTGGATAGTGGAGAAATAATGCGTTTCACCCGTCCGGTAGCCTGCTCGACTTGCTGGTTCCCATGCTGTCTCCAAGGTTTGCAGGTATATTGCTCCACAGGAAATTTAATTGGAAGCATCCAACAGACCTGGTCCTTGTTCTCCCCCTCGTTTGACATACGAGATGCAGAGGGGAAGACTGTCCTTAAACTTAAAGGAAGATGTTGTCAAAGTTTGCGCTGTGGTGATGTTCCATTCGATATCACTTCTGTCGATGGTAAGCAACAAGTTGGTAAATTGTGTAAAAAATGGGTAGGCGTTGTCAAAGAGGCTTTGACTGATGCCGACAATTTCAGAATAGAATTCCCTATGAATTTGGATGTCAAAATCAAAGCCACAATCTTGGCGGCTTGCATTCTCATTGACTTTATGTATTTTGAAGATTCTGATAGTGCTGCGTCAAATGGATGTAAACTTTGTGTAATATGTAACATGATTAACTGTTGTTGCCGTCGTAAATCTTTCGACCCCCCTGTCACAAGGGTATAATTTTACATGCACATCACGTAATTAAAAAAACACCCTCCCACCTTTAGCATGATCATATAAGCATAACCGGCCTTACAATTTCCTGTCTGCAATGACGTCACATTACTTTTCTGAACGTGTATTTTGATTATTCTTCCTAAACCCAATTAAGAATACTTTGGATGCACCATAACCATAATTTTCTCGTAATACACAAGTATAGCCGACAAAGTTCGTAGCACCTTGAAACGTTTAGAGACGGGTCTTTGATATTATTAAAAGTACACTATAATTTCCCTTTTTGTTGTATACTAATCACATAATTAAAAATTCCAATTTGTTATTTTTAGCTCACTACACTACATATATAAAACCTGTGGTGTTTAAAAAAATGCTGTAATTTAACCAAATTACGTTTATCGTTTATTATCTCATTCTATCATCATATCTGAGGCTGAACCACCCACATCCAAAGCAACAAACATTTAATTTAGGTTCGCAGCTTGTATGACCATTGACTAGATGACGGCAAATATGCTTCCCTCTCTCGGTCAATTTAGGTATTTCAAAGGCGCTTATACAACTGTAATCCACACACCCAATGAAACCCGCACGCGTTGCAGATTTGAGATTCAAGGAGGGTATTAAAATTAGTTAAAAAGCGAAGATTGTCTAATTGCATCCAAGCTTCATAAACCCGTCAAGAGATGAGAGAGAGAGGGAGGAAAGAAGTGGACGTAATCCTCGGGTTTTAAACTTTTCTCCTTCTTTCCTCGTTTTTCTCTTAGTTTCCCATGTCTCGTGCCCATAATTATGTTGGAAACTAATGATAATGAGAATCATTAAACCCAATATCTTGATTCCGTCCATCCTTTAGTTTTTTATACTTTACTATTACCTTTTTAGCTGGACCGAGACGAAGTCTAAGGGAAGCTTATGTAGAGCCGGTCAAATGCGAATTTATGCTTTTGGACCAGGGCCAAAAGTGTGCAAAAACTCTCGAAAACTTAAAAGGAAAAAGGTGTGAAAGTATGAGGAAATGTGTATTGAGAGGTGTATTTCACTTTCACATTCCCTTATTCCATATTTGCACACTTTTGGCCCTGGTCCAAAAGTGAGGAGTTGCGTAAAGAGGGTGATGGGTGACTATAAAACGGTGAAGGACTTTCCTCGCACTTTCACATTCCCTAATTCCATATTTGCACACTTTTGGCCCTGGTCCAAAAGTGAGGAGTTGCATAAAGAGGGTGATGGGTGACTATAAAACGGTGAAGGACTTTCCTCGCACTTTCACATTCCCTAATTCCATATTTGCACACTTTTGGCCCTGGTCCAAAAGTGAGGAGTTGCATAAAGAGGGTGATGGGTGAGTATAAAACGGTGAAGGACTTTCCTCGCACTTTCACATTCCCTAATTCCATATTTGCACACTTTTGGCCCTGGTCCAAAAGTGAGGAGTTGCATAAAGAGGGTGATGGGTGAGTATAAAACGGTGAAGGACTTTCCTCGCACTTTCACATTCCCTAATTCCATATTTGCACACTTTTGGCCCTGGTCCAAAAGTGAGGAGTTGCATAAAGAGGGTGATGGGTGACTATAAAACGGTGAAGGACTTTCCGTGCACTTTCACATTCCCTAATTCCATATTTGCACACTTTTGGCCCTGGTCCAAAAGTGAGGAGTTGCATAAAGAGGGTGATGGGTGACTATAAAACAGTGAAGGACTTTCCTCGCACTTTCACATTCCCTAATTCCATATTTGCACACTTTTGGCCCTGGTCCAAAAGTGAGGAGTTGCATAAAGAGGGTGATGGGTGACTATAAAACGGTGAAGGACTTTCCTCGCACTTTCACATTCCCTAATTCCATATTTGCACACTTTTGGCCCTGGTCCAAAAGTGAGGAGTTGCATAAAGAGGGTGATGGGTGACTATAAAACGGTGAAGGACTTTCCTCGCACTTTCACATTCCCTAATTCCATATTTGCACACTTTTGGCCCTGGTCCAAAAGTGAGGAGTTGCATAAAGAGGGTGATGGGTGACTATAAAACGGTGAAGGACTTTCCTCGCACTTTCACATTCCCTAATTCCATATTTGCACACTTTTGGCCCTGGTCCAAAAGTGAGGAGTTGCATAAAGAAGGTGATGGGTGAGTATAAAACGGTGAAGGACTTTCCTCGCACTTTCACATTCCCTAATTCCATATTTGCACACTTTTGGCCCTGGTCCAAAAGTGAGGAGTTGCATGAAGAGGGTGATGGGTGACTATAAAACGGTGAAGGACTTTCCTCGCACTTTCACATTCCCTAATTCCATATTTGCACACTTTTGGCCCTGGTCCAAAAGTGAGGAGTTGCATAAAGAGGGTGATGGGTGAGTATAAAACGGTGAAGGACTTTCCTCGCACTTTCACATTCCCTAATTCCATATTTGCACACTTTTGGCCCTGGTCCAAAAGTGAGGAGTTGCATAAAGAGGGTGATGGGTGAGTATAAAACGGTGAAGGACTTTCCTCGCACTTTCACATTCCCTAATTCCATATTTGCACACTTTTGGCCCTGGTCCAAAAGTGAGGAGTTGCATTAAGAAAGTGATGGGTGACTATAAAACGGTGAAGGACTTTCCTCGCACTTTCACATTCCCTAATTCCATATTTGCACACTTTTGGCCCTGGTCCAAAAGTGAGGAGTTGCATAAAGAAGGTGATGGGTGAGTATAAAACGGTGAAGGACTTTCCTCGCACTTTCACATTCCCTAATTCCATATTCGCACACTTTTGGCCCTGGTCCAAAAGTGAGGAGTTGCATAAAGAAGGTGATGGGTGAGTATAAAACGGTGAAGGACTTTCCTCGCACTTTCACATTCCCTAATTCCATATTTGCACACTTTTGGCCCTGGTCCAAAAGTGAGGAGTTGCATAAAGAGGGTGATGGGTGACTATAAAACGGTGAAGGACTTTCCTCGCACTTTCACATTCCCTAATTCCATATTTGAACACTTTTGGCCCTGGTCCAAAAGTGAGGAGTTGCATAAAGAGGGTGATGGGTGAGTATAAAACGGTGAAGGACTTTCCTCGCACTTTCACATTCCCTAATTCCATATTTGAACACTTTTGGCCCTGGTCCAAAAGTGAGGAGTTGCATAAAGAAGGTGATGGGTGACTATAAAACGGTGAAGGACTTTCCTCGCACTTTCACATTCCCTAATTCCATATTTGCACACTTTTGGCCCTGGTTCAAAAGTGAGGAGTTGCATAAAGAGGGTGATGGGTGAGTATAAAACGGTGAAGGACTTTCCTCGCACTTTCACATTCCCTAATTCCATATTTGCACACTTTTGGCCCTGGTCCAAAAGTGAGGAGTTGCATAAAGAGGGTGATGGGTGAGTATAAAACGGTGAAGGACTTTCCTCGCACTTTCACATTCCCTAATTCCATATTTGCACACTTTTGGCCCTGGTCCAAAAGTGAGGAGTTGCATAAAGAAGGTGATGGGTGAGTATAAAACGGTGAAGGACTTTCCTCGCACTTTCACATTCCCTAATTCCATATTTGCACACTTTTGGCCCTGGTCCAAAAGTGAGGAGTTGCATAAAGAGGGTGATGGGTGACTATAAAACGGTGAAGGACTTTCCTCGCACTTTCACATTCCCTAATTCCATATTTGCACACTTTTGGCCCTGGTCCAAAAGTGAGGAGTTGCATAAAGAGGGTGATGGGTGAGTATAAAACGGTGAAGGACTTTCCTCGCACTTTCACATTCCCTAATTCCATATTTGCACACTTTTGGCCCTGGTCCAAAAGTGAGGAGTTGCATAAAGAGGGTGATGGGTGAGTATAAAACGGTGAAGGACTTTCCTCGCACTTTCACATTCCCTAATTCCATATTTGCACACTTTTGGCCCTGGTCCAAAAGTGAGGAGTTGCATAAAGAGGGTGATGGGTGACTATAAAACGGTGAAGGACTTTCCTCGCACTTTCACATTCCCTAATTCCATATTTGCACACTTTTGGCCCTGGTCCAAAAGTGAGGAGTTGCATAAAGAGGGTGATGGGTGACTATAAAACGGTGAAGGACTTTCCTCGCACTTTCACATTCCCTAATTCCATATTTGCACACTTTTGGCCCTGGTCCAAAAGTGAGGAGTTGCATTAAGAGGGTGATGGGTGACTATAAAACGGTGAAGGACTTTCCTCGCACTTTCACATTCCCTAATTCCATATTTGCACACTTTTGGCCCTGGTCCAAAAGTGAGGAGTTGCATAAAGAGGGTGATGGGTGAGTATAAAACGGTGAAGGACTTTCCTCGCACTTTCACATTCCCTAATTCCATATTTGCACACTTTTGGCCCTGGTCCAAAAGTGAGGAGTTGCATAAAGAGGGTGATGGGTGAGTATAAAACGGTGAAGGACTTTCCTCGCACTTTCACATTCCCTAATTCCATATTTGCACACTTTTGGCCCTGGTCCAAAAGTGAGGAGTTGCATAAAGAGGGTGATGGGTGACTATAAAACGGTGAAGGACTTTCCTCGCACTTTCACATTCCCTAATTCCATATTTGCACACTTTTGGCCCTGGTCCAAAAGTGAGGAGTTGCATAAAGAGGGTGATGGGTGAGTATAAAACGGTGAAGGACTTTCCTCGCACTTTCACATTCCCTAATTCCATATTTGCACACTTTTGGCCCTGGTCCAAAAGTGAGGAGGCGCATAAAGAGGGTGATGGGTGAGTATAAAACGGTGAAGGACTTTCCTCGCACTTTCACATTCCCTAATTCCATATTTGCACACTTTTGGCCCTGGTCCAAAAGTGAGGAGGCGCATAAAGAGGGTGATGGGTGAGTATAAAACGGTGAAGGACTTTCCTCGCACTTTCACATTCCCTAATTCCATATTTGCACACTTTTGGCCCTGGTCCAAAAGTGAGGAGTTGCATAAAGAGGGTGATGGGTGACTATAAAACGGTGAAGGACTTTCCTCGCACTTTCACATTCCCTAATTCCATATTTGCACACTTTTGGCCCTGGTCCAAAAGTGAGGAGTTGCATAAAGAGGGTGATGGGTGACTATAAAACGGTGAAGGACTTTCCTCGCACTTTCACATTCCCTAATTCCATATTTGCACACTTTTGGCCCTGGTCCAAAAGTGAGGAGTTGCATAAAGAGGGTGATGGGTGACTATAAAACGGTGAAGGACTTTCCTCGCACTTTCACATTCCCTAATTCCATATTTGCACACTTTTGGCCCTGGTCCAAAAGTGAGGAGTTGCATAAAGAGGGTGATGGGTGACTATAAAACGGTGAAGGACTTTCCTCGCACTTTCACATTCCCTAATTCCATATTTGCACACTTTTGGCCCTGGTCCAAAAGTGAGGAGTTGCATAAAGAGGGTGATGGGTGACTATAAAACGGTGAAGGACTTTCCTCGCACTTTCACATTCCCTGATTCCATGTTTGCACACTTTTGGCCCTGGTCTAAAAGGGAGGAGTTGCATAAAGAGGGTGATGGGTGACTATAAAACGGTGAAGGACTTTCCTCGCACTTTCACATTCCCTAATTCCATATTTGCACACTTTTGGCCCTGGTCCAAAAGTGAGGAGTTGCATAAAGAGGGTGATGGGTGAGTATAAAACGGTGAAGGACTTTCCTCGCACTTTCACATTCCCTAATTCCATATTTGCACACTTTTGGCCCTGGTCCAAAAGTGAGGAGTTGCATAAAGAGGGTGATGGGTGACTATAAAACGGTGAAGGACTTTCCTCGCACTTTCACATTCCCTAATTCCATATTTGCACACTTTTGGCCCTGGTCCAAAAGTGAGGAGTTGCATAAAGAGGGTGATGGGTGAGTATAAAACGGTGAAGGACTTTCCTCGCACTTTCACATTCCCTAATTCCATATTTGCACACTTTTGGCCCTGGTCTAAAAGGGAGGAGTTGCATAAAGAGGGTGATGGGTGACTATAAAACGGTGAAGGACTTTCCTCGCACTTTCACATTCCCTAATTCCATATTTGCACACTTTTGGCCCTGGTCCAAAAGTGAGGAGTTGCATAAAGAGGGTGATGGGTGACTATAAAACGGTGAAGGACTTTCCTCGCACTTTCACATTCCCTAATTCCATATTTGCACACTTTTGGCCCTGGTCCAAAAGTGAGGAGTTGCATAAAGAGGGTGATGGGTGAGTATAAAACGGTGAAGGACTTTCCTCGCACTTTCACATTCCCTAATTCCATATTTGCACACTTTTGGCCCTGGTCTAAAAGGGAGGAGTTGCATAAAGAGGGTGATGGGTGAGTATAAAACGGTGAAGGACTTTCCTCGCACTTTCACATTCCCTAATTCCATATTTGCACACTTTTGGCCCTGGTCCAAAAGTGAGGAGTTGCATAAAGAGGGTGATGGGTGAGTATAAAACGGTGAAGGACTTTCCTCGCACTTTCACATTCCCTAATTCCATATTTGCACACTTTTGGCCCTGGTCCAAAAGTGAGGAGTTGCATAAAGAGGGTGATGGGTGACTATAAAACGGTGAAGGACTTTCCTCGCACTTTCACATTCCCTAATTCCATATTTGCACACTTTTGGCCCTGGTCCAAAAGTGAGGAGTTGCATAAAGAGGGTGATGGGTGACTATAAAACGGTGAAGGACTTTCCTCGCACTTTCACATTCCCTAATTCCATATTTGCACACTTTTGGCCCTGGTCCAAAAGTGAGGAGTTGCATAAAGAGGGTGATGGGTGAGTATAAAACGGTGAAGGACTTTCCTCGCACTTTCACATTCCCTAATTCCATATTTGCACACTTTTGGCCCTGGTCCAAAAGTGAGGAGTTGCATAAAGAAGGTGATGGGTGAGTATAAAACGGTGAAGGACTTTCCTCGCACTTTCACATTCCCTAATTCCATATTTGCACACTTTTGGCCCTGGTCCAAAAGTGAGGAGTTGCATGAAGAGGGTGATGGGTGACTATAAAACGGTGAAGGACTTTCCTCGCACTTTCACATTCCCTAATTCCATATTTGCACACTTTTGGCCCTGGTCCAAAAGTGAGGAGTTGCATAAAGAGGGTGATGGGTGAGTATAAAACGGTGAAGGACTTTCCTCGCACTTTCACATTCCCTAATTCCATATTTGCACACTTTTGGCCCTGGTCCAAAAGTGAGGAGTTGCATAAAGAGGGTGATGGGTGAGTATAAAACGGTGAAGGACTTTCCTCGCACTTTGACATTCCCTAATTCCATATTTGCACACTTTTGGCCCTGGTCCAAAAGTGAGGAGTTGCATAAAGAGGGTGATGGGTGACTATAAAACGGTGAAGGACTTTCCTCGCACTTTCACATTCCCTAATTCCATATTTGCACACTTTTGGCCCTGGTCCAAAAGTGAGGAGTTGCATAAAGAGGGTGATGGGTGACTATAAAACGGTGAAGGACTTTCCTCGCACTTTCACATTCCCTAATTCCATATTTGCACACTTTTGGCCCTGGTCCAAAAGTGAGGAGTTGCATTAAGAGGGTGATGGGTGACTATAAAACGGTGAAGGACTTTCCTCGCACTTTCACATTCCCTAATTCCATATTTGCACACTTTTGGCCCTGGTCCAAAAGTGAGGAGTTGCATAAAGAGGGTGATGGGTGAGTATAAAACGGTGAAGGACTTTCCTCGCACTTTCACATTCCCTAATTCCATATTTGCACACTTTTGGCCCTGGTCCAAAAGTGAGGAGTTGCATAAAGAGGGTGATGGGTGAGTATAAAACGGTGAAGGACTTTCCTCGCACTTTCACATTCCCTAATTCCATATTTGCACACTTTTGGCCCTGGTCTAAAAGGGAGGAGTTGCATAAAGAGGGTGATGGGTGACTATAAAACGGTGAAGGACTTTCCTCGCACTTTCACATTCCCTAATTCCATATTTGCACACTTTTGGCCCTGGTCCAAAAGTGAGGAGTTGCATAAAGAGGGTGATGGGTGAGTATAAAACGGTGAAGGACTTTCCTCGCACTTTCACATTCCCTAATTCCATATTTGCACACTTTTGGCCCTGGTCCAAAAGTGAGGAGGCGCATAAAGAGGGTGATGGGTGAGTATAAAACGGTGAAGGACTTTCCTCGCACTTTCACATTCCCTAATTCCATATTTGCACACTTTTGGCCCTGGTCCAAAAGTGAGGAGTTGCATAAAGAGGGTGATGGGTGACTATAAAACGGTGAAGGACTTTCCTCGCACTTTCACATTCCCTAATTCCATATTTGCACACTTTTGGCCCTGGTCCAAAAGTGAGGAGTTGCATAAAGAGGGTGATGGGTGACTATAAAACGGTGAAGGACTTTCCTCGCACTTTCACATTCCCTAATTCCATATTTGCACACTTTTGGCCCTGGTCCAAAAGTGAGGAGTTGCATAAGGAGGGTGATGGGTGACTATAAAACGGTGAAGGACTTTCCTCGCACTTTCACATTCCCTAATTCCATATTTGCACACTTTTGGCCCTGGTCCAAAAGTGAGGAGTTGCATAAAGAGGGTGATGGGTGACTATAAAACGGTGAAGGACTTTCCTCGCACTTTCACATTCCCTAATTCCATATTTGCACACTTTTGGCCCTGGTCCAAAAGTGAGGAGTTGCATAAAGAGGGTGATGGGTGACTATAAAACGGTGAAGGACTTTCCTCGCACTTTCACATTCCCTGATTCCATATTTGCACACTTTTGGCCCTGGTCCAAAAGTGAGGAGTTGCATAAAGAGGGTGATGGGTGACTATAAAACGGTGAAGGACTTTCCTCGCACTTTCACATTCCCTAATTCCATGTTTTCACACTTTTGGCCCTGGTCTAAAAGGGAGGAGTTGCATAAAGAGGGTGATGGGTGACTATAAAACGGTGAAGGACTTTCCTCGCACTTTCACATTCCCTAATTCCATATTTGCACACTTTTGGCCCTGGTCTAAAAGGGAGGAGTTGCATAAAGAGGGTGATGGGTGAGTATAAAACGGTGAAGGACTTTCCTCGCACTTTCACATTCCCTAATTCCATATTTGCACACTTTTGGCCCTGGTCCAAAAGTGAGGAGTTGGATAAAGAGGGTGATGGGTGAGTATAAAACGGTGAAGGACTTTCCTCGCACTTTCACATTCCCTAATTCCATATTTGCACACTTTTGGCCCTGGTCCAAAAGTGAGGAGTTGCATAAAGAGGGTGATGGGTGAGTATAAAACGGTGAAGGACTTTCCTCGCACTTTCACATTCCCTAATTCCATATTTGCACACTTTTGGCCCTGGTCTAAAAGGGAGGAGTTGCATAAAGAGGGTGATGGGTGACTATAAAACGGTGAAGGACTTTCCTCGCACTTTCACATTCCCTAATTCCATATTTGCACACTTTTGGCCCTGGTCCAAAAGTGAGGAGTTGCATAAAGAGGGTGATGGGTGAGTATAAAACGGTGAAGGACTTTCCTCGCACTTTCACATTCCCTAATTCCATATTTGCACACTTTTGGCCCTGGTCCAAAAGTGAGGAGTTGCATAAAGAGGGTGATGGGTGAGTATAAAACGGTGAAGGACTTTCCTCGCACTTTCACATTCCCTAATTCCATATTTGCACACTTTTGGCCCTGGTCCAAAAGTGAGGAGTTGCATAAAGAGGGTGATGGGTGAGTATAAAACGGTGAAGGACTTTCCTCGCACTTTCACATTCCCTAATTCCATATTTGCACACTTTTGGCCCTGGTCCAAAAGTGAGGAGTTGCATAAAGAGGGTGATGGGTGAGTATAAAACGGTGAAGGACTTTCCTCGCACTTTCACATTCCCTAATTCCATATTTGCACACTTTTGGCCCTGGTCCAAAAGTGAGGAGTTGCATTGATGGGTGACTATAAAACGGTGAAGGACTTTCCGTGCACTTTCACATTCCCTAATTCCATATTTGCACACTTTTGGCCCTGGTCCAAAAGTGAGGAGTTGGATAAAGAGGGTGATGGGTGAGTATAAAACGGTGAAGGACTTTCCTCGCACTTTCACATTCCCTAATTCCATATTTGCACACTTTTGGCCCTGGTCCAAAAGTGAGGAGTTGCATAAAGAGGGTGATGGGTGAGTATAAAACGGTGAAGGACTTTCCTCGCACTTTCACATTCCCTAATTCCATATTTGCACACTTTTGGCCCTGGTCCAAAAGTGAGGAGTTGCATAAAGAGGGTGATGGGTGACTATAAAACGGTGAAGGACTTTCCTCGCACTTTCACATTCCCTAATTCCATATTTGCACACTTTTGGCCCTGGTCCAAAAGTGAGGAGTTGCATAAAGAGGGTGATGGGTGAGTATAAAACGGTGAAGGACTTTCCTCGCACTTTCACATTCCCTAATTCCATATTTGCACACTTTTGGCCCTGGTCCAAAAGTGAGGAGGCGCATAAAGAGGGTGATGGGTGAGTATAAAACGGTGAAGGACTTTCCTCGCACTTTCACATTCCCTAATTCCATATTTGCACACTTTTGGCCCTGGTCCAAAAGTGAGGAGTTGCATAAAGAGGGTGATGGGTGACTATAAAACGGTGAAGGACTTTCCTCGCACTTTCACATTCCCTAATTCCATATTTGCACACTTTTGGCCCTGGTCCAAAAGTGAGGAGTTGCATAAAGAGGGTGATGGGTGACTATAAAACGGTGAAGGACTTTCCTCGCACTTTCACATTCCCTAATTCCATATTTGCACACTTTTGGCCCTGGTCCAAAAGTGAGGAGTTGCATAAAGAGGGTGATGGGTGACTATAAAACGGTGAAGGACTTTCCTCGCACTTTCACATTCCCTAATTCCATATTTGCACACTTTTGGCCCTGGTCCAAAAGTGAGGAGTTGCATAAAGAGGGTGATGGGTGAGTATAAAACGGTGAAGGACTTTCCTCGCACTTTCACATTCCCTAATTCCATATTTGCACACTTTTGGCCCTGGTCCAAAAGTGAGGAGGCGCATAAAGAGGGTGATGGGTGAGTATAAAACGGTGAAGGACTTTCCTCGCACTTTCACATTCCCTAATTCCATATTTGCACACTTTTGGCCCTGGTCCAAAAGTGAGGAGGCGCATAAAGAGGGTGATGGGTGAGTATAAAACGGTGAAGGACTTTCCTCGCACTTTAACATCGATACCTTCATTTAATTTCCACTACTCGGTCCAGCTAGTTAGTTACAGCGGTGGCTTCGCCTAATTTTTATCTTTTATCAATCTTCTTCTCCCAACTGTCAAAAATACGAAAGAAATTAGTAAAAAGCTAGTAAGAGATCTTCACGGATTTTAAGCATACAAAGCCAAAAACAATCAACTCCTTTACCTCGCTACAATTACATGTCTCCTCATTCTTTAATGTTAATTGCTACTGTCACGTCGCCCCAGATGGACAGAGACGAGTTTTTTTCTGCTCTGCTGCATATTGTGAAAGGCTTATTTTTAAAACACAATACTTCCTAGAAAATATTGAACCCAACCCCACAGGTCCTCCGAAACTCCTTTTTCAGAACGAACAAAACCTAGCCCGCCTTCTGCATTCTTGAAGTAAACTCGCTGCTAGTCCTGCATGCCTGGTGATGAATGAATGGTAGAAAGAGAGAAAATATTTTACGGGACATTTTCCAATGTATGGACTTATTTTTATCCCATTTATTACATGCAAAAAGCTCACGTGACAAGAGTAATGAGAAATTTATATCCGTATTGAGGTGCGAGGCATTTGCAGAGAGTGAGCGGTTGTGTTTTTCAAAGAGACATAAGACTATGGAAATCCGGATATACAGTCCCTCCAGGAAGCCGAGGAAATCTCGTTTATTTTCCCAGTAATTCTAAAATATTGGATTATATTTACCATCTTGTAATCAGTTCTGCTTACTTTATCGCTATTTACTTTACGCGGGAATTGGTATTTCTCAGGTATAAAATAGATAAATCCGGTACTTGGAATGGAGTTGAGTTAGAATTATTTTCTTTAAACCGCACAAGATACTTGAGTCGTTTTTAGGCCGCATGAAAAATATAGAATTTATATAGAATAAATAGAAACCAGAGTTTCACAAGTTGTGCAAAGTTTTGCTAATTAAGTGTCGTTGCCAACATTGCGCTAGAGGGGTTGAAGAAACGGCTTATTTGAAAGAAGCATAGATTTTAAAGTTTTGCAACATAAAACAATATTGGAAACACAAGGATTATTATTGCATGACCCCAGGAATGAGAGACGAAAATGGAGAAATATAATGAGGAAAGGGTACACGGAATCTGGAATACTGGAACAAAGTACGGGGGAGGAGATGACACGAGGAATTAGACATGACTGACATCAGAAGGATTGGATTGAGACGAGGCAATAATATTCGTTTCATTCTGGATTGTCAAGGTACTTGAAGCGTGCAGCGGGGAAATATATTATATTTAGGCAACTCAAGATGCGGATTTACCTAGGCAAGGAGACTCTCACTCGGTTATTTGGAGGTAGAGTGAGAGGCAAGTCTCTAATCTCCGATTTACAGAAATTGTCGACAACAATGCCTAGATCTTCCTTTGGCGCCGTCAGATACGGGAGCTGTGTTAGCAAACTTCAACAATGCTCCATATCAAATACATTGTTAACTTGAATTACGCGCGGGTCGCGGATTGCCAACTGTCGTGTTGCTAAAAACTCGACCGAGTTTTCAGCAACCGAGAGATTAGAGAGAGGACTAGGATTTACCCTTCTTAGCCGGCAATCCTTTGTAGCTCTGTAATGGCATGTCAATTATAGCCTCTCTTTAAAGCAAGAGCTAAAGGCTACAGAGTAAATTATTTGAAAATGTGTAGTAATTACATGTACCATGAATTCCATGATGGTGTAACAAGTTATTATCCTTCGTTGCCAGGTACACCGTCCAACCCACTCTACTCTTTTCTGCGGTTGTAAATCTCTTTCCTGGAAGGGAAGATGCTGAAGCTGGGGACGAGGTTAGCTTATCTCTTCTTATCCGCTGTCCCAAAGGCCAAAGAAGATCCAAGAGTATCGGAGATGTGAAGATAGACTCGTGTCACTCAGGTGAGGAAACCCAGTGACATATATTCTAATGAGGTTGCAACGGGACCGCTCATCTCATCATCTCGTTACATTGCATATAGTTACTCTCGTTAAATTCTAAATGAACTTCCTGAATCTTCTTGTATGAATTTAGGGAACATACAGAGACTATATGTGGGAAATGCATGAATATGGAAAACTTTTAAGAGATAGTATCCCAACAGAAATGAATAAATAATCAAATGTTGACAAGATTTTAAACAGCGTCAAGTACGGCTAGTTCTTTGTTCCATTCTACGTATATATAGCTATATATTCTTCTCAGATTTCTTATAACAATGCTTTCTCATTGCAGAGCAAAATTATGCTGGGGCTTACTTAAGGATACCATAATCTGCTATCATTCCGCTTACTAGTGTTATTTGTTATTGTTGCGTGCATATGATATATTATGTATTTACCTGGGAAATCACTAATCCAGAGTTGCAAACATTGTAACGTATAGAAATTATTGTCACCGGTAAGCTGTTCATGAGCTTTGTAATATTCGTTCTTGTACAACTTGTACCTTTTGGACATTTCCTGATTTTTGTGGATTAGGAGGACATGGGTTACTTTGAAGGTAAGACAGAAGCTGGGGAAATGTACAATAGGTATATATTTGCACTCCACCTTGTTGGTGATTAGAGCTAAAGATAACAGAGAACCAGAGGGGCTGGGCTACCAGGTCAGTGAGGAACTGGGAAGAGCTAAAGTCAATCAAGAATCTGGAATATATTCAAGGGTTAATTTGTCCTATGAGATGATAAGAACTGCAGACATCCCGCCTTGTCACAAGCGCAGGTCATGTTTCTCGGCTTAGGTGGCGGGGTGGAAGGAATGCTGTGTTTTAAATGATGATCATAAAATGTAGATGGATATCATTGAAGACTTGTCGATGACGAAATAGAACTTAAGACCTTTCCCTTGTGTTCCGACCCTTCAGGACTGAATTTAAGTCATTTAAATGGAGTAGAGTAGGTGATAGTGTGTAAGAGAATTCACTTCGGGAAAAGGTGTAGGAGGGATTCAATATGATTCGGACAGGGAAAGTGTAAGATCTGGAAGGGAATCAGACCAGAGCGATAAGTTATGATGATAACAAGACTTTGTTTGACAATTCTGATACAATTTTGTTCAATATTCAAATTAGGCGTGATAACATGAGGAAAATGAGGAACGGATCATAAATTCTTGGTGAATGTATGTCGGTTTTAGATTCGACTTGATAAGATTATTTAGTTTCCTCGACTTAAAGGAAGGGATTGAAAGAGGGTAAGGCCTAAAAGCTGATAAATTTATGAATCAATTCTGTAATTAGATGTTAAAGATTCTGGTGTAGTGAGAGCTACACATGGGGGGCAAGTGAGACTTTATTTATAGGACATATAAATTAAGGATCAAACCCGATTAGAATCAATCTAGTTTGGTTAGTTTCTGGAACATTGGAGCATAATTATCTCGCTTCATGTCCGTGAATGCCACGTAATGTTAGCATTAAAGTTTCTGTATGTGCTAATTAACTCTAAATACTCTCAAACATTAAGCTACCGGAATGGGAACTATCGGGTAAGCATCTAAAATTGCATCTGTCGGATGGATCAGTGAAAGCAGCTTCAGTCATTCCAGCGTAAATCTCTGTTGAGACTTTAGTAAACGAAGACGCTACAGTAACGGAAGTTATCGCAGCAAATTGAATGGCAATGAGGTGTCCGCGTGCCGGCCGGGGTCACACCATAATCATGTTTCCCCGACTCTGAACCGCTGTGCAGACAATTCAGGAAGGAGACATACATGGCCACTGGAACCAGGAGGAAACAGTTTGCCCAGGGACATGCCCTACACAGGCGGTCAACGACCACAGTAAAATGCCAGTTTGACCCTTCTTTGCCTGCCAGTCAGTCGAGTAGGGAGTAGCCATTGAAATGAGCCAGTCTAAGAAATGAGCCAAAGGCATGCATGCTTAACCCTTTGGAGACGCGGAAGACCCCGGTCAACAATATGGAGGAATGAGGGCAGAGAAAGGAGATTACACACATGATCATATAGTTTTAAATGTTGCAGACTGATTATGGCGTGGATTATGTCGAGACTTGAGGAGACCCTCAAGACCTCCAGCACCTCCGTCTGTTTCAGGAGCCAAAGCAATGGCAGGGGTGACCGATACTCACTCAAAACGCGACAGTTCCCTACTACTGAACTAGTATTTCATCGACACCGTAACGAGACAACCAGACGGACTGACCGGCAGCAAATGAACAAATACAAATTACTCTGAAGTCAAGTCCCCACTCTAGGCTACTACCGCACAAAGTTTTCTGCTGTAGATATAATTACGGTTGCATGTTGACGGAGACACCGAGAACATTTATATCATTTTTCTTCTTACCCCATCAGACATGCTTATCTCTTACGCCTATCAAGATGCAGAGTCCCAGTCCAGGAAAAGATTGTCTGCAACAGTCATTACCAGCTCTTAGATGTCCAGGTCTGAGTGTCTGGACACAATCTTCTGTCAATAATTATGTTGTCTCTACACGGCTCGGATACTACGACTCAGTACTTGGACTAGAGTCGCTTATTGACTTGACTCTCTCAGAATTGACTTTTAAAAGACAAGAGCTAAAATTACAAGACACTTCCATATTTTAATCCAAGAGTGCTTCTCTGCTATCGGACAAGTGTTCTGGCGACAGACAGGCTGGAGTGAAGAAAATATTACAGAAGAAAAGCAAAGAAAGACTTCCCCTAAGACTATCTTTGTTTGCCTTTAGAAAACATTGCAAGAAGATGCTGTGTATGTATGCCAAGTTTGATGCATTGTCCTGGAGATTGTATGGCAGGGCACAAAATCTATTCAATTCCCTCATCTCCTCCTACAAAAGCAGCATTGTTGTATTTCTTTGACTGTTTTATTAAAGAGAATTCAGGTGGAGCTATATGTGTCCGAAAAAATGAGAAAAGCTGACAAGAAGGACAAGAATGAGGTTTTTTAAGGCTCATGTAAAAAATAAGTCCAGTATCAGGTTTGTTATTCCAGGTAAACTTACTACTCTCACCCCTGCACGTACGCATCATCTCATCAAGGAGGATTTTATTGTAGGGGATTAAGAAAAGACGGGCGATTATGGAAAAAGGTTCCATGAATCCCTTGTCTTCTTCAGCTTTGCCTTGATTCTCCAGGTGAGGACAGCGCTCTTTGGCTGGAAGAGAGTGGCTACAAAGTGAACATAGCTCCATAGGACAGTCCCCAGATTGATTGATGAAAGGAGATAAGGTCAGGTGTGGACGAGCTAAACGTTTTCTTATGACAAGTCTACTACGAGACTCCTAAAACATTTCGGACCAAGCAACCGTTCAAGGGCTAGTGGATCGGAAAAACTAAATGACATTTTTACGCCTTGAACATTCATTAATTTGGCGCTTTTGATTCGTTTATGAAATTAAAGAAGATCCGTTCTATAAAGGCTACAGAGTCTTCCGCACTTGGACTAAAACTTATCTCAACTTAAGGATGGTTAACTGATGAAGAGCGGTCCCTTGGTTTCTGCCGGTGGGCCCGGACTGAATGGATGTGCGGCCGCAAGTGCATATAACGCTCCTGCTAAGAATAGCGCACCTGTACGGTATTCACGACAGGTTGAATTTATTCTTTTAAAGCTATCACCTCCGCCATATAAAGTCCTCATACTAAATAGGAATCCTCCTACCCTAACCCTTTTGTATTCGACCATCAATGAAACAGCCCTGGCCCTCAGAGGTTTCCTGGGCTTTTCTATAGTTTATGCTATTGAAAAAGTTCATGTTCATGGCTCTCTCAACTGTGACATTTTGAGTAAGAGAATCTTAAACCTGTTGCTCTAACCAAGCGAATACTATTTGAGAATTCTCAGGAGGAAGAAAGGCGGAATAAATAAGGCTTTCAACAAGGTACCTGTCCCCTTTATCATTAGCTTCATGTACCCTTTCCGCCCTCACCTTCCTTCATTTATCCCAGCTTATAATAGCACCTGGAGAAATGAAGCGCATTAACTTGACTCAAGAATGGAAATACTTACGGGAGAGAGGGAAGTAAAGAGACAGGAGTTTTAGTTTAACAACGGCGGTAGCGACCACTCCCAAAATCTTCAAGATTACTTAAAGCCAAAAGGGCTCAAAGGATTCTGGACAATTCTTAAGAAACCACAGAGCTGAGAACATCCTTCTGAGGCTGGAGAAAAGTTTTGGATTCGAATTTTTTACATTGTGCTTGCTAGTAGTGATTTTGGAAAAAAGTTTTAACTTAAAATGGCCATGGACCAACAACAGATTGTGAGACAAGCAGTTAAATTTGCCAAAACTGCTGGAAAACGAAGCGCTAGATTTTATTATACGGTAAGCGTGGTTCTGTAACTGATTTTAGAAAGAGTTTGCAATTTTAATTTTGTAATCAAGTGCTTGCTTTTGTAATTATTATATGAGAGATAATATTTCATATTTGGGCAAATCACAGTGATTAATTATTGATTTGATTCTTAATTCCAGCCTGTAATAGAGAAACTCAATGCGGGTCAGCCGGTCGTCCGAGCTATTTCCACCAACGCCTCAGGGGTTCAAAGCCATCCATTAGTACTAGTTTCCGTCGGCGCTGGAATCCTTGGAGTTGCTATGGTTATTTTAATTGTCTTCTCAGTTTGGCTGAGGAGGAAGTGCTATGATGACATTAAGAAGAAAGAACAATTGAATATGACCACTTATTCTACTGCATCATGCCAAACTGTAACTTCCCTTGCGCCCTCTACCGTCTTTGTTGTGGAGGAAGTAACAACTAGCAACAACAGCTCTCTCTCCGTTGGGCCTTCTTGCTCATCTTCTGTGGCAATTAATATTGAAGCTCAAGATGTCAATGCGCGAACAATATCTCCTGTTCACAAGGTAAACTTTTCGTTTTTGACTGTACTGTACGTATCTAGATTCAGACATTAGATCGCGTTTTTCTAGTTATCTTTGAAAGTTCTTCTTTTCTAGTAGTTCGTTTCATAAAAGCCATAAACACATGGAACTTGAAGTAGATACAAATTTCCTTGAAACTTACAAGTTTCTTTAACGAAGAAGTAACATGAGCTAATGAATCAATTTTTGTTTCTTACAGTTGGATGTCATTTAAAAACATTTCCAGAAGCTTAAGCAAACGAAATGCCGGAACAAGTGCAATAATATGATGACTTACTTGAGATACGGATGCAGCATTTCAATAAGTCGTTAAAGTGATAATTCGTTAACTATATAACAGTATTTATTTAGAACGTTAGGAATATTCGCAGTTATTTATTTATTTCGCGGACATTATTTATTTGTACCTATTTATTTATTTATTGCATGATAACATGTGACTAACGCTATTATTTATTCGTAGTACGTAGCTTAAAGTATTGTCAGAAAGATTCTCTTTACTAGTGTAAGCTACCTACACTTAGAAAAGTTAGCACAGCAATTTAAATTGATTTCAATTTAATTTTGACACGAAGCAACCTAGATTAGTTAAATCCCTGATTTCGTGACTTAATCGTAGCTTAGCGAGTGAATGTCTTAACGTTCACTTGTACTTTTAGATGACAAGGATAAAGATATTATTGAAAAGCTATAATGTCTCAGTTTACTTGCAATTGTTCGTTGAGAACTGATTTGCGATATCTGGAATTGTCTCCAAGCGAGATACACGCGCGCACAAAAGACTTAAAAGGGAATACTAACACCATGTTGGAATAACCGTAAACCTTGCCTTGAAGGGGTGTGAAGGATTTAAAAAAGTTTTTCAAATAAAACTAGCCATAACAGCCTCAAGCTTAAATTGAACTTGTACCATATATTGCATGGTCAGTAGTCACACATCATTTCACAAGTCTACGGCTTATCCTTTCCAGCTAAAAAGGGTTCGGCTTCTGTTGGATTGTCACATGGTCCGTGTTTTATCCAGAACTGAAACAACGCTTCTGGCGTAGCACCCGTACCAGTAATGGCAAGAATAATACCAGAAAGGTGTGAAGAAACAACATGATTACAGGAGGCGCCTGTAATCCCCGCCGTCAACTCTTGTCCAGATTTATACTAATTTGACTATAAGACAAACAAAAATGCTAGTGCTCCGCTCCACACAGCGACGTAGCTATTTCTAAAAGTGGAATTTAAAAATAGCAAGCTAGTTACTAACTGCTCGTAAGATATAATCCATGGTAGGGGTATCAAGTATTTCGGAAATGGGCGTGTGCAAAGAACGCCGAATAAAAGGTGTATTAAATGTGGAGAATACTTCCGGGAAGACAATAAGGAGGAAGACGAGAGCGAAAAACGGGATTATTACAAAAGGGAATACTGCCCACATAAGATCTAGAAGGAATTGATTTCCAGGCACGTTCAAAAAATATCCACGCCCTACAAAACTCTCCACCCCTGTAGCAAAATTAATCAGCTTTTCTAAATCCATTGCGGATTAACTGGTCTTTAGAAGATTGGCTTAACAAGGATGGATTCCTTGGAGATATAAAATCTTCTTATTGAAAAGAATCTTCCTCCCTTGGCTTTGTGTATCGAACAATATGAACGGTTCACCACGGTTTAAGTTTATGGGATGTACTGTAGAAGGGGTGCGTTAGGGAACTGAGTGGAGACAGTGATCTTTGTTCCTTGAATTTGACAGAGAGATAGAAACATGGAGTACAGAAGATGACAGTCAGGAAGTTTCTCTTGAACTTTTGACCTATAAAATTGACTTCAGAAGGTTATTAGTCCAGGATGCCGTTAGTTATAATGCTAATAAATAAACATATTGCGATGAGGTTGAATACTTACGCATGGTAGGATGAGAGACTAATTGACTAAGTGACGTAACGGAACTGCTTGAATGAGCTGAACATGTATTGAAATATAATTTCCATAAACTTAATGATAAAAAATGGTCTGAAACTGCAACAAGTTGAAGCTTGAAAAAGAGTTGAAATTACAATACTAATGGCTAGTATGTAAAATGTTAATAATGAAAACCCATAATAACTCGTCATCCATGACAAATCAATGGAGTTTACGTACATTATCCCAAGGAACTACGGGAAAACCAGTACAGAGCGTTATTTGGGTTTATCTGATTCGCATGATTGTTCAAATCAGCGGGAGTGCCGAGCCAATGGTATCCGACGAATCGTCCCGGTCCCGGTCCGCTTATAAGATGGTTAGGGTTCAGTTGGTTTGCTCTATTGTTCAATCCTGCCTGGTCAAGACCTGGAAGATAGAGAAAATTCAACAGCTACTGCATACTGATGGTAATCACACTCGCAAACCATAATAAAAAAGATAATGTAATGATTATCCAGTGATGATTATTATAATCATGATGATTTTACCTTGTGATTCACCCATTCCACTAGATGAACTACGGGACAACCAGTACCGAGCGTTATTTTGGTTTAGCTGATTCGCATGATTGTTCAAATCAGCCTGAGTGCCGGAGCCATGGTATCCAGCGGATCGTCCCGGTCCGCTTTTAAGATGGTTAGGGTTCAGCTGGTTTGACCTGTTGTCCAATCCTGCCTTGTCAAGACCTGGAAGAAAGAGAAATTTAAACAGCTACTGCATGCTGGTAGTAATCAAGCTCGCAAACCATATAATGGGGCAGCTATAAACAATTAGTTGCGATGCTACACTTACCCAACCTGTTCCCATGATTGGCAGCAGCTAAATCAAGATAATGTAATGATTATCAAGTTAAATTGAAAATCATCGTTTAGTTTAATCCGATATAGTAGTTTTTATGCCCATTTTGATTACTGTACCTTCTGCTCCTCCACCCATTCCACTAGCTGCAACATCAATTGGGGATGGAGTTAGCAAGCTATTTGAAAGTTGAGCCGCTGTCATTCCAAGTGCCATGTCTAATGCAATACGTCCACTGTATCTCGCCAACTCGGCAGCCGTCAACTCATTCCTTCCCTGCAGATATCCCGTTACTTGTTCGATGGACTCGACGTGACCTGAAGCGGGGAAATCTTCTCCATAATTAGCTCGATCCAGAGAAGTTAAGGCGTAATCGTAACCTGCTCCAACGCCTACAGCAAAAACTGCAGCTCCAGTAAGACCAGCAGCAACTGGACTGAACACACCAGCTGACACAACAGCTGTAATTTACAGAAACCATGTTGATTTAGTAGTATACTATGCTTCATCGATGTATTCAAATCATTAGCCTGCCTGGAATAAAGTGTGCAGCGCATGATGCACTTGTTTTTGCGAAATTCTCGTTTCAACTGATACATAGTCTGCATACCACTTATCTATACATAATTAAATTAATTACAGTTTCATCTGACATACCTGTTGTTCTTGTGGCTTGTCGACAAACCCGCGCAGCCCCTTCCGCATCCCCCCATGCATAATACATGTAGCCAGCTTTGCAGTGACCTACACCCGGAATATGGTTAGCGAGTTCCGCAGTAGCGTTAACTACATTTGCAGCGGCCCATGTACCCAAACCACCGAAGGTCCATGCTTGCGTTTCGGTATCAGAAGCCATATCCACCGTATCTATCTGAGCTGTAATCAAATTAAAATAAAATGAAATCCATATTTGTCACCAACATTAATATCAGAAGAAAAAACTAATTTATTTTTACAGATTTAAATACTGACCACATGAAATGCAGAATATATATATATATATTCTGCATTTCATGTGGTCAGTATAAATTTTTGGTAAGTATATATACTTACCAAACATTTTCGAATGAATACTTCCGTAAAAAGTGTATAAATTTTCAATACTTTTAGGCTTTACACGCAACAAATTTTAAATTTTAACGTCGTCACTTCCACCTGTTACTTGCACACAATTGCATTACCTCACTCGCTCGCAATCACAACACAAGTTTTAATATTCTTCAGAGCATAAATTCAAGGACACTTTCTTCCTCCCGGTTCATGAGCGTAAAAACTTACGTTCTGAAATCGTTTCTATCTAGAGTACAGAACAAGTTGCAGACTGCAAAAATAGGCTATTCGCTAAGTTATTTCAAATCCACGAGGAGTGAGGGCTTTCTGACGTAAAACCTGCGTGTATATTAAAGGTAAACAAATCGTAAAACTGGGATTCTTTGAACTTTCCGCTTTAAATCTCTCCACACAACTCGATGGCTTTGTACTGTGAGGTTTTTGCCTACTCTCCATGGCAGGAAACTTCCTTGGATGCTCTTCCCAAGTAAAAGTCTACTGGCCTACTTGGATGCACATGCATTATTGTATGGAGAAAAGATAATTCATAATTAATTGAACGTTAACATGAAACTACTTCTGGGGGAGAATCCAATTCAAATTACCTGAAGATGCATCAAAATATCAGATTGGTAACCGACAACCAATGTAATGTACCTTAGGATTAGCCTAGAAGAAAAAGTTTCCAACCTAAAGTTAAAACATAGTAATTTCCCAATCCTCAAAATAAAAAGGAGTGAATCACTACCAATGACTGATGACCATGACAGTAAAAGATAATTGGTATAAGAGTCCGCAGTTCACTACACCACCATTAGCAAACCTCTATGTGAGTAATGGTACAAGAGATGGCGTTAGCACTTTTGTGCTATCCTCCTAAAATGCATGCTGCTTGCGCACATTCCTTTATGTCATGCCAGGTATAAACAAGTCTCAAAACGATTTCTGCTGGATTAATTTAATTGGATGGCAAACGGAAAAGTGGACGTTTTAGTGGGGTGTATATATTGATTTCATCTGCGTAGTTATCATAAAACTAAACATAATGTGTTGAACAAACCGAAGACAGTATTTTACTGTGTGTTGCAGGTGAAAGGGTTGTGGTTGAGAACGGGATGGGAGTGCTAATTTGTGCTACGGGACGGTAAAGCAATTCATTTATTGGAAAGTTTTAATATTTGAAGCCATTTTTTAATTGTTATAGAAATGGCTTTTATTTAGCTCAACAGCGATTCCGAAGAATTAAATGCAGTGAGTTTGTGTAAGTTTGAGCAGTGGGGTTCAGCGCAATACTTGACGTTTTCTAACAATCGGATTAAATAAACCAGACGTGTACCCTATTTCTATCTGAAAAAGGCTACCAGCAGGAGTGCTCCAGTGTTACGAAATAGTCTTTCTTGAAATTTTCAACAGGTCAAAGTGTCCAATCATGACGGAAAACATTGGACCATGCCTGAACGCAACAACTTCTTCCGTTGGTCTCAGTACGTCTACGCGGCACAGGGCAGAGCCAGTAGAGGAACTGCGGAAATGGGAAATTCTTAAAGACGTACCGGAGGTTCTACTACATCAAATACGCTATGCGATGGTGGCTAGCAGATCTGACATTTATTCAAGCTGTAAGGAAATATACTATTTTCAAGTGCTTTTCATTTCAATTGCAATTTCAAGAATATATGCGCATATCGTATGTTCAAAGGGAAAAGAGAAAACAATTCAAATATTTTTTTGAATACCATTTACTCGCCAGCTAACTACATTGCGGCACGTCATCGAAACTCTACTGATCAAATCTCCCTTATATATACCAATGTATTTATTTCCTACATCTAGATGAGTATGCCTTACTGATGACACGCGATGACCAAGCTTACGTTATCGGAGATAACCGATACGGGCAAATTGGATTAGACAAGGGCAAGAAATACGCGGACACTCCGACTAAAGTTGAGGAACTTTCAGGGTTGGGAATCATAGGTATATACGTAGCAGAACGTAGAACTTGGTTCATATTTCATTTCAAAAATCCGTAACCAATCTGGCATGTAAAGTTGATGGGAATAATTATGATTAACTGTAGGTTTCTCAGCCAGTTATTTCTGTGTGGCAGCTTGGACAAGAGATAAAAAGCTTTTTATGATGGGACAAAACGGGGATGGAAAATTAGGCCAAGGACATCAAAGAGAACTGAAATCGGCGCATCAGGTTTTCAAGAGAAATAATCTGAAAGTAGTGAAAGCTGCGTGTGGTGGTGAACACACAATTTGTGTAACAACTGACGGAAATGTTTATGCGTGGGGCTTAAATGAACTTCGGCAATGTACTCCGCAAATAGTCAACCTGGTGACCACGCCAACGCAGATAAAATTTCCAACGGATACGATCAAAATATTGGATGTGGCATGTACGAGAGACACTTCATTTGCTCTAACTGATGATGGACACGTAAGAGTCTCCAAATATGAATTGTACTGTAGTATGAACGGGATTGAGTGAGTTTAAAAAAGGCACTTATTTTATCCTTTGCAGCTTTACGCATGGGGTTGTAACGAAAACGGGGAAACAGGCGTAGGATCAGCCAAGAAATTTGTAAAAATCCCTAGGAAGATTCACATTCCTAATAGCGATCATGTGATAAATGTAAGCTCGGATTCTTTAATTCTGCACTTTCGGAATCCAGAATCGTTACAGAGGAGGATGCAGAGCTGATATTTCTAATTTTTTAAAAAATTGATTTTTTTTAATTTGTCTTTGCCATACTTGGCAGATATCTTGTGGATGGAAGCACTGTATTGCCCTGACTAGGAATGGAACAATGTTTGTGTGGGGTTCAAATGTGGATGGCGAACTTGGAACGGGAATAAAGGAAGACAGATACACTCCAATGAAACTTGATATAGCAAACGTCCGCAGAATTAGTGCCACTAACGGAAAATCGGATAGTGTTTGCGAAACTGTTGATGGAAAAATATTTGCATGGGGAGAATCATTGAACTCAGACAGACCAAAGCTTACGGAATTTAAAAGTTTCAATGATTGTCGTGGTCACTATGGAATGGGGATGAGCGAAACTTGGGTGTCCAAGTACAGCTTGGATACAATGGAACCCGATTGTCTTTCTTTCTTAAAACTCCAAGCGGTAAACTCAATGTTGCCAATTTTGATGGTCGTTTATTGCCATTCCGCGTGATAAGCATGTAATAATTGCCGAAGTTTTATATTTGTTTTACCCTAGAATATGAAGAAAATTACATTTTTAGTTGACGGAAAAAAGATCACAACATCCAAGTTTTATTTAAAGCGCTGTGCTGTAATCAAGGAGAAGTTGAAACAAGAATGGAAGCAAGAGCTTGAAACGTAAGTCAGGAATCAAAGCTTGCTGTTGCTCGTATAATTTACATAGCTTTGTTCTGATACATTAACTGTTGCTTAAACGGTGTTGACCCTACTTGTTAGATAACGTTTGTGATTTTAATTTGATAGAAATGGAGTTATTACGATACCTGGATTCAAGGCCAAACAGTTCGGGATTTTCATCAATTTTTTACAAACGGATCGCATTATAGCTGCTACAGTGAATGATTTGATTGGTACGAGTTTCAATCACACTTGATATATTTCGAATCTGTAATCACGATAACTAAAGAGGGACTAGGACAACTACAGAATTAACTAAAGTTTAATCGCAATTTAATAATAGAATTGCTCAATCTTGCACATTTCTTCAAAATGGAGAAGTTTCGACATGCAGTTATAGACGTGATGAAAAAGGAGATGAACGTTGAGAATGTCGTCCAGTTTTATTTCGCTGCCTTACAGCACGAAGACAAGGTACACCTCTTAAACAAATTATATTCTCAGTGTGTGTATTTACTTGTGGCGTGGCACTGACCACTACCACCAAAGACTAATACTTAACTTGTATTTTCCCTCGTTTGCAGACACTTCATTGGGATACAATCAGCTTTATAAGGCCACGAATTTTAGAGTTCATGGGTAAAGTGAATCTAAAAGATGGGAATTCGGCGATTGTTGTGAAAATCCTGGCTGAACTCCAAGCTTTGGGAGCATTCACAACCCAATGATGGCTTGTTATAAAAAAATTTCGTACGGAATGAATGATACGGTAGCGGAATTAGGTGAAGACGTTTGAATTATGAAGCTTTTTATAGCTCTTACAGTACAGTTAGATTGTAAGGCAGTAGAATTTTATCTGAATAAAGTATACATGAATTTGCTATTTCCTGGGCAAACGACTGTGTACACACATTATCGTTGCAGGATGCATGGGTTAAACGAAGCACAGAAGAGAACTTATTTAGTAAAAGATGCAAGTTTTTGTAATATATGCGTAAGATTTTAGTTTTAAAATCATCTGCTCGCTTACATTAAAAATTTACTGAGAAATATAAAGCATTGACTGTAACGCTAGGAATGAGTGCTTCATAATGAACATTACGTGATAATTTAACTCTTTCTACACTCATACATTTTGTCTGTATACATCTAATTCGAACTGAATGAATTTTGCTAAAAAGTTTTTGCGTTATGTCCATTTGAATGCAACTCCTCATCATAGCTGGGGGCTGGGGCAAGGTAAATTATTATTGAAACTTTTAACTGCCGTCAGAGGATGAGGATGGGAAATTCCAAAACGCTAAACGCAACATACGAGCTTTAATACCAAGACTCATAGGACTTAGGACTATGCTATGCATTAACAGAGTTCAATTGCCTTCTCATTTTCTTTCATTCTTGTAAAGCCATGATAAGCTGCTAAGTGAACACTATTCCACAAATTCCAGGTATGTCACATTCCTGCTTTTGTCCGTTCTCGATAGCAATTTTTCGCAAATTATTTTGTCTCTTACTCGCTCCCATAGAGTAAGAGATCTTTTCTTGTTCGAAAATAATTTCTAAGCTTTTTCGAAAATAATTTCGGCTGAAACTGGTGGCAAATTGCCACTGGCAATCATCCTAAGGAAGCTAAAAAGCGTAAAATAGGATATCGTGCTCTGCCTTCACAACAAGCCTGTTCAGCAATGGTTCTCAAGATGAATTTTGAAGTCAAAACAATTTCTCTAACGAACGTAGTTCAATTGCTGAATAGAAATTAGCTATCCAAGTTTATTGGCTAAACTTAAATAATAAATCTTAACGAATACAGTTACGTCAGACAGTTTGAATATTTGTAGAATTCAAGCTTGGCCAGCATTAGTACTTACTTGCTCACACGTAAAATATTCCTCCAGCTAAGCTTCTTCAACGTTGTGTATTCACATTCACTCGGACAATGGAAAGCCTTGAACTATTCCAGACCATACAGGAGTAAAAGAGTATTAACTTAATATTTCTTCACTAATTACCTCCGTGATAATTATTGTAAAAGCTAGAATCTATTAATCTCAACTTCTTCTCTGCACTCAAAAGCCAGTTAACCTTTGGATATCAGTTCATTTGACTTCCAACCCTCATAGGATTCACTCCCAACTTGAACCCTTGTCGAGCAGCCTGCGTAAACCTCATTTCTGATAACTGCAACCCCACACCAAGCAAAAACTATACTATATCCAGAATATTTAGTACAAATAGTTGCCCTGTTTCCTTTTTAAATTGTCGCCCAAGAACTATAATCCCAGTCTCTTCGCCAGTAAATTCACTCATCATTTAGACGCTGCGTTACTCAGACTTGAAATCAATATTTATGTTTTCTTCGTGTCCTGAAAACTGAAAACAAAAGCTGTCCTAAAAAGCGAATACCCGAAACCTGGTTTCATCAATTCCTTATTTATTAGTATATATATCTTTGGGAAATATTGATTGTGTGTTTTCTACAATCTTAGCCAATGAGGTCTGTTTTGGAGTCAAGTTTTTATTGTGAGAACAGGAGCCTTGTATCAGGGCTTTTCTTGGCCTACAATCTTTGGTTTGAGAACTTTTGGCTTGAGAATTGCTGGCCATAAAAACCCTAAAGCCGTGGAATGGAATACCAAGGAATGGGAGGTGGCCGACCTAACGGTTCCACGAACCAATCTCTGGAAGTTGTACCCAAGCTTGACCATTACCGCCACCGCTCTTCTATCCGGGCGATCCAGCGTCCAAGCTTAGTCCAATTAGTCCAAAACGGGGTAACCACCTCTCCAGACGCTTCTGAGGTTCACATACATATCCTTCATAACGTACTCTTTCGTCAAATACATTTTGTAGAAACTGTTTTGAAAAAATGTCACGAGTTTATCTTTGCGCGTTCGCACAGGTTGGGGTAAATGGAAAAACTGAAAAGCCAGAATCAGAAGATCGAAGAGAACCAAAGCTAGGATGGATCGAAGGCGTGTTGATCCGGAGTATTTTGAACATTTGGGGAATACCCTTGTTTTTCCGCATGTCTTGGATAGCAGCCCAAGCTGGAATACGTAAGTCGTTTATGAATTACGTTAACTAACAAAAATAGAATAATTCATTTTTTGTGACTTGCATGGCAAAAAATACAATCTTATTTTTGTGCTTTTAAGTTCAAGCAATGATCATTATTGGAATTTCTACCTTCATCACTGTTGTAACGACGCTTTCAATGTCTGCGTTAAGCACGAACGGAGAGGTTAAAGGAGGTAATTTCTGCATTAGTTTTAATGTTTCACTCGATTTGGAAATTCTGACAATAGCGTCGCATTATTCTGACTTATTTGAAATGCTTTTCCAGGTGGAATGTACTACATGCTATCCCGATCATTGGGTCCAGCCTGGGGCGGTTCGCTCGGAGCGGTTTTCAGTTTCGCTAATTCAGCAACAGCGGCGTTACACATAGTCGGGTTTTCTGAGATTCTGATATCTATACTGGAACAATATGGATTAACGATAACAGGTGATTCGTTAAACGATAACAGGGTTCTCAGTTTAATCCTTATAACCGCTATGCAAGGAGTCATCTTAATTGGCAAAGAATTTGAGGCCAAGGTAAACTAACCAGCTTTTCCCGCTAATATCAACATTGGTTACATCTTTAGGCTCCGGTATTTCCTAGGTGTATTTTAGCTTGGTTACTTTTGTTACATTGTAGTGTCAGTTGGGCGTGTTCGTGATAATTCTCCTAACAATTGGTGACTTCATAGTCGGTTGTATTTTGGGCCCTCAAGATGATCTGTCTAAGGCCAGGGGTTTCGTTGGCATCAGCAGTAAGACTACTAATATTTCCAACTATTTCATGCATCACACATCATTATCTAAAGCTGCAACACTTAATTTCAGGTGAAGTATTTCTGCAGAATATCGGACCGGGTTACAGAGCGTCTGAAGGCGTTGATCAGAACTTTTTTACCATTTTATCCATATTTTTCCAAGCTGCTGCAGGCATCCAGGCTGGTGCTAGTAGTTCTGGAGATTTGAAGGTAAACTTGCGTTTTTTAGCTAACTAGAAAATAAAATTAACACTCGTAATTTGCTAATGGCGTATATATTGAGAAATTATTCCAATGACTAGGATCCAAGTTCAGCTATTCCTAAGGGAACGCTCATTGCCATTGCATTCACATCTCTCAGCTACGCTTTATTTGCGGTCGTATCTGCCGCTGGAACGTTGAGAGAAGCTTCAGGAAATACAAACGACGTTGTCAATGGAACATACGTATTTACTAATTGTACCGTAAATTGCAAATGGGGATTATATAATGACTACCAGGTAACTTTTGGGAATCTACAGACGTAATTCTTCTAATGTTTTTTAATCTCAACTCACTTAATATCACATTCGCATGCAGCGTGAAAGCGCTAGAATGAAACATGCAACGTTTTATCGTTTCTTTTTAATTATTCACAGGTAGCAAAGCTAATGTCAGCAGTTAGCTGGATTATGTACGCCGGTGCGTATAGATACTTATTGCCTTGGAAGCCAAATGTTTTATTGCGAAAACCGATTCTGTGTAAAACGTTGTCCAGCAAAAATAGTATTATTTAAGTTTAATTCAATTCGTTTACGCAGGGTGCTTCGCAGCGGCATTATCCGACTGTTTGTCCTGTCTTATTGGTGGAATCGAAATGTTTTCCGCCTTGGGCAAAGATGAAATATATCCCTACACAAAGAAATTAGGCAAAGGTTTTGGCAAGCAATTAGAGCCTTATTATTCTTACCTTGTGGGATACCTCATCGCAGCTTCTTTTGTTCTAATTGGTAACTATTTAAATCATGTGCCTCTAAATACCCACATCTATCTCTACATGCAAATTAACTTTTTCAACATCCGACGTTTGAATTAACGCAGGCGATTATAACACCATCGCTCCACTTATCTCGAACATGTTTATGGTGACTTACGCGTACCTCAACTTTGCAGTTTTCTTTGCCGGCACTGTACAACCTATCGGTAAGTTGGCTTAATATGGAACAAAATAATACAATTCAATCCTAAAGCCTATTTTTAATGCAAAAATTTGTATTTACAGGATGGCGGCCAAGTTTTAAAGTACGTTTACATTATTTTTATTATGACAAAACTTTAATGTTTCTAATCTAAATCGACACAATAATTTACCAGAAAATGTGTTTTATCCCAGTACTGTAACCGTTGGTTAAGCTTGCTCGGTTGCGCCCTCTGTGTTGCGATGATATTTCTGATAAATTGGAAGGCTGGTGTCATATCTGTTGTATGCGTACTTCTTCTATATTGTATCGCAAAGTACAAGAAGAATCCAGGTACGTTCAATCCATAGGTAGTTGCTATCTGTCTGGATTTTTATCGTTGTTCATAATGTCGCCAGTTGCCTCAACTGAAATTAACTGAAGCTCATCGATAATCCTAGCTGTACAAACATTTGTGTTCAATTTCGTGTAGATTTGAGTTGGGGAGATGTGATTGAAGCAAAAATGTATTCCAATGCGCTCTCAGCAATACAAAAGGCAGCAGACTTGCCTTACCATCCAAAAAATTACCGCCCCCAACCCCTCGTCCTTGCGGGAGAGGCCGGATTGCGCCCATACCTTCTGGAATTGGGACAATTGCTGACTAATAATCAATCACTCATGATTTTAGCAAACATACAAAAATCTAATTTACCAGGAAATAGTCGGAATCTGATCCTAGAGGAAGGAAAAAACTGGATTAAAGCAAGTAAGGTCGACGCATATTACCAAGTGGTGGACCAGTGTAGTTTGGACAAGGGAGCAAAGTATTTGCTACAATCAGCTGGAATGGGCACGTTCCGCCCGAATATTCTGATGATGGGTTACAAGAACGATTGGCAATCCTGCCCCTCCACTGATCTACTGGAATACTTTGGCGTGATTCGGTAAACTTTTACGTAATCCCGAAGAAACCATTCTAAAGTTTATACATTTTTCGACGCTGCCTGCACTCCACATCGTAAACGTTATTTTTTCTTCCAGTGAAACTTTTAACAACGACTGTGCGATTGCAGTATTGCGAGTAAAACATGGGCTCGAAATTTCTACATCAAGCGAAAGAGTATCTCAAAATGGTCACAACGATACAAAAATTTCGGCAAGCTACATCAACCATACTAGCCCGGATCCCACGGACCCAGAAGTGGGGACACTAGATGGAGCTGCGGTTGTAAATACGAAACCAGAAATGCCTTTCCTCAAGCATAATTCTCTGTTCTCAGGGTCGAAGAAGAAAACAATTGATGTTTGGTGGCTCTACGATGATGGAGGTTAATAGTTCATGTAAATCTTTTGGAATCGGCGTTGAATATTTCCAATTAATATTTTTTAAAATCCGTGATCTTGGTCTACAGGCTTAACGCTCTTACTGCCCTACATTATATCGACGCGTAAGTCATGGGAATCATGTAATTTACGCATATTCGTTCTATCTGATGGCCACTCAGTTCACGATGAGGAAAAGACGAGGTAATTTTTAACATTCTTGCCCTTATATTTTGTAGAGAGCAATTAGCCGCTCTTGGTTTGCTCCAAATCAGCATTATTAATATTTACAACAATTCCTAAGTACAATTTTCTCTCACACACGGTATTCCCAGGATGTCTACTTTGCTAAAGAAGTTTCGAATCAAACACTCGGAACTGATAATCATCAATTTACTTACTACGAATCCTCCAAACGATTCATTTGAATTCTTTGATGCCCTTGTCAAACCGTGTAAGGAATCTTCAGGTATTTTTACCCTACAGTTGGTCGATAAATTAATTACGGACAAACACAATAACTAACCACCATTAGCCTGTTACACCGTTAAATCATGGACTCTATTGTACCTAGATGCTACTTGCGGTTCTGATGTTCAAATCACAGATACAGACTTGAGGAATTTTGAAGCACAAACCAATCGCCATTTGCGGCTTCGAGACCTCCTTTTGAAACATTCTATCAACTCTGACCTTATCGTTATGTAAGTCAAAAATGTTCATAGTATTCTACGAACTACTAATGCTTATGGCAAACAGCACACCTTGTTTCGCAAAATTTACACATTTCCTGATATTTTTTTGTTCTTTTCCACATTTTATTTCGAAAGTTTTTATCATAATCGAAGCCTTCGTATAGTTTTAAATATGCCGTACTTGATGATTGAAATAATCTAATATATGTACTTTCTGTATCCAACAGGACACTGCCCATTCCACAGAAAGATGTATCCCCTTCAATCTACTTGGCGTGGCTGGAAACGTTGACCTGTGACCTCCCACCCTTTCTTTTAGTTCGAGGGAATCAATTATCTGTGTTAACATTTTATTCGTGATTGGCGTGTCGTTTTCAGGCTAGTTCCCAGCAAAGCTAAACTGCTTTGATCTTAGTGAATACATACTTAGATTTCAAACCAAGCATCATACCAATTCATTCTATTTACCCTAATTTCCTCTCTCTGCATTTCGCCTATGCCCATACTAAAAAGGTAGACATCGTTTTACGCTTTCCAAGTTCGCATATAATCCTTTGAAACTTTCACACACGTAGAATGCAGTCATTTTAGCAGCAATTTCTGGACAAGCAATTGCTAATTGAGCGTACTCGAGCTTCAGTGAGTACTTTCCTCAAACGCTGAGATTGTGCTTCGGCGGGACAAAGGTGCCAGAGGATATTCAGTAATTAGTATTTATTAGCGTGGTCTTGGACATATCCGAGGTAGCTGTTTCCTCAATTAATCCACTAAGTGTGCTGCATTTCCAAGCATTCTGCGATGGTCCTTTCTGACTCCTTACATTGTACAGAAATTCCTATGGAAGTAGCAGCTTCCATAAGAAAGTTTATACAAGAAAGATGGTCATCATGATGGTCATGATGAGTGGAAGTTTATTCATGCAGCGGTCATAAGTCAACTAAAAGATTTTTTGGATAATCGAGTCTGCCTGTCACACAGACGCAGACTCTGTACCACAATTACGTTGAAAGGTTATTTAACTAATTAAGCTTTAAAAACATATATTCAAACAAGGTACATGAGCATTTATTTTCGTTTTACTCGATGCAACAGGTTTCTAATCCATTTAAAAATTTAACTGTATAATTCATGCTCATGTAGGCACAAATATCAACGCTAGTTAAGCTATGTATTGCCTAAGCACAGATTTTCAATAGTGAACAGACTTTACCTGCATTACTTTCAGAATCTTCAAAGTACATAAAGTCAATAAGCATGCAAGCACCGATGAGAACAGCTTTAATTTTGACATCCAAATCTTTAGGGAATGTAATCCCAAAATTGTCGGCATCAGTCAAAGCTTCTTTGACTAAACCTGACCATTTTTTCGACACGTTACCGACTTTTGTCCCATCTTGTGCGGAGGTGACAGAGAATTTAACGTCACCACAGCAGGAACATTGACAAAGTGGCCCCTCAATTTTAAGTACAATGTTTCCGTCGCCATCTTGAATGTCGAAATTCGGGTAAAATATCGCCCATTTTTGTTGTATGCTTCCAATGAAATGGCCCGGCGGGGAATAGACGCGTAGAGACTGGAGGCAGCATGGGAAGCAGCAGGCTGAGCAGGCTAAAGGCCTTTTTAAGTGAATTATTTCTTGATCTCTCATATCCTTGATTATCATGTCAAAAGGACGGTAACTGCCGCAACAATTCCGGGTGCAGCAGTCCGTGTCTTCTTTAGCCCGAAATATTTGTTGCTTTTGATCGTTCATAATCCTGTACTTATTATTTGTCTCACATCCGCAACAAGCTTCTAGCAATTCCGTGTCCTGCTTCACTTGGAACATGCCGACGTTGAGTAGACATTCTAAGCCAGGTGGCGTGTACGTATTCCCCAGTCCGGCTGGAGAACCTAGATCAACTTGTGCCAAGTCCTGCTCAAAGTCGGGTCTTACGAATCCAGCTGGCTGGTGCACGATTACATTTGGTATGGGATCCATAGCGCTGGGAATTCGCAATTATCTGATCTTGAAAAGATTCAATTTGTGATGGCACAGTAGAACAAAAACAATGGCTGAAAACAATAATATTTTATGAATTAATTCATGGCGTAGTTAAAATAGTCAAGCTGTGATTGCTGGATATAATATGCTTGACTAAAGTACGAATAAGAGGCTTACATTTCAGAAGTGAATCGAGTTACAAAAATTATTATCCAACTTACTTGGAGCTTCCAGTGGGAATAAGTGTCAAATAACTTTTCCTGGTCATTAGCTTAGACAGTCTCTGAAGAATTTATAAATGCACATCATCCACATTTCTTGAAGCTATCATATTTCCAGCATTTGCTACATGTATACATTACTAGCATTAACTTCCTCGCCACATCCTGTTAAATTCCTTCCAATATAAGTAAGCCAGGTTAGTGGTTCTTACCACAATTATGTTCCGTAGAAACGGTGATTCAGCAGCAATATTAATCCGAAAACTAGCATATACTTATGTAGGTGCGAGATTGGTGTAATGCATTTCTTTCGTGTGTATTGTACTTTTCATGTCAAATGATCAGAAGCCCAGAAACCAAAGCATTAATGGGTGTTGGCTACATCTTTCTAATATCATAGAACAAAAAGGGAAACTGACTAAAAGATTCATTTTGGTGGGACTACCAACGGTGTGATTTCAAACCTACTTGCGGCCATACCTACAGTTACAGTATGATTAGGTGGTGGTTGATAAACATTTCAGCAGAACGGAAACCACATACCTAATCAACGGACAGAAGGAATGAGTCGATGTATTCTGGCTGAATTGCAATGTGTATTACCGACAAGCTCAATACACTCTCTGCTAATATGGGAGTAAAATTCAAATGTCAAAGTTTTACATGATGATAGGCTTTTAACTCAGTACGTGTATCAGACTCCCCATCAAGTTAGAATATGACTTCATTACGAACACATAGATATAATTCAGATTCACATACGCACATGAATAAAAGCGCGAATATTCAGGACGAGGCTGTAAACAATCTAGGCATAGTTATTGTGAATTGTTAAGCATGATGGAAAACAGTTTTTTAAAATTTGGCATTCTTGCCAGAGATGCACTCCACTATTATGCTTGTATGTGATGCGAAATTAAAAATTCCATGTCATTATTGGAATGCAGCTTAAACGGAATTCAAGCGAGATTCACAACTGTATGCCTTTGAAAGATGAAGCAAAGCTAATGAGAGTTATGTATATAATATTTTTTACTCAGAGTAAGCAGTCTTGTGTGTTGTGGTTTCCAAGATGAATTTCGCAAAATGCGGATGAGAGTTTTTAGCAGCTTCATGGGCATTAAATATGATTAAAGTCAAAAGTATATTGCGTTGACTATGCGAGGCTGAGAGTAGCCGCAAATAGTCTCCGACATAACTTGCATTTCCTAGGCGGAATGGAGCATCTAGATTCACTATTTTACTAATCTTCTATATTGTTCACATAAGAAGCATTACTCAACCCCAGGAATTTCTCCCTTCCTTCACGATTAAAATCCAGAGTTCATAGCTGAGTCCTACAAGGGGCATTGAGAGTTCTGTTTTACACCTACAGCACTTTCCAGGAAGTACCATTGCGGCACATATTCATTCGAATTCCTCATCGTCGCCACTGATCCTAGCTTCAACTCTGATTCGTCGTATTATCTGACGAACCCAACATGCAATTCGATAAATCAAGCATACGCTATATTCTATAAGGAAAACTAGTAAGCTGGAAAGGAGGAAAAGAAAGCAGAGCTCAAAAACGGAAATCATTATTGACTGCTTGAGGGAAAGTGGTCGATCGGAATCTTTCTTGGTAGCTGCCATGAGTTTGATCAGCGTGTTTTCGGATCGAAGGTGGGTAGAATACCTCATTAAGTAATGGTTTACACCTCCTTCAATGAGGTGGACGATTGCTTGCCATGCTAAGCCTCCACGATGGCCCGAGAGGATCCAACCCACAGTAGCATCTGCTACTCTTTCTTTGCTGAAAACAAAGGGTTTGATGGGGATTGTAGGGATTCGCCATCGGGGCACTTCCACATTGCCAAGGTCATCCGTGAACTGAACTATTCCAATTGGCTGTTCACATCTGAAAGCATCTTCTCTGGATACGTTATGCAGAGATTTTTTTATAACTGAAAATATTTTTTTTGCTTTACGTGTCGCAACTGAAGGAGTTGTTCCCAGCCAGTTTGCCGAATACCAGCTCAAATGCAGTAATATTGGGGGACCGCTCGCATCAACTGGATGGTGGTATTCTAAAATGCTCTTGCTAGGAGCATCAGCGTTATTCATGTAAATGACATTCACGTATTGATTATATACAGCTACTAGACTACCATTCCTTCCAGGGGCATTTCCAACCTGTCCCACCAGAGGTCCCAGCAAGTCTTCGAACGTTTCAGGACCTCGAATTGTGGAAATTGCTGTGAAATCCGAGGAGAGAAAGCATCTGTACATGTTACTCAGAACTATTCCAGAAATCCCCGTCAAAAACGTAAGGAATGCAATGAGGACATGATTTTTTTCTGGGCTCCTTGGAATCGTATGAAAATTTTCCAGGACGATCCTCCACGGGAGCAGCGCCCAATTGAACCAAGCTTCCCAACTCCGGTTCTGCTGAGCAGTTACACAGAGCAAGGCGGACAGAAAGCTGGTTGTGGCAAGGAGAGAAAGCCAGGTGGAAGGGTCAAATGGTTGCGTGAAAATACGAGCGGGTCTTGTAATCGAAACGTTGAAGCAAGTAAGAAAGGAAACTGATATTTTTTGAATGAGACGAGTCTGCGTGTGAAGCATAATTGGGCGGAGTGTAGGGCCGAAAATAAAATCTGCAAACGAGTGGGGGAGTGACTTACTGCCATGAGCTGTTGCTGAAAAAGTCATGTTGTGGAACTTCTCTGAGATGTGGGCCAGCATAAATAATTCGGGGGCAATTTTACCAGGCTGCATGAGGCTTCTCCAGGAACCATGTTTCGAATGGCCAGCTACTAAAGCATTTAGTATCACCATAATGTAGTCATTTTTTAGAGACGTTGACCTTTCTTTCACCAACCGGAACGACAAAGCCCCGAGTGTGTTGTACACGAATGAGTGCAGATGTCTGAACAGATTTGTGAGGATTGGAACTGTCCCTTGCTCTTGAACACTTTGCTCGGTCTCATAGAGTGCAAGGCTGGGGTCATTATCGTAGCTGCTAGGGAAAACTGTCATCCAGACATAACTGTTCGGAATGCAGGCAAAACACCAGAGTTCAAATTGGACCGTGTCGAAGGTATCAAAGGGATGGGACAAGTCTATTGAATGCTCTGATGAAGGCAAAGCCACCCTTTCGATTCCTATGAAGAACAGGTGCGAGAGATCCCGATATTCCGCAGTTTTGTCTCCAAAATATTCACGGTAATCGAAATGAAAAATACTAAAATCATATTTTTCGAAATCCCATTTGAAAAACGTGTCCGCAATCTCAGGGACATGCTGATCAGTTAGTATAATGCTGTACACAAACACTGACTCCTCCTTCCTAAATTGAAATAGGCTGGGGAGTCTGTAATTTGGCTTCAAAAAGTAATAGTCCTGTAAGAGAAAGTGTACTTGGGCCACACAGTTAAGCCTTCTTCTCCCATACCACACTTGCTTAACCTCCGTACCTTTGAGTCTTTCCGTTAATCGTCCTCGGGGAAAGAGCGGGTTTTCAATAAAGTTTTTTCCGTATATGAAGTCATTATTGTATAAATAAATTGGACGGGGAACTAGCTTGTCTAGGCCATCTAGGTCTTGATTGTATTCCGTGTAAACGAAGGAATCGCAGTCTTTGAAAATCCCCAATACGGAATTCAGCTCCTGCAGCACAAAAGAATCCATTGGTATTAGGAACCAGGAGCCAAGGATGAAAATTATATCGTAAACTCTAAGACGAGCAGTCATTTTTTCAATTTGATCAATGAAGGATCAGTTTGGAATAAAAATGCAGGTGAATTTCGTTCATGTCACGAATACGTCGTTGTAACTCTTGGTGAAAGGCTGGTAAACGGATAATGTAAACTCGCTTAAAACGTTTGACTTTACAGTCACTACTTTACTCTACTTAACAGTTTTGTGGAGAAACTGAAGATATGAATAAGTCCACCGGAAAAAGAATAATACAGCTTCTTCGCATACTCTCTGGAACACGTCAACTTAAGGCTTTATACAAGATGTAAGACTTCAACTTGACTACTCTCACGACTTCATTCCTTAGGTGTGGTATAGGGAATACTTAAGGATTAAAAATCGCTTGTTTTACTGGAGCGACGACGCTCTTAACCGCGTAATATTTTTTAGCAATCCATTTGCAAGTTGCACATGAAAAGGGCTAAATAATTCATTTTTATCCATCGTGTTAAACAAAAATTACACACACGCAGAGCATGAGCAGTGTACGCAACACGAGGTGAATAGATTGTATGTTGCAAAATGGTTGAAAACAGCTTTCTCGTGTTAACTCGTGCTAACAAAGAAGTGCGACGTATTTATCTAATTAACTTAAAAGTTCCGTGAATACTTTCCTGGTGGTATTACACGTAACTTGATCACATTCATTCGAAGAAACATCTTTGACATAATTAGATACATATTGCAATATTAGCTGACATTACACAGCTATGCGGTAGAAGCTAGAACTAATGTTATCTGACAGCTCTGATAAATAATCATTATGTTCATGCTCTTGTACTTGGAACAAAATAGTGATAAGAGAGGATTTCTATAATTTTCCAATTATTCCTCGCATACATCTCTGCCCACATCTCGGACTTTGGCTAAGATAACCAATCAATTTTTATCCGTCACCTTTCAAATTATCCACCGTAATTCATTTCAATTGACCATTTCCCTTCATGCTCCCATTAGTAAATCACAGTTATATGCTCCAGCTCCAGTTTTAGGTCGCGCGATAATTTGAGCAAAATTTACCTACACAGTGATTATTTTATTCAGATTTCACAATGTGTTTTCACGACACGACTCAAAAGACGTATATATATATATTCCTGGGACTTCCTGTTGTGATTCTCCATCAAGCTGAATCATAATTTTATTGCGAATCAATAAGTAATTGTAGTTCACATACTACGCGCATGCATATCCAGGACGAGGCTGTACGCAATATAATAGGCATGGTTATAGCTTATTGGTGATAATGATGGAAAAGAGGTTAGCTAGATTTAGGTCTGGTTTCACTTGAGCTTTTTGAGTTTTAAAAGCTTGTATTCATTTCCCAGGGGTGTACTTCACTAACATACTTGTTGACAATGCAAAAATAAAAATTCCATGTCATTCCAAGCTGCATCTTGAACAAAATACAAGCGGGATTCCCAAATTATGTGTCGTTGAAAAATAGGCAAAGCTAATGATAGATACACGTATTAACACGATTTATCAAAGAATCCTGCATCCGAACAAATTGCACCATCATAGCCTGTAATACCACGAGTTTGACTGAAGATTAGTATTAGCAGTCATAAAGGAAGACGATTATTTATTTCAAGGACAAATCTCGCTATTGTTGACTGTTATAATGTAGCTGAATATTTGTTTCCCTTGAGCAGGCTAGTTTCTAGCTACATGTTAGTTTAGTTCCATAAAACACGATTTTTTTGCACTAGGAACAAAAAAGATTAGATTCTTCCTGTCCTATGCCAAGGGTTAGGCTTCAGAGGCTACTATAACAAATGTAACAAAATTTTTGTGTCCAAATACAAAATATTGTTTTCTTAAACATATCAATTTATAATTTTTAATCAATCATGACAAACATTTTTTATGCCTTTTTTGAATGTTTTTATTATAAAGCATCCATTGTTGACCTGCGTCAAATATGCAAGCCACAAGGGCATCGTTTTAGTATAAAATGAGCTCCAAAATGGGAGCACAAATCAGAAACTCCAGACATTCCTTTAAACTTGAATTTATCCATACTAACTGTATCCAACCTTGAAAAAATCTATTGCATATTAATAAAATGATCTTGGCAGAATAACGCGGTGCATATTCCATCCATTTAAGACACATACCAATGATTTAGATTGGAATTGTAGAATAACATTGCACACCATGAGCAAGCAATGAGATTGTTCTCCAACGCATTTGTAATCTGGCGGTTAAAAAAAAAATTTATTTTAGGTAGGTAATCCCGACTTAGTAACCTTGAGGCAGCATAGATTTTTTCGGTAAAATGAAAAACAATGACAGGATTAATTATAATAAATTGTATGCATTTTCATTTGACTGCATCTTCGGTAAACTTTAAGCATGAGGGGAATTCATCGTATAAAAGAGCGCAGAAAATCTTTACAAGTACTCAGAACATTTCCCGTCTTTGATATCCCAATAATTTTGATTTGCGGTCCCAATAATATTGAAGATTTAGTGAAGCTGAAATAACAGCGAAAGAATCACAAGGGATCCGTCATGTGGAAAGTTCTCGCCCTAACTTGCGTTCTTGGGAGCATCGTTTCCCTAGGATTTGCGCAACCACCTCATGATGATTTGTCGCACGGTCATGCTCCACCACATAGATGTCTCGTGCCTCCGGAGACAGTAAAGGCATCCTTCCGAAGTTGTGCAACGAAACTTGGGATTCGACCCTGGGAGATGAGAAGACGTGAAGATACCGACTTTGATGATAAGGTACGGTTTCATACTACAACATTTGATCTGAGGCGGTGATTTGTGCATCTGACCCTTGAAGAACATTCAAAACTGGTAAGGAAAATATTAGAATACTAATTAATTTGACTTTGGATGTCTTGCTATTTATAGTGCTTCCACAGCTGTGTATGGGAGGATCTAAAGTTGGTAAGTTTCCCCGTAAAGTCTTCCAGGACTTAGAAATAAATAGAACAAATATATACAAGAATTACAGAAGAAAGGGCTATGGCCAACCTTTGTTGTATTTATGTGAAGGTGGGGAGCGATGGAGATATCCTGGACAGCGTGTTCAAGGCCCATTTGACTAAACTAGCAGAAGCTAATGAAAAGCCGTCCGACCTTGTCGTGGAGATTGCAATGAAATGCGTTGATACCACACGTAATTAACTAGTTACTATATTTAGACTCCATTTCACATTTCGATGACTCTGGGATCCGGTGTCATTTATTCCCTCATCACAAGCTTGTGTAATCGCGGATTTTGTAAACGGGATCTTTTGCAGGGGCTGAATTTGCCAAAAATGGTGGAATCTCGGCCAACAAATGCAAGTTTGCAGCAAAGACTTCTTTTTGCATACACGAAGAGGATACTAAGGTATGTGAGAATTTTTTTTCGCATTTAAGAACTTAATGGATTTGTATTGTTTATCAGCTTTTTATAATAATAGTTGTTTAACTCATTGAACACATGTTATTTCAGTTGTGCTAGTCCACAAACAAGTCTCTGGAAGATGGCAGCACTAGCACCTGCCCTGTGGATTTATTTTAAACTGGAGAGACAATGCTATGGCATCTGCTTTTACAATACTGTGAACTGTGAAACTTAAATTTTTCTGCGTAGCCATGCGATGTTACTTCTTGAAAAATTCCATCATCAATAAAACTCGGTTTGTCATTCAAATTCAATCTGTAAATGTAGATGTAGAAAATAGCTACGGTAAATCAAAACGCGATGTGCAATGATGGCTGTATATTAAAGGTTTTTTTTCTGAGTTTGGCACTTTGGAATTTGGAGCATTCTACATTATTTTAGTCTATTCAGTAAATATTAAGAAAAACGGTTCCGGAGGCTGCCAGAGCCAGAAGTGTGGGAATCGTGATCCTAAATTCTTTTCGTCAATCCTTAGAGACGCAAAGAATTAAAGTTTGTGGAAAAAGGGACGCGATCCATTTTGAGTCAAAGAGTTTAGTAAGCTATTTCTGGATAGCTATCCGTGGATTTCTTGGTACGCTTACCGAGACTCTGGATACGACCGGGAAGTATTGCGTTGCAAATTGATCAGCATTGATTGCCAATTCTTATAGATGTATTCATGACATAATTGTAGCTGGATGTGTCATAAATTAATCGATGTATCTACTTCCAGGATGAGCTACTGAAAATGATAGTAATATTATCATTACTGGTGGACTACATCGAGCTCTACCATAATATGAAGTGAACCCTTAGATAATAACATACGTTCACGTCGGAGAAGTGGTTGAATATTCTCGATTGCACTCCTTATGGAAACTCGGGTCCAGTAGATTCATACTTGATCTAGTACAATCACAGGTCATAAATATTTACATTGCAAAAAAATCGCAATCCCGCAAATAAAATGCAAAAACAAATCTCTCGATGATAGTTTACTCTGTGCAAATTGTAACTACAACTTGAGTATGAGATCCAATCCTAACGCATACACTTATCTCTGAGTTTGTTGGAGGAATTGAGTTTTATTCAAGTACAACCATAGGATCGTACCTTATTCTGCTGGTTGCATTCCAAGGGTTAGTTAATTGTGTCTGAATCCTTGAGACAGGCATACAGCTCAGCACAGCATGTCGCCTATTTTCACAACGTTTTAGTAACTTAACTGTGTTAGGGCGACTAAAATAAAATACTCCATACTTGAAAATGAATAACGTTCCTTGGGAGTACCCTCCGCCAAACTATTTGGACGAGGCTGTCCCCAATCCTCCTACCTTTCAAAATGGCTATGATTCATCACTACAATGGGTAAGTCTGTATATCCGTACTTTTGGCAAGTGCCATGAAAGCAAAACTAATAATTATCTGCATTATTTAAATGCCACAGAACCAGGACTTCTTTGAAATCCCTCAATCTTCAGTCTCTAGCATTGGGGTCGCGGGCCGCGATTTCCAAGCACGAAGAGACTTGACAGTGAACAATAACAACTATCAAATTCATACGCCTGTGCAAAGTCCACATGTGTTATACGTCAGTTATCCGGTAAGCTATGAAATATTATAGTTTGATTTTTAGAATTTCATGTGTCTGTAGTCTGTGGGGAAGATAGGAGGGAGGAGAGCTGATCAGGGTTTAACAGTTAAACTTTACCTTATCAGGATAATGCCTCACCTTACCCCTACAGTGTATCGTACTCTCTTCAAAGGGTTGTAGAGGATTCAACGATGTTCAAAGTTTAGGACAGGCCTGTTTTTGGTTTTCTAGGCCCGAAAAATGTCAAACGTGTGTCCACCTGTACAGCCATTTACAGAAAGAAAAGCCATTTGTGAGGGGATCAAAGATGCACTTTTTCGAGAAGGAGAAGTAAGGCCAATAGTAGCTGTTGCAGGGATGGTTGGGGTTGGAAAGACAGAGACGGTTCGATACTTTGTCAAAGAGTTTTGTGCTCAAAGGTATCGAAACATTGTATGGATTAATGCGGAAACTCGAACATCCGTTGTTGATGCCCTGCAGCAGTTTGCTTTCCAAAAGTTAAACTGGAGCCCAAAAAATATTGAACATAGCCTTAAATTTGTTCAAATTGCAGTGACGCAAATATGCCTGGAGAAGACACTTCTCATATTTGACAATGCTACATCAACTGGAGGACCCGCTAACGGGAGTCAAGAGTTTGATCTAATTTCCTTCATACAACAAACGTTGCCTCCTGGTACGAAAGCAGGAATTTTGATAACCACAAGAGACCACGACTGGCCTCATCCAGTGAAAGTGGTGAAAGTTGACATTTTTGACCAACAAGAATGTTACAGCTATCTGTCATCCCACGTTGGGAATGTGACGGATTTCTACAAAACTTGGGAGAAACTGTCCTTCCACTGCGGCTATTTACCCGTCACCATGGATGTGGCGGCTCAAAGCATCAAAGAAGCTTGTATTCTGGCCCACAAATCAGGAGATGCAGCGTACACAATCGAAAAATTTCTCGACGAATGTGGAGATCAACAAGGGGCAGCTAGAAATATGGTAAAAAACTCTTCCGTCATTGATTCCGTATTCAAGCAGTTAAACGTTCGTCAAGCTAAAGATTCCCTTGCGCTTCTTATGATAACCATTATGTCATTTTTATCTCCGAATGGAGTACCTCGTAGTTTACTTCTTTCTCTCGTAGCTAAGGGGGATTCAAATGTGAAAAATATAGCAGGATTTCAGGAAGCTATCGTTCTTCTCACGTCAAAGTCCTTGATGAAAAAGTCGGAATGCTCCCAGTACTTTTATGTCCATCGTTTTATTCAAGCGGCTCGTGTACAGTTTTTGCGAGGCTCCCAAGTAATGGAATCCGAGGCAGATACGTTTAGTGAATACTTTCTTAAAATCCTTGAGCTAGTGAATTCAAAAACAGACAGCTACGTCAATTATCTCGAACACGCTGCCCATAGTTGCAAAGTTTTATCACCATGCTTGAATCAAGCCAGCGTTCAAAAACTATTTAAAAAAACTGCAAACATGTATTCAGGTTTGCATTTGCCCACTTCAATTGACCTTAAATCCCAACTTCTTGACTACTATCGAAAAGAGTACCCACCGTCACAGCCCAAATTGAGAATTAACCTAACGTTTGACCTTGCAAAAACTGTAAAACATGTAGATCCTCAGCGCTGTTCCAATTTGCTCCGCCCTCTAGTAAAACAGCTTAATTCAGGCAAACTAGACCGAAGCTTTGATTTCAAAGTTCGACGTCTCTATGCATATTCCCTCCAGAAGCTAGGTCAGTATACTGAAGCGGAAAAGCATTATGACCAACTCATGAAACTCCATGACATCTACACAGGATGTCACATTTCCGAAAAGTTGGAAACAATGTATGATATCGGCGTATTATATATTTCTATGGGGAAACACAAAGAAGCGTTGGCATATTTCGAGAGCATATACGAGTCCACACAGAAGCAAGGTTATGAAATGGAAGTCAATGTTAAGTCACGCCTTAGGATTGCCGAATGTAAGAAGCTATTAGGTAGCTACCACGAATCCTTGAGAATTTACTTTCAAATTCATGCATTTCAAGCTGAAAAGTATGGCCAAGATCATCCTTTTACAATTACAACTCAGTTTGCAATGGCAGACGTGCAGATTAAGAAAAACTGTTTCTCAGAAGCTGCTGAATCTTTAGTTAACGTTTGTAAACAACAAAATAGACTTTTTGGGCATGACCACCCAGACACACTGATTACTCGTTGCAGATTAGCAGAGATTTACTTGGAACAGGGAGAGTATGACGGGGCAGTGAATTCCTTGCAGGAGGTTTTTCGTTGTCAGAAAATAACACTTGGAGAGTGCCATCCTTCTACTTTAGCGACAGAGTGTCTCATTGGCGAAGTTTACAAGAGGATGGGCAACTTCAAGGAAGCGCTCAAGGTTTTCAGCAAGGTTTACCTTAGTAGAGTTAGGGCCCTTACGGCGCAACATCCTGACACTTTGGAGGTACTGGGTAAACTAGGCGAAGTGCATATGGATCAGAACGAGTTTGATGAGGCTAGAAGTTGTTTTGATAAAATACGGATTCAGAAGGAAAGTTGCTATGGAAAGGAGCATTCATCTGTCCTCCATACCCGAATACGGATCGGCTTGGCGTATTTGCTTGAGGGCAATTTGAAAAAATCATATAAGAAAGCCTTGGAATACTTTGGGAGTCTACAAAAGGACTGCTTGAAGTTCCTTACTCAATTCCACGAGGTCACCCACACTGCTGCTTTGTATGCTGGCATTGCCCAAAGGCAGCAAAGTATAAATCGCAAGCTTCCTCTCGAGCCAGTTTTAGAACATTTCAGAGGCATTTTAATGCCAGCAGGAATGACTCTAGATCGGCGTCATCCCTTTATCCTGCAAGTAGAGTACGAAATAGGAATCACACTGGACATGAAAGGTGACATCAGCTGGGCAAGACAACAGCTTCAAAGCGTGTATGAGGCACAGGAACAGGTTTTAGGACCCGATCATCTTGACACTTTAAAAACGCGACATCATCTTGCATTGGTTTTGCAAAAGTTGGGTAACTTGGAGTGTGCTATCGAGCTGTTAAAAGATGTTTTAAGGCGAAGAGGGAAGATTTTAACCCCCAGTCATAAATTAACTCTTGAAACTGAGTCACGTCTTAGCGAACTACAAGGGTTGCCTTCTGAAAAGAAGGCGGTAGATGCCGGAGCGTCAGTCGCTCGCAGTAGTAATACGCCATGGGATGTAGAGAAAGCGAGATTGGAAAATTATTTGGCATTCAATCAAAACGTTTATTCCGAGGCAGAGCGTCGATATGGCGAAAACGATCCCCAGGTATTATGCGCTTTGCATCGTAAAGGAGTGACTCTCCGGGAGTTGAGGCGTGCTTCTGCAGCGCTCCCCATTCTAAAAGATGTCTCCGAGCGTCGCCGGAAGCTGCTGGGCGTCAATCATAAGGATTTCCAAGATACTAGCAGAGAATATGCTCGAGTTCTCTTGGAAATGGGACATTATCAGGAAGCATGTGATTTGTCATATGGAACATTATGTGTCATGCTAAACTGCCCATCCTTAATGACATTCAATTACGATATCGTGGCTTCAAAACGTTTGTTGGCAGCCTCTCTTTTCAAACTAGGCCATTATGTGTCGGCACTGGAGTGGGCAGAGAACGTTTACGAAGAATGTCGTCAAATGACATCCGATATGTACAACCAGGATGTTCTTCAAGCTCTTTACGTGACGGCCGATATTTTGATTGCACAGGGCAACTTTGAAAGCGCATTGTTTAGGTCTCAAAAAGTATACGAAAATCGAGTTAAGCAGCTAGCATCTAATGATCCCCAGGTTTTGTCCTCCCGTCATCAACGTGCAGTTATTAATTTTCGGAGTAGAAAGCTTAAGCTCAAGGGTTCTTGTGAAGAGTTTAAAAGCATTGTCAACGATAGGGAGAGAGTTTTAGGATCAGATCATCCTGATACGTTGGACTCGCAACTTTTTTACTCCATGGTATTGGTACAAAATGGGAATAACAAACTAGCACTGGGTATTCTTGACCAGATGTGTAGTATAAGGGAGGCCACTCTAGGACAATACCATCCGGACACGCTGGAAGTGAAACAATATCAAGCGGTAGGTACGGCTGCTACAGGCGCCAAGTATCACGATGTTGCCTTCCACAACCTTGGGAACTTGTTGCAAAGGTTCCAAGGCATGCTAGGAGAAGTCCACCCCTTAACGCAAGGTTGTAGGAATAGCTTCATGTACGTAGCTTCGCTAATAGAGTTGTCTAAGAGTGTGCGGCCTGAGCATCGGGCTGTGGGAAGCAATGACGGGGGATCGGTTTTCAGTTTTATCGGAGGAGTAAAGGACAATTATGTACAGTCTTTTACCTCAAATGTATCAAAATTGAACCCATTTTCCAAGCAAAAATGATAACTCTGCTAATATGTGTCCGGCATTTGCTGTCTTTCCCAACTTTCGTGTTGATTCTTTAATTAAGTTAACTACAGTAATAATAATTTATTATTAAGTTGAGTACTACTAAATTTATTACTAATTTATTGCTCCTTAATTATTATTATTTATTGTTTAATTTTCAAAATTCTAAGTATATAATTAGTTTCAACCCATTTTTATAGTTTGACTGCAGTAAGCGCCACCTTGTTAGTGAAAAAAGTACTTCAGGTGCAATTTCAAATTACACTTTTACATAATTCTTTAAGACCGCGGTGGAGTCTGTTATCGTCATCTGAAATGCACATTTCCAAGACTATGACAAATTCTAACTTGGATATAATTTAAGTCACTTTATTTTATCAAGTTTCATGTGGTTATAGCCCAATTTTGTAGAGTAGCCAACTTTTAGTTGACAAGTTTTTTAGTTTCTGCTGCAACATGGAAGCAAATTAAACAACTTGTTGACTATGTTTTACAGCTTCTAGCTTTAAGTGTTTTTCCTTATCTTGACGTCTTCTTATTTCTCTGCAAACACCGAAGCGTACTCTTATTTTTCTGCGGAGCAAACACATAAACAACAATTCCGTAATCTAAGAACAAATAATTATATTTACTTATAACCATATCAGCCAATATGTGGTACTTGTATACGTTGATTTCTATGACATGTCGACGTTAAGTAAAATAAATCTGGGGCTTATGTAAATGAAATTTAACTTTATTCAGAATACTTGATTCCTGTGTTGAAATACACAACTGCATTGAAAGAAATTATTTAAAGCATTAACGACTTGGGAGTTAATAATATTTCTGTCCGGTTTTGTTTCTGCTGTTCACCGTAAGAGCTTAAAGGATTTGTATGGGGTTTGACTCTTCCAGGATCAAAATCATCTTCATCTGATGTATCCTCTGTGTATATAAAATGTTTTGGATTTTAGCATTTCACTAAGTTAATAAATCATAGTGCAATTTAAAGTAAAACAGCTTCAAATCTTACCGATATAATTAGGAATCGTTGACCTAGGCCTGGACGACCTCACGGTAGACTGCAAAGTAACCCTAGGAGAAAGTACAGGTTGCGGTTGCTGTTGTGGCGTATTTTTCGTAGAGGTCATTTTAATATGACCATTTGTCATCCCTCTCTCGACAAGGTTAGACTGATCAACCCTAGGCTTCTGTTTAGCTTTTCTAAAATATTAAACGCAAAATCAGTTAAATCCAAGTCCATTTCCAGCCAGACTTTTAAAATAATGTTCCTTGCATCTGTCTAATTGCGGTTGCTTACTTAATCATTTTAGAACAAGCGAATAGTTTAGGAAAATTGCACTGAAGTATTTTGAGGAATACACAGGAAAGTCCAATTGAACATAGGACAGGGCCGATTAATTTCAGCTCAAGAGTCTTGAAACCTGCTCCAAATTCATTGCAGAAAGAAGACTGTTAAATTCGCACTTCCGTCTTAAAATCATGGATTTTTTTCACAACATCAATAATTTTAGTTATAACCACTTGATTAACTAACCTTTATCTCCTAAACCTACAAATGAGATTACTAAACCCATAGCAACTGAAATTTCGTAAGAAAATTTATATTTAAAATTTCAAAATACTTTGAATGTTACCGTTTGATCTACATTTCATGAATTCGTTCCTCACTTAAAATAAGCCCTATATAAATAGCAGAATAACTAGGTGGATTGTTCGTCTCAAATGACCCATCTTCATTCTGTATTGTGTCTTTTGTCTCTCTATATGATGGATCCATCTGAAAAAACAATGAAATATACCAGTTAAGTTTTGTAATTACTTGTATGAAGAATCCACCGATTAAATTGCAGGTATATAAACTTTAAGAAGGTTCACAAAGTGCCCCTCAGCTCACCTGTCTTGACGACCATTCCTTACTATCTGTAGACGCTTGAGCACGAAGCGTCCCTTCGGACGTGCCTCTGTTGTTGCTGCTCAATTTACTCGGTGTTTGAGTCGAAGAACGTGTACCACCACCGCCACCGCCGGCGTAGGTATAAGGGAAATGCTGCAAAACGATTCAAAGACTAAAACCTTATCCAATACTTTCTTCGCTATACTTTGGAATAATTTCAACGCAAATCCAAACGAAACGTCATAAATCACAAGCTAGAATTTCTCAGCTTTTGTCGCTGATTTATGTAAAAGTTGCAGTTGCAAATTCTACTTTTTACGTCAAAGACTACGAGCGGAGTGAAATTTTCTAGAGGTGACCAGAAGGAGGAAGAGGTGGGAGAGAACTAAAAGAGAGACAGCTTGTACTTACCCGGTAGTCTCTTGTCTACCTAAAGGAAATCGTGAGAATCGTGAAAGGAAATGATGCAAAATTAATTGAAAAATTCGCAAGTAGGTTCATATGCCGAGAAGTCAAGTTGCAATTTCTAGGCTACCATTTCTACATATTCTACCGATTATCTACCTACTTTCGCTACTCGAATCTACTAGCGTTTGTATTCTGCAGTGTCTTCTACTGTAAACGACCATGAAGACAGGCAATTTAAAATTCCATTTCCGTCAATAGCTGCTATCTTCTCGGTCAGCTTTTCCCTGACTCTCCGTAGAGAAAGCAGGACCAAGACAGGAGCAGATGAACGCCACTACTTAATTCTACAAACCCAAGGGAAATGTAGAATGCACGCAATTCTACAAGAACTACCACATTAGAATATCAGCAAAGCCGAGCACAGGACGGAAGCAAGCAGGGCTACAAAAGTACATACTTAAGTACACAAAAACAAGCTTCAAGAGTTAAAGTTCAAGAAGGTGCAAGCTCAATGTGGGTGACAAGCTAAAGGAAGCGCGTTATAGAATCACAAGTGTTTTCAGGAACAAGTGTCAACGGTTACTAAAACCAGATATTTGTCAAATTGTGCTCAACAACCTTAGCAAATATACTAGTGTAAGCAGGTATTGATGACATAATGACATTTTAGCTCTTAGTTATCTCGCAATCATATATCTATTTTGGGTACTAATGACGATAGTCTTAATAGATTTTTAGTTGCGCAAGGGAGGCTCATTTTTGCTATTTGCGATATTCGGGCTATACTTGTGCCTTTATTTTTGCTTATTTGGATGAATTGCGTGCTCAAATAGATACACTTGAAATTCATATAGACTAGAAGTTCTACAAGATAGTGTGAGAAATTTTAACCTGATAAACCCGTGCTCCGTCTAGTTTTACAGAGAGAATTATTACAGTTTTTCTGTTCGTAATATAGACGGGTATATTCGATAGGATAGGAAGTGAATGTTTATTTCGAGTGTTGCCAAATTTTTCGCTTATCTGTGTAGCATTGCTATTGCGAATTTTAACCCTGACGTAAAGCTAAATACAGGTATGTGAGGCGGAGGGATTGAGTTGGTTTTACTGATGCTAGGGTATAGACTAATTGGATATTAATGACGGGAATATCTGGAAAGTACACTATTCTGAGAATCTCGGTTTAGGGTTATTAGTAAGCAATTACATGGATTTGACGTAGTAAAAATTTCATGTGTGTTGGAAGCAATAGAGGAAACAAGAGTCACGCAAAAGTGCCATTCGCAATTATTCTCGCATATAATATATGTTCACATTTCCATAATCTTCACGCCACCTGGGTAGCCATAGCACTTGCAATTTTCAATAAAATACCGTCTCTGGTCGACGTCGCCCTCCAAGCTGCCGCTATTCTATCGATATTTCTGGGCGCTCTTGGAGGTACGATAAATTGGTTCAGTCCATTAATAATAGGTTCAAGAGGTTCATAAGATAAGAAAAATGTAACAGAAACAAGAGCGAAGGGAAGGAATGATATATTTTTAGGCGATCCTACGATAAGGAAGGCTATTTCGCATATATGTAATTTATTTCTTGTGTTAGGTTCTGCAGGTTTAGCATCTGTATAATATATTGAGGCGGAGGGGAACTTCTGAGAAATAGTAATCCTTCATAGCCAACGGTTTGACTTGAAGATGAGAACTTTAGGATTGTAATCAAATATATAGTATTATTTACATCTCCAATCTCCCCGGTTGGTCCTTAATTACTTTTATAGCATTGAGAAAGTTATTTAGTTTGTGGAAGTGGGAATCGATAATGATACTATTCTAGGGAAACTTCAGCTCCGTTTTTTTGCAAAAGCTGGGCAATTAATAATTTGGCGAATATTTTAGCAGTAAGCACACAGTGTTGAAAATATGGGGTATCAAAATCCGAGCAAAAAATACTATAGAAAAAAGGAAAACATATTTGCAAATAAATTGCGAATTCGCAAAACATTTGGCAGAGATGATGCTGCAGTAGTATTAAAAGAGAAGGCAAGAGAAAGAGAGAGCGCATATAGATACGAGAAGAGGAAAATAATCCAAGTATGTACGGACAAAATTGAGTGGAAGTTCTAATTGTGGAATGGCTTTAACTGCGCAACTGACTTAAGTCCGTTACCTTTTTAGAGGGATACGAGGGAAAAGGTTCAATATGCCTATAACACTGATGATGGGGAAGGGCATCTTTTTGATGTTGGATTCTGGTGGCCGCATTGTCAGCTCTCTTCTTAAGCATAGAACCTATAACCCCCGCCATGTTTTGACGCGTCGTGATTAGGCCTGCGAAAATTTACTTTAAGTATATAGTTACAAGCATATGAGTGGATGATGGATTCTTAAATATCCTTACATAAAACTATCTACATTTTGCACTCATCAGAAACTCTTTCATCCTCTTGGAAACACAGTTGACCTGAGTTGTTGCCAATTCTGTCACGTTTTTTTTAACATTATGATTACATTGCGACCCTATAAGCTGCGCATGTACTTTATTCATTTTCCCTATGCTTCAGTCTAACTAACTTGCTTATATAGGCAAATTCTAAAATAACTATTAAATACAAGACCGGTATCGTACGGTGGAATATTGGGTAGCTTGCAGTAAATCGGTACTATAAGTACAGCAATCTCCTATACATCAAGTGCTTCAGGTGTAACAACTGCGTACGACGTTGAATGACATGTCAAGGGTCAGTTGACGTTGACACCACAAGGCTGCAGCTCAGCGATTGAAGGTATTAAGGATACATTATAAATACTTGAAGGTGTCCCAATAATCTTTCCTCACACATTCACGCAATACATTCGACATAAATACACACATTAATAACCCTTGATTTAACTTTGCAATCTTTGATTATCAATTATATTTAATTAGCTAATTAAAACAGCATTTACTTTCACGACTTCATGGACGGCAGGTTCCTCCGGCTGGAGGGGTAATCGTAGGCTCAATTCTGTATCGGCCCTTTTCTGTTCCCGCTTTTTCCGTTTGCTCATCAAAGCTGCAATGTGCGCCATGATTCCAGGGTTGTATTGACAATAAGAGGTATTTAAATCACAAATATAATTCACTTTTGTCTTTTCTGTACGCCGTAATGTTTGAACACTTCAGGAAAGCTTTGTATAGGATGAGACTGTAGCGGCCGATCAATTTTTAAAGAGTGGTAGCGAGAGAAACTGTTTTATCAAGTTTTTTGTCTGGAGCGAATAATGCGCGGAATGGATAGATGGACAAGGTGGATTTGTAGGACAGGCGGTGAGTACGAAGATGCGGTAAGGTACACGACGGCTGTAGTATTTTGTAGACGAAGATGGTAAAATATTCAGAGAATATTTAATTAGAAGGCACTTGTGTAGTATGCGTTAACAAGGTTTCTTACGAGAAGGCTGAGAGATCTTAGACGGCAAACTGTTCTGGAGACAAGACAATGATTTTTTTTAAGAGCAAACAAAAGTGTAGGTACGCTGTTCAGGTAGCTGTGAATTAGGAATGAGTTTTATGCAATACTGTTTTCGCGAGTTGATAGCCAAGTGTTAGTTCATTCATTAAGCTTGCTCAGTTTAGAGGAGAAAGAGCCAAGTGGTTTACGACTTGTTCTTAGTCCCTTTCAAGCACACTTAAACTTGCTTCTTCAAGTAGAGTCTAAGGTCAAACCATTTGCTGTAGAAGAAAATCACGTCACTCCTGAATCACTCTCCATTTTGACTAAGCGAGAGCCTGGTTTAGTGCCACTTGAAGATATAATTCGAGCACATAGTTTAGCATACATAATTCTTCACTTTACTCTTTGGACTACCCACACTACACTACGCCGCAATCTAGTTAGTTTACCTCGACACTTGAATCACAGTTGAGGACGTAGAACAGTAGCACTTGGATCAAGTTTGTTTGCCTAGATGGAGGAGAGGAAAGCAGGTGATAATGTACTACACACATGTTTGGCTATGATTTGTTGGAAATTTAAAAATGTTTTAAGGAGGGCTTGACGATGTGTGGGAAGAAAGTCAAATTCTTCACACATCCTTCAAAGAGGTGAGAGAAAGTAGTGAAAGCACTGGATGTTGTTGCGATAAAGCATTGCCGTACTCAGCTCTATTCTAGACTTTCACTTGCTACGAGAGACTCTGCCGTGGATGGTGAAAGCCAAAGGTTGGAGAGATGCTCCTATTGATTACGATTAGCTGAATGAGGTAGGAGGGCTGGAAGACTGACTACAGAAGAGCCATGCCGTTTTAAGCGGCTCACTGTTGCCGCACCTGGGCATTTGCAAATGTATTGCGATTGCTAGCGCATTCATGATAGCCTCTGTAACCCGCCCGGAAGGTAACACTACAAAGCGTAGCCCTATGTGTCCCTCGGACACGCAATCCTTTTAAAGAGCCATGAAGAATGGTACGGAGAATAATGGACAAAGGGCCTGGAGCTATCACGTATGGACAAGTCGGGAAGAGAAGGTTGAGTACGTATGAACGGAATGCAATGTCGTCACCAAGGAAACATGATTACAAACAAATGTAAATGGGTCAATAGAAATTAGAGCGGAGGAGAAGAAGGTTTTGGAAGAAGAAAGTCGGATTATACAGGAATTTGGGCCGGAGAAAGTTTGCTTTCTCCGCCGCCGGGAACACAGGTAGAATAAGTGGTCCGCACTCCGCACTCCCGTCCGTAATGCGATGCGGATGGATAGAGAAAGTAAAGGAAGTGTGCGGTAGTTTAGAGTTGATGAGACATATGGGGAAAATTACTCGGTAATTTCTTACGCTATTCCTCTTTCTCTGTGGAGAAGGTGTAAAAAAGGCCCTCATGCAAAAAGGCCTGTCTGTCTACAATCTACCTCATCCACGGCCCATTTTAGTTTCTCTCTGACAGGTGACAAGTACAGCAAGAGAATATACATGGTTGCAAAAAGGTATATGTCAGTACTGAATCATGTAAGATGGATGCAGAATGGATAAATGCTGGAACGAGGACGTGGGAGAGTATTGCGAAAATCCGGCCATGGATTTTGTGTATTTTACCTAGAATTCCATCGCGTGAACTTGAATACTAGTCGCCATAAGTAATGTTTCCTCCACGTTGAGTAATGAAATGGGTCGGCCCATAAAACTCACAGGCTGAGGGAAATCAAAGCATATGTAAAAATAACGGATGACGTATGGAAAATACCGGGTTTTAGAATTGTGTAATATTTTCCCCACAAACATAAACTCCTGTAAGCTGTACTGAAAACCGCAAAGAGAGAATGAGGCAACCTACATTATTCGCTGTTACAAGGGCAACGAAGAGAAGTCAAGATCGATACTGTAATTTGCAACGGTTCGTATGCCTGCAATCACAGACTAACACAATTTTATGATGGAAGAGTACTGTACATATGTGATGGAGGCTCTGATATGATGGGCCAAGCGTTCAGTATACACGATGCTATAATGCGCTCAGACGTGAGTAGGATTTATAGCTTTAGAAGGATTAATGAATCTGGGAGGTGTCGGATTTATATCAATCTTCATTACAGCCTGCTTCAAATCATTTAAGTGCGGAAATAAGCGTTGACCTTTACTGGATTGGAGCAAAAGTAGTATTGAATCAACACCTCAGGGATAGCTGCTTCGAACAGAGAAATGTAATGAATGAGACGCCAATGTTTTAAGTGTTCTGCAGCTGCATGTAAGTTTTGATGCATCAATTAAACAGTAGTTAAATAACTACATGCCATGGGAATGGGATGTAGTTATTCAATTGTGTAATTTCTAATTGAAACCAGATATAGAGTTTGTAGGGGATTATAAGTAATTTGTAGCCAAATTTAAGCTTAAAATATGATTTAATTACTAATTTAAACACAATTTAATTTTTATCGAAGATTTGATTTATAAAGGTAAATATATATAACATTCAGTCATATATAGACGGGCATCCTTCCCAATTTCCTTCAGCTTTCTTAGCCCAATACTCTCCAGTAAAAAGGTGCATTGGAGCACCTGTTACAGGCTCCTTTTTGTAGCTGAACCAGATAGGTGCATATACATTTGTACTGGCTGTAAAAGACACTCAACATTATAAGATCCTTGTTCCCACATAATTTTAACAAAATGACCTTGAGCATTTCCAGTACCTTCATCACTGGAAGGTTCTAAAGACATTGGTTTTTCTGGAACTCGCGCTCTGCGCGCCCTCTGGTTTTCTTCGAGGCGTACTTTTTCAATAGCAGCTTCCTCCCATTTACCGATTTCCATCAAACGCTGATCCGGTCGGAAGCGACTGTCCGTAGGAGCTACCCCTTCCTCTGGTTCGTTTAGCTGGCAGGCAAATTCAGACATGTTGTAGTACGCCTCTGACTCTGGCCTGCAACAAACTATAGACAGGTGCAGATAATTTAATTGTCAATTAGCTAATTAGGTTTGATGAAAAGACTTACGATACTTGCTCTCGCGTCCATAAGCGTTTCGTAGGGCCGTACTCTGTAACTTGTTTAAGTGTAAGATCTGATTTTCCGTCAACTAACTTCTGATTCTTGATTTCATTACATTCAATGTACTTGTCCCAGTAGCCTTGGATTTTCCATCGGGCTATTTCCTTGCTATCCGTGATGTATCCAGTGACCTGGTGAATAGTTAAGTTTATTCTTTATTCAAAGTTTTCATGAATTAAAAATTATCTAAAAAGCGTGTTACAAGAGTTAACTAGTGTTCCACTGTGCTTCAACCCACCTTCTTATTATTATTGTCCTTTCCCCAGGTTGATGTGGGATGATAGGTGAGTGTGCATTTGTCACCTGTTATATGATTGATGATATCCATGTTTCCCTCGTTGTCCACCCAGAGCTTACCGATAACAAGATTATGAATGTAGGAGGTAACTTTCCTCCAGCTGAAATGGCTACCTTGAGATTGATTAATTACAACACAGGTGTATGTTAATAAATGAGACGAGATGAGAAATGCTATATGCTGCCTGTGGTTCATAGTTTCACAGCTAGTAATCAGGTGTAAATTGGCTAATTAGCCAGCACTACCTGTAGTTGTCACGCTGAGATGTGCAGAGCCAAGTGGAACTACTTCGAGGTAGTTTCCTTTAAACTTTGATCTCATTGTAAAATCCTGCCACAGCGTCCAGTTTCTGCCTTCACAATGCTGCGCAACCGTGGGAGGATGATGACGAACTTGTTCACTCAAGCAACGCCAACCTCTGTCCTCCATCCGGTCGCATTCATACGTCTCTCCCAACAGTGGATTAAATGGCTTCCCTGTCCGAGTCTGAAACGTAAATTTTTCATGCTGCAATCTGCTTGTGAATTAAATTATGCGCGTGTCTCAGCGTCAAAGAGCGCAATCATTTGCAAACTGATTTGCAGTTCTATTGTTTTGTGGCGCAAAATTCTCATCGCTCGAGGGGCGCATGTAATAACCGGCGCAAGCGAAAGTTATGTAACTAAAAGCGCAAACTTGGGTTAAGCAAAAGTACTGCGTCAGCGTAAATATACCGCACAACTTGCGTACGATGAGACTGTGAAGGCTGCAACGTAGCACATTTCTTTAATTTGATTTTTGCAATTGGATGCCGTGTCCAAGATATCGCTGTAGGCATAATCCTCAGTTAACCGTTGAAGCATGGATATTGGTTCGCAAAAATTAACTGGAATTGCTATTTTCGATAAATCCTTCCCAATTGCATTCTTAACCAATGCCCATAAATTTAGCGGCATATCCGGGCGGTCAGGGATCCGGGTTCGCCGTTGTTTCCCACGGGGTCGTGGCTTTGACATGGTTGCAATATTTTCTCTGTTCGGAGAAGAGTGCTGCAAAGCGTCTACACAAGATGCCCTGCCATCCATTCCTGTCTCAGGAGAACCAGATGACCGAGCAGCGGTGTAACCATCGGCCTCTTCTTTAGGAGGCTTCCAACAAGGAAACTAAACAAGCAAGATTCACTGGAAGTCAGTCTCGTCCACCGATCATAGATGGCAGAGAGAGAGGACTATAAGTGCAGCAGGAAAGTTTATAATATAAAATTACATGATGCCAAAAACGTTTATGTTTCTTTTTATCCAGGTTTGATTAGGTAAACGGCAGGACTGTCTGGGAATTAATTTCTTGACCTCATAGTCCTAGCATAAAAAAATAAAGGCCATTTATTAAGAAGCTTGAAATAAAAACAGCAGACATTGTAATGGGAATTCAAACAATTAAAAATTGGAAATTACCTCTGGTCAACCAGGACGGATTTGAGGAATAAGCTTGACAAAGTATTATAAAGGTAAACAAAGAACCCAAATGCAACTAATTACTCCACAGAATCAAAGAAGCTCATTAACCCTTTAGGTACTTAATAATTTTCTGTCACTAATTTGAAAAAAATGACTTCTACAAAAAATCCATAAAATGGAACATACGTTTCAAAAACGCACTGGTAAAATCCCGCGATACTTTGATACAACTAAGAGTTTCCATGGAAATATTTATTTTAGACCATCGCTCAACGTTCATGTAGCAATATTTCTGCAGGTCGCTAGTTTTCTATCCCCTGTAGTCTTGTGATTTTCTACGATTTCCAAGAAATGACTGGACTCGAATTCACGAAACAAATTGTGCAAACATAATTGCAAAAATGTCTGCAACCTGTTCAAGGTACACGACTCATTCAAGCTTTGCGCTTCTAAATTAGTTAATCTATGAATATATAACACTTGTAGGAATAAGTTCAGGATTATTTTCCTTGCCACTTTCGCTAGCAGCGCTTAGTTTGTCCTTGAATTCTGATGGTTTCTCTTAACAATAAGCACAAATAAGAGTTAAAGGTATAAGGGAAACCTTAAAAACGACTCACTATCTCCTTCTTGAACTCCAGATGCAGCTAGGCTAATAATTACTTTTCAACATGTAAGGAAAAATCCAACTAAAATTAATAACAAGAACAGAATATGTCGCTACTGCTACACCAGACCAAAACCATCCACTGATCCCAGTTAAGCTGTAGTTAGGCCAATATGCTGGGAAGAAACAATGGAGCAATTAACTTGTATATGCCTCAGGTAAAGCCAGCTTCAAGTCGGAGTAAACTTGAAAATTTTCCCATCATTATCTCACAAGCGTGTGTATGTTATGGCATTGCATGGGATATTTTCTGAGATCCTGGGAAAATCAGCGCTCCTCTATTTTCACGCTGTAGCTGCTAGCTAAAACGTTCTACCTTCTTGGTTGATTTAGTAATAATTCATCGTTTCATACTTACATAAGAAACGCTTTGAAATCTTTTGACCTTTTTTACAATGAGGACATGTTGCGATTGTTGAGCAAATGTGAATTTACAGAGCAGTCGCAAAGTGAAGTTGTGCATGAAGGAGCTCGTGAGGAACAAGTGATTTTAATTTAAATTAAGAATCGGAAATCCGAAAAACCAATATTTGGATTAATTCTAACACTTGGTTTGTTTGTGAAATCCCTTATATTCAAGCGGGATCATTACAGTGAGAATACCTTAAAGTTTGAAGTGTGAGGGAAAAAGTGTGGATCTATTCGAAGATTAAATTCCCGCAGCTTCTGGAAAATTCCAGCAAGTTCCAGATACTGACTTTAAGGATGTGATCATGTAATCCTCTGCTGAAACCCTTCCAAAAGGATGAAATTCAAGTGATAATAAATTTAAAACCGTGACATTTAAATGCACAAGTAATCCTAAAGTGTTCACCAAGTGTGACCTAAGGGGAGACATCCCTGAGAAAGAAGAAGGATGCACACGGTAATTTTCTACTCTTGAGTGGATATAATTATCTTCTTTTTACTTTTATTGCTTGTAATTTGCATAGATAAAATTTTTAAATTTTGGCTGAAGGTGCGTTTTTACAACTATTAAAATTTGGTAACAGGCTATAAAATAAAGAAGAGCTTAAGAAAAGTCAAACTGTAAGTACGGAAACGATGAAATACTTTAAATGCCCAGTCATTTGAATCTACCCGAAAGGTGAAGCTGCGGTGAAAGTTTGAAAATCAGGAGAAAGTACCGCGTATCACCTCCACCAAGAGCAGTTAGCCTGAGGTAACAGGAGAAAGGATCGAATATGTATTTGGATAGAATAAATCTTGGATAGTTCCGTTCTCGTAGCGGGGATTTGAGTGCGTAAAGTGTATGCAAACTAGTGTGACGAAAGCGGGTAGAAATAGAGTGAAAGGTTGTAAATTTACAGCTGAGGAGTACGCAAGTAGCCGGAATAGCAATACGAAAATCGTCCGGGCATTTAGACGATGGGACGAGGAGGAGAGGGCGGAAAGAATAATAAAGTTTTAAAAGTAAAAGAGAGTGAGGGCAAAAAGGTGGAAAAAAGTTGTGAATTTAATTTCATACTTGGTTAACTGCAGCTCTTTTCGGAGAAGACTTGCTTTTCCGTCCACCCGCTAACTTTGTCACTGGTGCCTGGGATTGAAAATCATGTTCGCCGCGGAGGAGGTGAGAATGGAAGCCGCACCCCGTCACCGACCAACCTTCCCCAAAGAGCATCTTCTTTGGGACTCAAAAGCGAGTTTGGGTTCTTTGGGAAACTTATCGTTCAAAATACTTTCGATTCAAGACATAAAGAAGAGTTCATGTGAGTTACAAGAGTTTCACATCTTACTTACTTATCCCCCTGTAGTGAAGCTGACTTTCTCTTTTATTTGTTATAGACGGGTAGAACTTTTGCATAAATCCAATGAAAAACACGTCGACCTCATTGTGCATAAGCACAGATTTATACTTGAAAGGAATCATGCTTTTGAATTTGATGGAGATATTGACATTTATTTACTCAAAGCTAATGAAGCCAGCCTTGCGGAATGCACAAGTAAGTTGTTGTGTGAACAACCACTTTATTCACTTAAGCATGGTGTATCGTCGTGTAGCAGAAATGCTGTTGTGTAAATACAAAATTAGCATGCAGGTAGCCTCACATCACAATCCCCGAAAGTGTGGGCGGCCGGTGCTAGTGGCGCCACCTGCTTGACTAAAACTTGAAATTATTACAGCTATAAATTGACTTGGAAGCGCAAAGAAAGCTCTTCTTTATTTTGAGCTTCATGCTTGCATGTTTTCAGCTCCACCAAAGAGGATGAGCATGAACCATGTGCGAAATAATAATTGCGACCCGAGCCAGCCTAGCACTTCAGTGTATCAAAACTGTTTTCCGCTTGACGTCATGCTTGGAGCTTTAAGAGAAAATATCGCGTATTTAAGTCCAGAGGCAAGCTTGCGAGAGTTTGGGTGTGCGGATTGTCCGGATGTTAGAATTGAAGTAAAGCTCCTTATTCAAATCAAGTACAAATACACGCTCTTTGACGTGGAAAAAGGGCTAGAGTATAAACCTTCACCTCTGGCTCCGGTAAAAGAAATTCCTGCTGACAACGGCCGACTTGCTCCATTAGCCTCCTGCTTAAAAAATCTTCTTGAACATGCCATCCATGCGGATGTTCAACTACAAGTTGATGAGGCCGTCTTTCCTGCACACATGGCCATTCTTGCGGGTAAGCTGGATTTAAAATGGTCATTAAAATTCAAAGTATTTTTAAAGTGGTTGTCCGAGAAGAATAAGCTAGAAGAGCGTAAGAGGATATTCAGTTTGGCGGGTAAATGACCCAATCCATCTTCTTGTTCTCCTTTTATGCAGCTCAAAGTGAAGTATTTAAGGTCATGTTTGAATCGAATATGGTGGAGAGGAAGACGAAACGGGTTGTTATCCGAGACATGTCCGGCTCAGCTGTTAAAGAAATGCTCAACTTTATTTACACAAGGGATATCTCAAAATTTGAAAACAATATCGATATGGCCATTGAAATGCTACACGCTGCAGAAAAATATATCATAGCCGACCTTCGAAAAGCTAGTGAAGAAGCACTCGAGAAAATGGATTTGTCTAAATTGGCTATCGATGAAATACTTGGGCTTTACATGTGTAGTCGTCAACTGAAAATGCCTACTGTTCAGCTTAATGCTTTGAAAGGGCTTCGGACGTAAGTTGCTCCATTTTTTCAATTTTATAAATTTTCGAGCTTTAACGATGTTGTTAACGAATATGTTAATTAAAACTTTGTCATTATTTTCCGAATCTGTACAGGAAAGGACCGTTTTTGGCAGCTTCCAAAGCTTTTGAAAGATTCTGTCATGAACATCCTGATGTTATCCCAGAATTCTTTGCAGAATTCTCCGGCCTGTTAGTCACAATTTCTAGAAACTATTTAAACTATTGATTTAAATATGAAAGCTGCTTTTATATTTTATGTGAAAAACTCAAACGTTTGAATAATTACAGGAAAAAAGAATCGCCTATGTCCATGGCCATGATGCAACCTGTGATTGATGAAATGCGTAAAACTCATGTTTAGATCTTTAAACCTCTCGCTTTTGTACTCTTTTTAACTTTTATCCTGAAAAATTATACAAGTATATGGTAATAAAATATATAAGTTACAACAGCTACGTCCGTTTATTCCTACTTTCAAAAATCTCCAACCTGGCCTGAAAAGAAATTTGTTTTAGGTAAGTTATTGTAGCAGCCTACGTCTAGAAAACAAAGAAGCTCTATTCGAAATCAAATTAGAACCTTTCACGTCAACTGTTATCACATAACGCACACGACGCACTTCACTTGAGATCCATTCAAATTACTCTGAAACTTTATGACAGGAGAAGCTTGTGTACACAACAAGCAGGAGCTAATTAGTTTCTCCTCCTAAAAACTCCCGTGTAATGCGAGATCGGGTAAAAATGTAAATTTTCATACAAGATCTAACCGTTTTGGATACAGTAAACGACTATCAGCCATAAGCTAGCATGTGCCAGGCGAAGAGCATATGCCTCAATTTCATTCAGTCCTGCTGGGAATCTTGATAATCTTAGCCCTGCTGTTACTTGTATGTATTCAGGGTTTGTTGTGTGGTGAAAGTAGTGAAAGCAGAGCAAGACGAAAGGATAATGGAAGAAAGGAGAAGGAGGATAGGGAAGATGTTAACGAGAAGGATTTGTACAACTTTTGGAATTTCATGAATTTTCTTTGAAAATGTAAGCGTGTTTTAAGGAAATGGCCCCATCTCTTAGATTCTTCCAGAGTAGTCCGTATAAGATCCGGGTAAGAAAGTGAAGGATGGCTGAGCTCTAGTGAATAGGTTTACACAAGGTCCGTGTTGATTTTCCCTCTAGTTGGAATAATATTAAAGATTGAGGCTGGAATTTTTTCCAGACTCTCTCAAGAAAGCGTCGAGAAGGATGGAAAAGAATTTCACGAGCTTTTCTCAACTTAAACAGACTCTTCTTGTGCTTTCTCCTCGTTTTCTTCGCCTTCCAGAGCTCGCATCATTCCGCCTCGTTCTCTGCTACTACAAAACCAAGGACAAAGACATTGGAATGGTAAAGAGGAGAAAGACAGAGGAGGAGCAGACAGGATGATGGAGACGTGAATGGAATGCAGAAATGGGAAAGCAGACGGAGAATTCAGTTCTTCCGTTCTAGAAAATATATATTCCTTCGGGTGGCTCTTCTTTAGCCAAGGAGAGAGAAAATATATTGAGAAAGATGCTGCGGACACAAGAGGCGAGGAAGCGGGACAAACCCAGGATATTATCCCCATCAGCTCCGGACGCCTGCCTAAGCTACCCATTATTTTTGCATTAGGTCACAGACTCGACAAGGGAGAAGGAGAAGATGATGGAGAAAGAGGATGGAGTGAAAGCCACTTCAAAGCTAGAATCTACCAACTAAACTAAAAGGAGAAGATAGAACTGCCACACACACGGGGATGAGCCGCAGGATGGCAAATAGTGATGGGAAGTCGGATCCAGCTCAATAAGATGGATACAACAAACCTCACTGGGATCCTATCATCCTAAAAGGCATTCAAATAGATTGCCGATTCTTGTAATAGACATCCATAATGGTCAAGATGGTGTCCGAGCGGATGAGAGGAGTCCTAGCTTTTGTGGAGATAGGCCACTCACTTTCTCTCTCTTATTTTCTTGCTTTCTCCGCCTCTTGAATCTTTAGCAAACGGGGAAATAAGTGCGTAGTTGCCGTAACATTTACAATAGTGAAGCATTGGCGAAGAATACGAATAAGATTTATAAAACAAACAACAACAGCATCCAAAGAAATAAGGGTACAATCATAGTTTATTCTGAAAAATTGTCTTGTCGTCCGAGACGTACAGTAAAAGTTTGTAAATGTAAATTTTTTAAAGTAACGGTGATGGATTTTTTCAACGTCCACGTGTCCTCTCGTCTTCCTTTGAAACGATTCATCATATTATTCTCTTCAGTTTGTTGTGTAGGATTCTCAGTAGTTTTCTTTGCGTAGTTCTTCCCTTTAAGCTTAACTGTAGTAGTAATAATAGAACTTAATTTCGAATTTAGGATAAATACACAAAGCTTTCGAAATCGTCGTCTTAAGTTACTTACAACTTTTATAGTCCTAAACTCATTAATTTTTATTTTACCTAGCTATAATTAACCTATTACAATAATAGCATTACAGATGTATGTATATTCTAGCTACAGCGTGAACAGAATCACGATTAATTAGTTTTCATCTTTCCCTCCCAGCCCTGTCTTCCTCAGACTGGAAGGGAGAAGATATATAATCTGGTAGCCATAGCTTTGTTTCAAAAATGTATAGCAGTAGTTTCAGATTTAAGGTACTAAAATATCTACAGGATAATTATATATTGTGTACGGAGGAGGAAATAGTAATCAGCATAGATTAGCTTACAACAAGAATACAGTAAGTAAAGCTATTTTACATATATTTACAGCATATAATAATAAGAGCCTTAATTACGATAAGGATAGAATTTCTTTTATAATAATAATGTGTAATCGAGAGAGGTAACTAATTTTGTATAGTTGCTGATTTCGTGATAGCAGCAGAAAATGATATATATTTCTCCCCGTTCGCGAGTACTATGTACCATATAGGTCTAATTTTTTAATCCACTATTTTTACACATGATTATGATCATTTCTTTAAAGCTAATTAGTATTATGATTACCAAAAACTCAAATATATTTTTCTAAGACTAGGAAGAAATAAAGACTTACATTCTATAGCATGACATAATCGCGAATCTGGAATAAGAAAGAATACACCTCTAATTGCGAAACAACTAAGAGTCCGTTGCTGCTTAAATCTCAAACTTGTCTTTCGGCGCTATAGCTTTTGACGGATTCAATCCCTTAAAATCAATTTATCGAAAATAACGAGAATATTGTCATCAAAACTGTGCACAACTGATGCAATTTTACAGGAATATGCAAGCGTGATTTACAATTTTGACCCTGATTTCATCCTTGAAATTTGCGGCTACGAGCGTGTAAAACGCTGCTCTAGCATTAATTTTCTTCATGCTTTCTCTGGAAAAGCGCTACAAGTATTTATACGCCGGCTACCCTCAAAAACATAAGTACTAAACGAATAGAACTTCGGGGAAAAATTGCTTCTATGTACAATTTAGCAAACTTTTAAATTTCATATCAATCAACTACTTTTCATCTCCCAGGTGTTGTCTCCCATAAGGCACAAATGATTTTTTGGTAATGCTTCGAAGGTGAGTATACAATTTGAAATCCTACACTCGCATCAGCTATAAACAGATTGAGTCAGTAGTCGGTGTGTTTTTGAGGAGGCATTAATAGCTTAGTTATTGGTTGCGCCATCTAGCTTGTAGATTGAAGCACCTCAAACTATTTACCTGACCTCAAGCTAAAGAAGTTCTAAAGGTGCTACACTTACACTTATATTTTGCCAGAATGCCAGCTAGCTTTAGTTAAAACTAACAGTATTTCTACACCTTTACAGTAATTACAGTCATAAAACTACATTCAATGAGGGACATCACATAGAAATTTGTAACTGAACTTATTCTTAGAATACAATAGCATTTACATTAATGTACATTCAATTACTAGTCTTAAAACACTAATATGGATGACAGGATATACAGTTGACAGACATAGTCATAGGTTGCGTTGGATTTTTTAAAAATAAGTATATAAGTAATTATTTCTTAATGTTAAAGGTTTAAGCCTAAAATTATAACTTTTCCGATAATTTCTGAAGATATTTCCATGTGCGTGAAGAGTAAACGTATAATGACGAATAGAGGATGTAAGTGTATAGATAATAGACTACAATAAGCTTGCTTATATTTCTTGGTAGTAGTGATTATATTACGCTAATTAATTTTTGCGTGTACCCTATAAAGTCTACAGTTTTAAGTATACACATATAATTATTATTGTGTCACAAATGTATGAAAGAGGACGGTTGTGGATTTTTCTCTGTTTTTTTAAATGCGAGATTCTTCCGGTGAGCCGGAAGCAAACTCGTCGTATCATAATCTTTCCAGTTCCGTTGTTGTTGTGTGGGATGGATGAAGGGGGCCATTGTCGATTGCGTAGTGTCGATAAGTTAGGAACTCTGGGCTGAGGTTGGCTGGAGGCGGTAAAGTCCCATTACCATTTCCGTTTCCGTGATGTAAATGCATATGATGGTGGTGATGCTGATGGTTGTTGTGGTGATAGCCTCCAAGAGTGCCAACGTTGTTTGAAGTTGTTAGAGCTTCTGTGACGCGATGATCTACTTTCCCGTTCTACAAAAGAATCCAATCAATCAATCCAAATTAGCACACGCTCTTTGAAATTGTTTCAGGGAAAATAAACTTGATTGAATCCTGGGATTGAATCAAAGTAGGAGGATGAGAATAGAAGAGGGGAAAGTTTAATGGATTCTCTGAAAAGCGGAAACCAATTACAGCAAACAGAGGCAGGAGTAGTCAGAGTCAGGCTCTGAGAAAAGTTGCTCCAAGCAAGGTAAAGAGAGAACTGCTTTTATCAGTACATGCCCCACTTCTGTTCTGTTCACAGCTTCAGAATAGAGTGACAAGTTTGGAGAAAGCGTAAAGAATAAAGCACAAGAAGGAGAGTGAAAGTCTAAGAAAGACGTAGTATACCTGCTGATGAAGATCCCTTCGTTTCCTGTACTTGACACAGGCTAAGAATGTAATTAAAACTGCAAACACAATAACGCCTACGCCAGCTCCAACAATTACTCCTAGGCGGCGGTGGAGCAAGGTCATCCCTCCAACTTCCGTTCTTCCGAGTGTACGCATCTGTAAAAAGAAACAAAACTTATTCTCAAGGTAGCCGTATTAATTTTTTTGAGGTTTGCAATCTGGCGAATTCACCCAGCACTTTCACCACACATGGTGGAAGCTTCAAACCTTCATGGAAAACGAATCAATGTAAACATCTTGTTAAGCCTGGTCTTTACGATTGTCTTGTAGAGAAAGCTCAAGGTTCTCCAAAGTTTCGAGAATCACCTATTAGGATTTCTAATCATAACAAGCAGTATTTTAGCTTGTAAAACAACACTATCAGGAACAAGGAACAAATACTATATCTTGTAAAAAGTTCCAAGGCATGTTTAGAAACTTTGTAAATTCAAAATAACACAACTTGAGCTTGCAAATCCTCTTGTTTAACAAGAAAGGAATATAATGCAAGCTGGATATATGCCTCGCATATTTCCAGGAATGGCATTGGTTCTCGGATACAGCTGGAGAAAGTCTTAAGAAAGCTTAGAATAAGGATTTGGTGGAGTAAAAGTTAAAGAGAAGATCCGCATGGATAGGATTAGCATTTAATCTTGAATTCTATTGTTTGCAAGAAATTTTAGGGAAACTAAATTGGAGTTTTGCTGAAACTGGAAAATTGGAGATTTAGATAAATTTGGTGATTTAGAAATCTGTTAAGGAATCATGAGAAAGCATCACTGGAATTTATACTTACGAATCTTCTGTTTATATAAGCTAGAGTGACAAGAGAAGGTGGATCTGATCCACAAGAAACGCAAATCGACACATCTCTTTCTTCACTTGTTAACATAATTTACATGATCCCAGCTAAATAGAGGACAGAGGACCAGCAAACAAGAGAACATAGGCGCAGAAAGCAATTTGCGTGTAGTTACTTCACAAGACATTGGCATCCATCTACAGATTTATGTTCAACATACAATTTCCTCAAGTAAAATAAAATAACTGCGAATAGCTGAGAATCTCGACATGGGTATCTTATTGCACTAAATACAAATAATAAAGTTGAAGAACGCCGCCTTTGTCATCTTTACTTAGCCCTCACGTTGCATCAGTACAAAAAGTTGGTTAAACTTCATAATTGAAGAGCCTAAAAAGTCTTCATGTATTCCCTTACTTTTAGGGAAGAGCTGAATGAAAACACAAGCTGATACTAATACAAATGCAACATCATGCAGATTAGAGAAAAGTATTCAACTTGTTCGCTATTGTTAAGCAGATTATGAGAAGGGAGAAAGTGGAGAAAGCACCCACGCACACACACATCCATCCGGAATAATGTTTACTGCATATCCAGTCCCTTTCCATGTCTTTGTGTCTTTTGTTCTATGTTTCTTAGCGCATTTCTAGAAAAAGCCTACAAAACTTGAAAGTAATTCAGGCTTGGCTTAGCTGTGCAGCTATGTATGTTATTTCCCATGTTTCCGTCGTCCTCCAAAACCATTCTGAAACTTCTGTCATACTTTCACCACGACAACCGTAAGCTGGAACTTCAGAAAGGCCAAGCCATGAAAGAATGGTATGCATAAAGAAAATGCATTTCTTTTGAAAATTTGGCCGCTCTATTTCCACCGGAATCCTAAAAAGTAGACCGATTTCGCAGAGGAAAGCAACCCTGTACCATAGCAGTGAAAATGCAGGCTACAAAGTCCGTGTGAGAGAGGACCTGCATGCACACAGTGTACTGAGGCGGGAAGTGGAGAAAGTACAAAGTGAAAGTAAGGGAAGGACTTGGCTACATGTCTTGAGCCATGAGGGGACGGAGGAGTGAGTAAATGAAGCGAGTCTAGAATTTTTATCTTGTCAGTCTGCATTAGATGTTGCGTAGGGCGAGTTAGTTTTGGGCTCGTTTGAAGTTGGGAAAAGAGAAACCTCAAAGGATTTGAGATGGCTAAAAAGTTGTAAACAACTAGAGAAAAGATAGCGTAGTTGATGGCGATTTCAATTGCTTTCACCACCATATCAAATCACATTTAATCAACTAAAGTTACACAACTCTCATCCTAATGCCCCTCGCTTTCGCCTCCTTTCTCCTCCATCCTGTTGGCTACAAACTCTAGCACATCTCTCACTTTATCTAGAATCACTTCAACTACGCTCTCCCTCCACATAACACACTCATCTCAAAGGGAAACTGTGAAATACTCTGAACCAGATCCTATCTTGGCTCCAGGTCTTCAAGTTCCTCAAACTACAAGCCAAGGGCAGTTGTCCCGAGTAGTTTGGTGGTAAAACCTGCTTCCTTCAAACTTGCCTCCTCCAAATCTACAGCATTACATGACTTTCACCCGTCCTTTCTCCTTGTAATCCAAATTCTCTGAATCTCCCGCAATATAATTTGGAGCGTGTCCAGAGAAGGGGAAGTGGTCCTCGGATATTATCTTGCCGAAAGTCGGTGGATAACGACCTCTAGGATGAGGCCTAGCTGGAAGTGTTAATTCCGGTTGGGAAAGCGGACGGGAGAAGATGAGATGATAGATTTTATGAGTTTTAGCAGGCTTTTGTGCCTATGTATGTGTCATTGCCATGTCCATAGAAAGCCAAGGAGGTATAGGATGAGGTTAAATTTTGAATTGTGAATAACTGTATGTATACTCACCTCTGTGCATTTTGAATACGGCGTATCACGAAGGATGTCAGCAGACCTTGTGGACAAAGCAGCACTGGTCACATCACCGTTGTCGTCATTTGCAAGCCCGAGGACGCAAATCCAGTAGGGGGTGTCAGACTGTAAATCCGGGAGACGATAAGCCCGGGACGTCGGAGGGAGTTGACGCGTCTTTTTCACTTGATTATTGTGGTTGAGAGCATGATAAGCGATCATGTAGCCATGCATAGATGACATGTTCCGCCCTTGCCAGGAGACCACTGCTGAGGAGGGCTGGACATCCTATAATAAATTGTACACGGACCAAAATTACTTTCACCCCTCAACAGGATTATATCACATCCATAAAATTTTACCCCCTCCCTCATCCCGCTACGACAACTACCCATCCTTACCGTCATCATTCTCATCATGTCGGCGTGATACGCCATTTCAAACGCGTTTTTAGCTCTACCTCTTCCATACCTTCAGCAATTCATTTCCCCATATTCTCCACGTCCTGTGTTCTAGCCCTGGCTCCTGCTTTCCAGGGAGGTGTGCCATCTAGAGCTAAACGACATATGCATAATCCTGTCGTCCCTCCACACGCCAGTACTTTCTCTTCCCGTCTCTACTTATCCACGCTTTCACCCCCTTACGCAAGGCATGCTAACCAATCTTCTTCACCTACCAGGAATCAACGACAATCCCTTCCGTCCTCATCATAATACCCATTTGTATGTAAATACTCTCGAGCAGGAGAAAGCTGAATCCTGCTTTCTCCATTCGCGCGCCGAGAGATTTACTCACTCCAGCCACACCTACTAATATAAAATTCCAGAAACTACCTAGGGTTTGTTCCTCGTTAAATGGCAACCCATGCCGTAGAAGGCTTCAACTAGAAGCTATAAAAGAAGAGACAATGTATAATTGAATTCTAATGGGAAATTCGTAGGAGACTCTTCACAGCAGTAGCGGTAGACTCCTGCTGTAAGATGTGGTTGTCCCACCGCCAGCACTGAGAATCAGCGATGCAGTCCTCACACTTGTATGCCTATATACAGCTTTACCTCCGTAGAACAGGGGAGGCCTTTATAGTTTCAGTGTGTGAGGTTAAATTCTTTGAAACGCGATCTGAATATTAGAAAATGAAATTGGGAAAGGAAACCTCAATTACAATAAAATCCGGGGGGAAATAAACCTTTTTTAACCAGGAAACAAATGGGAATAGAAAAGCAAGACAACCCAAGAAATACACACAAATATCTAACGAACCCACGCACGCAGCAGTCCTCCCTAATCCTCAATTCCATCCTCACATACCTAACACCCTGCTCTGCATCTCCATTCCTACTTTCACCGAAAAATCTTAACAGCATCCGCCACCACAAGAAACCATCTGCATTATTCCGCCACACTTCTACACAACATGTGTACATTTATCTAAATTTGATTAGACTAGAAGAGTCAGGAATGAATTATACAAACCGTGTGGGCCCATCTACCCATTAGCCCCTACCAAAAAGCCAGTTTAGTTTGTCAGCTTCTTTTCCCAGACAGAAGAGTAGGCTCTTTTTAGGTTCTTTTGGATCTTCTACAAACAGGAAGATTCAACATTTAGAGGAAACTAATGCAAGAATCATGCTCTTGCATACAATACTGAGGATAGAGGAGGAAGGACTAGAATCAGGTTTAATTCCTCTAATAATATAATATTCTCCTTGGTTTCTAGAAAGAGCGAGCCGACTAGTTCATTCACTGACTACTGACTAGGAAATAGGGGCAAATTATCGAGGAAGCTATAGAGTAAAGCTTAGGAAAGTACCCGGTTAGGACTACTACTATTAGTAGCTACTGCCGGTAAATTGTTATTTGTTTCTCGTCACGGCACTAGATTCTAGTTACTGACATTAATGAAACTTTGAGCAAATTCACGGCCTACACAATTCATGAGAAATACTACCCTTACCCACCCATCCACTAGTCAAGAAGGGCCTCCTAGCCACTAGCATTCATTCTATCTAACCGCACCAGACTATCCATTTTCACCAGATCCTCTCTAATTCTCACGCTTTCTCCCACTTTCTCCACTATGACCCTCTTACAGACAGAGAATCCTAAATTTCCCTTTGTAACCAAATACTCCTTCTGTTATCCTCACACACACGCAACTCTCACAGACTACACGATGCCTGTTAACCAAATCAAAACTCATTCTCATAGACTAGCCGCTGAATTTAAATAGAATTTTATACCAAATTACTATCTAGAATCATCCGAAATCATCAAAATTGGCTCATACTAAATGATTTCATTCTGAATCACATTCCCTGTGTTCGCGTAAATGATTCAACTTCCTCTGAGAAAACATGTAATTCAGAGTGATTGCTGCGGATATACTTTTCAAGTATTATTCCTGACTGTGAAGTGATAGGGGGCGCATTGTTGTAAAGTTTTCTTACAACTCACAGCAATTTTTTGTCTGAAAATTACTGAAGGCCTCACTAAAACGGTTATTATCATATATTTATTTATGATTATAAAATGAGGATCAGGTATCACGTTTCTCTTTATTCTTAAACATAAACCCCTGCACCTCCTTCCTACGTATAACTCGTAGCAGCTACCCTTAAACTTCTAAGCTATCCTAAATCTCGTGATCTTTGGAGATGCATGAATATTCCGAGAGAAACGGAACGAAATCGAACCTTTTGCCAATGGAGATTGCCTGAAATCATTAAATACCCATGATTTTTACCTGATTTCTTTAAATCCACACGCACACGTACTTTCTAAAACCCCGTTTCTAAGAAATATTCCCACACATTTGAAACTCTCTCACTTGGAATTCCCACTCTTACAGTTTTTCTAAAGCCTTGAATGCTCAAAGAATTTTTCCTGCTTTCTCCTGCTTTCTCTACACGGCTTCCACGAGCTCATGTTTAGAGAGATTCAGGCTAACCCGTCTTCATTATTCTTCTCACAAGGCTAGGAGGTAGAGCTATTATTATTTTAAATCATCAAACCCTTCGTTTCCTCCAAAGAGGACAAAAGCATCCCATAATGATGAATAAGGTAAGAGGAGAAATGTGAGAGGAAAAAAAGAGTGAAAGTAGAAGAGAGAAAATCAATAGGGAGAAAGCAGAGACTTTCTCTCTACTATACGTATCCTCCTACATCCTCATCCCCACTGGATGAAGGTATGATTCTTCCTCAACACTGTTCCTCTTAGATTTGTATTTGGAAAACTAGCGTGATTTCTGTGGGAGCTTGTGAAGTCAGTGACATGGACGACAATAGGGAGAAAGCTCTCACTTTTACTCTGGTTAGTTGTGGCGGTAGTAGCAATTCGTTTCAAGTTACCCTATTCTATTAAGGTGGTAGTAGCGGTCTAGAAGTAACACTAGAATCTCGAGAGAAGTAGGAGAAAGGCATGGGGAGAAAGTAGGGGTTGTGAAAAGATTCGGGGGACGCCCTGTGCCTCCTCTCTTCTTCTCCCTTTCCTGCCTCCTTACTGCGGTAATGGGCAATGCTCGTTAGAGTTGATGAAGGCGACAACGTCAATGACTTTCTTTTTTCACTCTACCCCACATTACCCCCACCTTGTGCACACCTCCCCTTGAATTCCAAGCTTCTCATAAAACTCTCCTAGGACAAAAGTGTTGTGGACCTCGCTCTGATCTCCTATTTTCCCGATTCTTTTCCTACACTATGAGTTCGTGGGCGTAGGCAGTCGAGTAAGAATAGAGTATTTTTTCTACTTTTACTTTCTTCTCTTCCTTCTCTCCATCCTCCACTTTCTCTCCTTGTCTCTGACAGGACACGAACAAATAGATAAGTACTTAAATTGGAACATGTCAGTCAGTCACCTTTGCCTTGGCTTCTTTCCTCCCCTGTTAGTCTCTTACTTTACTACAGAGCTCTGCATGTACGCAGGCTGATCCTTATAGATTCCGGAAAAATCTCTTCCAAGAACCAACTAAAAAGATTTCCACAATCAGATACACCTACTGATAAACTAAGGGGAGATGAAGCAGACGACCTACAAATCCCAACACTTTGACCTACCCACTCTCCCGGCTTAACTCCAGACTAGCTAGTTGGTTATCAGCTGAAAAAATCTGGTAACTACGGATTATAACCCTTTCTGTCAGTCGTCGGCTAACTCCGACTGAAAGAGAAAGCGCAGGAATGGGTGGCGACTAATACGGAGAAAGTAGACAGAATCCCCGCCACGTGTCCTTACAAGACCTAATGCCCTTGGCGCTAGAAATCTGTGTATTGGATGGAGTAGCTGCAGGAGAAACTGTCAAGAGTGGATCTACTCACTTTCTCCACTGCTTTCTCCTTACTTGGAATCCCCGTATCTATCTGTGAAAGGGAAATTGAAACAGTTTCCTTCCGTGACTAAATTGGTAGCGAGAGGAATAAATGCTTCTTGGCAAGTCAGAGCAGCTTACACTTTCAATTATCCCTCCCTGCACAATAGCAACTTTATCGAGGAGAGGCAAACAAGTGTCAGAGAAAAGGACGCGCTAATACGATGGCTCAAGGATTGAGAATTGAGTGCTGGCAGATAGAGCGAAACATACATATCATGTGGGGGGTGAGGGAAGAAGACATTTAGGGAGCTGAACGGAGAAACGGAAGGATGGGAACATGGGAAGGGAAGAAGACGAAGAGGAACAGAGGGCAAATGCTAGCAGAGGAAGGGAGGGACAATTCTGAGAAAATCAAACTACTTACTTGAATAGCGAGCTTGACAATGGCAGGGGTAGTGCAAAGACCAGGGAGGTCGGACTCCATCAAAGATCGACCTTTCAAGACGTCTGGCCTATCACAAACAAAATTTGGCTCCCCTTGCCCTGGAGAAAGTGAAGAACCAGATGCAGGGCCTGCAGTTGACGCTGCGAATATCTTCGGGTGCAATTGAAGCCATTCCCGGAATTCTTTGCTGTCGCATTCACAGCTGAGAGGATTTTCTGCAAATACAAAAAATCACAAGGATTTATACACTTTCATATTAAAGATTTACTATTGAAAATATCCGGAAATCGCAATTACTTATCTTGGGAAAAATATGAAATGCAATAGATGAAAAATAACCAAAATTTAAAAACTATCATATTAAAGTAAAGTAACTATTGGCAAAGTCAAAAAGATCAACACCGGACAAAGTTTTGCGATTTTCCGCTATTCTTCCCTGAGACTACAATCTACAATATTACCCTCCACAGAGCTTTTAGCTTCAAACAGAAAAAGAAACAGCACTTAGGACCTTTTCAAATGTAATATAAATTCTAAATCACTACATGAGAAAAGATTGTCCTGAAAACAAGCGGTGGCATTTAAAGGCACTGCGTGTACTTGCTTGGCTTGAGTGAACATTTTTGGGGAAAATACGAGAAAAGCACAAGAGAAAGTATGAGAGAATTCGCCCCATTAAACTAAATTAGCACACTTTATAAACCTTGATGACACTCTGATGACCCAAAGCCATTGACCTTTAAACTGTGGCTCATAAAACATTATCACTCTTAAAAAGAAGCGGAGACAAGAAATCAAGCGTTTGTTACCTATCTTTCTAGTTTCCACAAGTTGATGGGAAGGGCAATTAAGGACGGTATAAGTAAAAACAGTTTCGGTTTGTTCTACTATGCGTCCTTACATATCTAAGGGAAAACCATCATCATAAGCGGGAAGAGATTGAGGCAATACTGGCGCCACCTACAATCTGATTTCCTTCAATCCTCCTTTGAATGTCCTCAAACTGCATACGAAAGATTAAGAATCAAGTTTGCGGAGTTTAGGACTCTTTCGGATTCCCGCAAGACAGGGTAAAAGATGCTATTATTTAATCTTTACATAACCCTGTTCCGTTGTTCCATTCACGTAGGTTGAATACTGGAGACTGGAGTAGAGCAAGGGCTAAAAGCATAAGATTAGGTATGGGGCAGGCTTTGAATTGTGGTCTACAGAATGGCTATTTGGATTGGCGGAGAGCCGTCTTTACGGTCAAAGGATCCCGTGGGAGCAAGTAGGATAGAGAAAATTGGCAAAGTTTACACTTTTGTAGTCTGAGAATGTGTGGACAATATTTTTAAACACGCTATACAAAAGGGCACGTGGAAAGAGGAAAATGAGATTTCAGCCAAAAGCTATACACAAGTAGGATACTGAAATTTCCAGTAGAGCTTGCTGTAGCCCCAAAACGAACTATATCCAATCGTTTCCAGGAGTTCCAGTTCCCGGTTCCCACCGCAATGTAAGCAGTAGAGCTTTAGCGAGAACAAGGGAAAGCTGGCTTGAATCCTGCCTGGGAAAAAGGCTTTTCCACCTGATTTATGAACTTTCGCAGTACTCTTTCCTCCTCCCGGCCAGCAACTTTCCAGGAATCTTTTTCCAGTTCTACTTCCGCAACACCGTTATATCTATGCTGCTCAACTGCTGGGTAGAATGTATAGCTAAACTGTTAACATTTTCCCCACGGACAATCCATGCATGTAAACAACGTTCAAGGTTTGAGGCTACTAAGTATGTCCAGTTGTCCAGCCAATTTACACGGGCATTTTAGAACCATACGCTGAAAAATCATTACACTTCTCCCCGGCATGCTTCCGGCCAAGTTGCTGCTAGCTACCATGGGCCAAGCTTAGTAGGACAAAGAAGGGTTTAGCTGGAGATGAAAATCATTTATCTGCTTGTACGATATAATTCTACCGCATTCCAGGAAGATTCGCAATCGGATGGTGCGGAGTAAAAGTAATTCGCTACAGGGTAGGAGGAAGAGAAAAGGGGAGAGAAAGTGGTATAAATTGCTTCTCCAGTCTCAGTTGGAAAAGTATAGCCCATAAATGATTCCGTGCTTGTGTGTAGAAAGATCGTTGGGCGGGCGGGTGAAAGATGTGGAAATGTATACAAAAAGAGGCGGAAGAGAAGCTGGAAAAGGAGGAGGGAAACGTAATTAAATTTTTGCTCACTGAAAAAACATTAGGAAGAGGCAGGAGACAAGACTATTTAAATTCAGAATAGGGCGCGATCACGACATTTAAACGCTTCTGGCTAACTTGAAATTGAAATAATTTTCCTCCCGCCCCTATCTAACCAAGCCTCACGCATACTTGCTATCTCTGCATGCACACACGGCAAACAGATATGAGCCGAACGTAATTTTCTCTCACCATTTCAACGCAACACCAATTTCAAATCTCTTCTCTTCCTCTTCCCGCTACAAAAATATCAACATTCCCTTCCAAAAAGCTTATTTTCCAAGACTCAAAGTATTTCTTTTAAAGAGACAAGAAATTTTGCAAACATGCAGTAGCTTCGACCCGGTCCGGGTATTAGAACCCCAGAGTTCACGTCACGCTTCATCGTCTCCAAATAGGAAGACGCACATTCACAAGACTTGAAGTCTCTCTTCTCATGAGCAAGAAAAACATTCCAAGATGGATGGGAATATTTAGTGGAGGAGCAAGAAGAAAAGTTTTTACAAATCTTGTTGCACAGAGAGGGGCCGCTGATAAATTTTAGAAAATTTCAATTTCTTTCTAATTTCAAAGAAAACATGCTACCCTTCCATCCCTTCCCTCCCGCATTACTCCTACGTGAGCGTAGTATGCAAGCAAAACAGGGGAGGCTGAAGAAGATTTCTCATTATCTCTTCAAACAAGCTACGTGCAACTAGCAGGGGTTCCTAAAGTTGCCTTACGTTTCTAACTGTATTTATTGCATGCATACATTTTCCCTCGTCTCCCTAGTTTCTCTCAACTCATCAGGCAGGAACGTAATACCTTGCCAGAAAAATAAGTATATAAACATGAAACCACGGGGAAAAAATATGCATGAAGGATTGAAATTTTTAATACACGAAAGAACTATTTTTTTTAAATCGAAAACAAGGTCAGGAAAATGATAAATGTTTTGTTCATTTCCAGTTTTAAATGTACAGTTAGTTTTAAATCACCTTGAATTGTTCGAATCTTCGAAAAGCACACATGGAAGCCAAAACTGTGGAAATTCCTGCTTCAAACTAACTATTCCGAATTATGGCAACATCGAGATGAAGAAAAGTAATGAATATGGAAAAGAGATTCAGAATGAAAAGATGCAAAAACCTGGAGCTAAAAACGCAAGGACTACGTTTAGTAGCCAAACAATAAACCACACGTGCATATATGTGTATTTCTGTACGTTGCAATAATTTTAAAAGGCTGAAAGAATACGCATATGATTGAAAATGGCATTATTTATAAGTTTGTGCTCCTGACAGCCTTTATGAAGACTAAAGATATAATACCACCGCATAAGCTAGAGTAAAATAAATTTCGTCTATTTGTTTGCGTATTGCTGTGAGAAGTGATGTGAAAATTGTAAAATGTATTCTTCCATCCCTTGCAATCTTTCTCGTATGCATACTCAACACTTAAATCTGTATACGGGACTCAGGAAATGTGTAGTGGAATGCTAACTTTACAAGTTTCTGAAAACAGTTATACGTTGTAAACACTTGCAAGAATCGGAGGGAAATTACCAGATCTCCTCTCCGCCGGAGTTGCTAGCATTTATTCTACAGGATTTGCAGAAAAAGTATTTTACTCTACAGATAGCGAAAAGATCAAGTGGAGACAGGAAGAGCAGGCCAATGACTTTGAATCTTAGCTTTCCCAGTAATATGCGCTTCCTGGAATTCTATAAAACTTGGTTGAAATAAAAGAAGGAGTATAGGAAAGACACTGCCAAAAAAGATTGAAGGGTAAGGGAAATGGAATCATTGGAGCAAGCTGACCAATTCAAGACAGTTTTATAGCAACCAAGAGATCAATATTTTTAGAAGTATCCGAATGAGTCCACGTTTGGAGTAGCTAGCAAACAGGCGTGGGCTTAGGATGGATGGAGAAAGTCTGGGAAAAAGCATGCAGAGTAAGAGGGATGGAGTGAGCAAGTGAGAGAAAGAAATGCGACTTTCACTAGAAACAAGTAAACTAGTCTCATTTAGGCTAATAGGAATTGAACAAGTTGTGAAGACTTTTTAGGAGTTTGAGCTTGGTAAAAGAAAAGGAAGAAAGCTAGTGGATTCTTAAGATGAGAAAAAATGTTGTTTAGACTCTTTTCGTATAAAGTTTTTAGGAGAAAAGTTTACAACATGTGTTGCATACACGTATCTCCGCTTTTCAAAGTGGATGACTACAAGGAAAGACAATTGTGATTAAGACACTAAACCGGGGAAGTTGGCGGGTTCCAGGGATTCCAGAAGCGAGGATAAAGACACACAAAAGACAGGCCCAAGAGGACCAGGCTTGAAGGAGAATAAAGAGAGAAGAAGTAGCATACAAGCAGATGACAATATTAGAGACAAGAGTTTAAAAGAAATCCGTGAGAGAGCAGAGTAGGAATGTCATTGAGAAAGAAGACTGATGGGTGAAATAAACAGGTTGATGAAATAGATTCGGAACAAAGTTGACACTCAGGTGGCACTTTCACACAGTTTCCAGTCTATTGTTCGCCAGAGAAAGTCTTGGAAAAATTCCCTCGAGGGAAAAATCTACTTAGACTCAGATATACAGGTGTATTTGTTACCCGCATATAATATAAGTTATACCCGCATTCAATCTAATCTAAATCTACTTCCTGTTTGATGATATTACTAGAAAACCATGTCAGCAATCGTTTGTTGTTAAGGAGTCTGAATGTGGGCGTCGTCCTGGAGAAAGTTTTTAGCAAAGAAAATTTCAAAAAAAGTTTCACAATTTATAACACGGAACCAATTCCATTTATTCTTATGCATATCCAGGAATTTTACCTACCTACGAACTACCGCACAGACAATCCAACCCAAACCACGAAACTACGAAGCAGAGTGAAAGTATGTGAGCGCCTCATGTACATACTTTCTCCACTTTCTCCACGTCTTTCCCACTCAGATTCCAGCTACCACCACACCACGGAAAAACTTATCTTGACAATTCAGCTTTTATTATTGGACAATGAAAAACGCTCCAACTTCATCATGACACATGACCATTCTGCCAAATTCAACTAACTCAAAGCTTCATCATGGAAGGAATGAGATTGACCCGCTTGTCTCCTTGTCCGAAACCGCCTTTCTCTGATTCTACCACTTCGAGCCTTTCTCTTGGCTCAAATCCTATTCTATTCTATTCTACGGCCCGAATAACTGCATCAGGCTGGCCTTCTTCTACTACGTTCAAGTTAAGCTTGAATTTACTAAAGTGCTTATGAGTATTAGCGAAATGCGAACGGCTGACAAAGATTAGAGGATAAAATGAATGCGACTGTTAGACTCAGTTTTTCTAGCTTTCCGCTTTCTCCCGACGACAGTTCCGGCTATGGCAGCCTTAAGTTATATGCATGATATCACTCTGACCGGATTAAATACGCATCGTAGGCAGAGGCAATCCTAGAGACAGGGAGGAAGAGGGGGTTAGTAGTGCTGGACAGATTCTTCGATATGCAGACGGACTGGTGGTGCGGGTGAGAGGTAAAGATTTTGGGGAGAACATTAGTCAACGTCCAGGAAATCGTCTTAGCTTCATATCTTCCTCGCATTATCTCTCATATCCGGAATATCCTTTGCAAGGACAAACCATCCGCGGAGATCCATTTGTCAAAAATATCCAAATCGTCCCAAACTCTTTTGTCATTGTCCGAAATCGTTATAAATGCATAACACACATCCCCGACAAAACTCTATCAACGGCAGCAGCTCTTCTACGTTCTCTATTACGCAAGATTCTTCTTCTTCTTAAGCTGTTCCCAGATTTAAAGTCGAGCGAATTTCTACATCAAAGCTTTGGCTAGAATGCGTATCAAACGTTTACAATTATAGACATAACTCCCTCTGTCACAAAACTCATACTTCAATTTGCCTATCATACCGTGTCATATTCAGATTATGCATCTCAATAGATCAAATAAATCCTTTAATAAATTGGCCAACGCCTGGACAAAGTTCAAAGGATAACGGTAACTATTCATGCTTTACTGGAGCGGGAAGCTGGATAACGCCGCAGTGATATCTATTCCAGGAAAGCTAAACCCTAATTTCAAGCTCTATGACTCACGATATTCCCTTTAAAGTTTCAAACTTCTGGATTTTGCATCATGTTCATCTTACAGCTGGTACAGATTTTTAAAAAACCTTATGCTTCGATTTAGATTTTCTATAGACTTCTATCGGTGCACAAACTCTTAACATCTGAATGCCCTTATGAAAAATGAAATGCAAGTTTAATAAGCAAGGACTGGTAACAAGTTACAAAGAAATCCAATTTTGAACGTTCTGAACCAATAATTTCAGGGACTAAAGTGCAAAACCCTAGAGACTCAACGGCATCAACAAATATTTGCAAACTTTTCTGCACAGAAAATATAATATTGAAACATAGCGGGAGGAAAATAAGCAAATATTTATATCACAATCTATTAATGAAGGACTCAAGTATAAATCTCCCTAAGTGATTCGCGTCACCTTAACAATCCTTCGAATATTATGAATACACTTAAATCCCCATACTCATGACGTCACGAATAATTTGGATTACAGTTTGAGTCAGCAATCTAACAACATGAAAAGTAGAGCTTTGCACGCAAAATTTGAGAATTTGCGTCCCACTATTCGCCCGGATGAGAATCAGTGAATAAAAGCAAATGTGGCAAAATCTTTGGAAGTGTATTCAAACAAAACTCGGGGTAGAATCAACAAAGAAAATGGAGGAGGAACTTTTCTTGCAAATCCAGCTGCTTCCATGCATAAAATTGCTAACAATGGCTACTGGGAATGGAAATACTAGGAATTATTCTGGTGCAAAGGTTTCTGAGAATCAACTGCCACTCTCTAGCCATTCTCTGTACTCTGTCGCTTAAGCATACAAATGTTCTAAGTTTGAAGAAATTCCTAGCTCTTAACTGCAAACACATCTATAGTTGAACTTGTTTCCGTGCTTGCTAGATGTACTATGTAACATGTTTCCTTGATACAAGTGGGAACGTAGAAAAATTTTGCGAAGAATATTTGTTGTAAATGTAAAGAAAGCAGGGGTTTTTACTGAAGACATCTGCGATTTAGCTACTTATCTAATTTCAGAAATACCTTTAGTAAACTGCATAAGAGAAGATCAAATGCAGCTCAAACCCCTCCACTTTCCACCCGAATTACACCGAGAAAGTACATAGAATGAGAAAGCAATGGATGACTGCTCTATAGATAGAAAGCATGGTATACAGAGCAACTAAATCCAATCACAGTTTCCGAAAGACCAAAGCACACTAAATGGAGGTTAAAATGTATCTCACCTTCAAGTCGAAGCGTGGAAATCCGGGTTTCTAGATGGCGAAGAAGAGTTGTAGGAACAGTCTCAATGAAGTTGTAGCTGAGGTCCAAGACGCTTAAGCGAGCCAAGGGGCCGAATAAATCAGCTGGAAGTGCGGTGAGCTCGTTCCCGCGGAGTCGTAATGAGACGAGGGAGATTAAATTTGCAAACGCTTCAGGAAGTAGTTGTGATAATAGGTTGTGCGAGAGGTCCAAATCCTTATCAAAGTCAACCAATAAAAGTACCATGATGGACACATTCATTGGATCGTTATCATTAATTTCTATTATTTAACTATCCAGTCATAAGCCAGAACCAGCATGTACTCTCCCTTCCGGGTTCACATTTCTCCATTCAAGTATTACCGTTCTGGTTCAGAGAAGGAACAAAGCTTTGCATTTTAGAGCTCCAAAGCTAGTTGACGCATCCCTTAATTATTCCGTTGGGGACAAATCTTTAACGTTGAACGCAAGACGAGATACGCACAAACTGAAAACCGATTTCGGGTTAAATATACAGGCCAAAATGCCCCATCTATTAGGCATTTACCAAGTCGGACAAATCAGACTTTACCAAAAAGATGAGAGTCGTGTGCCGAAAATTCTGAGCATCTCTGGGCAAGCCATTTCTGTCCTGTTTTACCCTGTAGTCGGGTGGGATTCCCTTCTCCGATTCAACTCTTTTCATACAAGGGCTAACTTATCCGGGTTTAATAAATGGCAACTAGGGGAATAAATGAAGATTATAGGTGGGTGGGTGGGACGAGGGAGAATAAAAGCTCATCTTGTAAAAGAGAAGAGCGGGTAGTAACGTAATACCGGCTCTCGTCGTCCTGGTCGCCGTTCCGTATTATGAGGGAATACAAAAGAAGATGGGAGAAGAGGGTGGAGGCGATGAAGACAAGAGGCTATAAAGGCGGATTTAATCCCATCTCCAGGAGAAGAACACACCGCTATGCATGCTTTGCTTCACAGCCCCTTCTCCAGGATCAGGAGGAGCAAGTAAATAGGGATCTAATGTCGGAACTGATTGTGAGTATAACAGATTACTTAACAAGTACTAACAACTTATTCCACTTAATTCGTTAAAGGGAAAATAGCCTCCAAATCCTAGCATTTAACCCCTGTCAAATACCCCACGCTCCACCCGGCTTTAGCTCTTTCTACATAATACGAGTCTAAAAGGCAGGAAGTTTATCAAAGATGGATACGAAATACGTGCGGGGAGGGAGAAGGAGAATTTCTCTGGAGAAAGCCAGAAAATTGTCCGCGGAGAGCCAGGAAGAGAAGGTATATGTCGAGTCGAAAGAGGACTCAAGATGATTCGAAGGGTATTGATGAAGGATTTGTAACATGTATAAGAGAAACGAGAGAGGTAAAGATTGGTCCGTGGTTCAGCTTTAGATGGTGCTTAATTTTCGACAAGATTGATGCAAATCTTAGGCTTAAATGTCATGTACGTAGCCCAATTTATAAACTATGTATTTAAGCCTAGAAAAATTTAAATTTCTTCCAAATCTTGTTACAGCTTTCTCGTACTACATTTTTAAAAAGAAAATGTTCTTAACGGAACAGGGCCCCTATACTCGAAAGCCAGCGATAATGCTGTAGACCCATTTCGCAGAGAATCGAAAATAGCCCCCCAGGAAAATGTTTAAAACCGGTTGCGGTATGCATAAAACTATGTCAAGCTCTAACTCTCTAAGGGGCTTCTTTAGTAAGTGAGCTACAATGGGAAACATAGCAACAGAAATTTAAGTGAGCTACAAGTAGTCGGGTGATCCTTCTAGCAGTAGCAGTTAGTGTTCCGAGTATTTTAACCTTACCTAACCCGCACCAAAAATTTAAGGTTGTCTATCGTAACCTAACCTTCACTCGCTCAATGAGGCCCTCGTCCTTAGGTCATCGGTCCGCGAAATGCCTGCAACACCCCGAATAGACTAAGGATTGGAAAATCAGTTGTGTCACCCGACTAGCTATGAAACAGAAACAATCAAGCGTTTCTAAGGGAACAGCGTAATGGTGTAGCTCACTTACGAAAGAACAGCCCTCTCTAACATAGGCATGTTGGCGAACTTGAAAATCGTTGCAAAATCGTCATTAGGATTGCATAAAAAACTGTTTTGCTTTTGAATATTTTTTTAGCACCGGTTGCACTTTCTCTTTTATTTTGCCATTTTAAGCCATTTTTAAAAAAAAGTTGCCACCGGAGAATTTGAAATAGAGGATGGATGAAAGGGAAAATTTCTTTTAGGAGGAGAAGGAGGCGAAACGGATGAAAGGATTTCAAGGAAATTCCTGTTTACATGAAAAACCACTACAGAGGATCACAGTGTTTAGCCAGCTAAGGCTAAATTGGTGTGGGAGACTGGAGAAAGATGGTTTAGGGAAGAGGGGAACTGGGTATAAGACGATCCAGACTTGTTTAGACTTAGAGGTTTCAGTCTGAGCTGGATGGAGCGTCTAGCATTTGAACATTCTGAAGGAGGAGGGCGGGTGTATAGCAATTTATTTTGTATTGAAAGCTTATGGGGGAAAGAAAAAGTGAAGAGGTGGATGGAGAGGGGCTAGACGTTTGACATGTTTTGTGAAAACATCTATTTATTTTCCTAGCAAAATGCATTCGAGGTTAAGAGTGTAAGTGGGCTACGATTTCTCAATTTCACTCCTCCTCTACCATTACCCACATGAACCAGGGAAGGGGACTGGATGACTCCAAGACTTGTGCAAGCACAAACTAAAGCAAATGCTGGACCGGGAGGGTAAAACCTGGAAATCATGGTAAAATACGTGGACCGGGATGGAAAATGGAAACCCAACATGAGCGTCCAAGAAAGTAGAAGAAATATTTTAAAAGTGGATGATTTTACTGAAGGCCTTGAGAAATAGTGTTCCAGCTGTGCAAACTTGGGAATCAGGACGCAAATGCTGCTGAGTTTTGATTTTAGACGGTGAGAGTGGAGGAAAGATGGCGACAAAGATGGAGGATGAGAGTCAAAGAGAAGAGAGAAAGATGTGGAAGCTTCCGCTTTGAAATTGAAAAAATTTAAGGAAAATCAATCTGATTTACGGAAAAACGTTGAAAAAAGCGCGTTCCTTCCGGCCAATATTATTGCTCGTCATATGTGAAAATTTTTGCCAATGCCCCACCGCTTTATCTACGCAGGAACGACGATGAATGACGAGCGAGGAAGAGGATTTGGAAGTATGAGATGTATAAATGCGAAAGGTTGCCTAGAGCATCGTAAAAGATTGCTAAAAGCCGGGGAACGTATTTGTTGGAATTGATAGATTCCTAGTAATGACAAACTGTATAAAGGCTTCTACTATTTTCAGCTTGGTAGAAAATTGCGCATTGCAAAATTGTGATGCAAAAAATGGAACTTCTGGGAATAAAAGATGGTGTCTGGGTATACTTTGTCCAAACGAAGGGTAACAGCGGTGGAGCAAGTGGATTTCTTCGGCAGGAAGCTTTTATAATAAGTCACTGGTATTTTTGCCCGGGTAAAGAGATAGATTCCTGGCAAAATAAACTATCTTTGCTCGGATACATAATATTTTAATATTACATGTGTAACGACTATACCGAATTGGTATACAGATTATAGCATAAAACACTGATACATTTCAAATCCATCGACGGTGGCAGATACATAAAACGGATCTTTGGGATGATATAATTCAAAAGCAAAAGATTTTGCCAAGTTTGCTCCTAGAGAATTTGCAATTCACTCAAAACGGAATGTGAACTGGAATAAATCTTGGAGATTCGGGAGGATTTATTTTTGGAAGATTTAAGAGAGAAAGGTTTATAGTATAGAGGTAGACAATAGAAGAAAATTGAGAGGCTCGACATAAGATTGAGGGCTAGGATTTTTGGAATTGAATTCTATAGATTTAGGTTAAAACTTGGTGGGATCCAGGAGTTGGCTATGCTCGCAAGGAGTGGGGATGGAGAAAGTAGAGTCTGATGAAAGTCTGTAGGTTTCCCGGTAATACTTGAACGCGGTTAGCGGGAGTAATATTGACATTAAATTGACAAGGATTTTAGGGAGAAAGTAGTGGTGAAAGTACATGGGTGACTGGGTTCTCGGAGGATTTGCCTGGCAGAGGTTAGCTGGTTTGGTATATAATTGCAAGTAGGTAACATATAGAATCCGAAGCTTACCTGAAGCCCCGTAAGATGTGCATGGAAGGAATTGAGAGACCTGATCCGATTATGAGACAAATTGAGGGATTTGAGTTGAAGGAGGCCAGTGAAAGAGTCTTGTTTGAAATCCTCGATATCGTTTTCACTCAAATCCAGTAGATTTAAGTGGGAGAGGGATGCGAAAGCGTCAGAGGAGATGCTGACGATGGGGGTGTAGCGGATGACGAGTCGGTGTAGTTTGGGATATATTTTAAAGACTTCGCTATTGAGGAAGCTGACATTAGTGTCCGTGAGATACAAGTCCATGACGGAGAAGTTGTGGGATGCATGGTTTTCGGTATAGTAGCTGATGAGCGGGTTGGAGCTCATGTTGAGGACGAAGGGATTGGGGAGGAAGGTGGAGGAGAGGGCGTAGGGGATTTTCTGAAACGAGTTTCCTCCGAGATTAATTTGAGTGAGAGACATGTTTCGGAGAAGGTCTTCTGAGATGCGGGAAATATTGTTTTCTCCAAAATCAATAACTTCGAGGTACGGCATGGATTTGTAGAGGGGCGGTCCAGAGATTTTATTGAGTTGGTTATCATTCATGTCGAATTGTTTGAGTCTGGGTAATTTGATTCGACTGAGATCGAGGACGTTGATACGGTTGCCGGACAGGGTGAGAACTTGGAGGCGGGTGGCGTTGGCGAGGGCTTTGTAGGGGAAATGGCGAAGACGATTGTGTCGTAGATGAAGTTCCCTGAGGGAAGTTGTGGGTTTAGATGAAGACGCCGTCCCCGCCGCCGTAAATAGGTTGTCGGGTATGTTTGCAAGGAAATTCTCACTGAGGCGTATGACGGCCAGATTTGGATTCTTGCGGAAAATCTCAGGAGGAAGAAACATGATATGAGCCTTCTCCGCCGCAAGGAAATTCAATGAAGGAAATCCTGACAACATTTCCTCATCCAAATCCGTTAAATTATTTCCACTCACTTGAAGTACTTCAAGCCTCACCATTGAAATTGAACGGAGGACAGTTCCGCTGAGACGATTATCCGTTAAATCCAACTCTTTCAATCCAATTTGTACAGCGGATTTGCTTCCAACACTACCCGGGTTGCCGACCCCTCCACCGAACTTGCTGTTGGAAGATGATGGACTACTGCCCGGGGAGGAGAGGAGAGACGAGGGGGAAGGTGAGTTTGGGAGACGGAGCGGGATTTCCGAGATGGCGTTGCAACAGCTTTTGAATATCTCCAAACCAGATCCCTGGAAGACGTTAGGGAAATCAAGGATGGTGAGACGGTTTGAGGACAAATCCAGGATACGAAGCGTCCTCAAGTGACTGAAAGCCCCTTCTTCTAAATGGACTAATTGATTATGTGATAAATTAATCTCTGTGATTGAAGCCAGCTGTGTAAATAGTCCTGATGAAATAGTTCGGAGGGAATTGAAGCTCAAGTCGACGTATGAGAGGGAGGTGGCCTGATGGCTAAAACAATCGCTGTGTAACAAGCTAATGTTGTTCTTTTGCAAGTAGAGACGTTCCAGATTCTTGAGACCGTAGAGGGTCCTCGCACCCAAATGTGTAAGCTGATTGTTACCCAGGAAGAGGATGGTAAGCGTTGATTGATTCATAAAAGCACCGTCATCGATTATCTTTAATGAATTATGACCCAGGGAGAGGCTTGACAGCTCCGTCCCAGGGAGCATGTCTCCCGTTACACGCTCCAAATTGTTTCGGCTCAGGCTCACATGCCGGACGTTCCGAAGGGCGTCCAGACCTTTTACTTGTGTTAGCTTGTTGTTCTCAAGGAATATCTCCTCCAATTTCGGCAAAACGTCCACTACCCCGGGCAGTATCGCTTGGATTTGATTGTTCTGGAGCCGGAGTTCTCGGAGTGACTTGGAATTGTGAAAACTCCCGGGTATTATCTTGTTTAGCAGATTACCGTCCATGCTGAGGGAGATGAGACGCTCGTTTTGCAAAAATAAATCCTGGGGCAAATACTGAATAAAGTTATCACTTAGACGGAGCTCGGTCAAGTTTCGGAGTGGGGCAAATACTCCGGACTCGACGAAGCGGAGGGCGTTCCCTTGGAGGTAGAGGGTGGAAATCTTGCCGGAACCACTGAACGCGTGGGAGGTTAGGTGCAAAATGTTGTTACCGTTCAAAAACAATTCGCGAAGCTCACTCAAGTTTGTAAAGAGCTCGTCCACCAAATGGACGTGGTTATTACTCAAATCTATGTTGACGAGACGGAGATTTCGGGCAAATGTTCCAGGAGCCAACATTGTAATCTTGTTGTGAGACAAGTCTATGGACTCTAGCTCGGTGAGGGAGGAGAAGGAGGATTCGTCCACGAATTCTATGGAATTTAGGTGGATTGACAGTGTCTTTAGGTTTCGCATTGGGGTGAAGGTATCTCGTTCCAGCTTGCGTAGGTAGTTTGAATTCAGATTCAAATACTTTAACAACGGCCATTCCATCTCTTCTAATGTCCTTTTTGACAATGTCAATATCGATAAATCACTCATCTCGTTCCACGCCAAATTCAGTGTCTGCAACAGTCGTAAACGACGGAGAGGAACATAGGGAAACACTCTCAACTTGTTCTCTGACATGTCTATGTCCATCAGTGTCTCCTCCAGGGACCAGAAAGCGTTCTCTGATATATTCTCCAATTGGTTTCCTTTTAGATTGACCTGGGAATTTAAACAAAAGAGTTACACATTTAGTTTGAGAGTCTTTCATGAATTGCTGCGGCTGAAAATATTTACATTCCTTGTTAGTTTGAAGGATTTTTGACATTCTCCAGAAACTTGTAATTCAATTTAATCAAAGTTTTATGCTTGAAGCTAACCACGAGAATGTTAAGCATGACGCGGGAAATATCGAGACAGAATTCAAATGTTAAATGTGTTGAGTTAATGTGTTTAGTTAAATGTGTTTTCAAGTAATAAACAAGGTTGACAAGCGAAACTACGATTCGGTTTTTCAGCAAAAGACTAGCAGTAAACATCTTCGTATGGCTAAACAATTGCATTCTAGACTTCGCAGTTGCCTCAATTTGCAAAGGCGCATAGCATAAGATGATTGCCCCCTGGGGACTCTTCCAAGGACTAATCTACCGGTTTTTGCAAGCCCAAAAATAATATTTACTTGGAAAATGCATTATCGACTGTAAAAACTCTCAAGGACTGCAGCCTGAGTCAACTCTTACTTTTTCAACTTTCTCCGGTGAAAGTCAACAATACGTCTTGTGAAACTATCCCCAAACTGCCCATTATACCCATTGCAGCATCAGCTTTATATTCAACTGCCAATGATAATTGCAAAGACTATCCCTGAGAACAATTTTATGCCCTCACCATTACGACTGAAATCAAGCCCCTAGCAAAGTCGACTGCAATGCCCGGAGTAGCGGAGAGACACAGAGAGAGAATATAGTTGGAAGAAATTTTGAATTCGTTCCATGATCGTGACTTTCTCAGTTTTGTGTAATTTTCCCTAGCATTTCTTTCTGCTTGAGGCAGTAGAATGGATTTAGTGAAAAAATCACGTAGTAGACATCATGTATGAATTTATATGAAATTCCAGCTCATCAAAATGAGCCCTTCCTCTATACAAGCTCGTCATCTATGCGGCATAGACTTATGCAACTATAGTTTTGGTTTACCATACTTTCTCCTATTGTTCCTGTACCTTCTTTCTCCTGGAGTAATCCTACATACGAGCTTAGTTAAACAAGGCACATCCTTATAATAGGTACAATCAAGAGGAGAAGTGTGCTCTTGTCAAGAAAATGTATAAGTATATTACATTCTTCTTCTGGAATCTCTTTTACCCTGAAATCCTTGAATCTGGACAAAAACAGGCATTGTTCGAGAATATAGGCGGATTCACATATAGAAGAAAGTAGAACAGAGGGGATAAAGTTGAGGGCGAAGGCATGGAAAAAAAGGAAACAAGTGATCCACCTAATTGGCCACATCATTAAATTTTTTCAGCTCACTCAAGAGTTGTTGGATGGATGACTCTAAATTCCCAGAGCATACATTCTCATTTTTCCTCTCCTCAAAGACTCTGCCTGGATACTAATTAACCACCTGCGGAATGTAAATTTTTAAAACAGCACCCTGCCTGCTTTGTATTCATGCTTTCTGCCGCTTTTTCCGAATTTTGCAACTTTCTCCTACTTTCTCCGCTCTTTATCTTCCTTTCTGCCTTGCGAAAGTTGTCTGCTGAGCATTACAAACAACACAGTCGTAATATAGATGAAACATAGGAGGATTAGCGAAATCAAGTGAAAGTGGAAACCCGAAACCGGAAATATTATTAGCATGTGCAAATAATAAAAGCTAAGGATGAGCTCGTTTATTTCCTATAAAGCCCACCGCAAATCGTCCTCTTTGGAGAAATAGAAACTGTTTTGCGGATAGTGGAAGAGATAAGTATGATTTGAAGGCATAAATACGATATTTAGGTTTGCTTTGTTCCTGATTTCCTTTATTCTGCAAACGGAAGCTAAACCAAAGGTTCCTCCCATTCTGTCACAGTTGGATGAGAGAGGCCTGGAACTGAAGCAATAAGTTGGAAATTTCTCATTCTCGCCCGACCACACACAATAGCAAATATCAAACACAATGGTTGCTTCCTATCAATGGTTTGCTTGAGATTTTCTCTCTGCTACGGAAGCGAAATCAGAGTAGGTGGGCTATGAAGTAATGGAAAATCTATATAGTTCTTCTTGATTCTATGGAGAGTTTTTCCAAACATTTGAGTTCAAACAATTCAAATATTCATGACGACTTTAGTAGGACGTGATAAATCCTCTTTATTACTGCATTACACCCATTCACTCTCCAAAGGTACACACATAAATCCTAGCCTCTCTCACGACCAATACTCATAAACCACTCGCAAGGAAATTCAGAGCCAGGATTTTCATCCAACATGTGCGGCAAATGTATCATCGACAGACGAAACAAATGGGAAATCATACCCTCCCTCCTTTCACTACTCCTTTCACTCCAAAAGATACTACAGCTTTTTCCACTCCAAATACTGTTACTGAATGCGTCTGTTACTTCTTGTCTATGACCCCTCCAGAGGGTTGAAATGTTTCATGGATTCTCAGAAACCCCACTCTTTTATTCAACTTTATTTCCTGCTCGCTTGCCAATTCCCGTGCATACGCACTAAACTCCCACTCACATTTAGATATGAGGAAGAAGATCCCGGGTAGATGTGAATGACAGGGATGGGATGGGCTTCCTCTGAAATCTTTGTACTACTTTAAATTTATTATTTACTAGGAGCTCACAAGGGAGTGGCACCGCCCTAAGAGAATATTCCCAACCATTGTGAATATTGGAAGAAAAATTACATGATTCAAAAGATGGGTGTGTGTGTGTGTGCTAGAGACACTCACAGAAATTACCCTACAAATAACCCTTCCAGACGTCAAACCATACTATGATCCACATCAGCACTTACTTTCTCCGGTAATGCAAACCGTCAGTAGTCTGCCAGGCAATACATTCAATACTAAAAGCTCTGCATTATCAACGGAGAAAGCGGGTGAAAGCACGTAAAAATCACAAGGAAAGCGTAAAGTAATCATTAATACTGTGAAATGTACATTGCTGACTCCACATATGTACTATGAAGCACCTCAAAAAGGTGGAGAAAGCACAACATCATATTACTGTAAACGGTGTCAAATAAAATGGTGAATTTACGGGTATAAGAAATAGACCGTAGGATCATAATATTCACAAGATAAAAAACTCAACGAGTAATCGTGGAGAAAGTACCAAAATCTAAAACAGAAAAAAGTCACAATCACAACGTGAACAGAAACAGTCACTGGCAAATACTTCCAGTAACCCGTAGGAGAAACAGGGTTGAAACCAATTTGTGGGAGCTCACAGAGTTTGGAAAATGAAGCGCTTAAATTTTACTTAGTTTCTATCCTGAGGCTACAAAGTTCGGAGGGAATGAACAAGAGAATAATTCTACCTATAGTCTAAAAAGCTTGGCCAGAAGATCAACTAAGGAATGTTATCATTAGCGCTATAAAATGTGGGTGAAAGGGAAATTTATGTAGCGTGAAAGCTCTGAAAATGCACAAGGTACTAAAATAGACTGGAAGCATAAGAGTTTTTCGGAGCAAGCACCATGCTACATTCATCGAGCAGTTAGCAGTACATTATGCGAATAACTCTTTTTCGGACACACTCACACATCCCAAAATTATATTATTCCAGGAAGAATCTCCCGAAGGGCTTCAATCCTTCCGGTCCCCACTGCTTTCTCTTCCTATGCCTGGCCTTAGATTAATATCGTGGCTGATGATTTAAACGAGAGCCAAAGTAAAGCCGCCTGAAGCAATAATATAACTCCCAGTTTTCGGAAGCCAAGAGAGAAAATAGGAGAAAGAGTGGGCTACTTTTGGTCGTTCTCTCTCTGGTGCTATCCTAAAATAATTTACGGTCACGTCAAATCATCCATGCAGAGATCATTCCCGGCCATAATAAAATCACTATCAAGAATCATTGAAAAGTTCGTTTCTACAAAACTTTTACAGATTATCGCACAAACTTATTACGACTCCTACAATCTCGTCTTCGTTCCAACTTACTACCTTTCTCTTGTAATAAAACCACTTTCTCTTACTTGCTTCTCGCTTCTGAAGCATCGGAACTAAAACCATGGAATCTTATCCTCTCCCATACTTCCCATGCCTAATGCAATGCTAAGTGTCATTTTGCTTGCCTGCAGTTTTCAAAACTTGTTGACTTACGCGCTACGGGCAGCAAGGACGCGAAAAGGACAAAGGAAGAGAAAGTAGTACACATATTATATGACGGTCATATCTTGAAATTGTGGGAGCAAAGTTTCTTTTCCTGCCATTTTTAGAAGGATGAGCTGAGGCGGATAATCTTTGTGTGAAAGTGTCAAAAATGGTTTGGGCGGGGAAATGCGGATGTATATTTTCGGGGAATAAAAACCAAAAGGGAAAACTACTCCACCCGCGCCTCAGCAGAAACTTGATCCATAAATGGTGTCATCTCCTCTCACCATGCAACCAAAATGCAGAGTGAAAGCATGTACCTCTATAGCTATGCAGTAAATCAGAGTTGGCATCGCATTCACTAAGAAACTAGAGAAAATCCTAAGAAATCCGAGTCCATTCGCCACTAGAAATGCGGAGAAAGTAATAGAGCGAAAGCTTGTCTCCGGTGCGGAGTAAACCAAATGCAGAACTCGAAGGAGCGGAAAAGCAACTAAATCCAAGTAGACACAAGGTTCTGCTCTCGGATTAGAGTGAAAGTTTGTAAACAAATGCATGTAAGAGTTGGCTGGCGGGAGGAGTATGCGGGAAGCTGTGTATAGTTGTCATGGCAGTGGGAGAAAGTTAAAGGAAGCAATGAATTCATTCCGTCCGTACATGCTATGCTTGTTGGGTAAAACTGTATGTAAGATAAAAATAAGAGGAAGCAGTGACAAAGGCAACGAGCTGTTACATCACTACTCACGGAACTGGGTGCATCTTCTGGAGAAAGTAGCGGAACGGAGAGCGTGATGGTGCGGGTGAGGAAGGAGAGAAAAGTAGAGACACTAACCTTTTGGAGGAGGATGTTGTGAAAGCTATAAGATCCAAGGACTTGAATGTTGTTTCCTTCAAAGTTGAGATCCTTCAACCGTTTCATCGTTGACAGTGTCGACTGAGGGATGTACTTCAATCGAGCGGAAATGACAGCAAGGCTCTCCAAGCTACTCGATAGTCCCCGCAAACTATCCGTCCCGAGATCCTCCAAGGATGAGTGCGAGAGCTAATTAAAGAAACAAAGACAACACATTTTGTTATATAGTTACATAGTATAATTATAGGGCATAGCTACCAATTACATCCAGCACTTTCACCTCTGCATGTCCATCCTGACGGGAGAAAGCACGTTTCAAAGGATATAAACAAATCCCTTGAATAAGCTAGGATTTTCCAGAGGAGAAAGTGTACACGTGGAGATCGCTGCGCTTTCACCACAAAACAGATTCCGCTTTCCGTCCGTAATGTCGATGTTCTACGCTAACGCATTTCTATTTTGTCCTCATATCCTACAGCAAGGAGGAAGTTGAGCAGGAGGAACGAAATTCTTGTCTGTACACTTACGCAACATGGAAAAATGTTCCCGCACAAAAATTTCATCAATAATCCCTCAAATAAACACCATCATCTCTTTTCTGTTGCTTCTCTTCCTTCGTTGGCAAGGTATTCGTGCGAAGCTTTAGGGATTGAGGAGGAAGACGCAAGAAAAGGATGCGAGTATAAAGAATAGCTCAGACAGGGGTTGCTCCTGGCTCCCTAATGTCGCATCTTTTGAAAAATAAAACCGCCTGCCCGGCTTCTTTGCCTTGCATCCTAAGAAGCCTCGGCCAGGATTCCAGTGAAAGGGGCATCTGGCAAGGATAAGGAAATGCGGCGGGGCGCAATCAATAATTTTTTATCCATTTATTGTCACTATGGTATTCTTGTAAAGCGCATATTAAAGCAATTTGGATGAAGCATTAGAGGCAATATTTCATAGAAAAAATTTTGAAAAAATATCCGGACGACTAATTATAGTGGCAGACGCTCTCTGTAGTCAACACTCCCGCATGATAAATTACAATCAAATGAGGACACAAACTGTCGCAGCGGATTATGCATCTAAATTACCCGCCAATGGAAGGAAAGCCTCTTTTAAACATCGTTTTCTCAGTCAGCCGCTCGCCAAAACTTCTAACCCTACTTCGATCCCCATACAGCGCTTTTTTCAATCCTGATCATCCTCCTGTGTCCTATGTATTTCACGCTACGCAAATACCAAAACCAGCTTATGGTTGGAATTAATTGTAGCCGAAAAGACCAGATAAATTCTTTTCTACAATTTATTGCCCCATATAGTGCTTACACAAGCACTGTATTTTCTAAAATGTCAGAATAATCCCCGACCACAATTTTACCGGGAATGCAGCTAAGGCCAAACGTTTACAATGACTTGGAAACAAAGTTCACGGACATTGCTAAATTTTATTGCGGTTTCAACCGCCAAAAACCGAATATCCTCCTCCCTTTCTCTTTTCTCGGCCGTTTTTAAACCAAATCTGACCATTTTAGCTTGGAACCTTAGGGCAACGCTGTAAAATACAGCTTATCAGACCGGCGACCGCTACCGGGTATTTTGAATATTGTGTAGCATAAAACACCCGCCAACTGTGAATGAGGTTTGAGCTTAAAGAATGAAAGGAAGGAGGAACTGCAAGTGAATTTCCGGACCAACTTTTATTGCACTCCTTGACATTGCATCCTCGGGTTATCTTATCTTTTGAATGGGTGGATGAGAGCGCATAAAAATGTTCGCCTCATTTTTTCCTACGTCTCTTCTCGTATTACAGGGTCCTAATTTCCATCCCGATGCACACGCCCCGTCAAAGAGGCTCTTGGGAGGTAGAGCAGTAGCTATAGAAAAACTGAGAGTGCAAGAACTCCGCGACACTTTTAGCTTGAATGAATACCATTTGGAATTGCTATAGTGAACACTCGATTTGGTTAAGTGGAAAAAAGAGCTCATCTGCTTTTTAATTTACAGTGGAAAAAATATATATCTGGCGTATAATTAGAGCTTTTAAAAATAGATGGAGGCCTAAACGGAGCAATATCAACGGAACGTTTATCACTCCATTCGATCAGGGAAGCTCCAATTTGCTCTTCTCTAAAAACCGGGAGAAAATGTAATTATTTCCACTACTTGACACAAAGAATTGGTCTTGGTTTGCGACAGTGGAGAAAACTAAAAAGCTCTAATATAATTTTTATACTTTCACTACTTTTACTCTGATTCTTATGATATCATATATTCTATACCATCGGGAGAAAATTAGGCCACATTGTAATTTTTAATTTCTCTATATATTTTTGCTTACCCCTCCCTTCCATTCCTTTTGAGTAGGTCATTATGCTAACGAAAACCTTCAAGCTTCTCGCTTTCTCCAATTGCTTTCACATCCCTCGGAGAAAGTACTTTCTGCTCTACTCGGGCGCACATTCAACACACTTTCCACTCATTTCAAGTGCTCACACTGGGTAAATTAGCAAGCTTTACATAATTCCTCCGCTTCCCACTTCAACTTAAGCAATTTTGTCCATTACGCAAAATTACTCAAGGATGAAGAAAGCAGTTGTGGAAAACCTGTAAACCGGCTGTCGTCATGATCCCTTATGCTCCATGCATGTATATTATAGTCACATATATGCAAGGAAGCTGAATTTACAAATATGTAAATCCTTCACCTTTCCTTCACATTTTGCAACACTTTCAAACTCGGCTTGAAGCAGACAGAATTCGGAGAAAGTGTCGGAATGCTTCTGCTGGGGCAACAGCGAGATAGCAAGGTATAAAGCATCAAGTGGGATTGGGGGGACGCCGGGAGAGTTTAGTAAATTGGCAATTTTAGGTTAAATCTAAAAAGTTTCTTCTTTTAGTAAAATCTTTGAGAAATTTTTCCTTTTTAACATTATCTCCAAAAACTTGTAGCCACTTCTTTTCATCCTTTAAGCTGTGATAATAGGTCTTTGGAGTTGTTCAGAGATTGAGAAAACCTTGAAGGAATCCCATCACCTCTTGGACTAAGCTCATATACACACACCACTCTTGGGTACTTTCACTACTTATTCCAACTCAAGAAAATTCTATGCAAGTTTAATACCCAAACCTGGTTCCCTTCTGGGTTCACCCTCGTTAGTTAAAATGACTGGGGAAAGTTTTTACAAGGAACAAAAAACGATACAGCCTACCCAGCTGACTCCTTTCCTTCTTCCCTCTCTTCTTGCCCCTCTGTGGCACGAAGTCCGTGCATTAACTCAACTTTCTTCTCTCGTACTTTCACTCGCCTCTTCCCCTCTCTTCTTTTCCTATCTCGTCCGGATTTCGCCCCTTACTCATGGCTTATCAAGGGCATAGGGGGAAGGAACAAATGAGAAGAAGAAAGAATATCGAGTAAAAACTGTTTTATATTTACTCTTGTTACCAAGTGTAGCCTATGAGCAAACTCTACAAGCATGACTTTCTCCCAAAGCGTGGCTTAAGGGATGTACAACTAGGCTGTGGATTAAATTTTATAAGCAGAGATACAGTCAATTATTTGATCCACTTGTAAAGTCTAAAGAAAACTCGGTATCTCGGGACAAAAATAACCCCATCTACTTTTTTCATGTTACTTTCTCTTCGAGAGAAAGTCATGCATTCTAAACTTTGCTGCCCAGCAGCAAGTTTCTGCCAGAAGGGAAAAATACCCTGAAAGTTAAAACGAAGAGAGATAGGGTAAACCCCACCCTGGGTAATTAAGGCCCGTTCCTTGAATCTAATGATGGCTTTCATTCCCTCTCCTCCTTTCTAATAACATTCCCAAGCTTAACCTCAGTAGACAGGTTTAATGCCCTGCAGGGGAGAAAATATAGGGGAAAAGAAAGGGGGACACGAAAAGAAGTTGATGATAGTGAGAGAAGACTCGTAGGAAGATCTAATAATGTAGAAGATGAGAAGTGTAAGAGAAAACCACCTCATTAATAAAACTAAGCACTTTCTCCAAGATCCAGTCAAAGCTACTACATAAAGGCGTCCACAAAGAAACCACAAAAGGCTATATACAGTTTGAATCAATGACTACTAACGAATTCGGTGGAAACTCGGATGGAATTGGAACAAGCCCTTAATTTTGTAGCTAAATGCATAATGATACAACCTAAGATGAAAAGAGGTATAAAGGAGGAGATACAGACCGAAAGCATTCTCCTCCGACTTCCTCCCGTGGTGCTTGGATAGATGCCCTGTATCTGTCCCTCTTACCCGTCCCCGGTACACCAATATATTGTTAACTGTTGTAGTTACAAGTGAGAGAGAGGATTTGTCTAGCCAGAAGAGGTGCTTAATCAGGAGGGGCGGTTGAGATGAATTTTTCACTCCACACAGACTCACTAGTATGCAAAAGTTAATGGAAAACAATGTGAGAGATCCTCTTCTTAACCTCTTATGAGACCGCAGATGGAGGGAAAGGGGAAAAGAGAGAAACGCTAAATTACTAACGGGTTATAAACTACCCGGGTAACTGGTTAGGATGGGAGCAAGAGTCAAGTATTAAGCATGTATACATACAACCAACCCAGCACATCGTCCTTAGAACCACGCAACCCACACAGAATTACAAATACGCCACTACTCCTGGTAGGCAGTAGGCATATACTGCGGAGAATTTTCACTTTTCCAGACTACCACAGAGGACTTTCTCCTGATGACAAGTGCTCCGGAAATTTAAACTTTCCCCCCTTACTACCAAACGATATGTGCTTTATCTCTCGCGGGGGCATGTATGCAATCATGCTTAACATAACGAGTAATAATGTAGCTAAGGGCTTAGCCCACTGTGGATATAAATTGCCAAAACTATTACACATATCATGTAAGAAATTCGCATAAATTTTGCATTTTAATCTCCCTCGCTCAAACATTTTGCGAAACCACAAGAAGTAGCTTTTAAGTTATTGTAGATAGAAGATATAATTTTAAAATAATTTTGTACGCAGTAGAGAATAGGAGTAAGAGGATGTAAAGAAAAGAATGCACAACTTCTTAGGTAATCACATGGCTGTATCTTTGAACTTTTGCACGAATAGGAAGAGCTTAAGTTAAAACACGTGGTAGATACAATAAGTCAGAGCGGTTTTTGTTACAAGAGCGGATGTAATCCAGCTAAGGGAATTAAGTTTGCAGTTTCGCAAAGTTTCAAAAAAGTTTCAAGGAAGCAGGTTTTGTGCGATAGGGGGATGTGATTCATGCGGGCAAGTAAAATTTTATAATGTAATGGAATTGTCTGTCAGCAGGGATGAGTGTGCCTACAGGCAGGGAGAGAAAGTTAGCTTGAGGACGGGAGGATGAAAAGAGGAAAAGGCAGTGGCGGCGGTGGTGGTGAGCTACTTGTTTTACTTTTAGCTAAAGGAAATATGCATGCGGTTTTTCCCGGGATTCAAACCGAAAACTAAATACTTGCCACCAGAGACGTAGATGAGAGTCGAGGATATACATAGAAGCGAAAGTGTGAAGTGGAATCAGGATAGATTGAGGAGAGAAAGGACGAGTGTTAACAATGCTACATTGGAGAAAGTATCTGTAATGGCTCGCTCTATATGAGAAAGCAAAAGGAGAACAGGAAAAAGTAGTAGCGTGAAGCGAAAGTATAGGAGAAAGCTTCGTAAGCATGCACAAGTGCACAAGAGCATACTTGGGAAATTTACATGGGAATAAATGTAAAAAGTTAGTGAAGGGATCTGGATAATCCAGAATAGCGCATTAGATACATGTTAGCTGATTGGATGGATACGAGGTTAGTGTAGCACACACTGCAGAAAGCATATTTGTTCTAGAGCCAATAAGTTCAATGTTCCAAAGAGAGGGGCTCAGAGTATACGTAACTTAATTAAGTGTGGGTGGGCGGTTAAGTGAAAGAATTGGAGAAGCGAATCGAGGAATGCATATGGTAGTTACTAGCGAAACTAAAATTGACAATGGCAATTTCTCCTTAGTTGCATACATTCTTCATACTTTTAGCCTAATTACAAAACTGTATTGTTCTCCATCAACCAAAGGAGGAGAAAGTAAAGGAAAGCAGAATGCACGGAGAGTATTACGAGGAGAAAGCATGAGCGTGAAAATTCAGACGTCCATTAGATCCAGGATGTAAAAGCTACGGGAGTGTTGCAGAAGGCTGAAGCGCAGTCACAGAGGAACAATACTCGGGACAGGGAAAATGTGGGATTTACATCAAATGAGAAAAAACAAATTACTTGACAACTTCCTAGGGAATCGGAGATAAAAAGGAAAAAGTGATAATGGGAGAAATTTGGCAGACTATTTCGGAAGTAATTTAGATTGGATTGACAAAGTCAGGGAAAGAGAATAGCAGAGTTGGCAAAATTCGTAGAAACTGTACATATATTTACCAAGAAAGTCACACAAGTCGTGTATCGTAAAAAAGAAATGCAGCGTGAGATAAACTCAAGATGAACAATGAAAGAGGAGAAAGTTTAGGGAAGAATTTAGGAAGATAATTAGGGTATTTGTTAAGGTTAGAAGTAGGCATTAAAGGGATGATGCGGCGGGGTAATGGGATGATCAAGATGGTGGAAAGGAGAGAGGTATGTAAATGAAAGATTGGGAAAATAAAATTAAGCTGTTTGACTGAATGAGACAGAGAGAGAGAGGTAGCGAAAGAAACGGGAATGCGGGCATTCTCTCTTACGATTATTACACACAGATCCCGAATCTGTCTACTCTTCCAAGGAAGCTGTGGTTAGATCTGAGGTTCGTGGGTTAGCAGTTTCAGAGTTTGGTAGTTTGTAGTTTAGCAGGAGGATGAAGAGAAGAAAAGTTGCGAGAGAAACTACAGAAAGAAAAGTTGGCCAACTCTCTTCGCAAGTTTATGTGCCATTAGAATTTTTTGTTGTCCCAATTTTATTTAGACAAATGGCTCATCAATAAGGGAGACTCAGAAATGGAGTTGAAATATTTATGTGCGGGAAGAAAAGATGCCGTCAAACTCATGGCGGAACATAAAGATAAGGCGAGAAAAGTGTGCAAGAGAAAGAGCAGGGTAAAAAAAGTGATGAGATTGTCCAAGCGCCAAGAAAAATGCAATTCTACACGAAAATAGCAAAAGTAGTTTACCAATTTCGGGGTTTAACAGCCACATTTTCCCAGCTTGAAAGTTTACCAGAACGACAGTTCCAGACACCATTCAACCAGGTAACTTCCGATGTAGTGTGGAACTACAAAATCCGAACCCAAACCAGTCAGGCTTAAAACCCGAGAGGAAATAAGCAAAATACCCTTGGACTCCTAATCGCAGGATTATGCGAAACCTGAGCGACAGACAATACTATACTTCCTACTACCCGTTTCGGTAAACTCCGTCTCCTTAACGCTCAAAGCAATCCGCTTACGGATTACGGTATGTTCGTGGAAGGATCAGAGATCCCTTCCCATACCGATATACAAGACCTAGATTTCTAGATGGGAAATGAGAGCAAAAACTGGGTATTTGATTTTTCAGGAGTGAGATTTCGGTCTCCTTCAAGTGCCTGTCTGATATGGGATGGGAGGGAGTGAAAGCGGATGAGCTGAAATGAAGGTTATGCTCTCATTTATAAAAGGTGAGGAAACGGATGAAAACGATTTTGACAGATTCAAATGAGAATGTGTGAAGTTCCAGGGGACAAGAAGAGGATGATGAAGATGTGTTTGAGCGGCTGACAGATAAAATCGAGAGGGAAAAATTGTGGGAGCTGCGAGAGGCGATGCCCGGATTCAGAGGTGTGGGAAGAACCAAGTACAAGTTGACGCGCTTAGTTCACATTCAGTCAAAGGGAGAGCACGATCAAGAGAAGTCATGAATTGATAATAGCCGGAAAGAGATAGATGGAAGGATATGAACACGGCCATCTATTCCTCCCGGGTTACAAATGTCAACTACAGAAATATACGGGGACTAGATTGAAGAAACTCGACAAGATCAAATGGCAGCGAAATAGAGAGAAATCCGGAAAATATTCGCTATACGCTGTTGAGTTCACGGATGCAAAAATCCTTCCACCCACGGCAGCAGTTCCAGATTCTTTCTAAAGCCCGGCAACTCTGGAAACTGGAGCTGACTACTCAAACCCGGATTTAAAACCTATAGCAGCTTCCGAAACCTTGAGAAGGGATTGCTTGTAGGAAATAATTTTTCAAGTGCTTCGTGTTCTCCCTATAAGTTGTCAGATGACATTTTGGATGAATATTTTGAATACACTTGACATGAATATACACAGGAACGCACGACAAGTTAAACCGAAATATCCGGAAGATCATAAACAGAAAAAGCTGAAGGTAAATCCCGGGAGACAAAATAGAAAATATAGTGACACGTACCTGGAGATGAAAAATAGGCGAGGTGACATTGTCAGTGACCCCATTAGGTAAAACGGTGGATCGGCTGTCGAGGTCGTACACACTAAAGCTTTTAACTGGCCCTTGGAGGGTTTGAAAAGTTTTCCCCAAGGACATTATGTCAATTGCAGAACACTGCATGTCCAACATATCATCCTCCAAAACCAAACAAGAACAGTATGGAATATCGTGGTATGAGGGACAGTTTATTTCACTTCGACCCTGGCCCCAGTCAAAAGTCATTGAGATGAGCAAAAGCTCACCGAATAAAAGCCACCACTTTTGGGTATGCATGGCTGGGCTTTTTTCTCGGATTTCCGAGTTTTAAAACTCAAAAGCAAAAACGAGGAGGGAAAAAACTAGAGCTCCACGAGAGAATATACACTCTTGCCAAGTATTCAGCTTGAGTTTTATGTCAAATCCTGTTCCAAAAAACTAGTGTCGTCCTCGTTACCAGGAGCAGGAACATGATGATGAGGATGGGATGAAAAAGTTGCAAAATCCTCTCTTGAACCTTAACCTCCGGGCATATTCTCTAGCTTGGATTGCTCTTTGCTCGGTGCTAGTGATGGCTGTAAAACCGGGTAAAGTTTCGTTGGATCCGTCCGAGACTTTCCTGGTTGTCTCCGGCTTCCGTATTCCGTTTTCGAACGTCAGCAGAGTCGCTTGAGTCTATTTTCCGTCTCTTCCAGCTCCTTATCGTAGACACACGGGACGGCTAACAAGGTTATTAAGACAGTCCTTAGTTTTTAAGAGTCTATCTCGGATCTACACTCTTCAGCTATTAAGAGACAAGCTTTGGTTGGATCCAGGGCAAATCCAGTGCATCCTCAGTTGAGCAAAACTCCTCTTAGAAAAGTAAATGGTCGGAACAAGTGCCGCGGAAATTGTCATTCATAGCTTTCTTCAGTTTTAAGTGCAGGCTGAGGAGTCGATGTCGATGGGCAAAACCCTTGCTCCTTAACGCATTCCAAAATTTCTTCTAGTCAAATATGTAAAGAAGGGATGGCGAAAACTTGTTAAACTTGACAAAGTTTCCAAACGTGGATTGATTCCAATATCCACAAAACTTGCCTTCACATTATATACGCACAAGGAGCACGCAAGTACCGCACACACCCACACGGATAGTTCACTCAACAAGATGACTCTATTCAAAAATCCTTCAAGTCAAACCTCAACCTTTCAGTTCATCTTCAAAGTTAAATGATCCAAGGGATTCACGCACTTTCCTCCGTCAAATTCACACAGACTCTTGAGTATTGAGTACTGAAGGATATGTAAGCTCAATACGATGCTTGATTCCAGGGATCAAGAATGCAATTCTAGGCTCACAAAGTTGAAAATCCTTCCTTCGATATCATCCCACAACTTTCACCAAACGGCTCGCACTCTTCAAATTCTTCTCACTTCCCAATCCAATTTTTTAGTCGTACAACTTTCCGTGTACATAGTCGCACGCGGGAGGATTCCAAGGACTGAATTGAACATCAATCTTCTCATACGTTTGCACTCGTGTCGATTTTCACAGCATTCCTTGATTCCTTATCCTTGATTCTTCAAGATTCACAACATGTATTCATCCTCGAGGCTGGAGATGATATGCTCTTCTTGCGGGTTTCTTCAATGCGGATATCGAACCGAAATTCATGTACGAGTCAAAGGACGCTGAACTTTTGCACATTATTATCAGCATCAACCTTCCGGAATTTTAAACTTGTTCATGTAGTTGATCCAATTATACCGGATTTCAGTTCCAGATTGGCTTGTACGCCACAAACTTTTGAAGGTAGTCAAATGGTTCCGTAGTTGGGATCCTCCGTGTCGTGATTTTCGAACCTGGAAAAATAAAAATTCATAAATTACATTCCACCAGATGTATATTTACAGAAGGAAGTTTTTCTTCCTTTCTACTCATTTTTGTCATAATTCCTCCAGCCATCGTTTTAACAGTATGGACAAAGTCAAATCATGCTCCATTATAAATTATTGGTTTTCGGGTAAGTCGAAAGAATGTCAATGTCAATGTCAATGTCAATGACCATTGTCTAGAACATTTTTGATTTATGGCAATTTTTACACGTTTTAATGCTGTTAAAAGTGCAATAGTATTTGATTTCAAAAGCAACTCTATACCATCAAACATGGAAGGATGACAAATCCGTCACCTAGTATACATAATCAAAAACAAAACACTAAAAAGAGTTTAGGGTTAATTAAATTTGTAGCTCGTGAGTTACTATGCATCCCCATTTTCAAAACATGTAAACTTGAAGAAACGTTTTTATATGCCTTCTAGGTGAACCGTCCATCCTTCCTCTTCGATCCCCTTTATTATTTGGTCGGAAACTTATTTTTAGAGCTGCGACCTGCGACGTTTGGAGTTTGTTATGTTCTCGAGCTTTGTCGTGAGATTAGTACATGTCATAATCCATACCTATTTTTTATTTCAGCTCTTCCGCAGTTGCAAACATGAAACACTGGAGGATAGACTCGGATCCATGCATGTATATGGGTCAAGAGAGTCCTAGCTTCCATAAACCATAAAACACTAATAAAATGCTTAGCAATAGCATATATGTTTTTAGCATACCATTAACTAAAGCGGGTTAGGTTTCAGTTCTTGAAGTTAATATTACTTCGACTTTGTGAGGAAGAGAACCGAAGCTTCGTTCGGAATATGAGCTCGGAATTGGGCTCTGTTGTAAACGTTGGAAGCTAATATGATGGTTAAAGCTGTGCACTCGTATTAACTAAATGCTTTGAAAGAATATACTGTGAGAGCTGGCGGTATATACATTATATAGGATTTTAGCATTTAGTTACGCCGTGCCCAATGGTGAAGTCAAGTGGAAGGAGCAGAACCTATTCCCCTTGCCCCCTTCATTGACTCTCTGTTGTGTCGTGTTGTTTGACCGTTGATCCCTGCTGTAGCAAAAGGGTGCATGACGAGGAAAAGGCGAAGGAAAGTTTAATTGCCGCTGTACGTTTGGAGGACAAACGTGAGTTCACTGTACTAGTCTAACAGCATTTATTGCTTGTGTATCAAACAAGAACTGGTTTACTGAATAGTTGAATATTTAATTATTTGTGTTTTGAAATGACGACGCAGGAGGAATCCCATTGTAATTTACTGGTTGGTAACTGGGTTATTTTCTAGTTATTTGAAATTTTAAATTAATCAAACATTATGGTACACATTGTTTGTGCCTGTTTACTACAGGATGTACGTAGGAATTACATTCCAAAGTAATTTTTGAAGAATTAATTAGTTTGAATTAACTAGCATTTGATGTGAAGAAAATTAGCCTTCATCATTAGCATTAAGTTGTGATCCATCCGAATCGCTATGTATATGGTTAGCAAAATCAATTTAATTTGGTGCATACTATAAACTATTCGCAGTCGGACGATGTCCTTGAAAATATTGCCAAGAAACTGACGAATCGGAACATGGAGAATGCTGTGACTCCGAAGACAACTCTGGCCGATGTAGGACCTCATAAGGCTCTATTGGTAATTTGGTTTGATTGGAATGTATATTACTTAATAGTTATATGAGTAGATGCATTGATAATCGGGTCGATTCTTGCTTAAGTCATTTGTAATCTCTAACTGACATTGACTGATTTGAATAGACGGACGACATCCTACTTCACATTGCTAGCTTTCTGGAGCCGAAGGATCTGAAAACTTGCCGATTCGTTTGCCTGGACTGGGCAAGAGCGATGGGAAGAGAGTTGGCGGGACATGTATTGAAGATAATCGCGCTAATGACACCTGAAACGAAAAATAGAGTACTGGGGGAGAGGGCTGGCGACACCGAGTTCTCACTATCTGCTACTCGGGAATACATGGAATTTTTGAAAGGAAGGAACAAGCATATTGGTATGCAAATACGAAAGTACCAGATCTTAGATGTCGGTATCGATGAAGCGGCAACGAAAGAGTTTCTTGAAGATCCGGAAATTGTGGACAACATTACTTTTTTGGAAGTAGTTACAACCAATGTGGAATCCGTCCTCCCGTATGTGCCAAAAATGAAGCTACTCAAAGAGTTACTTGTTTTTGATCGTGAACCGCACATGGTTTTGCTAACTGACACCCAAATGCTGGAAGGAGTGCCTGAGCCGGGGCAAAAGCTTGAGAATGTTTGTCAGGTGGAAAAGCTTGTGATAGACGCTCTTGTTCTTCAACGATCTAACGTTATACTCAAAATGATTCTGCCCATGTGCCCGAAACTGAAGGTAAGCTACGAGCTAGTGTTTTAGGTGTAGTATTCAATGACAACAATTTCGTAACAGTGATAAGGTAATGCTGCCAGAGGACGTGTTTCTACATGAGAGTTAAATTCAGTATTTCTTGGTTTTGACCAACAGAGCATCGATGTAACCGAAGTACATACAAATAACCAGTGCTTCTGCTTGAGAGTTATCAGAAAGTTTGGCGTCACTGCGAGCCTCCAAACACTTCGAATGCATCAGAAAAAGTAAGATTTCAGTTGGTTCGAGAAGGCTAAAATAGCTGTATTGCGATTAACTTTTTATGAGCTGTAGTTCTAATTAATATCTGAATATTAAATGCGCAGGCCTAAGGGGTATAATAAACCTGGTATACCGTTGGACGAGCGAGGTTTGGGAACCATGAGAGTTATGAACGATGATGTGTGGCCACCGACCGAGGCTGAGGTTGGAGAAAAAATTGGAATAAGTATTAGACAGTTTGTGAAAAACCCCATAGCTCAAAATTTGCAGAATTTCCACGTTCAACCCTGGCATTATGTACCGAATTGGGAATGGAGAAAAATCTTCAATACTGCAAAAACTAAGAATGTGGAACTCGTTACTTTGGATCTTGCTGTTATTGTGGCGTCACATTTTAAATTTGATTGCGTAATTCAGTCCTGGCAGGATCCAAGATCCCCGTCCGTGATCATTAAACAAAGTCCTAAGAATCCGGAACCCATGGACTATATGTCCTTTTTTCCCAAAAACTCGGACAATACCACTATGACCAGCCTCAAAAGTCTAATCTTGGATTTGTTCTACAACATCAGAGCTCAGTTTGGAGGAGGTTCCGAAATGAAGTATACAATGATCAAACCATTTTGCCTGACAACATCCCGAGTCTTGCCATCAGTTACCCGCCTCTGTCTCCACCTCTGCCCTTGGGTTGACGTTTCATCAAATTTTGCTACTGCCTTCCCGAATCTGAAAATCCTTACGATTCACAAGGAAGAGCTCATGCGCTTCAACAATCTCTTGAAAAATGCTCCTCCCACCCTTGAGGAACTGTATCTGCTGAAAGGTGACAAGATAACTGAGGATCCAAAACTAGGATTTTATTGCGCCCTTGATGAGCAGTTCATTAAAGAAAATGCTATTATGTCTGTGCCAAGTAAGCTCTAACTATGATTGCTTCCGTCTTGAGTTTATTATTACACTGTTGTGTACGTCAAGGTACATTTAAGCAGGTCGTAGATTGTCTACTCAATTTGAGCGTTTTGTTGCTTTCAGAACTACGCAAGCTTGTAATCGGAGTGTGTGCTTGCAATTTGACGGATAATTTAGTCTTCAAAGGCTTGCTCAAACTGCCCGAGCTTTCAGAACTTTACATTCAATCTATAACCAAGGTGAGAACAAAATTGATAACAGTGGGCAGAAGCTGGTTTTACAATTTCTACATAGTTTTTTGTTCTTATCTGTTAATGTTGCTGAATTCTAAAATGTGTTGTTATCGAATTCAATTTTCTAGTTTACCCGAAAGGCTAAGACTGCTCTAAAGAAAAAGTTGAAGGTATGCCACTTCCAGTGATTTGGAAATGGAACAGAAAATCGATAGTACATAATGCATGGTCGACGATTCTAGGGAGTGCTTCAAAGACTGGCTAAGATTGCTGATAACTCATTCGAACTACTCATCTTGAGGCGTGAAAGTAACAATTGTCATATTGAGATGATCTGCAATGGTTTTCAGATTTCGTATCTTCTGATAATTTTCGCAGAATTTTCTGCACGGTTTTTATAATACGGAATTTATATTTACTACTGATAAATAGTTTTAATTTTGATCTGTGCGTTTACATACATTATCAGCTTAACTGCATGAACAGCAGTTTTGCATTCCAGTAATGAAGATCAGCTATTGAGTAGCCTGATTTTCTCGGTATTTACAACAGCTAAATGCTTGCTTCGGGATGATGACTATCTGTATTGTAATGTACTGCATGCAGGAATACAGGTGGTTTCAATGTTTACTCTTATCGTACGTATACTTACTATTTACGTACAATTTACCAGAACTTATTTTACTTTGCTCACATGCTGCTAATTTCAATGAATCTGAAATTTCTAATATGGTTTAGTATGTTTACATGTGATCTAAATTCTAAAGATACCACTTGAATTGTATATTCGAAGTAAACGATAACAAAATATGAATGCCTCTTATGTTACGAAATTAATATCGAAAGAATTTAGATTATCCAAGCTGTCTTAAAATAATCCATCCCTATCAGAACACATCCTGGAATCTTGTTAGCTGTCAGCTGATTTTATTTTCAGTGCTTTGCTCATATCAGTATTTTGTGTAGCTAGAAGTTATATACTTATTGCTTTTAGGAATTTAGCGGCCTCGTTAACAATCAATATTTTTTCAGCCCTCCTACACATGTTCCCTTGTTATGTATTTAAACTCCGGAACTAACCTCCATACATGTAACTCGTTCCCTTTCCCTCTGACAGACAAGAATTGGATTTTATTTGATGAGAAAAAACGTTTTGCAAGGAATCGTCCAACGGACCGAGCATCCAGCTTGGTGATTTCTTTCATTTCCCCTATATTTCTATAGGATTTAGTAGGAGGTTTTGGCGGCAGTCGGTAAAGAAGACAGAGACAACTGTTATACAAAGAAACCGGGTGGTTGCGAATGGTGCAGCCATAGGACGTATGGAGGAAATCTCAGACGGAAATGCCCGAACATATACTTAGCCACCAAGTTCCGTAGCAGTAGAGACAAGTTAGGATGGATACAGATGTGATCCAGTAATTGAAAAAATTATAAGTAAAGCAGCGAACCGCAAATACAATCAAGGGATATATTGAGTCGGATTTGTTACGTTTACTTATTACTAACCGGAGGCATTTTTTGTGTGGCGAAAATGTCTTCATCTTCTACTTCCCGTCTTTGTCGTATCTTGCCTTTAGTGGCAATAGTCTCCATGCCCGCCTTCCCTACATAGTACGCTTCCCACCCCACCATTTGTATACACGATGCCGAAATGTTGGAGGAAATTAGAAAAACAAGACATGTTTCAGCCGCTCGCATGACAAATTCAATTCAATTCCAGCCCTTATTGAAAGAAGCAATAAAAGAAGTTAAGAGGGAAAAGCGACACACCGCATTTCCGTCCCACTTCCTCCAACTTCCTCTCGCTTTAATTCCGCCACAAAATTTTCTCTTTTAACAACCTCTTTTCTTCCAGGATTCTCCAGGAAGGCGCACAGCAGTGAGCCTCCAATAGCTCTACATTTCAACCACACCGCAACTTTCTCATTATTACTTTACTAGTTAGAGGATAAGGAAGAAAAAGAGCAGTCACCAAGCATATCAAAAGCCCGGATTCCGTCTGCCTCCCAGCCCTCCCTTTTCACCGCCCACCACCAGACTGTTGCTTCTCTATTTTCTTTTCTCTTCAGGAGAAATCCAGTCCTCGCTCTTTTTAATATCTTTCTCCAGGAGCTATATATGCGAAACTGAAGCTTTACTCCGTTAGCAAGCTCTATTATTTCTATTGTAGATTCAATTTCCAAGAAACCTCCTCGTCAAAAAATCCCAGGAGATAATAGCACCATCTACCAACCAGCAGCTGTGCACACAAAGATACATGCCATCCGGCCTTCCTGAAACTTTCCAAGTTGCACAAGCAAGCTGAAGCAAGCAACAGGAGGGGAAACCCGTGTCGGATTCTTTTAATAAAGTCCCGGGTTTTTCTCACCGTCAAAAAATACTAATTTGCTCATATGCAGCCCAAAGAAGAAACCTCTTCCATCCGTTTCGTATCAACAGCAAGCCAAGCTGATACGTACATTAAGCATAGGATATTGAAAAGAGGTAATTACTACTACGACCCCTTTCACATCCTTAACCCACCGGAGAATCTTTCAACAATGCCCGGATAATTCCCTATTGAATTAAAGCTGCTACCGCTGAAACGCCCAATTTACACTTGCGGCATTTGGTTTCCACTCTACTTCCTGTCGGAAGTTATGAAAATTGTTACATACGCTACTCTCTCCCGCGTGTGCAGAGACTACAATTGGCGATAACTAACAGCTTCCAAGTTAGTAGGAGGCAATAGCAGAGTTTGTAGCCAATTCCCTCCGGAACCAATATTTCTTCAACCAACATCTAGTCAACCGCAACAGCTGATATTATTACAGCTAAACCACAATTCCCGGATGGGGCAAAATCAGGGATCAAATAAATGGCGGGTAGGTTAGGCAATCGGTTAGGGAGGAGGTGGTTATGCACATAGCTAACTTGGTAGTGTGGGCGGGTAGGAAGAATAAGCATATAAACCGAATTCCCTTGTCCCCGAAAAGTTTTAGGATGTGCGGTGATTACGACAAGCCTTATGTATGAGGCAAAGTTGAATGATATTACACCAAACTTCATCCGAAGAACTTGCTCAAGTGATATTATATTGGAATGAGCAAAAGTATACATGATATCATCTCGGAATACCCAGGTTTGAGCTTGCCCTCATCCTCTCCTCCCTCCTCCTGCATTCAATATTAAATAGACGGATAAGGAAATCATCAGTGATAGAGATAAGCGGAGAAAATACTTAGTTTGGGATTAATACTAAGTGGAAATGAGAGCTACTTATTATTTCACGAGAGGGAGGTGGAAGAAGTGGAGAAAAGGGAAACGAGTCATCACCTTTGAAAAGAGAATCCCGGAGGATCAGTTTGTAGCCGGGTAATAGGAAATCGGGTAGCTTTCTCCCCCTCTCTTATAGGTTAGCTCTCATCCCTGGGAGTACAACCGTTTTCCCATTAACACCCGATCTTCTCTGCTTCTCAACCTATTCTTCAACCGTCTTGAAGGCCAATATCCGATCTTAAATCCCCCTCTTCTCTTACACTCTTTGTACATGTTCCTGAATTAAGAGCATGAGATTTCCTCAAGAAGGATTTGCTACAGGAGATTGCACTATAATACCCGGACGGTTTCTTGCCGGATCCGCAAATATGTAAGGGCCTGAATCTCTGGATATGCATAGCTAAGGTACTAGTAAGGGTCTAGTAAGTACAACAGTAAGTTTCAGTAGTACAGCTTAAAGTACTTGTTGCGAAATATCCAGTTAGCTCAGTTGCATATTATTGCTAAATTCAAACTAAGAGTTGGTATGCATTCCAAAATTGCAAAAGAACTTGCCAATAAATTCCCTATTAACATCTCCAAACTTGATTATCCCATTTCCGCTAAAGTTAAATAAATTACATCATTTCTCACCCATCAAACTATACTTACAGCAGTTGATGATGCATTCATTTAGCGTTTCAGTTGTTCAAAATCTTCTCGCTATTTCTCATCTACTGAGCTCCAAACCTTACAAACTTGTTTTCACTTACTCAAGCACAAATCTAGTTTACGCATATACTTCCTTAGAACAGCCAGAACAACTTATTCACTGCAACCCTGCAAACCATTCAAGGATAATCCTTGCGAAAATACGCATATATTTCGCAAGGAACTAACCTGTCCAGTCTGAAACAAAAATATGTACCAGACAAACAGATACACTCGTGACTCTCGTGCTTTCTTTTCGAAAAATCCATTTTAATCTTCATGCTATGTAAAAACTTTCACCAATTTGATTTTAATGGTCTCCTCTTCACAAGAGCCAAGAGCGTTCTCAGAATCTCACACTATGAAGACGTGCAGCGGAACTTTCAATATGCTCGGGAGAATACATAATTCTATAGCCGGTAAAAGAAATTTACTTTCCCACCATAACAAGTCTCAATACCGTTTCTTCAAACGGAACATGCGAGGAAACTTAAAGGGGATACGAAATCCTGCAACTTAAGTCCAGTGACCGTTTACCGGGTACAACGGCATAATTTACTCGTCCAATACGAGAGCATGTTACAGTGCTTTGTAATTCTTTGGAGGGAGGGAAGAACTCAAACATTAAGGCAGCTAAAGATACAGGATACAAATAACCTTTTAAAGAACAAACAAGAAACCATGCATGAGGAGGAGAACATAACAAGTGCATTAAATCCTAATATAAGTTATGTTCGGTAGAAACTGACCTAAATGATGATCGAGAATGAGTGAAGAAGTTATCGAGATGTAGGCTGCATGCAGTCTGCAGTAGGGACACGAAAGCCGAGCAAAGAAGCTCTCGATGCTGAAATGGACGGTATACTCAAGCCTAACCTGAACCTGTACAAGCTTATCCTCCTAAAAACGGGGCCCGAGTAATGGACTATGTACAGACGAGGCGATGAGGACATTTACGCAATCGGTAAAGTGTACATATGTAGGTGAGACCGCTTTTACATTAATGTGAAAAAGTTCATTATCAGTCCTTTAACGTTACAAGACATTCAGAAGGTCGGTGGAATTATACTAAATACAAATCAAAGGACAAAAAGAAGCAAGGGCTTTGACTGATTGATACAGGGAAGAGTCGGGACAAATTTACAGATCAGGGTGTTGCAGCCTGCAGATTTAGTTGCATAGTTGTGGATGGATAGCCTGAGGGTATCGGAACGTTATGTCCTTAAGGCATAAGGACCAAACTCACTCAGTTAAGTTTGAGCTAGAAGAAAGAAAATCCTGTGGGATCAGACCATGCTCAATGTGATTTGAGATGGATGCGTTGACTGGTTGGCCAACCGGGTTTGCACGTTCTTGAAAACTTTTTCGTTGTCGTTTCTGTCGTCGTTAAGGGTGCTTGCAGCTTCGTTGCTGGGTGCGGAAGGCAGTAATCGTTGTCAGCGTCTGAGAGGTTAATTGCAGCTTGATTGCTCAGTGCTGGAGACAAAGGGACAGTCTAACAGGGTCTGACTGAGTACAGAGCAGAGCTATCGATAGAGAGAGCAAGACGTGTGTCATATTCCAGTGTTAAATTCAAAGGTGCTACAAGTTTGGAGATGTTAACTAAACTTGTGAAGGGTAACTTATTGTTATTTATGTTTTATGTGCAGTTATTTGCATAAACTGAGATTCTGTGTTTTGTGTATATCAAGTAATTAACTATTTATATTAAGTACTTTATATTTAAATCGCATTATCATCGAACCCGGAAGCTAGACGTGCGTCAAGTTGACCGTCGAAGTGTCAACATCTTTTTCATCAGCATTTTTTGCGCCCAACGTTAGCTCAACAGTGATTCCGAAGAAATAACTGCAGTTAGTTTAAGTTTAAGCAGTGGGATTTAGCGCAATACTTGCCGTTTTCTAACAATCGGATTAAGTAAACGAGACGTGCGTCCTATCTGAAAAATACTACCAGCAGTAGTGCTTCATTGTTTTGAAATTTTAGTGTTTCTTCAAATATTCAACAGGTCAAAGTGTCCAATCATGACGGAAAACATTGGACCATGCCTGAACGCATCAACTTCTTCAGTTGTTGGTCCCAGTACGTCTACGCGGCACAGGGCAGAGCCAGTAGAGGAACTACGAAAATGGAAGATTCTAAAAGACGTACCGGAAGTTCTGCTACATCAAATACGCTATGCGATGGTGGCTAGCAGATCTGACATTGATTCAAGCTGTAAGGATTTTTTCAACTGTTGTTAATTTTAATTGTAAAAGTATGTTCAAAGGAGCAAGAGAAAACAAGTCGAATGTATTTCGAATACCATTTACTCGCCTGCTTTATCCCTTGCGGCACGTCATCTTGCGGATCAAATCTCCCTTATACCAGTACATTTATTACTTACTTCCAGATGACTATGCCTTGCTGATTACACACGATGACCAAGCTTACGTTATCGGAGATAACCGATACGGGCAAATTGGATTGGACAAGCGTAAGAAATACGCGGACACTCCGACTAAAGTTGCGGAACTTTCAGGGCTGGGAATCATAGGTACGTTCCAGAACTTGTTTCATATTTCCCTACGAAAATCCGTACGCAATCTTGCATGTAAAGCTGATATGAAATAATTATGATTGACTGTAGGTTTCTCAGCCAGTTGGTACTGTGTGTCAGCTTGGACAAGAGATGGAAAGCTATTCATGATGGGAGACAACATGGATGGAAAATTAGGCCAAGGGCATCAAAGAGAACGAAAATCGGCGCATCAGGTTTTCAAGAGAAATAACTTGAAAGTAGTGAAAGCTGCGTGTGGTGGTGAACACACAATTTGTGTAACAACTGATGGAAATGTTTATGCATGGGGCATCAATCAATTTCGGCAATGTTCTCATCAATCAGACAACCTGATTACCACGCCAACGCAGATAAAATTTCCAACGGATACGATCAAAATATCGGATGTGGCCTGTACAAGAGACACTTCATTTGCTCTAACTGATGATGGACACGTAAGAGTCCCAAAATATGAACTGTACTGTAGTATATATGAACGGGATTTAGTGAGTTTGAAAAAGGAACTTATTTTATCCGTTGCAGCTTTACGCATGGGGTTGTAACGAAAACGGAGAAACAGGAGTAGGATCAGTCGAGAAATCTGTAAAAATCCCTAGGAAGATTCACATTCCTAATAGCGATCATGTGATAAATGTAAGCTCGGATTCTTTAATTCTGCACTTTCGGAATCCAGAATCGTTACAGAGGATGCAGTGCTGATATTTCTAATTTTTAAAAAATCTGATTTTTTTTAATTTGACTTTGCCATAATTGGCAGATATCTTGTGGATGGAAGCACTGTATTGCCCTGACTAGGAATGGAACAATACTTGCGTGGGGTTCAAATGATGATGGCGAACTTGGAACGGGAGCAATGGAAGACAGATACACCCCAATGAAACTTGATATAGCAAACGTTCACAGAATTAGTGCCACTAACGGAAAATCGGATAGTGTTTGCGAAACTGTTGACGGAAAAATATTTGCATGGGGAGAATCATTGAAGTCAGACAGACCAAAGCTTACGGAATTTAAAAGTTTCAATGATTGTCGTGGTCACTATGGAATGGGGATGAGCGAAACTTGGGTGTCCAAGTACAGCTTGGATACAATGGAACCCGATTGTCTTTCTTTCGTCAAACTCCAAGCGGTAAACCCAATGTTGCCAATATCGATTGTCGTTTATTGCCATTCCGCGTGATAAGCATGTAATAATTGCTGAAGTTTTATATTTGCTTTATCCTAGAATATGAAGAAACTTACATTTCTAGTTGAAGGAACAAGGATCACAACATCCAAGTTTTATTTGAAGCGCTGTACTGTAATCAAGGAGAAGTTGAAACAGGAATGGAAACAAGAGCTTGAAACGTAAGTCAAGAATCAAAGCTGTCATAGCAAGTATAATTTACATAGCTTGGTTCTGATATATTAACTTTTGATTAAACGGTTGTGACCGTTCTTGTAAAATAACGTTTGTGATTTTAATTTGATAGAAATGGAGTTATTACGATAGATGGAATCAAAGCCAAACCGTTCCGGATTTTCACCAATTTTTTACAAACGGATCGCATTGTAGCTGCTACAGAGAATGATTTGATTGGTATGAGTTTCAATCACACTTGATATATTTCGAATCTGTAATCACGATAACTAAAGAGAGACTAGGGCGACTACAGAATTAACTTAAGTTCAATCGCAATTTAATAATAGATTTACTCAACCTTGCTCATTTCTACAAAATGGAGAAGTTTCGACATGCAGTAATAGACATGATGAAAAAGGAGATGAGCATTGAGAACGTCATCCAGTTTTATATCGCTGCCTTACAGCACGAAGACAAGGTAGATCTCTTAAACAGGTTATATTCGCAGGGGGTTTGTATATACTTGTGACAAACAAAACCGTGGCACTGACCATTGCCACCAAAGACTAATATTTAACTTGTACCCTTCTTTTCAGACACTTCATTGGGATACTATCAGCTTTATCAAGCCACGAGTTTTAGGGTTCATGGGTAAAGTGAATCTGACTGGCGTGGATTCCACGATTGTTGTGAAACTCTTTGGTGAGCTCCAAGCTTTGGGAGCATTCACAACCCAAGCTTCTTATTAAAAAACTTTTCGCTTGTAATGAATGCCACAGGAGCGGAATTACGTGAAGACATTTGAATTATCAGGCTTTTTATAGCTCGTCCATTACAGTTTGATTGTAATGCAGTAAAATTTTACCCGAATAAAGTATGCATATGAATTTGCTTTTTCCTGGGTAAAAACGACTGTGTACAGCCATTTTCGTTGCAGGATACATGGGTCAAACGAGGCACACAAGAGAACTTATTTAGTAATAGATCAAAGTTCTTGGATATATACGTAAGACTTTAGTTTTAAAATCATCTGCTCACTTACTTCCCCACCGTAACAAGTCTAAATATCGTTTTTTCAAACGGAACATGAAAGGAAACTTAAAGGGGATATGAAAAAATGCTACTTATGTCTACACTGAGCGTTTGCCGGGTACGCCGGCTGAAATTCCTGGGCTAATACGAGTGCATGTTACAGTGCGTTGTAATTCTTTGGAGGAAGAGAAGAACTGCACATCAACGGAGCTAAAAGATACAGGATACAAATAACCTTTTAACGAACAAACAAGAAACCAAGCATAAGGACGAGAACATAACAAGTGCATTAAATCCTAATCTAAATTATGTTCGGTGGAAACTGACCTAAATGATAATCGAGAATGAATGAAGAAGCTATCGAGATGTAGGCTGCAGTATTGACACAAATGCCGAGGGAAGAAGCCCTCGATGCTAAAATGGACGATACATACAAGCCTACCCTGTCCAGGCTTATGTCAAGTCCTAAAAACTAAAAACACGGAGCCCAAGTGACAGACTTAAGGCCAGATGAGGATAGGATAAGGTAATCGGTAGAATGTGCACAGGTGAGACCGCCGCCCCGCCGCTACACCAAGTTCTTGGAAATTTTCCATCAGTCCTGCCACGTGAAAAGACATTTCGGTTCGTGGAATTACACGAAATACAAGTCAAAGGACAGAAAAAGCAAGCCCTTCATTTACTAATTGATACAGGAAAAGTTAGGATGAATTGACAAACCAGGCAGGGAACCCCTGCAGAAGAGGCATAGAGTGTGAGGATTAGAACAGAGAGTAATTAGAGAAATATGAATTTCTGGTGGCTAATAGAAGGAGGTAAAGAATGCTCTATTTGATTAGAGAAAAGTTTTACGACTTATTATTAAAATTGTTGCCAAAATACTAGAGGTTTCCCTAGTCACACTTAATGATAAACGTTTATAGAATTTCGGTAGAAATCAAGTGAAATATTAATTGAAGCCAGTTAAAATCCAAGACAAAAATTCAACTCTTTAAAAGCTACAATAATCCCTAAAACCACAACTAACGCGCATAAGGACTGGCGCCTCTGGTAAATTCATTCAAGGGATTTCGATAACATTAATCCATGTAACTAATTTCTTTCTCTTGCCTTTGTCCTCTCTACTCATCCTAAAGCTTTTAAAATCAGACTCTGCTTTCTGCTTCGAGCTTCTTTATCTTTTATCCGAACATACCCAAGCAAATAGGACAAAGAGCATGTAAAACGCTTCCCGCCCAAAGCTTGGCATGATACCTATGCACTACAAAAATATCCATATCCGCTCTTAGCTACACCAGATATTTAGTTGATATAACTCAAGACAGACCCTTCCCTGCTATTTTTGATATCGAAATCCAAATATGTTTACGATCCCTACGAACGCCGTAACTCTCCTGCAATGTACTCTCAGGTGAATGTCAAATGTGGTGAGTGAGATGAAGAGTACAGGAGACAGTGCCGTAGTTAGTCACTTTGGAATGCTTCCGAGTAATAGCTGTGGTCTTGTGTGTGGAACCACAGAGTAATTAATTACGAATTGAAACAATAAGAGCAAGTTTTTTAATTTTTACATACGATTTAGCGCATCTGCTGAGGGCCTGAGAGAGTGGAATATTTTCTTATTATTATTATTACTGGATATTTTCTAACAAACGGATTGTTTTCTGAAGATAGTAGTGGATGTACTCCTGGTCAAGTTAGTCAAGTATTAATTATAAAATTGCAGCATCATGACGGAAAACTTAAGACTAGATAGTAGAGGGACTACTTGCGTTGGTCCGAATAAATCTACGTGGAGCAGACAAGAGCCATTGAAGGAACTACGGACATGGGCGATTCTGAGAGACGTACCTGACGTTCTTCTACATCAAATACGTTATGCGATTGTAGCAGGGAGGACTGACCCTGATTCTGATGAGGGCTCCTGTGAGTAGATTATAATATAATTTATTTAGTTTTCAATTAAAATCGAATTTTTAGTAACATTCAGAAGCAATCCGTTGTGTCGTATCTCACGTGCTTGCAGGACCATATAAACGTGAAACACTTTAAGCTGTCTAAATAAGCTCAAAGTGTTTCCGTGCTGATCCGTTCACTCGCGCCTTATCCATAGTGCAAGATAAAACTATGGTTACATCCACATAAAAGCAACGTATTTACTTCCTATTTTCAGATGAGTATGCCATAATGATGACTCATGATGACCAAGCTTACGTTATTGGGTACAATCGGTGGGGACAGCTGGGACTTAACAAGAATAACAAATACGTGAAAATTCCAACTAAAGTTGAAGAACTTTCTGGACTCGGAATAATAGGTTTGCAAAATTGCAGATTTCACTATGAAATAATGAATCTTACATTATTCAGGCTTATATGAAATGACGTTGAGATTTGTAGTATAAGATTAACCACAGGTTTCTCAGCCAATTGGACTTGTGTCGCGGCGTGGACAAAAGATGGAAAGCTTTTTATGATGGGCGACAACAAAAGAGGAAAATTAGGCCAAGGGCATGAAGACGAACTGGTTTTACCTCAGCAGGTTTTGAAGGACATGAATGTGAAAGTAGTGAAAGCTGCGTGTGGTGATGAACACACAATTTGTGTAACAACCGACGGAAATGTTTTTGCGTGGGGTATAAACCAATATGCGCAATGTATTCCTGAATCCGTCAACTTGGTTTCCACGCCAACGCGGATAAAATTTCCTACGGATGCGATCAAAATAGTTGATGTGGCGTGCACAAGAGACGCTTCCTTTACTCTATCTGATGATGGACACGTAAGAATCCCAAAATATGTATATTTCCTGAATTATGACCGGTTTTTGTAGATTTAAACGCTGCACATTCGCACATACCTTATTTGGTGCAGGTTTATGCGTGGGGCTGTAACACAGAAGGAGAAACGGGTATTGGATCAGCCGAGGAACAAGTAGATATTCCTACAAAAATTCCAATTCCCAAGGATGAGATTGTGCGAGAAGTAATTTCAGATTTGAATTCTAGAACTTCAGAATCGCATAAAGAAGATGTGCCTTTTATTTATCAAAGCCTTTGTTGTAACAACGCAGATAGCTTGTGGACGTGAACACTGCATTGCTCTGACCAACAAAGGAACATTGTTAGCATGGGGTTCTAATGATGACGGTGAACTTGGGACGGGAAACAAGGAAGTTGCACGTAGTCCAGTGAAAGTTAATTTACCTAACGTTGTCAACATTTATGCCACTAACGCAAGTTCTACTAGTGTCTGCCAAACTTTGGGTGGAAAGATATTTGCATGGGGAAAGTGTGTAAGCTCAAACATTCCAAAATGTACCGCATTTAAAAGTATCAATGATTGCCTTGTCCACTATGCAATGGATTTGAGTCAAACTTGGGTGTCCAAGTACAGTTTGGATACAAAGGAACCCGACTGCATTTCTTTCCTGAAAGAGCAAGCGGTAAGCCCAATTTTACAATTTTTGATTGCCTTGTGAACCACTCCACCTACCAAGCTTGTAATTATGTTGGACTTTTTTTGTATTGTTCTGCAGGAGGCAAAGAAAATTACATTTCTTGTTGAAGGAACAAGAATCACAGCACCCAAATCTTATTTGAAGCGCTGCGCTGTTATCCAGAAGATGATGAAACATGAATGGAAGCAAGAGCTCGAAACGTAAGTCAGGAAACTACACTTCATTTTTGCTCAACTTAACTCTTAAATATAGCAAACAATTAAAACTACCGAAGTGTAGTTTTTTTCTGATATTTTAACGATTGAATGCACAGTTTTGTCGCCGATTGTTAAATTAGGTTGGTTTAATTTCACAGATCTAGAGTTGTGAAGATACCGGGATTTAAGGCCAAACATTTCCGGATTTTCATCAACTTCTTACGATTGGATCGCATTGTAGATGCGACGGAGTATGATTTGATTGGTAAGAGCTTCAGTTAAACATTTCGATTCTACAATCATCAGAACGCAACTATGGAGTACCTATGACTAACATTTAATTGCATTTAATTATAGATTTAATTAAGCTGGCACATTTCTACAAAATGGAAAAGTTTCGGTTCGAAGTTATAGACATGATAAAAAACAAAAAGGTTATGAGCGTTGGGAACGTCGTCCAGTTTTATGTTGCTGCGGTACAGCACAATGACAAGGTACACGTTACACTTCTGAAGCAGGTTTTGTGTTTGCTTGGCGTATAACCCCAAGCGTGCCACCAAAGACTACTAATTAACTTTAATTTCCTTCTTTTGTAGACACTTCATTGGGATACAATCAGCTTTATCAAGCCACGAATTTTAGAGTTCATGGGTAAAGTGAATCTGAAAGATGTGGATTCCACGATTATTGTGAAACTCCTGGCTGAAGTCCAAGCTATGGGAGCATTCCCAATCACAAACGTATGATGGCTTCTTGTAAAAAACGTTTCGTCGATAATAACACTCGGAGAAGAAGTAGGTTAAGACATTTGAACATATGAGACTTTTCAGAGTTCTTCCAGTTTCATTGTAATGCAGTAAAATTTTACTTGAATAAAGTATACATGAATTCGCTATTTCCTGGATAAAAACGACTGTGTACAGACATTTTATCGCTGCAGGATACATGGGTCAAACGAAGCTCATAAGAGAACTTATTTAGTAATAGATGCAAGTTGTACATATGCGTAAAATTTTAGTTTTAAAATCAACTTCTCACATACACGACAAAACAGAGTATAGACAGTTACGAGTTTTTACATGCATATGTTACTATCTTACTGCTAATTACCTAAAGCCATTCCATTTATCAGGATTCACAGAGGCTAAAAGTCAGCTCTAATTGCTTTGGGCAGGGTACAGAACATATAACATGGCCTGACCTCGAGTTGATGGTAAAAAAACCTTGAGTTATGACATTTCTCTCTTGCTCATTCTTCTCTGACTTTGACTTTCACGTAAGAAACCTTTTCCAGTTAGTTCATTTACGGGTAAAACAGAGGAGAAATTGCAACCAACTCAAGCTTGGTAAAGCTGAAGAGAGACGCAAGGAAATGCAACTTCCGTCCGACTCCTCAACCCACCGCCATCTTCCACAAGGCTAAAAGATGGGAAACCCAAAAAACCCAGAGTCTTAAGATTAATGGCTCTACTCAGATGCACATGGTAGGAAAGAAATAAGCGTCCGGAACTTATCGTTAGTTCGCTCTCTTCCTCCATCCAGTTTCCTTACTTTTTCTATGCAGAAAAACACCTAATCTTTGCATTTCCTCCAGCTCGGGATCATAGATCTTGATAATTATGCAGGAGGCACTTGCTAGCTTTGCTTGTAAGCATCCAGCAGAACATCCAGCAAAACAGCCCGGAAAGAACATGGACAGGAAAATAGGCAAATGTTTTCCATCTCCCACTTTTTCTCTCAAGATCATTTCCACGCACGCATAGTATTCTTAAACTAAACGCTCATCTTCTGCAGTATTATCTTAGGGTTTACGTACCAAAGATGAAAAAAATCTAGAAATCTCTGAAGATTCTGAAAAAGACTGAGAAGAAGTTTTAGCGGACATTTTGAAAAACTGGAGTCGTGTAATGCGTTTGCAGCTTTTTCAAACTCTTATCGGGTGGTACGCCGAACCAAAGAGCATAGGAGAATTCAACAGAATGAGCTGAAGGTAGTCAAGAGTTTTTCTCCAAAGGATTTCCAAGACAAACAGGGTTGAAGAACTGAAAAACCCAGTCACAGCTTCACTTCTTGAGAGTCTCAAATTTTAAGTTGCGTTGTCGTAGCAGTGCGTTACTTAAGGTTATCAAAAGTTTTTTTTAAAGAGAATCAAAGAAAATAAAGACGGCGGGAGAGTGTCATGGTGTCATCTATAAAAGAATCTGATACCCGTTTTTATATCCAGTTATCAGTTACAAACTCTTCCAAAGCTTCTTCTCTCGGAGCACTTCTCCACTCTTCTTAAGAGAGGTACGCTAGAAGCAGCCAAGGAAGAGCAGATCTTTCGCTCAGCGCCTCAGGAGTTTTGGAACCAAAATCCGATGAAGATGACATTATTATTCTCACGAATTAAACCCCAGATTCCTCCCACCCACTGTGATTTCGAATATCTTTACGCACTTTTTTCAAACCTTGCAGCCTCAGCTCGTTGTAGGACTTTCTGCGTTGTGTTCCTACTGCTTCTACTATTCAAAATTCACAGCTTGGATGTAATCTGCAGACTTCTCTTCCCTCTTTCATTTCTCTTCCCAACCTTCTCTTCTGTCTCCCACACACACAGCAGATACTGTCGAAATACTTTTACAATTGTTGCAGACTCTTCCACAATTCATAGCCGCTCAACTCTTTTCTCCTCCTGTCTTTCCCAGAAAAGAGGAACACAATCCTGGATCCGGGTTTTACAACTACCGTGTAGCGGCCCACCCGACCGCCACCCTCCTCGCACTCCCGCCTACCCGCCCCGCAGATGCCTTAAACAAAGCTCCTCCGGATTACCAGACATGCAAGACATGAAAGAAAGATTGCAAAAAACCCGGGGAGGAATTCGTGTAGTAGGAACAGCGGAGCGGAAGAAGAGAGAAACCAGAACCTGCCTTGAGAAACGGGGTGGTGGGAACCTCAGAGTAACTTTTCATCTCTCTCTTTCTCTCTCATTCTTTTCCCTCCTCTCTGAGATTCCAAGATTTCTTCCTTAAACACATAATCGGATCACTATAAATCAAAGATGCAATTCTGCAACTAACAACCCTGCTTACCCGACATGTACAACATGTACCCACGCGGGACTCAGTTCTCCGCATAGCTTCTTCCTCTTCTTCCTATTCTCCTTTAATGCTCGTCCCAATGAAACGGAAAGCTTCCGTGTTTACAAATACCCGCATTTAATTTAAGCCCCCGCTTGAACTCTAAAGCTTCTTTTGTCTAAATATCCTGTGTAGATGTAGGAGAACGATCAGTACTTTGTCACGCACATGCACAAAAAACCCTAGTAAAGACCAAGGATTTCACAGACTTAGTGTACTTCCAATCCTATAAACTTATTGTAATAGATTTTCCAAAAATAACTGAATGAACTGAGGGTTTGCAAATTTAGATTTTGCGAATTTTGCACTTGTTCCAGTTCGCAAATGTTTGCACTGACTGATGATAATTCTACAGCTTTTGAGCATATTTTGGCACGTCGCACTTGAAACTGACTGTTTCGGACAGTGCCGAAAGTTCGGGTAAGACTAACACCGCGTGTGTTTCTTTAATCACAGTGAAATTAAGCATCAGGTCTTGAACTTGCTAGGTTGCCATGTTTTTGCAACAAAGAATATCCGGTCTTGTGTGTGCAATCAAACCACGTTTCTGAAACACTCATACACAGCTATTATCAATTAGTTCACACTTGGATTAACTGACGCTCTTGAAACTATAACAGTTTAACAAGACACTTCTGCTAAGAGGGAACTACACATTTTCACCCACAAATCACCCTAATCAAAGTAGGACAAATCCAAGCCATAATTTCACATCAATTCATAATCAAGCACACTTAAAGTAATTGACGGACTTATCTCCCTTCTTCCTTGCTTGGGCTCCTTGGAGAATTTTCCAAGAAAAGTATACTTTTGCAAGAGACAGAGCTTGTAGTCGGGCTGCCAGAAAACAAGAAATTGTGACTCCTACTACTGCCTCTGTAACAGGCTGTAGATCAAGGGACACGGGAGTAAAGCAGGGACTTACACATGGGGAGAAACAACAACAACCCTGCTGTCTTCTTTTAGTACGCATAGATTCACATAAAAATTAACGCCCAAATAAAATAAAGAACAAGGAAAACAAGGGAGGTATTCAGAGAAAATCCGTTTGGAACTTTGGAAAAAGCAATACGATGTAAGAAGATAAACACTAATTTCTCACTTCTTCTCTTTCTCTCTCGCACCTCTTCCTTCTTCCTGTCTTTAAACTCATCTGGGGATGGGACCAGCTTGCTCTCTCACACAGTATTCAATAATTTTCAAACAGTTCACAGTATCTGTCTCACAGAAAATGCGTAACACCAGAACAAGAATAGCAGAAACAGTCGTTGCCAGAGACCAGGTCACACACAATTCTTCCTGTGAGATTCCCTGGAATTCTCACTTAAATGCGTAAATTTATGTCTCAACTGTAGGTCCAGTCAAGCCTCAATTCCTGCTTCCAGGATTTTCCTCCAGAACATGACAACGCGGTGCCCGCAATATATATCAAGCTCTAGTTTCACAGATATAGTAGCAATCTTGGTAAGAGACTAATTTGGGTTAGGAGTTGCAAGGAAACTAGCTCGGAAAAGGGCTCCCATGAAACAAGTTTACAGCATCAATTAAACCTCCCTATACTTAGTTTAAGAGGTGAATTTTTTTCTGGAGAAACTAGAAACTTTATCGGAAAGATACTACGAATCGAGTTCAAAGTTTAACAATTTTTGAATCTTGCATTTTTCCGTACTGGCTTCAAGCTGTCGCTAAAAGCTGAATCCTGCAGCTTGAGCTTCAGGATATAAAACACGAATGAATTCAGCTCGAGTTTATAAAACAAGAGACTATGATTGCTCCAGATAGAGCTCTTTTCCGCTTCCTGTACGCGCTTCCTACTTCCTCTTCTTCTCCCAAACGATCTGAATCTATTCAGTCCTCTTCTTCTTTCCCTGGCAATGGACTACTACGAGTAGAGGTGGATCGGAGGGACAACGCTTTCACGTTACTGAGGTTCACGCAGTAAATTAATCTCTGTCTGATCTTTAAGGAAACTAGTAAATCCTATCGTCTCGGACTGCTTTCCACTATCTTCTAGAAAACTAAGAATAAAGTTAGCAAACTCCAGGAAGAAGCCCTCATGACCTCAAGAACTCAGGAAAGAGGATCAAGAAATTTTCCTTACAGGATTTGCTGAGTAGAAAGAACTGGTAAAATCCTGGAGAAAGATGCAATAACGTAATACAAAACTAAGTACAAGTGTAACAGTGTTATAACAATGTTATAATGCTCGTGAATACTGCAGTTAAAAAGAGTCAAGTATCCAGGAATCAGACTTATCAGCCGCGAGAATGACTCTGTAAGATCGAAAGAGCTACATGTGTCATGAAACAACTAAACTAATAATAGTAATAAAGGCTCTTTAGACTAGGCACTGTGCATATGCTCTACAGCGCTGGGCTACACAAAAGTCAATGGAAGGATGGTAGAAGAAAGAAGCTATTGTTTTCGCAGCCGGATCGGAAGCGCCGCTTCTTCCAGATGTTCCATCAACCCCATTAGAATCAAGCAAAAGCCCTAGGCCAGTTGAAAAAAGCCCTAGGAAGGAGATTCGGATTCTTGTTCGTATTTCCTATTACGGCAAGCTATATCTTAAGCAGAGCCGGGAAAACTATACAAGATTGCTCATTAGAGCTCCATAGAGTTTTCCCCGCTGCTTATTTAGCCGCCACCCGCCCGGACCCGCCTGTCACATCTCCCGCTATTCATTCAATTCTTCCCGCTATTCATTCAGAATCGACGGATATAAAACAAGAGCTTTGTATTTCAGCTCCTTCGAATTCAATAAGACCAATTCAAGTTCACAAAGCTAAATGCTCCTCTTCCATAGCATAAGCTGACTGCCATACGCTATTCTCCTAGGAGCTGTTGGCTAGAGAAAAGTGACCCGCCGCTTCTCTATTTAATTTTAATGAATCCAACTTTTAGTTCTAGCGTGGAGTCTACAGGATTGTTATGGTGCCTTTGTTTTAAAATCAGATGCTCATTATATGCAGAAGCAAGGAGACAAACCATAAAACGCCCGAGATTCTCAGAGAGGCCTTGGGCCAAGGGGTCCTCTTGGTTTACGTTAGAGGAAGGGATGGCCAAAAAGGACCACTATTATAAGACCTTTTAGCTAACAGTCAGTCTCATCAGTCCAGCTCAATTTCTAGTTCCAGTTGCACTCAATCAGCTAATAATAACAATAACAAGTCTGTTCACAATTTGGGATCCGAACAAGTCTGTTCTCTGACTTCGAACCGAAACTGAACCTAAGGGCAATATTTCCCTTAAGTCTGGAAGTTGATGCTTAAGACCGTAGATGCTGAAGCTGTATGTTGTGGAAGAAGAAGTTTAGTTCAAGAATATTTCTTGAAGGAGAAGTTTTAGAGCAGGGTCAGAGGATTTGGAAGCTTGAGCTGGCGGGATGTATTATTTTTTGGGAAAGTGTCTGCTGCTGCGTCCACCCTGGTATTTTCCCTCCGTCTTCTTGAACCCGTATCCAATTCCCCAGAACTAACTAACTCAACAAGCTGGGCCTTTAGAGAGAAGGACATGTGTGGCCAGTGTCAGGAGGGAATGGGGAATACAATTTTCAATTAACTTGTGTCTGGGTGCAGAAAATTTTATCTCAGGCATGCACCACCAACTTTCAATAGTATAGAACAAGAATAAGACGAAGAAGATGGAGGAGAAGAAGAAGAAGAAAGGGGAGAGAAAACATGTTAAAAACATGTACACAAAAGGCTAAGCAATTCCAAGACAAACAAGAAGAACATGTGAAAACCCAGAGGGCTCAATCCGATACTTTTGAATTCTCACTACTTCTACTTCCCCTCCACAAAGTTAGCCATCCAAACACTACAAAAGTTTCCAAGGAAACTCTGCAATGTCTTCATCCCTTCTTGGTTTTGCTCTTGTTTTAGGATTCCGCTCCAAGTTTTTCTACGGTTTCGTCAAGGACCTCGGTTAATACAATTGCAGAAGCACGTTTGTCTAAAGAGAACACAGAAACATCCTTGAAAGGCAGCTTCAAGTCTGCACAACGCCCTATAGTTTTGAGTTTAAACCGGAGACTGGAGACCCGAGCTGAGGAAGCTTGTGGCGGGTAAAGTCGAATGCTGCTAAAACTTGAAAAAGACGCTGCAACTCCCTGGTTCGTTAAGAAATTCACGGAAGCATCCAACTGTGGAGGAAGGTCAGGGTGGGAGGAGGAGGAAGAAATTTAGAACCTCTGGAGCAGACGTGAAGCAAGTGTGGCTAGGATTTTAGCTTTCTTTAGTTTTACGACACTTTCGGGTCAGCTTGAGAAACAATTTGACATCAATCACATGTGTCTCCCTCTCCTCCTGTCATCTATCAATGTACAATAAGCCATTGATGAATTTACCTAAAATTCAGCACCCCAAAAACAATCACCTTGTATCCATGGGGCTAAAGCTATAGTTGGAGACAACAACATAAAACAAGACTTCTTACTAGTTTGCGACTCGTTTTAGACACAAGTTATTGTTCTGTCGTAGAGTTGCCTTGTATAATTTCTGACTGTATAATTAACAAGGAAGGAGGGATTGTAGACAAAACCGCCAACCATTAATTCTACGACAGATTCCTAGCGTCTTTTCCTTTTACCCGTGCCTTTTCGCTACGGTCTAATGACATAGTGAGTGGGATGGGAGCGGAGAAGGCTCCTTTAGATGAAGGCAAACCTTGTAAAAGAAACTGGCCGCCTTGACATATACCGTACGGAAAGCTGATGCCTCAAATGGATGAAAGTTTTCTTCATTTCCCTCCCTCTACAACATCTTATTTAACGACACGGTCTGAAGATTTTCTAGCGTTCCGGTTTGCAAAATTTCCAGTGCAGGCACAAATGGCAAAGAAGAAAATAGCATGGGAAACAAAGAGATAAGACGGAGAAAGATGCAAAATTTTGCAATCTTCAAGATGAGTTTTACGCTTCCACAAATATTACACAAGCTAAGTATTCATAAATTTCCAAGAGTCGTTAAGTATGAAACTGTCATGCTTAGGATTTACCGGACAGACGTGGAGGACCTGAAGAGAAGGTTAGTTATTAGCAATATCAGCTGAGTAGAAGAGAAGACAGCAGCGTAAAAGCTATTAGCTTTGCAAAAATCTGTCTGCCACATGCAAAAACCAGGGTCAACAAGATTACCAGAGCGCTAATCTGAAATATACAGTAAGTAGGAGCCCCGAAATGATGAAGATCTCCTCAAACCATGACGACAGACCAAGTAATTCTTAGGACAAAACTAAACTATTACAGTAGCAGACTTTGGTTGAAGAATGTTGATCTGCAGTACCATACAGAATATACAGCAGAACGTGACAACGGCTACAACGAGAAACCATGATTCTAAAAGAACAGGCAAGCACATGAGTTTCCAGAAACACGGATGGAATCCTGCATGTATGTGGCCGGAAAAAACAAGATTGAAAAGAATGTGGAGGATAACAAGAGGGGGGAGATTTTTGCAAATCAATCAATGCGCAATATTCCACGTGGCATAGCTCCGGCTGAGCTCAGAAAAGGCTTCATATTTCAACAAGATCCGGCCTATTCTGTTACAAACTTGGAAAGGTTTCTACACACGTAAATATGGATGAAAGCTATGTATGAGAGCCATGACCAAACTTTCTCCACGACGCATTCTAAGATACAATTCTGAATGGATAAAAGCAGAGCAAGATGGAACTGTATAAATTTATAGAAACGTGTTTTCCGAATCGTTTGTGTTCTATTTGGTGCTGGAAATGGCCCGGTTTCCGAAATCCGTCTGTATGCCAGCACAACCCTTTCTTCAGTCAAGCTCGACCTTATAAATGCATACTTTCTCCAGCGCCGTCTGTCCCACTTCCCTTCGATTCCGAACTTGTATACTGCTTGCTGTTTTTAGCGGCATTGCTACTAGCGCTTTGCTTTCATGGATTCAGAGCGGTTTGTGGAGGAATGAATGAGAGAATGATTGGGTGGGTTTCTAGATTTCTTAGAGGATGAAAGAAAGCCTGAGCAAACAAGGACGGGAAGAGGAAGGACGGAAGAGGAAGGATGAGAGAAATATAAATGAAAGTGGTGAAAGGAGGGGAAGAGAGAGAGAATTGGGTCTTCTACTCCACGCGTCTCCCAGTCACTCACTCAAAACTCTTCACATCACCACTTTCTCCGACTTTCTCCATCATCCCTCCTGAAGCCTTCCAATTCAATTTCGCTGGTATTCAAGCAAGGCGAAAGAAAATACAAGATGGGACCTTCATCCAAAATTGCAAAAGACAAGAAAAAGTACACTCTCTGACTAAGAAGAGAGGGATACAATTTTTCCTAGGGTAAATCTGTTGCAGCTAGCTGACGGTTTCTACGAAACTTCTTAAAAAATTGTGCATCACATCCACTAGGGATAGAAACGTATTCATTTTCAGGAATTCTCCCTCCTCCAACTCAATTCAATCCGGTTCAATTCATGTCCATGGGCATAAATATAGGCAAGTGGATAATGAGCTCAAGGCGTTGCTTTTCTGATTTTTTCCCTTTACACAACCAAGCTTTTTAAACGGCAACCTTTAATATAGAATAGCAGGGAAATTTCGCTGCTCTTTCTGAAACAGTTTTCCCTCGCCATCCTCTTCCTCGGCTTTGCTTTACGTTGAAAACTATGGATTCTAGTTTTCTTTCCTCCTCTTCCAACTTTCTCCATTTCATCAAGTCGTATAATACTTTCACCGTCATAGCCTCTTGAAAACTTTCACGCGCCTTTCTTCTTTCCTTTCGCTTGCTCACAGTTAATAATGTATTCAAATCTTGTTCCTTCATCAACCGCAGTAAACGAGCTTGGCACTAGAATAGGAAATTATTGCACAAGTGCAATTCCAAACTACGAATAGGCGAGATGAGGAGAAAGGTGGTGAGGTGAAAGCCGCGGCCTGCTTATGGGTGAAACCCAAAGCCTCTTTGAAGAAACACTGTGCTAAATCGGAGAAGAAAATATCGATGCGGTGCAAACAAGAGAAGGCGGGTCGGAGAGAAAATCCTTTGGCTTCACCCATCAAACCATTATGTCCTTTAGCCTCTTGAATATCATAGTACACGGTATTACTTTGGATTCCCGGATAATTCCGAGAACCGCTCCAAACTCCTACCCGTCTTCCCTCTGGTCTTCAACCAACCTCTTAAGAGCCCTGGAAAGGGGAAGAAGAGTGTGCAATAAATGGGATAAATGTTTTACACCCGAATTTCAAATTCTCTTACAAGGAGCAGGGAGCGCATACCAGGAGAGATCAAGGGACACAAAGGGCGGGAGACCAAGAGAACCAAAGAATACAGCTAGAAGACGAGAGCGAGAGGGAATTTTGCCCTGGACGCTATTGCATTAAAAGGGTAAAAGGAAAAGCCAACGCAGCAAAAGCAAGAAACAAAGAGATCCTTGTTTGCTTTATCAATGGAAAATGTAATGGAGCGACGGTCTAGTAAACAAACGGCTTCTGGTTTCTAAAAGAGATTCCAAAGGGAATACATAATAAACTTCCAGGAGGACTAGAACCTTCTGTTTGCCTTCCAGCTAATCAACTATATCACGTTATCCAGCACTTATCCAAGAAAAGATCAAATTCAAAATACTATACACCCTCCCGCCCATCCACCACTATATACCCTTTAGCCACAATTTTACCGACATATATATTCTCCCCGAAATCTCCGAACTCCGCTCCGTCCTTCTAAACCGGATGCTCTGCTATGGCATAACCTAGTGACGGTATTGGTCGATAAGGTCTAAAGCCTGGGGCTAGAAATGAATTGGCTGCAACAAAGTATGCAGGATCGTTGATAAGATTGAAGATTGTTACTTGGATGAGGACAAAGAGAATTTTTGGGATACCAGCTATTGTTTTCCCAGGACAAAGCCTTGGGACTACAGGAAAATACACAGTATCTAGATTGCAAAAAGCTTGCGAAAAATCCAAGAAAAGCTATTAAAGATGCGTTGTGCTAGCATATGAAGGAAGATAATCTCGTATCTTGCAGATCCCTGCTATTGGTATTGGTGGAGAGGACCAGCACAGATCTAAAAAGCGACGGACTTTCTCCGCACGCTTTCTCTTAAGCGTACATAACTCGAGATTCAGAGGGATCCATGGTGAGTTTGTGAAGAATTGATGGGATGGATTTCGAGTGAAATTAATTTGCTATTTTGCGATTTCAATTTTGCAGCTCACTAGAAACGAGTTCTTGGATCAAACGCCAAGGGCTCGAGATTATTTCTCAAGACCGATCCTTAGAAGTTGTGTACCATGGTTACATATCTGACAAAGTAGGATTCATTTGAAGTGAAATAAAATCAAAAGAGAATAGAAATTCATTCTACTTTAATTCAATCCGGACGATTACATTTCCATAAGCTAAAAGACCGACTTTCTCTTAAAAGAAAATCTGAGTGGTGCAGGAGTAGGGTCTTGGAAAACAAGCAAGACAAGTCTTTTTAGCTTTCTCCTTTTACAATTTGCTTAGCACTTCAATACTGTCCTCCCTCCTTCCGTAATAGAGCTTGACTTAGCTTGCTTAGTAGGTTGGTTCAAGAGAGACAGCGAGAGGCTTTGAATAGATTGACTGTTCTAGCAGTGTGCCAACGTATACACCGGAAAATATCATCTTTCTTACCCAGCTCCTTCTCATACTCGGATGATAAAATTCTCGGATTGAGGATATTGAGTTTGCACAACTTCTCAGGTTACTCACTTACTCCTTGCATATTTATGTGTGTAAGTATATGTATTTCCGTATACTTGGTATACACAATTGGTGTGTAGAGGAGAAAGTGGAGAAAGTTGTTGAGTTTAAGATTCAAATTCTGCTGGATTTTGAATAAGTTTCTAAAAGTTTAAATCTTTTAGCTAAACCAAAACCTCTTCCGAGATTTAGAATAATGTCAAGACTCAGGCAGAGAGACTTCCTTCCCCATTATTCCCATCCATGCTTTGTTCATATGAAGGTGATAAAATCCTGTTTGAAACTACGCGGGCGTTTAAAAGTTTCACTGTCCTAAGAATGAATCTTCCCGGAAGAGAAAAGGAAATTTTATTTGATTCTACTCTACTATGCTTTAAATTCTCTTAAGCAAGCAAAAGCTGAAATCTCAGTTCTTCTTAGCATCAGCAAAAGAGAAATTTCATCTCATAGGATTTCAACAACTCCCTCAGTTCCGCACACGCCTCGGCAGAGAATTTTATTACCCGGTTTTCACACAAGCCAAAGTTTGCTTAGCAAAAGTCAACACTTTTATGCAAACCAGGCGCTTGGTTCTCACTCCAATAGATTACGGCTCAACCGACGCTTTTACATATAACGCCAAGCTACGCAATTCTACATCAGCTACTCAACTTCCGCCTTGCTATTTGCCCGTGTGCTCAATTCGCTTCTAGTATGAAACGAAGCGTGCGTTCCAAGAAATGTTAAGACTATGGCTGTTCGGTGCCATGACTTAGAATCCGACTGTTAAAATGGCTACTGAAGCAGCGGATGATACGAACTAGGAAGTATCGAAACAAAAACGATAACAGCATTATCGTTAGCACAAAACCCTGGAAGAGGAATAGTTCTCCCTTGAGTCTTCCCTTTAAAAGGATGCATTTTTTCAAATTGCAAAGACCCAAATCCCACTTGATGGAATCGTACTCGGGTTAATGGCTGTTACTCGGGTTTAGGATGGCTTTGGGTTTTAGTTCTAGCAAGGTTTAAGGATTGACTTGCTTCAACACTTCTCAAGTTTGAAGACGTTTCAAGTTGTAGGTTTTCTACGGAAAATTCAAGCTTGCATGTGCATGTCTCCATTTTGAATCTGGCTGCTGCATAGGGAGGGCTATTGGATGTTCCAATAAATGAAATTCTTTGCCAGTGTCAAGAGGAACCCATCAAAGGCATCAAGAAGTTTCAATTCAAATTCAGAATCGAGATAAAAACGTAATCTAATGTGGATAAAGGACTAACGGAAATCGCTCTTGAAAAAAGCTCCCCTCCCATCCTGTATTTCGAAGATTTCTTGTGATGCATCCCTTTACCTATTTTCTCCCTCTTTTCTTTAAAGAGGCTTCTGTTAACCGATCTGCTTGTCATCGCGTTGAAAATCCAGATTTCACGCCAATTTCCACACCCGTTCCACTCTCAAAATCTGTAAAAAATACTTGGGATGCACTGAATTTTAAGGATAACTCAAGGATAGCGGTTTGCAGAAAAATACAGCTCCAGCTCCATAGATCTGTCATAAAAATATAACAAAATATAATTGTACAGGATGCCTTTGGTGTTGACGCTTTGTTTGCTTACAATTACAATTTTTAAATATACTATTTAAATTTGATAATTTGATAATTCAAATTCAAAATTTTAAATTCAATAATTCAAATTCAAAATTTTAAATTTGATAATTCAAATTCAAAATTTTAAATTTGACAATTCAAATTCAAAATTTTAAATTTTGTAATTCAAATTCAAATTTTAAATTCGATAATTCTTTAAATCTGATCATTTTAAATTTTGAATCTGTTGACTAATTCGGGTTTTTAACCGTGGGAAATCACGTCGTACTTCTGTTACTCGGCAAGAAATGGCGGTTGCAACATGCAACTCGTTGAATGTCATAATTACAGAGGCTAAATTTCCGATCCACTAAAAGTAATTCATTCGCACGGCGGGCCACATGACTGCTACAATGATCTACATTTCCCAGCTCGATCAAATTAGACGACATAGCTAAGTTTACGGATACTCAACGCAGATCAGGAAGAAAGTTTACAGCTGATGAAAACCACAAGAAAACGCGATTTCTTGCTTTCTCCTAGTTTATGATCCTGCTTTCAGCCAGATAGTTCTTGCTAGCTTACATAGTTACCAGTATCAGAACGCAGTAGGTAAAAGTGTATCATAGGGCAATAAATTGGCCAACTTGTGAACGTTTCATAAAAGATTATATTCACGATATCATCAAAGGAGTTAATTTCAGATATTACTAATCTAAATTTAAATAAATGATTCTGCAGGGCATTACAAAGTGTTTAAACTCCAGCTTTGCCTCGCACTTGGGGACTTACGCTGAAGAAGGTTTTTAGTTTTCATGGAAATCTATTATGAGGAGGAAAATGCAAGGGAAGCAGAATGCAGCCCATGGAAAACGATTACAAGGAAGCAAATCAAAGTTAAGCCGAAATCATACTAAGGATTCCACCAGCTAAACCCAGATATCATTTTATCCCTTAAGTATCCCATTCATTACTACTCTGGAAGTCAAATCTGATGGGGCCACTATATACCACCCCTGAATTATGCTTTCCTCCGCACGGATGGGCTAACCTAGACGGGATCTTTCCAGCTAAATTGCAGGTCTTATTGATTAGAAGATGAGATAAATGGGGTGAGATTTCATGGAATAGATCGTCAAATCCTAAAACAACCTCTTGCAAAGTGCGTACACGTGCAGTTATGGCTGAGAGATAATCTTGAAAACCCGGGAGTTGTTCAGGCTTCCTTGCCTCTGCTCTGATCAGAACTTATACTAGTGAAAGTTCAGCTCAGCACAGGATGCTGAACATATAGATTCCAAAAGGAGAGAGATACTCTTAAAAAGTACATAAAATACATAAAAATTTAATCTTGACGCACAATTTTGATCTATTCCAGGCTATAATTTCCAGCAAAGCATCAGCAGCCAACTCCAGCGAGTACTTGAAATCGTTTCCGGGAAGATGCTTCAGCAATGCAAAGACTCATCCATACTCCTTGCTCTCAGATGAAAAGTTACCCGGAATTGCGTGAAATGAATCCCGAATGCACAATTTCATCCAGACAAAATGATGCACTTCTGGAGAATTCCGAGAGAACGGCAGGAAGGCCCAGGAAGAGTTAAGAGCACATGTTTCAGATGACGAAGGGAATGCGTTCTGCAATCGGCAATTTCGTTCCTCCACCCACTCGAGTTCATCATCTTCGATAACGACAATTTTGATCGAAACGTCCCTAGGAATTTTCTTGAAACCCTTCTGGAAATATTCTCCAAAACTTGTACGCTGTCACCAAGAGAGTAGAGGTAATGAGACTTCATGCAATGCATGCTAATAAAACGCACAGCATTTGATGGTAAGGATTCAGGGCTACCACCAGCTACAACTACTGCACATTCCCGAACTCTCCAACAACTTTTCGGGCTAAAGAGAAAACGCTTTCATGATGAATACCTTTTTGAAAGCGTGGAATGAATAGAGCAATCACATGATTAACAGGGGCTGAATGAGCCTATAAATAATGTAATCAAAATTAGTATTCAATCTCTCTTGCTTCCCTATTCTTCCTCGCGGAAGCATTAAAATCAGTTTGACAAGTAAAATCCCTGAGGGGGATGGGTAAACGATTAATTTTAAATCCATCCGATGCCATGACAAACGAGGTGGGCAGGCAGGAGGAATTACACAGGAGCGGGCATATCCCGGTTGAATTCTACACAAAAAGCTTGTTCCACATCTCCTTGCTCTGTGCTGCTTGAGTTTAGTTTGTTTTACTGCAGAAGAAATATCCTACAAGAAGGAGTATATACTGAAATCCATTGGATCATGATGATCATCAGAGGGCGATGGACAAGCTTTTATTCTCTTCTGCTTGTCTCCCAAGATCCTACAAGATCCTCAGATCCGTGGCTAACAAGATAGACGATGGAATGCAACGTGATTTGAAATGATACCCTCCCTGGATTTCTCCTCCTACTCGTCACCATGAAGCGATTGCAGGAAGAGTGACTGAGTGGGAGGATGCAGAGCAATTCTACGTTAGGCATGACACGTTTTTTGGATCCTCGGAATAATCTTGCAAAGAAGATATTGTTTAGAAACGCTTTATGCTTGAGATAGTGTATATCTAATGCTGCTACACTCTGTATGATGGTGTGCTTCGGGAAGTTGAACAAGATCCTTTGGAAGCATGTCTAATAACATTGTTTGCAGATGAATGTGAAGCAGTCAATAGAGGATAAATTATGATTAATGAATTCTTATGTGGAAGCAACAGTAATCCGGAGGCAGACAAGTTATTACTCTCCGGCAGGCAGGCTTACCTCGCCTACACCTACGAAAACTAGAAGCATAACCGCGTCGCTTCCCACATCCTTCACTCATAATGCCCTGGTCCTGTGTATTTTACAGGTTTTGCTTTTCAAGAGTTCTCGGGACAGATTCTACGGATTCTATGGAGAAATATTCCGGGGACAAAGCAAGGACGAGATGAAAGTGGTATGTGACCGCATCGCTGAAGGATGTAGATGTAGTACCTGAAACTGGGCAACGTTTTACCCGGGAGAAATACTTTTATATTTTTTCCAGCACCTACTGGAGAATGATGAAATGAAATTTTACAGAAGAGACCAACTGATGCAGATTTAAGTTGGAATTTATATTGTGGTTCAAAACGGGACTTGCTAGGCATAAAGCGTGGTTCGACAGGTTGCCAATTACAAGTTTAGAGCGTTGCATAAATGTTTTTGAAGTCTACATCCATTAATTTTTTACGCTATCTGCACTATACTTCAGTACCTGTGATTTCCTTGCAAGGTGCATAGGATTTAAGTTGGCAAAATTCTATTAGAAGGCTTTCAAAATTTTAAATATTAAAAATTATAAGGTTTTATGTTTTAGTTTCGAGATGATATTTCATAATCGGTAGTAAGTTATGTTTGGTAGCGGTGCAGTAAAAATATTTAAAATTTTACAAACATGATTCTTACTGCATGGGAAATTTTTTGCCGTTTAACTAGAGCAAGAACAGTTCATAGTTTGCTGGAAGCAATGTGAATTTCCCTTAACGGAACTGATTTCCCGATTCATCCATAACCGGAAGTGGGAAAGTAATTTCCGGTTCATGAAAATTAAAAACCCCGAGCGGGAACGCGTTCAAACGTGATTCAGAGAATTCACTAAGAAGATTTGTGGAAAGAAAGTCATAAATTCCCATCCATCATTTAACTACACTCCGAAGAAGAGGAGGTGAGAAAAGGGGAGGAGGGAATGAAGAAAGAGGTGGAGGAATGATAGATGGCTTGTAAAGACGCCAGGAATTCATTTCAAATTGAATTACTCTCCTCTCTCATCCCAAGCCTTCATGCACGTCTCTATGATTTAGCTTGATTTGATAAAAAGATTCAGATTGCAGCACACATTTCACAACTGTTTCCTCCTTTATTTTGTCTTCCTAGCTTTCACTTTGCTTTATAAGGCTAAAATTACGGGGGAAACGTATTTAGGAGGAAAGGAAGAATAGAAGGTGAGCCGGCTAACGAACCCTCCAGTTACACTGAGATAGATGCATATGAACACAGGCCTTTTTCTTTTCCACAATTTTATTTCTGATGAAGGAACATAAATCAAAACTGTGTCTACATTTTATGAATACCAGAAACTTATTCGTGTACGTCGCGAAAGCCAATCCTATTTCCATCTGAGCTTGAGCAGTAAAACTGTACCACAAATAGTAAGAAGGCAATAAGGCAAGAAAAGATGGTAAATTCCAGGTTGAGGATGGATTGCAAATTACACGGCTTGTGAAGCTTTCTTCTTATTCTTGCTTCATCCTTGTGTAAAACAAGGAGGAGAGGGATGAGAAGGAGTAAAGGAAGATGAAAGGATGTAAAATGAGAAGGTGGATGGCTGGGTGGCTGGCTAATTATTTTTGCACTCTCTACACGTTCACTTGGAAGAAGGGAATCTTTCTGTTCCGTTTCTCCTAGAAGAGAAGAATTTCTTTTCACTACTCCGAAGAGAGGATTTAGAACATGTTAAAAGAATGGGTAGAAGGATAAATTAAAAATCCTTACACGCTTCTAAGCTTCAAAGCTTAGCCTTCGCTGCGCTCTTCTTCTTTTCTACATCTTGTACTACTCCCACGCTTAATTTCTTCAAATCTCCGCTTTCTCCACTTTCTCCAACTTCAATCTTCAGTCTCACTAAGCTTTCTCTTTATAGTAGTAGGATGAGAAGCTTCTGAAACTAGCATTGCCTGCTACTTATTGCCCTGGCAAAAGAAGGAAAAATCTTGAGGTTTTGCAATCGCCTTAATGGCGGTTTGAATTCATTAAAACAAAAACTACTGCTAGATGCATAGTGGATATAACATGGGAGAGAGGGGTATAGCCTAGTGAAAGAATATGAAAAAAACTAATTTTTTGACAAAAATGCTACTTTAGTATTTTCTCATACTAAAAAGAGAATCCGCAAGTTCAAAGTTATATTCGTCATGTATGTACGGGAAGGGTGAAAGTTCGGAACACTCGCAACAACCTTCCTTTCACTCGATTCATCGGGCTGCAGTATTTGTTGCATACTGTTTGTGATTTCAGTTGTAGATATATATATATATATATATCGGATATATTTCTATTAGAAATATATCCAAGTATTTATACGCTGCATGAGCAGGGCTATGCTATGGGAAATATGTGTCAGTGTACAAACATTTTAAGGGAAAGCCTAAAAGTAAAACGATTTCATGTCTCTAGCTTATACAGACAATTCTATTTACCACCGTGGAAGTGAGTGGAAACGGCGTTCATAAATCTAAATTTTAGACATCAAGATGGGTTTACTTTCGCACATTTTTCTAAATCAAATGCACCTGGACACAGCTTGTAGGAGGAAATAGAAAGAGGTTGGAGAAAGGACATGCTGAGAAGCAAGGTGAAAGAAATACAGACACACAAGAAAGCATGCAGAAAAATATAAGCTGCAAGAGAAAGCGTTAATCTAAGTGAAAGTTGCTTGCAGAGAGTTGAATGCAGGGGAACATTGGTTAGAATTGAAATTTTTCTGGAATTTTAATTAAATCCTGTCGAGAGCTATTTATTAGAAAGAATTAAATACTCTGGAATCTGTGAGGCAGATTGGGTTACCGTCTTCAAAGCTTGAGAAGCATGCTGCATCGAGTCTTATAGTGGAGCACCGTGAAAGTAGACAATCTAGCAGCTACTGCTACTGTAGTTGAAGAGAAAGGAATATTTGGATAATGAGAGAAAAATCCCGCGGAAACAAGGAACGTATATATATGTCATTAAGATTTAAGAAGGTGTGTAATTGGGAAGCTGACTGGTGTTAAATTGGCTTAGGCTTAATCAAGGTAATTTGCTAATTTAAAAGATTAAAATAAATTTTCGACCTCAGATTTATTACCCTAAAGCTTAATTTTAGGATATCAACACTATTTAGCACACATGCTGCATGCTTTTGTAATTTTGTGACCGAAATTTTAGAAATAAATCATATGAAAACACTCGCAAGTTTCCACCGAAAGGTTCCACTGGAAACACAAGTAAATATACCCGGCTAAAACAGTACGCACAAAAAGTAACAATGTTAATTTTATGCTAGGATTTTCAAACGTTATTGAACTGGAATCGAAATATTGAATTCCACCGCGACTTTAACTGTGTCGTTAGTTAATTTTTAGACGCCAGTGGAATGGAATTGCTTCCTTGCATTTTTTCCCACCTCTATGGATAAAAATAGTGATAGTATCGCAAAGTCGAATATCACATTTTAAAGCAGAAACTTACACCACTTCATCTGATTTAATTCACGTTCAGGCATAACTTCTGTTTTCAAATACTTAGTTATTAATTCCGTATATTTACCGGCAATGAAATGATTAAAAACGCAGTTCTTTAATTTAAGTAAACGATTAAATATTAAAAAATTAGACTTGTCTAAATGCACCCATATTCCCATCGTATATTTTCTGAGGAAACGCATGTATTTGAAACAAAACTCAGCTTATTTCAAACTTATTTTCAAAATTTTTTGTAAATATTGGAGTTCGCATATACAAAAATATATAATTCCGTATAATTTTGTATACGAAATCGTATATTATACGTGATTATTTACAATCGTATAAAAAATGCGTACGTTTTCGTAGAATACCGTATAATTTTGTCACTGAAGTCATAGAATTCCGTATAATCACGTGACAAAATGCAAAATGGCCATTTTTGTCTGTTTTCGTGGAATACCCAATATCGGAAAGTCAAGAGCTTGTATGCTAGGGAAGTGCACGAATCCATCCTGCCATTTCAATTTCATTCGTTAATTGATGAATACCTTTCTTGAGCATTAACTGCACCGCAACGCACAGCTATAATACCGTACAGGTCACATCATGCTGTGTAAGAAACAAGTAGAAAATCAAAAGCTCGGAGACATTGAATACATGACAGCCTGGATAGATAGCCCGAAACGAGACCGGAAGACGGATGGGGCAGGTTGGATCATAGAGAAAGTGCGATATTGCTCTTCTTCTCCTTGCCTTACGTACAACAAGACTAAGACGACGGTGCATTTCTATTCTCGAATTTCGGTAGAGTTCTGTGTAATATTCCGATTCAGGTGGGCTTCAATAGCACACGCTAGTACAAAACAACGCCAAGAAACCTTAAAAGAGGAGAACCAACGCCTTACATGTGAGAAGTTGTCAGTCATGGAGAAAGTTTGTGAATTTAAACTTGACAATAACAATAACCGTTGATTTTCACGGAGAAAGTAGCAAACGCCAGTTGGTAAAATTGAAGAAAAAACTTGAAGAGTACATATAAATGTGTCTTCTTCAGGTGCGGGAGAAAACATACAAGAAACCCATTAGCAAAAATCTAAACCCTATTTTACATTACAGTATGTAAGCAAAGCGGTAGCTGTACACAAAAAACATTGGAGTTACAGTCACACGATCCTAAAGAAGGCGGTGAAAGCTCTTCTACTTAAAATCTACAATGTTTCACAATGACGGTTTGCTGGCAAAGAGTCTTTGCCAAAGACAGAGGAAAACTCGCAGTATTTGATCCTACAATCCTATTTCTTACCTAACCCTAACCCAGTCTTTAAAGAGCTAAAAAACTCCGGGCATTCTGTAGCACTCCGCCCCGCTCCAAAAGAAAGACGTAGGTGTAAACAGCAGACGGCCTGGATGCCTACAAAGGGCAAGGCTTACAGTTTTGAGTTTAGAGTGAAGAGAAAAGGGTTGGAACGTTTTGGGGAGCAGTAAATTACATGGAATGGTGCCATAACACGAAACATTCTCCCTAATAACCGATGGTAATCTGTAATATTTTTTTTCTAAAATCAATTGCTCGGAAAAATTTCTCCACTTGTTTTATATCCACTCCTACACAAAGCACTAGGGCGAAAACGTGTGTAATCCTCATATAGTAGAAACCAGAAGCCCTGGGAGGAACTAACACTTATTTAAAGGCGATGCCCGCTTATTTTTCGCATTACTCCAGAGTCTCCTACTATTTCCGCGCCCTCCTATAAACATTTATAAAAATCTCCAACTAATTGGATCTGGTCTGTTAGAAGAAGAAGGAGAGGAAGAATAGGAATCCAGTAAAAAAGAATAGCGAGTGAAAAGCTCGTGCTTCCTCAATAATGTAAATGCCCCACTCCATTCTTTCAATGCATTACCAGGGATTTAATCTTATCAAATCTAAGAGCTTGCGGACTGAGAGATTCCAAGAATACAGAGAGAACAGCCTAGTTCAAGAGCAAGTCACAGAGTTCAACCAAATGCCCGGGTAAAACATATATATAGCGGGAAAATGCGTAAGTGAGCGAGTGTCTTTAAAATCCTTTAGGCTTCAAGGACAATTTCTGTTTGCAATAGTTTTTGGCAAAAGCCCTAAGGAGACTCCTTGAAGCGTCTAAAATAAGATAAAATCTATGGGGGCTTCTCTGGATATTTTTTACTTTCTTTACGATGATATAGAGCAATCAAATTCCCAACGGGCGTGGCGGGAGTTATAGCTCGTCTCAAATAGAGTGAACAAAGGCGGCTGTCCACTCGGGTGAAAGTTTTAGTAATACTCCGAATCCTGTCAGAAGAGCAAGGGAGAAAGTCAAACAAGGTTCTTTCTTTGGCTGGACGGGGTAGAGCATACGCGGAGGAGATGAGAGAAAGGACAAAAAATTGGAGAAAGCGGGAGAAAGTTAAAGGGAAAGTAGCGAGTTGAAGGCAAAGGGGCGGACTAGGAAGGAGAAAGTCGCTGGACCAAAGCGTATCAAGAATTCATGTCCTTTGATCATTAATCCTCTGTATCAAATTCAAGTGGTCATGTCATGTCGCTCCCGGATTATGTTATGTATTTAAGGATACGAGACTAAAATTTTATGCTTCACATAAAAGTAATACCGAAAATGAAATGAAATACGCTCCCGAAATCCAGTCACATACCCGCCCCATGTACACGCACCCCTACCTAAGCAGTCCTACTTGAAAGACGACTCAATCGACTCCGTCCTCCAACTGACTGACCTTTCTTAGCTAGCTCCAGCCGTAGCTTTTGATACCGCTGACTCTCCGGGATTGCGTCACTTCTACCCAGCCACAATAGCAAATAGCAATACGCCCGGATTTTTGGAACTTGTCCTCCAAAGCAGTGCTACATGCTAGTGTAGAACAAATATCTCTTCCGGGAATCGCCAAGATTACTTTTGAGCAAAAAATATATATATTCTGGGTTCAAGAAACATATAGTAACTTAGGATTCTAGCCAAAGATATGAATCTTAGAGCTGTACATCCCACTACATCAGTTCGAACCCAACACTGTCGCCTTCCTCGTCCATCAAAAATGTGTATCAAGACTAATACTATTAAAAAATGCACACATGTTCTCTTCATCTCCAGGGCAATGGCAATCTGAATGCATTTTATTACTCCAAGCAACATGTCTACGCTGCCCCTGGGACAGTCGTGCTGCGGATGGTCCCGCATCCTAATATCTAATACGTATCAAGTAACTTTTTACAGATCAAATCAGATCTTACTTGTTCCTCCTATGTCTTGAAAGAAAAACGGGATGTTATGCACCTGACAGCGTTGATGAAGACGGCATACCTGTTCTTTTCATTCTGAAACGGATGTGCTTTTCAACTAAATACAGAAAGATGTCACGGAATATAGTAGCAATTTCGTTACTATGATTCGACAAAAAAATCCCGTTACTTTGGATACGAATCACAAATTGTTTAAGAAATCTAGCTCCTAAACTATGGTCGTATCAGCACTTCAAGGTTATTAATTCAAATGGGAAAATGCTTTACGTCTTGGAAAAACTCAAGTTGAATGATACTTCTCAACATCAGAAATACATAAATTTCCATTTTTAGCCAGTTTACTATATGTTGCAATAAACATCGCAAATTTTGAAATTCGCAAAAACTTTGCAACCATACTTAAAATTCGACGTAATTTTAAGAGCAGGAATAAAAGTAAAATATTCATAAAAAATCGCATCTGCTAGCAGCCTAATGAGCTCAATCATCTGCAGCGAGTACTCTCTCACCTTTATTGCAATTCTTGTAATAACAACAACTGGCTAATTCAGTTTGTTATAATAGTAAAAACCACATGATATTTAAACCAGTAGCCATCTGCACTTTAACTCTATTCAAAGGGCATCCACAAACACTACAATAATACACATCCTCTTCCGCTTTCTCTGAGCCGTGAGCACTAAATATTGCACTCCTGCCGCGGTGATAAATGCATTTTACAGCTAAGCTTTAAAACCTAAACGTGGCACGTATATATTGCAAAATACATAATTTCAAAAAGATTTATGAACACTTTTCCAAATGTCAACCTCTTATTTACTCAAATAAATTGCCATTATTCCTTATTCCTTCCTTACTTTCATCTTCCTCCCTCCAACTGAACGCAGAAACCCAAAGGCTATATTTTTATGCAACAGTGCTTTCTCCAAGTTCTTTAAACCTTAAAGTTTTCAGAGCCAATATTACTCTTTTATATTACAGGAAGTATATAACGTCTAGACGGATTTTTATGTGCAAATTTGCAAAATTATTGCTACTACAAGTTTTATTTCCTAGATGAAAAATTCAAAAATATCTCCGTCAAATCCTACACAAACTGCGTCGTCTAAGGTGCATGTATATAGAGCAAAGCTCTTCGAAAGGAAATGCAAACAAGTTCATGTCAGTATCACAGTAAACACACTCATCTTCCAAACTCCTTTTCAAATATTTGCTCGTAAATCTTCCCGGGGAAATGTCAAAGAGACATTTCATGTAAATCTCTTATTTTACGTCTTCTCCTTCCTCAAGCCAAGCCCCTCCTGAAACGTGCGTCCAATCACTTTCAAACTTTATTACATTACCTATTCCCGCTTACCCGAAGATGAAATAATCTATTAATTTAATAACCGGGAGGGAATTAGGAAAAACTCAATCCTGGATTTTCCTATTCCTCATCCCGTATTTGGTGGCTTTGGTATTAGCTGTAGTTTGGATGTTACATTTCCTCCCTATTGTTCCTGGGTGGCGAGATGGCTGGAGGTCTTTTAACATCAGTCAGCATTAGGTGAAGAAGATTGAACTAAATTAAAAAATATTAATAGTTTCTGTCGACATACCTGCTGAAATCAGAGTTTATACACTCTTGGTTCTGTTCAAACTGTCTTCAGGAGCCAGAGTTTAATAAAAAAAAATCCAGAGGGTGAATCCTGGAAAATTTGTTTAATCCATAAAAGCTCTATAAGGTTCTTTTGGTGGCATCCAAGTTATTGTAATTTCTGGTTCCCTCCTGTCCGGATTCCTGATCTGGGAGCAGTCTGACAGAGAGTTAGCTTCCAAGGCGAAAATGAATCTGTAAAAATTAAAAACAGGCCCGTGTTTAGCTTTCCAGTCAGGTTTATTTCAGGTAAAGCGGATTTTCGCTCCAGACATAAGAAACGCTGCACGAGGGCCCCTCATTGAGGGGAAGAGGAGGAAGCATAACGAATATCCCTAAGCCTTGAGGCTTTGAAGCTTTGATTGCATGTCGGGGGCATGTGACAGAAGATTGACAGGTAAAATTTGATTGGGATGCTACGGTGGTGGTGACTGCGGGGTTTGGTCTATGTGGGTGATGACTCTGATGACGGGTAAATTTAGATGCTAGAAGCCCAAGAAGTGTTGGAATCCGTAGCACCACAAAATCCCTAGCATGAAAATAAATTGTATGCACAACTACCTTGCAGCCGCAGCAGCAGAGTTGCATGAGGGGCAGTAATATATAGCGGGTAGACAGGAGGGGAACCTGCTCCGGGATGAGTTGATGAGTAAATTAAGGACTAGATGAGTTAAGTCTATATGGGGACTCGTGTAATTACACGTTCCTATGGAACAACTCTTATTACAATTTCACGCTTCATCTGTCTCCAGTAATTTATTCTTCCGACATAATTATTCACACACAGTACAGTAGTCAGACACGGGTTGTACACCACAGCTTCTTTTTGACCAGGATATTGTGATGGAGAATTCAAAGGATGAAGAGGATGTACCAAGGAGACTGTTTCTTTTTTTAATTTTAAAATTCAAGGTTGTTTTTTTGTCAGTATTAACAAGTTTAGCAACAAGACAAAGATTGAAACTGAGGAGACATATGAATACTCTGTGTGTAAGGTAAGTAAGGTAGAGAAAGCTGGAACATGGTAATACACGAGCTTAACTATTACTACAATCTAGACGTTCCGGGTGAGATATGCTTTGTTACCCCGGGCAATGCTGGAGAATGCAATGAGAGGGATTGGGCTTTTGACAGGTGAAGAAGATTAGATATACTAATTGTAAGCACATGAAGACAAGCTAAAATAGGGATTTAAATCATCCTGGAGTGAGGGAGGATTTGAGCAACTTTATGATGATGGAGGAGTGAGTGTGAGGAAACGTAAGGGAATAATATACTGTGAGGAGAAATGAACCTTATGGACTTGTTGGTTAGAGGAAACTGGTGAAATATTCTACCACCAGTCTACACTTCCCTCCATCTGCATTGCATCAAATTGCTCTGCAGGCAGTCTCCTATGAGATTTTAATGACGAAGATAACTGACAATGTTCTATTCTAACCGTCCTCAGACTCGCTTCTCCTGGTATCCTGGATACTAGGAAAAACTAAAACCGCTTCACTCACCCTCGTTCCCCAGACTCTTACCCGCTAAATTCCCGGTACGAGACACCAGAGGAACGTAAAATAAGTCGAGTCGGGTCCACAAAAGTAGATATAGTGAGTATTTGTAGAAAAGCGGGAGAAAACGGCGGTAATAATTATTTTGTCCCGCTCCCCATCAACCCGGATGCGCCATTCTTCCACTTGTTACTTTACTAATGTATGTAGCAAAGACGAAGCGGGAAAGAGTCAAGAATAATACCCGGGTTGTGTTTTGTGCTTCACACTCTTGTGTTATTATGAGAAAACAAGAAGGAACTGAGATACACTCCTCACAATGATGTGATGATTGTTTTGATTTCCTGTGTGTGAGTAGGTAGATTGGCCCCCCCATTCCATACTTAATTTAAAAATTCTTTCGCAAGCAAATCAAATGGGAGTTTTTTAGCATAGGCTCTTATGGGGCTTCCCCCACCCCAGCCCGTCCCTTCCGCCTTACCCGTCCCATGCCCGGCCATTACCCGTCCCTTACCCATCCCTTCCCCTTTGCCCAACCATTACCCATCCCTTCCCATTTGCCCGTCCCTTCACCCGTCCCTTCACCCGTCCCTTCACCCGTCCCTTCACCCGTCCCTTCCCATTACCCGACCCTTCCCATTCGACCCGGATACCTCTATAGGATTTTACGACTAGTATCCCACCCTATTACAGGTATAGTATTTTTTCTCTCTCACCTCCATGTTTTATTGCAAAGTCACACCTATTGCATCCACATTTTATTGCAATCTCTTACCCTTTCATATGTTTTATTACTATAAATTATTGCAAACCATTCATTTACCCGTCTACCTTCCCACATTCCAGGCATCTTCCTATTGATTTTTTTGCATTCTCTCACGGATGCATCAGTATATCACAATCCTGTGGTACATTTTATTGATTTTTGTGCATTCTCTCCTTACCTCCCTACATTTTATTACAATCTCTCCCTCCTGAAGTACCCTTCATATAGCATTTTACGACTACCTTCCCACGTATACAATTGCACTCTCGGGTATCTTATATGCACTTTTTTGCATTACCTCACACATGCATCCTCCAACCTGGGGTTATTCTCCAAACTTTCCCAGCTATACTTTAATGCAATCCCATGCATTTTATTACATCTTACCCACATTTCATCCCATCCCTTAACCACTACTCAAGCACACTCATCTAAATAACATTTTATTGCATATAATTCTGTCATCATGCTATTACATGTTCTTACATCATCCTTACGCACACATGTACCTTAGTACCCTTGACCATAATAGTTTAGCGTGAGTATACATGTAATTCAATCCTTTCCCACGGTCCAGGAGTACCAACAGGTCCAAACATGTTTCCAGGTACCTGTTGCCGACCCCTCTTGCCGACCCCTCTGGCCGACCCCTCTTGCCGACCCTCATGCCGTTACATTAGTAGCCAACCCCCTATCTTTCCACCCCACCTCGTTAACCACACCCTTTGTTTTAGGTACTTTAAGTCCTTGACCAATCAGAGGTCAGCTTCATCAGGTGAGAACGGTATATAAATAGAACCTTTTGCAACGGAAGATAGTCTGATGGGAAATATCGTAGATTCCTGTATTCTTTTCAGAATGCCTTCCACTTACCGCTCTCATAGGGAGTTCATAAAGTACGAAATCAATCGGCTTATGACGTTCAACCAAGCTCACCCACCACCCATTGCAGATAATGAGAGGTATTACGCTGCACATGGATTCCATTACAACCGTATTACACGCAGTATACAGTGTTTCTCCTGCCAGGTATCCTTTCTTTATCCACTAAATTTTGCAACCATGCACTTCGTCGCTCATCATAGGACTGAACGCCCCCATTGTCAGTTTCTACTGGATGGAGATGGAAACGTTGAACATGAAGGTGGAAGAGCACGGAACGTTTATCGAGGTGAAGACTTACCTCTACAACATCATGTTGAAATATTCAGCTGGCCTGACAGTGCAAGAAATCTGTTTGACCGCATGGCTTGCGAGAAAAACAGATACTTGTCGTTCAAAACTGCAAGGAGTTTTCCAAAAGGCTTTTCTCCGAGAGCAATGGCTAAGGCCGGTTTCTTTTTTTACCATGTTGGAGACTTTGTTCGTTGCTTCAGCTGCGGTGGTGGACTCATTGACTGGGAACCCAACGACAACCCCATGAGAGAACACAGACGACATTATCCTAGGTGTCCCTTTGTCCTTGACTTGGATAAGAGAAACATAACGTGGATTTCAGATGTGGACAACGACTTGCAACCCTCGTCCTCTGACCTAAAGATACTTGATCTACAGATGACCAACGAAGGGTTTTTGGAGGCTAATGAAAGACGCAAGACATTTGACAAGACCTACCCATATGGTAAAATCGAAAACGTATCAGACAGTCAGAAAGATGCCGTTGCTTTGGCTGGGTTCTATTTCTCTGGATATAAAAATCGCATCTACTGTTTCTGGTGTAACATTAAACTGGATTCTTGGGAAGATATGGACAACCCCATGCAAATGCATGAAAAGATTTCCCCGACATGTCCCTTTGTTGTATTTGCAAAGACCCCTGAAAAGACTGAAGATGCTGATAAGGCTTGCAAAGTCTGCCTTACCAATGTGTTGGAATATGCAATTTTGCCATGCGGTCATTTCTGCGCCTGTGGAGATTGTATTTTAGGATTAAAGCAAAAATGTCCAATATGTAGAGGTGATGTTAAAGGATGTGTTAAGGTATATATGTAATTACTTGTATTAATTTTTGTCAGTAATAAAACAACATTAATCCAAGATGGACGACTTTTATGTGTATCTCTCTAGCGATGCATCGCATGACTTTTTCCCTGATAATACCATAACAAACTTTAGGAACCACTTATCATCTCCCATTGTTCTTGAGAACGACTACCAAGTAGCCATTACCGAATGCTCATATGTACCTAATAACATAATTGTTGGAAAGGGAGAAGTTATAGGTATTTTTAAATATCCAGGTGGTCCCTTTAGTGGTAGTGAAATATCTCCAAAGCTGCTGACTAAAGGAGTTAATCAACGGCTTACCCAAGAAGGGAAACTGATATCAGACTTTGTCTCACACCAAGACTTGACTTCAGTGGAAGCTTTGGTTGCTTATTTGAAAAAGACTACAGGACAAGAGTGGTCTTGCCATGATAAATGCGTGAGTCTTGTTTTTGAACCGAATCAAACACTCGAGGAATTGGAGTTTACGCCTAGAATACAACAACTTTTGGGTATCCACGAAGGATTTGTTGCAAAAGATTTACCTCTGTATGTAAAAACTACTTATGCATTAGCTGGAACAAAGTGTAAGCTTACACCCAAGAAGTTTGACAAGGAAGGAAATGCAGTATTTTTAGAAATTGGTGACCCCATTGGAAGATTTAAAGATGAAGATGCCATGGTAACTAAACTTGCAACTAAAGTAACAAATACATGGGCAGACACTGTTCAAGAGTTTTGTAAAATAGCAGGATGTAAGTACTTTGTGAACGGAGATACCGTTATACTATGTTACGACAAAGAACCCTTGGAAATTATTAACCATACATTTAGTCCTTATCTTGGATATGGTAAGGGCTTTGTCAAAATTGTCGAAAAAGGAAAGGTGAATTTCCAAAACCCACTTTCCTATTTTATGAAATATTACAAAGGTGAAGCTAAGAGGTCTGTAATGCCTCATGCTGGCAATACTCATATGTATATTTACAGCACCCTTGTTAAAAATCAATATGTACATGACGTATCTGCGCCACTGTTGAGAAAAACCGAGTACGAAAGCAAAGGGTCGACAAGAGTGACGAAAATATTTCGAAACTTGTATTATTTGAACTTGAGAAATCTGTCCTTTGACCACATACATGTGTATATAGCCAATGAAAGTGGTCAAGAACTGTCATTACGCGCTGAAGCCTTCTCCTGCACACTTCACTTCCGGAGAGTAAAATGAGTCTAAGAGCGAGATACATGAACGGAATGCTAATTCCAGTTCAGTACGGCCAAGGATTGAACGGTTTAGCATTCTACAAAACCCAACACTTTCGCCAAAAAGGCCATGGCTTGGGGGGTTTCTTCCGTGCCATTGCACGCAAGATCGTACCATTTGCAAAACAAGTCGTTGTACCATTCGCTAAGGAACATGTTCTTCCTCATGCAAAAACTGCTGCAAAAAGTATGGCAAGGGATATCTTGGATGGGAGGAATTTCAAAGAGTCTTTATCGCATAACACGACTGCAGCCTTAAAAGCAGTGGGCAATGATTTGCTGACGCAGTCTGGCTCTGGGGTTCGAAGGAAGAGGAAGAGAGCAAAATCAATAACCAAGTCCAAGAAACGCAAAGTAGCAGGAAAGTTTAAATCATTGTTTGATTAACATGCCTCGGCAAGAAAAAGCAGGTCCTGTCGGCTATCTTCGTGATGAATTGGATCTTTTTGAAAAGGAAGGATATGACGTTACTATAAAGAATTCATGCGTCTCAAAGTTCCATCCAACATCTGTACTGACCGACCCAGGCACTCCATTGACTTTTAACATTCCCGGAACTGATACTCACTACGTTGACTTGGCAGAAACCAGACTTTACCTCCGATGCCAAATTACGAAACCAGATGGTACCGTCATAGCAGCCACTGACACAGTGGCTCCAGTGAATAACTTTTTGCATTCAATGTTTTCTCAAGCAAAGCTGTATCTGAATGAAACTGTAATTACTCCTCCGTCTTCTTACTATGGATACCGTGCCTACATTGAAAGGGTTCTATTGTTTTCGAAAGAATACAACAAAACTCAAAGTACTGCAGCTATGTACTACAAGGAAAAGAACCCCAACAACGTCAGCAAGACTTCGAGTGCAGATACTTCCTATGGAATTCGGTGTGGACTAGTGTCGAGCGGCAAAGACTTTGAAGTTTGTGGACGGCCACACTTGGACTTGTTTGCTCAAGCAAAATACCTACCACCAGGCTTTGACTTGCGTTTGGAACTGTTGAGAGCTACTGATGACTTTGTCATCCATTGTCCTATGCCGGTCAAAGCTAATGCAACTGACCCAGATCCTGAAATTCCAAGGTTTAAAGTGAAAATTATTGATGCAAATTTGTCTATAACTAGAAGGAAAGTACTCTCGGCTATTGAAATGATGCACATCAACGACTGGAAAAATCACAAAGTGATGAACTATGACATGAAGAAGGTTGACGTAAAGAGTTACTCCCTCTCTAGTGGTACATTGACTTCGATAAATGAAAGCATGCTGACTGGATTGTTACCCAACCGCTTAGTTATTGCACTTGTTGACACGACAAATGTTATTGGAAGCTCTACAACTAACCCATTTTACTTTGGTCACCACGGCCTGTCGCACATTAACGTGACTGTAAATGGAGACAACATGGAATCCTTTGCACAAGATGTAAACTTTTCCAGTGTTGCCCATAGTCGTGTAATGGAAGCCTATGATAATACCTTTAAGGCTCTTGGACTTTGTAATTCTCCGTGCAGTATTGACTTTACCTTGGACGAGTTCAAACAAGGGAAATCGCTGTTTGTATATGAGATTGCACCATACTCTGATGTAAACTCTTTGCCTCGTTATGGAAACATAAAGATTGAACTAAAGTTCACAAAAGCATTGGAAAAATCTGTGACTGTATTGTGTTACACTGAAACACAAAGTGTTCTACACATTGACCATACCAAGAACGTTTACTTTAAAGACTACTCTCAAAACTAATGGACACCAGGGAACTTGCTTCTTATCTTCAATGCATTCAAACTAAAGGCCAATTTGCAGTGCTTGCCTGTGACCAGCTGAAGACGTTTCAACCCAAGAGGTATCCCCTCAGCCTTATCGTCAACTCGGATGAATCCTCAAGTCAGGGATCACACTGGTTATGTTACTACCAGGAGAAGAAGAGTGCAGCGCTGGAGTTCTACGACTCTTATGGATTAGGCATTAATGTATATAATAGTTACTTTATAAAATTTGTGTACAAGATGCAAACCAATTTTATGGAATCTGTGAAGCAGTTGCAAGCTTATGATAGTTCATGTTGTGGACATTACTGTTTGTACATGTTATTCAATAGATTAAGAGGTATTTCCCCTTGTAAAATTTATGAAAACTTTTCTGAAAATGATTATGATGCAAATGATGAGTTTGTATATGAGGAAATAATTAAGTTGAAACAAATGTATTGTATACAAAAAACAAATTCTTTATTCAAATGTATTCAATGTTGTACAAAATTTTAATTAAAAAAATTTAAAACGATTCCCATGTGTTTTCCTTTCTTCGACTTCGCGTACTGGCATATTTACGGATGGTATCCAGGGATGTAGGTCCAATCGTAATAGTCTTTCTCTTCGGAGTTGAGTGATATGGAGTTGCATTAACTGGTGTGGCAAACGTATCTTCGGCATCTTCACTTTCATATCCGACGTGTATCCCCTTAAGCTTCTTGACAATACCATCCTTGAAGTATTGATGTGGATCCAGTTTGGATTGCAGAATTGCAGTACGTATAACAACCATGCCAGGAATTCCTTCATCATAGTACTTCAAGTGCGAGAGAGCTTTCACAATATCATACATGTTTCCAGGCCTCGTTTTGCCAAATATTATTGGAGCATAATGTTCATTCCAACTTACACCCGACTTTTGCAGAAATTCTACAACTTTTGCACCTTGAGGGTCCAAGTTTCTTAATGGAACAGTGGGCAAGTCTCCAGTTAGGGTAGTATTAGTACTTGCATTTGTTGATCCCGTATTATCTGTCTGCACTGATCCGGTGGATGTTTGAGTCTTGCTAGGTTCTTCGACTTTAGTCTCAGTTGTTTCTGGCTTTGTTGCCACAAGAAGTGGTTTCTGCTCTTCATATCTTCGATGGCTTCCCAGCTGTCTCGTGTAATCTCTGTACAATATAGCCTTTATTTCGTCAGGAATCTCCTTATTGTCCAAGACATTAGTCTGCTCATTCTTCAGAGACTGCTCTTGAGTGTAATGGGTTCCAAGGAGTTTGGAAAATAGAGCTTCCGAGACAAGTTTCATACGTTTAGCCATTATACCATCCCAGCAATAAGCGATCCAGCAATTGAAGCAAGTATTGGCAATAAGGGTAGAGCTCCGCCGTTTTGCAAGAGCTTCTTCTTTTTGATACGAGATACCGATTTGGAAGCCAATTTTTTTAGTTGTGCTTTGAATGGTCGCAATCTTTCAACTGTTGGTTTTCCAACTTTGACATTTCCTTTATACACGTTCTTTGCAATCTCCGAAATGGTATCAACTTCATCTGGAGTTGCATGTCTCACACAAGATCGAAGCTTGTTTTTGCATTTTGCACGGCACTTAAAAACAAAGTTTTTGTTTTTCAAGATTTTCGGGGCCATTGTTATTGGTTAGCGTCCAAATTACAACTGTGCAAATTCAGTGCATATAACATGATTATATAGCCAAGAGCTCATCACATACATTCAAGACGTCATCATGAGTACAAGAGTTATTCGTCAGCAGTATGTTAATCCACGGATTCATGGCAGTTTTTCAGGGGCTAATGCATTTTGGAAGGCAAGAAAAGGCAAATACTCAAAAGAGCAGATAATGAAAGCATTGGAGACCATCCCTGCATACACGGAGAATCGTCCAGCACTTCATCGTTTCCCACGACGACGAGTCTTTGTACATGGCATTGACGAGCAATGGTGTGCGGATCTCATAGAGATTGGAAAATACTCAAAGTTCAACAATGGTTACAGATATTTGTTAACGGTCATCGACGTTTTTTCAAAGTATGCTTGGGTATCGGCACTAAAAGACAAAAGAAGTGTTACGACTATTGCTGCATTCAAAAAAATTTTGAAAAGGTCGGGTCGTAAATGTAAAATGTTGCAAGTAGACAAAGGAAATGAATTCAAAGGAATTTTCAAATCGACCCTTCAGGAAATGGACATAAAAATCTTTCATGTAGAATCAGAATTAAAGGCCGTTGTCATCGAACGTTTCAACCGTACCCTCATGGAAAAGGTATCCAGGTACTTGCAACACAATGCAACGAATAAATTTATAAACGTTTTGCCAAAAATTTTAAACAATTACAACCATAGTGTTCATCGAAGCATAAAAGTGTCACCTTCAGAAGTGAACAATGAAAATGAATTTGATATATGGCTCAACCTTTATGGAGATGCAAAGTTAAAGTCTACAGACCCTCCAAAATTTAAGGTTGGGTCAAAGGTTTTGATTTCAATAGACAAAAGGGTCTTTGAAAAAGGTTATGACAAAAAATTTAAACCCGAGGTCTTTGAAGTGTATAAAGTTGGTGACTCTCATCCCAGAATGTATTATCTGAAGGACTCAAACAATGAGATTTTGGATGGGGGATTTTATCGGCAGGAACTCTCAAACGTTCGGTACCCAGTATAAAAGCAGCTCCGAAAAAGACAAAATCATCAGTCGACTCTGCTCTTTGGATCCACTCTTAATTCTCTCTCGGATTTGCAATGGAACAAATGGAAATTGACGGTAAGTGTTCAAACAATTTTCGAATTTCAAAATTTCAAAATTTTATTGCAAAATACTCAAAATTGTTTGAATCCTTACAGAACAACCCCAGCAACCAACCAAGAAAAACATTTACGTTAGCACTTGGACATCGGTTCATCAAGGCAACTACTTTTTCAACCTCCGGAGGAAAACTGTGAGTGGAAACATCCTCAAGGCAAACTTCAACTTGAACGTAGCTCCAGAACTCATTGAACGTATCGTCAAGGACTACGTGGCCAACTCCTTTGACCCGACTCCTATGAAACAAGTCCTTCGGGCTTGCAAACGTCACTTGCTGCAAACTCCTGTTCAAGAGGAAGAAGAGTCCAATGGACGTGGTGGAAGAAGGACCTGGACGTAATTGCAGATGTTGGGAGCGTTTCACAAACTGGATATATCCTGTCTTGTTCTTGACGGGTATTAATACACTGTATTGTATGTATCTTGGAAATAATATGAATGTTACAAAACTTTCACTGACTTCCTTTTTAACTGGTGAAAATGGAACCAGCCACCTCACAGGAAACTTGTTTATCCGATGAAGAATGTATTTTGGAACTTGTTGAAAAATTCAAAAACTTAAAGATTGAATAAAGTTTACTTTTTTACATAAACTGTATTTCCTTCGTCTCCAAACACGTTATTACGTATTCGCATTGCATCACTAGCCTCTTGACTCAGGTCTAGGAACATGTATCCATATGGTTTAGATATGCAATCGGCAAAGGCTTCTTCCATATACTTGTTTTGCTTGCCGGAATTCATTTGACGACCAATAGTATTGACAAAACTTGTATCTCTGGGGTTTTTAAACACTATGACATACTTTGCATTCAAAGTTAGAGGCCGAAGGCCTTCATGAAAGAAGTTTTGGGCAAGGAAGATAATGTTAACATTCTTGTGATGGCTTCCACGGACAAAGGCATTAAGTACATCTTTGGACTTTGAAGCTTCCTCCATCAAGTCATCAACAACATAGAGCATATGAGTCCTGAGTCCATCACCATAGTCTTCTGGTAGGCCATGATGAAATTCAATGTCAGGGATGCACTTTTTCAGATATGAAAACAACTCTGGCTGCTCAGCCCCATAACAGTATACAACCTTTTCAACAGGCGGATGGATAATTTCATGCCGTCGTAGTAATATGGACTTTGTGAGCTGGCTCTTGCCAGCTCTACTGGGTCCAGCAATGACAAGGGTAAAGGGACCCTTAAGGGTGCTGTCGAAATCAAGTGCTTCCATGATCAAGGTTAAATCGAAACTGTTGATTTATTTACAAAGTTGTTACATAAATACCTTAACTTACATAAATACCTTAACTAAAACAATGTCTTACTTACGTTTACCGTACTTTTTCATTTGTGCAAGTCTCCAGTGTCCAAATGCCATAGTAACAGTCTCATTCCTAGCATAACGTTTAGAACAAAAATTATTCAAGCCCTTCTTATAATACTCTATAGTAAATAACTTGTGTTTTAAGCTACTTATTCTCTTACCTCTAACATCAGTCTCTGTATCGTTAAGTAGTACTTTAACATAGTCTGCATACTTTTGATACTTTGTTACAAAAGCAGTAGGAACTCCCTTGGCACGCTTTCCTTCATAGTCATGGGCAGTCTTATAGGCATACATCTTCGGCTTCAAATAAGAAATTTCAATTATAACACCTTTTGATGCAGATTCATCCTTCATCTTACCTCTAACTTTCTTGTTGGCAGGATCATGCATGAATCCAAAGACGGGGTCATTCTTTGGGTACTCGTGGAGGTCAAAGAGTTCTCTTTCGGCCAGCATGAGAGGATAGGGATCCTTTTCTTTCAGATAATAACATAAACTATCTGTGTCTGTAAAAATCAAGTTAGATTGCGTAGGATAATGTCTCATAATAAAGTTATAATGAAAATCATACATAAAGTACTTTGCCAAGTCAAGACAGGCAATACCAGTATATATAGGTCTATCTAAAATTACTGTAGTACATTTATGTACAGCTAAGACTAAATTATTCGTAATAGGAATTACATCTTTAAGGCTGGCAAGCTTTGAACATTTCTTTACCTGCTCTGGACTACACCAGACGGATATTCTTTGCCTTGACCTCTTATTTTCTACACTCTTACCATACAAACAGTTGACCATGAGTTTCCAAAAGTCCTTCTCAAAGTCATTTTTAGCCAAGGTCCTATTATTAGTACACCAGTCAATATAATCTCTTAACCACACCTTTTGCTTAAATTTAAGTACCTTTTTTACTTTTTTAATTTTCATACCAATAGAAAGATAAAGTTGTAAAGTCCTATAGTGTACAATGTATCCCTCTTTGGCATTCAAGTCGGCAATAAGCTTATTAGTTTTAAGGGTCGAGGAATCGATATTATATTTTTTCATCAAGTCCTTTTGTCTCTTTGACAATTCTTTATACTCTACCTTTCTTCGTACGGGAGCTGGTGGGAAGCAATCAAAATGGTCATGAAGGTCCTCTGGGATCTCCAAGTCTACCTCCATAAAATAACCCCATTCCCCTTCCGGGTCCAAGTCCATAATTTTGGCTCTAGTGTTGTAAGGGCGCAAGTCCTTTACAAACTGAAAGTCAGATACCCCCAAGGGTTGAGACAGAGCTATACCGTACAAGTTATTCATATCCATATATAATATATAACTATCAGGCTGTGAAGGGTCATACTCTTTCATGTACTTGTTGTTTGCCTTTGCATATTTCAAAGACCCTCCTGTAGCTAAACCACCCCTAAGACAATTTTCTAGGAATAAATGTACATCAGGGTCCTGAAGGTTCTCCAACTTGATCTTACTGTACTTTAAGCAACTCTGCCATGAGATTTGGGGTAGACTGACAAACTGAGTAGGGTCGAGATGAAACTTTTCCCAGAACAATGCCCTAAAGTTTAAAAATATATCTGCCAAGAGAGCTACATCCAGAAAAACGTACAAGTCATGGTAGTCACCCATGTTCTTACATCCAAAGTCTTCCCATACCTTAAGAGCGTGGGAATAATCCTCGTCACTAATATGCTCCTCGGTCAAGTCTGAATAAAAAGATTCCTTTGGAGGTAACCTAGGGTAGCTAAAATCTGCAGCCTGTCGAACAAAAGAATAAGGGTAGACCCCCTTTCTCACCAGCATCTCTAACCTTTTATCCTTTCCAAGAGGCCAACTCTCATTCATCTGCCTAGTAACATTAAACTTTCCCAGACCCTCAGACGCTAACTGTGAGGTTAGTTTAGAAAGGGAGCAAGACAAAAACTTGAAGCTGTCAATAAATCTTAACCTTCCATTCAAAGTTAAAGACATAAACTTTTCAGAGGATAAAGGAATAATATTGATGGACTTAACATCTACCTTGGGAAGGGCCCTTAAGATGGGATGGGAATCGTATCCAGTAAAATTGTGCATAACTACAGAAATGGACTTTACATATTCTGCCTCAATGTTACATCTATGATGTGCATATCCTATAAACTGATAATCCCAGTGGGAATGGTGCTTGACCCTACGTACCTTATTATACTCTTCCTCTCTCTTATCTTTGTCTTCTATGTGGGAAAGTTCCTCGGCACTATCTGGTATGTACTCTTCACAAAACCAACACTTGTCCTTCGGAGCCGATTCTAAGGTTACATTATCAAAGTACATATGCTTGAGAGCATGTTTCTGCCTGTAATCTATCAACTCAAACAACTCTTCCGTATCTGTCATAACGCTTTGTAAAAACTTTGCAGCTACATCTTCCTTATCATTCTTAGCATGATAATACCTAGAGGTATGAACATTACCTGAATCGTTAACAATTATATACGAATACCCACATACTACATGCTCTTCGATATACTTTGTCTTACCCTTGACGGTATCTGCTTGAAACTCATAATGGTAATAGTTTTGCTTTTTCCTAAGAACCCCTACACTCTCTTTAGCAATAGGCTTCAAGTAAGACTCAAAGTCTGCAAATACTACAAAAGGGGAATAACACATTGCCTTGTAATTGCTAAACTTGAGAGTTCCCTCCTGCGCCATTTTAGTTTTTTGCATTCCCATCAGCTCACACATACTCTTATGGTCAACTAGCGTTCGCTCGCATTTAAAACTTTGCATACATCTTCTACAAATGAAAGGTTTATGTTTATCTGGCTGCGAAAAAAGTTCACCTAGATCCTTAATAGCTACGAAATGTGCGTTAACACACTTTCCAAAGTCATCTTCCTTAGTATGCTCTATAAGTAATAAGTCTACTTCTATCCTAGAAGGGTTATAAGTACTATGAGACGTTAAATATACAGGAAAAGTCTTACTATGTATGATGTGTGCGAGGGGTTTCTTGTCCAGAAGAGAGTTGTCCATCACATCTTGCGGTCTGGGTCTTGAGTTCTTCGTGGGTTTTTCTTCAATGTGTTCATACAGAAACACGGAAACGGCAAACTGAGGGTTGTTTTTTTCAAACTTTGGGATTTGCTCCAGGGTCATTGGGAAGGAAAGTCCGGTCAGGTTGAGCTTCTGTAAAAGTCCACGATAGGTTGAAGGGCGTCTGGCTTTGGCAACTTCCGTATACTTTTTCCAGGCCGCAAGAACGCTGAAGACAAAACACAATTTGGACTCTTCCGGGGTAGATTCAGGATCGGTCTTAAGTGTGGTTTCACTGTTGTCAACGTTGATAAGGCATTGCTTTTGATCCAAGGGTTTGGGTACTTGCATGTATTTTCCACCTCTGATGGGCTGGAAGACAGTGGTCAGCATACTAAAGTCACTAATATTTGCAACTGTAAGTCCAGAACCCTTCTCATTGAAGTCTTCCACCAGTCCATCCACCTTGACAATGGAAAAGTCAATTAACTTTTGGATAAGATGTGGATGTAGAAGAATATTGAAATAGGTACTTATCCACTTTTCAAACAGCTCATTCGTTGATTTCTTCATAAAGTGGTACTTGAAGTGAAAGGCAACCTGTAGTCCTCGCTTTTCTGCAAGCTCCTTGCGTAGAATAGACTTTATCTCTTGGTCAAACAATTTGAATACTTGTGACGACTCGACAAGATGGACATTGTCCAAGGTGGCTTGATGATATGTAATAGCTCCGTCCATATACGGTTCGTTGAATTCAAAACGCCCATTTTCCACTGGCACACCCCCTCCTCGTTGGCTGAATACAACTCTATGTGCACGAAATGCATGTGCATTAGATTCTTCCCTTGAGTTGAACTGTACATGGCATTGAGTGCAGAATCCTGTTCTAAACAGTCGGTTTAGCCAATGATGTGTATTCTCGTCTACTGGTATGGGGGAGCCAGTTTCTTGATCTTCAATGCGTTGGAGCTCAGCTTCTTCTACGGCAGTAGGATTCCATTCCTCAAAGCCGTCACGTAGGTTGAAGTAAGCTTCTTCAATGTCTTGAAGCTGTTGCTCCTCTTCTAGGGTGATATCCCATGGTTGAAAGCCTTCCGCCATGTTTATTCTTCGTTGAGGAGGAATGTAGCGAGTTCGTCAATCTCAAAGTCTTCCACGTATCCAATATTGTCAGAAGGATCTTCCATAGTACCTTTTCGGAGCGAATCTGGAGGAAAACTGAAGATTTTTCCAGTCGCCGAAGAAGGTTTTATATAGTCCTGAAAGTACCTAAATCTACTCGAGTTATAGTGTAGGGCACTAGGGAGGAGCAGGTTTGAACCTGTCGGTACCCCTGGATATATAGGGAGGACCGTGGGAATCATATATGAGCAATGTAGTTGAAGGATATAAGATATTGGCATTAAAGGGCTATGTACATTGTGTATAGTGTGAGAAAGGAAGGATGATGTAAGAACATGTAATAGCATTATGACAGAAATATATGCAATAAAAGGGTCGGTGAGAGTGCTTGAGTAGTGGTTAAGGGATGGGATGAAATGTGGGTAAGATGTAATAAAATGCATGGGATTGCATTAAAGTATAGCTGGGAAAGTTTGGAGAATAACCCCAGGTTGGAGGATGCATGTGTGAGGTAATGCAAAAAAGTGCATATAAGATACCCGAGAGTGCAATTGTATACGTGGGAAGGTAGTCGTAAAATGCTATATGAAGGGTACTTCAGGAGGGAGAGATTGTAATAAAATGTAGGGAGGTAAGGAGAGAATGCACAAAAATCAATAAAATGTACCACAGGATTGTGATATACTGATGCATCCGTGAGAGAATGCAAAAAAATCAATAGGAAGATGCCTGGAATGTGGGAAGGTAGACGGGTAAATGAATGGTTTGCAATAATTTATAGTAATAAAACATATGAAAGGGTAAGAGATTGCAATAAAATGTGGATGCAATAGGTGTGACTTTGCAATAAAACATGGAGGTGAGAGAGAAAAAATAATAGAGGTATCCGGGTCGAATGGGAAGGGTCGGGTAATGGGAAGGGACGGGTGAAGGGACGGGTGAAGGGACGGGTGAAGGGACGGGCAAATGGGAAGGGATGGGTAATGGTTGGGCAAAGGGGAAGGGATGGGTAAGGGACGGGTAATGGCCGGGCATGGGACGGGTAAGGCGGAAGGGACGGGCTGGGGTGGGGGAAGCCCCATAAGAGCCTATGCTAAAAAACTCCCATTTGATTTGCTTGCGAAAGAATTTTTAAATTAAGTATGGAATGGGGGGGCCAATCTACCTACTTGTGTGGATGGCTACTTAATATACTTTACTTGAGTTAGTCCTTAGTTAATTGTAAAATCATATTAGAATTCACTCAGATTTTTTGCTTTAGTCTTGATTTGTTAGTATCCGCAATATTCAATCCGCAACACTGTTTTTCATTTCCTCACCTTCAAAACAGTTGAAAGAATTTTTAGTTTATCATGAAGGCAAAAAATAAACATTTTTACCACATAAATATAACTACAACCTATAAGGAATGCACAAACGGTCTCTTCCAACTTCCCCCTACTTCCTCTAATTGGGATAGGTCCCAGGTTATAGCTGTTAATGGTGAATATGTAAAAGATGTCTATTTCATAGAAAAATCAACTATCTGCTCCTGACTCCTCCCTTGCGCTTCCTCTCCGTCCGTCCCTTCTTCATCTCTAACATACGCATAAGATTCTTAATGGAGACAACATTTGGGTGTGTACGTAAACCATACAAACTCGAAATCATACGCATCCTCAACCCTCCCTTATCTCTTGTACAATACAACTTAGATCAGGTTTCTAATGATGGAATCTCTCAGCTCCCCGGCCACCGGATGTAGCTCTCGCCATTTTGTAAGAATAACACTAATTTACCTATAGCTCTGCTTCCAGCGAAGTCAAGAATCGAGGGCAAGGATTTTCTTTATACTTCTTCAGTTCCTAACGCTTTGAGGAAATGGTGCGGGAATACAAAGTAATTTGAGAGAACGCTGTGGTAGCTTATAGTTGTTTTCTCCAGTCTATGTTTTTACACACGGTTACAATAATCGGATCGAAGGAATAACGTTTCAAACTGTATAAGCTGTGTCTGCGCGTAGAATTCTTTTGGCAACATCAAATATATTTGTAGGCCCAGTAGTTAAAGGTGTGTATAATGCAAGCTTCTATGGTTCCAAGAAGCTGCAACAAAAGCTGGAAGTAAAGCTTAATTTCAGCTCCAAAACTTTGAAATGAGGATAGAGCGGCTACAAAGTGAGAGCTAGCTTAGCTACATGTGTGCATTGTGTAAAAATTACAGCCTCATGGATATTGAATTACACAATTATTTCAAAGAAGAAGCATGAAGAAAACCTTGATTGAAAACACGTGTTTATCCTTTGTAGATACTCCATGTGTAATGTGTACCAACATATGTATGGAAACCGCCATTGGATGAAAACAAATTCCACTAATGCACACTGTTGTATATATGCAAATTGGCTAAATTAATTTTAAACAAAAAGGCAATTTCTAACAATCATTTTACGTAAAGTTTTTTTCTTCACACTTTCTCTTTTCACGTGTTTGTCCACACTTTGGACAAACTCCCGGGTAACAAAGTAAACAAAGTCGAAGTGATTCAAAGTTTCGGATTATAATGGCCACGTGGATCATTTGTCAGCTCGGATAATGGTCGGACAACTAACTTGGGAAATACATCTTCATAGTTTCAATGTTTGTGCATTATTCATGCACGAAACAGAATACAGTGTGTAGATTTGCAAATTCCAGCTCCAGCTCCAGATGAAGATGAACCGAATGAAAAGTACGCAGTAATGGCGGGGATTATGCGGATTACGACCGGTCACTCGAAAACCGCTGAAACAAAGCAAGGCTGCTGTTTCACAGTTAATTTCCAGCGTGTCATTAGCGGCATCAGCACTAACTACTGGACTCTGCGTGGGTTATTCACAAATGAATTGGACTTTATTCTCCGGCTACTCCCTGGCCTCACTCTCGCTTAGCTCTTTTGATGAAGATATAATGCATTCAGCTCATTAGTTTTATGAGGCGATGCGACAAATTCCGAATTCCTCTCATTAATTCACCAACTTGTTCAGCTTCTTCCTCTGGATTATATGCATTCCTAGCTCTGTTGTATCAAAAGCTGCTTTTGTGAAATCCGTAAAAGTAGGATAACAAGCTACGACGTCCCGTTGTCATGACCAATCCGCCATAGGCCGCTTTTCGAATTCATGGACACACACAAACCCACAAAACTCATCGCCGTACAAGTCTCAGAAACAGAGAGGAATTCAAAGGATTCCGTCTAATTTTACTACCAAATGGGATAAAATTCCATGGAAATTCAGCCCAGGAATTGCAAAAGCACCGGGAGTTTTAGTTTCGCAAACTCTCCTTGTTTGACACTTTTCCCTCCTCCCTTTAGGGAGTGCGTGAATAGAAACCGCAAAAATCATCCTTCAAAACCAAAAGCAGAGCATAGGTTAGCAAAGTTTTTGGGTGCATATTTTCTGGTTTGACTAATGCTTTGCCTACTCCGTCAGGAAAACTTTTCAAAATTAACATTGGACAAATTATACCACCAAAATAGGGAACAAAACAAGCTGAGAAGAGGCGGGCGAGGAAGAGGAAACAGGAAGTCAACTTGCTTTTCCTTGCTTATCGTCAAGTCAAGCTGAATTAATCCAAGTCCCTCTTCAGCCTTTACGTAAAGTCAACTCTAATTCTTCACATGTAGATTTACAAAGGGGGGAATTTCTGATTAATTTAATCAAACTCGCAGAGAGTTAATCAACTTTCCTAATTAGCTCAAGTGCTAACGAATTCACTAAAATGTGGATGTGTGGCCTAGAACACTGTCATGTGTGCATTCCGTTCCACAGATGATCGGAACTAACTTCTCATCATATATGCCTTTCTCCACTTTCTCCTCCTTCCCTGGATTTTCCTTGCTGGATTTCGGATTAAAGATTAAACCGATTCCAGAAAATACCGGCCGTCTCCACTTGTTAAAGAGCTTTTTCCACGAATTTTCTCTCATACTTTCCGCAATTCACAACAGTATTAACAGACTCAGAGGGAAACCCTTTGAGTGTAAACAACTTCCGCTTATTATTACCTTGACCAATTTCCAGGAAATTTGATTACTAAATTATATACTTGGCGAATATTCTCAGCTGGTAGGTTTATCTAAGGAAGTTATAAATGGAATAGGGCGGCTTGATGGATATGGGCAGGAAGAAAAATATTTTAGATAATCTTAGATCAAAGTTGAGCAGTAGTTCAACTATAGTAATTTGCCAAAACCAATTCATTTAAGAAAACATTCACTCTTTGCCAATTTGCAATTTCATGGGCAACGGATGCCAAAAACAATAAAGGAGCTTTTCATCACCAGAATCCAGTGTTTATCTGTGATAACGATAACGTGAAGAATATTAAGAAGAAGAGAGCAAAAAGTACGCCCTCGCAGGGACTCGAACCCTGGACCCCGCGGTTAAAAGCCGCGTGCTCTACCGACTGAGCTACAAGGGCTCTGATGGATCAAATGAGCTGATTTTAGCAATTCCATCCGCAAATTAATCCTACACTGCCTTTTTGCTTTGTCACCCACTTCCGTTACACTGTGCTATTATATGGTTGCGTGTCTCGATGAATTACAATCTGTAGACACAGCACAGGGCATCATTGCAGGATATGTGATGCGATTTCGTGATGGGTCTATGTGATATGGAAGCTGGTCAATTCTCTGTGATACAGTTTAGTGCTCCAAGACATGCATAGATAGGTACAAACTATTTGCAAAAGTCAACTTACGCTTAATGACTGATCTCGGGTTATTTGAGAAATTTGAAATATCTTTTAGCTGTTTTGGATGACGTAGAATGTGCATTAGGTATTGTCACGAATTCTCAAATTGCCGATAACTTTCCAGATAAAATGCATGTTGTCAAAACACCCAAAACTCTAACCTTTAAATTGCACAAAAGTTGTGGTCATTTTTACCGTTGGTGCTTTGGTTACTACAAAGCAACCTAATGAGGAAAACATGTGTGCTAATTTTCTACCTGTTATAAAGTTAAAATTTTTAGAAACAGGCAAATATTTCCTCCAGTATCTTCAACAATTCAGAATATTTCTATCTATCTAAACTTGAAACTTATTCGCATAAAGATTTTGAAAATGACTACCGACCGAGTTGAATCGGACACAGATGTGTGAACGATATTACAACCATCCCACAATACTTCTTACAAGGCTTACAAAATACACCGCTAAATAAATGTCTTAAATTACAGAAACTTGTGAAAAAATTCCCTTGAAAACTGTGTAACCAAACATATTTCCATGCGGTTCTGGAATTGTAAGAGCAACAAAAATGAGTAATGCCTCAAGTTACTCATTTGTTCCATGCTATCAAGATTAATCCCTGAGTGGCTACTACCAAACTCTCCAGTCTCCACCGGACACAATCTCTTGCCTCCAGTGTCCGTCATTACAATGATAAAGTTGGAGTTGCGGAGAAAACATTGATATATTACAGAAATCTGAGTGGTTATCGGTCACATATATTCTTTGATGACCGCTCTCACCAGCTAACGCTTAACCAGCCAATTAAAGTCAAAGCAAGCAAACTTTGAATCTCCGCTAAACTTTTTTCCTTGCATGTCCGTTTTTCTCCCCGGGCTCTCGGCTAAATCTCTCCTTAAATTATTACATTATCAATATCCCCGAGGGCAGTCTTGGTATTGACGCTTTCATACGCGGCTATTTGGACGTTTTTTGCCAAAACTCAATATACGAAAGATTCTCCAAAAATCACATTAGTGGATAGATACAACATGACTCTGTTATCAGACGAAGATGAGAGGATGAGGGAAGGTTGAAATTACTTGTTATGAGGAGCTAATAGATTCAATTCATCATGAAAGATGGGATTTTCATCTCTCACACACACACTGACTCATTCCCTCTAAGATGCTTTTAATGAGTCTTTCATCCCATTCATCTTATCCTTATCCAGTCTGGCAGGCCGAGAGGGAAACCAACTGCCTGTCTAGAGCAGAGAACCCTTTAAAACGCTATCCAAAATACATGCACACATGAGCATATTCTCTCTTTCTCTTCAGATTTCAGCGGGTAACGAACAACCAGCTCGCAGCTAGCTAATGCACATAACCTGGACTTGCACTTGTTGCAACAGAACTTTCCCCTCTTCTGCCTAAACTCCAGCATCCATCTAACAATCTGACCACCTCACGGTTACATGTATGCATGCACCGCCTGGCGGAAGCTGATGTCTGATGCTAAACTGACCGCTTGACCATTACACATATATGCTTTATGAATTATCGCACATATTAATCCCGAAATATATGTTTCCAAACCTATACATGAGTCTGAGCCTTGGATACTTCGACAGATGAGGACTTGTAGCAGTAACCATATGTATATTGCTATGGCGAAATAGATTTAGCTTTAGCCAAGCTAAATTAGCTTAGATGGAAAAACAGCTGTATGTAGGACGAGCATTTCCTTGCAAGTTAATGTAGTAGCCCGGAGATCGGTGAGTATGAAAGTAAGCGGTTAAGGTTTTTAAAAGAGAGGCACACGGAGATTTATTATTCCATCATGTAAAATTAAGTGCCCTTGTCTCCGAGAGTGGGGTTGAAAAAAAGCACGTGGTTTTGAAATATTTTTAAAGACAAAAAATTGACGGTTTCACCAAAGACTTTTTTAAGGTTTTTAAAAATCCATTTCGCTTCGACTACAACCATGTACACTTACATTTTCCAGTGTTTGAAGCTCCTAACCGTAGTAATTTAGCCAACATGCAAGAAGGGGACCGTGATGGTCACTACAGCAGCGTAGCTGGGTCAGGAGGAGAGAAATCAGGAATAGGTTTAGAAGACGGGAGCGAAGGAGTAAACCCCGACGGATCCTCCTGTTCATTGTGATAAGTTGGACAGGGATGACATAATTTAAAAAAAAAGTATGCAAATGACTTTACGCTAGGTTACGGATGAATTGGGAAAAGGATTTATGAAGCAATTGCCAAAACCCTGCTACTGGAATCTTTCTTCCCTGTCTTTCTCTTCTAAGAACAAGGAAAAACTACTACTAGCTTACACACATAAATTCCACATTTTCCTCCTACGGGGAGGAAGAATCTAGGGGAAACAAACAGGAACGTAAGAACCTGTTTCCTGTCCTGTCCTTGTGTTGCAGTGGTAGACAACGGACTGGGTTAAACTAAGTAAATCGACTTTGTTACCCGGTCCTGAAGTCCTGATCGTGCTATTGCTATATAGCTATATGCTTTGAGCGCAAGTAACTGCCAGTATGGGAATAAAATGGACTTGCACAAGGAAATGGGCTTCTTGCCTCTAACACGTATTCCGAATTCGGAGCAAGTAAGCATTCTAGTATAGGGTGCGAGCGGGGAACTGGATGAAGTTAAGATACCGGGGATTCGGATTGAAGAGTGTGAGATACGAGGAAGGGAATACAATAGAGTTTGCATGGAATCTCTCCGTGAAGAACTTAACTTCCGCCCATGTAGAGAAGAAGAGGGCAAAGGGATGAAGAGGAAGAAGGAAAAGAAGAGAGTGTTGTATAAAATTGAAATTCATCGTAAATCTGCACTTGGTACTCATTTAAGGAAATTGCCTTCTGTTCCTTGTCTAATAAACTCAGGAGTCGGGGAAAGAGGATAGGAAAGTGGGAACCCGATCTTAAGAGGTCCGGGAAGGAGCATAAAATACGCAGCTACTTCAGCAGACTCCTCCAAGAGCAAGAGGAAAGAATAGCAGCAAGTACAGAAGGCTAGAAGACAAGGCTAGACTACTGGCTGTGCTGTGTGTGCAAGCCTGGTTCTAGCTGAATATGTAATATCGTGTAACCCACTTGCTATGCAAAATTGCCTCAGAATACCCGCTTTTACATTCCTTACTAAGGGAAAAAGATTGAAAATTCAAGCTTCTTCAAGTACATGCACTCGGCTTACATTATATTCCCTCCGGAAAATACTAAGCGCCGTTTCCCCGAGCTTTAGCCGTAAAGTCATACCGTAAAAATGTCACCGATTTTGAATAGCTTCGGCGAGTCGGAGTGGAGCACAAGCACCAAGGGTTTCCAGCGTACAAAGAAAACGAGAAAGGAGAGCTCTGAAAAAATATGTTGCTATATAATCAACTTTTTCCTCTTTTTCTTCCGTCTCCTCCTCAACAAAACCATAAACACTAAACTCTTCGACTCGGGGTAAAATGTAATAACACGCCATCCACAAAACCCGAGACATGCACTTCTCTTAATCTTAATCACCTCTGATTTACTCATCAGCCCCTCTGTTAAATCCCAGCCTTCTGTGGATTTAACTAGGGTCAATGTCGTTTGTTCCGAGGATGTGGGGATTCGAACTCGGGTTTTAAAAATTTAATAGCTCTTAAACTTAACACTTTACTGGAAGGAAACTTGAGAAAGCTTTGGGAACGACGGAGGCAATGACTGGAGGAGGAATCTTTAAGGTGCTAATCTTTTTGTCCCGCATTATCGTTTAGTGATGCCGCTAAACGGTGTCGTAAATGCTATGAAGAAAACTTTAACTGAAATCTTGGAACGCAGTTAACATTCAACTTTAATCCTACCAAAATAGCTAGTTACAGCGCGTTGAGCAGCTACAGCAGCCCCCGACAGCCGCTACTCTCGATACTTTCATTAAACTTTAAGGCGACATCATCGTCTTGAATAGCGTTCAGGGCTGAGACTACAACTACAGAAGTTGAAAGTAAGTGCCCTAGCAGCCTGGAGCGTGAAGGAATTCAAGGCAAACTATTCACTTTTTCAGTCCGCAAATTTTAGCTTCTAAGGCTAAAACAATTCAAGGTTTGTACTTTCTCCGGAATCTTTTAGCAACAGTACGAGGTCAAGCAGAGGGTAACGTGTGAAAAACGTTTTTACCCGGTCTCTTTCAGCATTTTGGCGATTCAATAGCTGATGATACGGAAAATCTGCAACCCCAGCCATAAAAACTGCACTTGTCTCAGTTGAAATAATCTTAGAAGATTAAAAAAATTGCACATTTAAAACCAAGGACCTCAGGGAATAAACTTTTCCGAGTCTAAATTCAATTCATCTTAACTATAAGGCATTGTCATTAAATACCGATTCAAGGACGGAGATGGAGGGAGCAAAGGTAAAAGGTGAATTAAATCCTCCTACGGCAATACGGTTTTCTGGAAGGCAGGAAGGAGCCAAGTAAAGAACTAAAAGGTTTCCAGAATTCCTAGCGGAAGTTATAACCCCATGAGAAAATGAAAAGCGTACGCAGGTATAAGATACATACTTTGAACAAGTAAAATTAAAGAATTCTCTGAAATCCGAGTGGTAGATCCCGAGCTTGATTCAGGAAGAGGAAATTTTTAAAATTAACTAGACGATGACGACGACGAGCTTTATGATGACTAAAAGAGGGCGGAGAAATAAGAGAGCAAAATAATGGGAGCACACATAAGAAATTTCAATTATGTTCCTTTACTTCTTATAGCTTCCCGAAAACTCCTGAGGAGTTCAAAGAGAGAAAGAAAGACAAGAGTTTTTCAAGGTAGGATAAGACAATGCCTTTGGGTTAATGTTACCGTGGAAAGATCAAAGAATCTTGAAATACCAAGAAGGCAATTGAAGGAAGAGGAGTAAAGCATACGGTTGAAGAGAGACACGGAGTAAGTGCATATGAAGGAGAAAGGACATACTGTATAACCTCTAGATGGAGAAAATACAGACACGTTAAATGCGTTAACCAAAAAGCCTTGTCGCTATATTTACAAAATTACATATGATGCTCTAGCTCCCGCTCTGCTTCCATGAAAAACTTCAAAGTATTACCCCTGTTACGCTAAACGACCATATTAGTTAGATTCGCCCCGCTATCTCCACAGCTTTCACTCAGTCTTTGCCCAGTGAGGCAACATACACACGCTTTACCAACTTTCCTAAACTCTCTTCCTCTAATTCGCATTCATTCTTGTTCATTTTTTAACAATTTCTCCTCCACCTCCTCCTCCTCCTTCCCCTTGTTCTCCTCCACTCAAGCTCTTAAAGTATTATTGCATCCTCCTGGGTGGCTCTCCCGTCCGTGCATAAAAGTCCTTGTTCTTAAGTAGATTAATGAAGGAAGGGGGTAAAGAAGCTTGAAGGAGAGGGGAAATGAGATTCCAAAAGTGCGAGGGGAAAGCATGGACCGTTTCTTTCCTCCTTTCTTCTTTTTATTGGCTAAAGGTTTCCTCATTTACAGAAACAAAGAAGACGAACGAAATACAAGAATACAGGGGAGGAACATGAGGGAGGGGAGGTGGAATTCATGAAATTCCTGAGTGAACACATGGGATTAGATACAGAAATACCTTAACTTGGTCTTCTCCTACTCTCATTATACTGTAGTTGTGCACCAGATTAGGATTTAAATTGCAGCGAAAAGACCCTTGAAGAGACAAGAAATGTGATTTTATATTGTAAGCTACTCCTGGTCAAATCTCTCCCAAGGGAGGCTCATAACCATCACTTTTGTCACGATACGAGGATATTTGCTTTTGCGCACGAGGGAGACATTTCCGTTCTAGTAGCCGTTTACATTGCAGCAAAGCCTTGATGGAGACCTTGAACACGCCATGTATTTGGTGGTGAAAGTCAAAAGGAAAGCAGTGCAGGGATTATGGAAATTGCAAAATTTCCATGTTATAAAGTAGAAAAACATTAGCTTTTGAGCGCCACTAAGTCTGCGTTTGCAAAATCATTGAGATTGCTAGGAGCGATTAATTACAGAAATACAGTTAAAGACATTACACACATGCAAGAGCTGTGATTATAGGGTTGAGAGGTAGGAGGCGGGGACGGATCCTGGAATGTTGCTTCCTCAAGCTTGCTTTAAATTAGTAGGGCTCTCCCTCCGCCCATTATCCCAGATAACAAGTGCCCTATTTGTATTAAGTGGTAATGGCAAGTGGGAAAGGCCGCACGGGAGCTGATGTGCTTCATTACGGGTTGCTCGGTCGGAGGATCGAGGTTGGTATTGAATTAGCAATTTCGGGGATTTTGACACGCGAAAAGCAAGTTAGAAAATTGCATACTTGGTCAAGTACAAACTGGAGTGGCGAGGAGACTAAGTAGGAGAAAGTAGCAAGTGGAGTAAGTTCACATGCTACTTGATGCTAGAACAAAACGTGGTTTGGGTTGCTTTTACTTAGTGAAAGTAAGCACCAAGTATACCAACGATTGGAGGAAAACCTGCAAAAATTTAGCTTGTTGAATAACGCAAATATTCAAAACGCATTTCAAATTCTCTGCTACAGCTCCTTGTCTATGAGCATTCATTTCTAGCTACTTAAAAACATACGCTGGATGCAAGGCAGAAGCATTAGGGCTAGGGAAGTGAAGGACGCCTGCTTTCACTCTGGTACATATTTGATGCTTAAGCTTTGTTCTGGAACGAGCTTTCTTTTTTCTCTCTGGAGAAAGCACAAGTGAAAGGAGAGAAAGAGTGCGGTGGTAGTTCTGGCTGTAGCAGTTTAGAAATATAATGAAAGCTGAAAAAATCTTTTTGTTAAAAAATTACACGCACAACTTTTCTCCTTTCTTCTCAACTTTTTAAGGATGGAAGGGAATGAGAAAAGTTTGGGAATAATAGCAATGTCTGAGTCTGAAGTAGATAGCTGCCAGTGTGTGTTAGTACTTTCCGGTTTTTTCCTTCAACCCAAGCTATCCATAATTATATCAAGCTTTATATTGGTTTTTACATGTTGCGCGTCTCCCAATGATCCGATTGTCGTCCGCCACGCGGAACTAAAAGATTCAGGTTTTGTAATATGAATTGGAAATAAAAATTTTTTACCCCCAAAAAAATCTGATAAAAAATGCAGGAAACTTTTTCGTGAAGGGGCGGAACCGGAAGTAAGTAAGAGATTGTATTTTAGTTTTTGTATGTTGCCAATGTAATAGAATATCTTCAAACAGGAAGACTAGATGCGTATCGCAAACTAAGAACTATTATTAGAAAAATTAGCAAAATTGGAATCACAATCATCGAAAATTTCCCCAACACTGAGGGAAACCGATTCATTGTTCGGCCTATTGCCTTTAAACAAAAGCAGGACCATCCCTTCCACCTAAATATTCCAAATTAAGAGGAAGACTTTCTCTTTTAGCGGTTGAATGAATTACGAAAAAACTGTAGCTGACTTTAGGTATTTATAATTTACTGTATACTAAACAAAAGGAGGGGAGATGAACTTGGTGAAAGTTGGACGGTAAAACCTGGATCTGAGTGCTAGAGAATTAATCAGCGGAAGACTGGATGAAGCTGGAGAAAGTAGAAGAAAGTCAAGGAGGGCGGAATATAAACGGCTCCAACTTTTGAGAAAGAGAAGTGAAAGTAGAGAAAGCAAGACACGATATGACCATGCAGCGGGCCGAGGAAGAATAGAGCGAGAACGACCTAGGGAAGGGCGAAAAAGTGAGTGAAAAGGATGGTAGGAAGTAATGTATGCGGAAACGTAAAAGTTTATGAAGCACAAAATTTTGGAAGATTTAAATCATTATTTTCTAATCCTTTCCTACCTCTTCTTGTATTCATGGATGCGGAGCACGCAGAGGGGAGCGTAGGGATTGTGGATGAAGTGGGGAGGGCGGATAATTTATTTTTGACGACTCTTCTTCCTATATATATATTCCCTTGATGCTCCTGCTTTCACTTTCGTATTTGTGTGCTATCCTCCACAATCCTTTTACAATTCCAACCCGCTTGAGCAAACCTTCGGAGGCTAAATCTGGAGTGCACGAGAAGCCCACAGATTACCAGGCCAACCGGAAGAGCGGGAGGAAGAGTTTGCGGCAGCGGTGGGAGAAATTCGTAATCTGAATAACGATTTTGTTTCCCGGATTTTACCAATAGTTTCCTTCCGTCAAGCCCTAGCATAACTGGTCGAGGAAATAACTCAAAGATCCTGCAACTCACAGTTATGATTATTACTGAACAAAATGCCCGTTGCAGAGCTTGAAGCTGACAGACAGGACTTTACGAAGTTCAACGAGAAGGGCAAAAGCAAGAGCTTCAATACACCTTAAGGCTTCAGGGCTGAACAAGCCTCCCTTCCCTAGTCTGCTGTGCGTTGCCTACATTTTTTTCTGCAATTTAAAGATGAGTGGGCAGAGCTTTCCACAGTCGATACCATTGCCTTTCATTCTGCTACCGTTCTGAACTTGAGTGCAATTGCGAGGAAAAGATTTACGTGTTCTTTCTCTGGTGATGTGCGTATAAACAAGAGATTTTTGGCGGGAAGGTTTCCTTCGAGAAAATAGGACGAGGGACAATGGTTGGCAACGGAGTGGAAAAATCTTATGCGATTCTAAAAATAAATTCTTTGTCTTGGACATGTCCGATTTTGCTACTATGACTTGCTTTCTCCTCCAGCTTTCCACTGGGTCAGACAGAGTATGTTACCCTTTCCTTGTATAGATTTTCTGCGTCTGGCGAATCAAGTCTGAGCTGTCACAGCCTTTTGATTCGAGCCCAGAAGAGCCAGTGCTGAAGAAGATTGAGATGCTGCAGACACGAGAAGAAGGAACGAGGAAGAAATAGAATAGAAGGAGGGATTGTTCAAGACGAACCATGTCAAAAAGATTAGAGTTTTGTAAGACTGAAGCTACTGCTAAAGAATTTTGAAAGTGTACAACTGTACATGTCCCATCTCTTGTCCAGGCAAAGCGTAAGCTAGAAGAGCAAGCTCAGGGAATCCGTCCTGCGGAAGTGAAAGGCAGCTGTGTCCCAAAGCTCATTCCAAGAGATCAATGTTGTAATCCATAACGGAGCAGTTGTGTGTTTGCATCGAAGAAAATAAATGATTGCGGTTCTATAGAACTCATGGATCAAAATACAGGGGAGTAGGATGGTACAGGGGGAATAGAGACTGTCTCCGCTTTCACCACAATGTTGAAATCATGTTTGATTCCACCCAGTTCGTCCGCAACCTGCGTCAAAGACAAGAAGAGGAAGATTCTAGAAGGGGAGAAAATTGGAGGTGGAGCTGTTAGATATTTCAAAAAAAATTGCTCAACGAAGAAATCAGTCAAGATTTGGGAAGAGAAAGCTGGGCCAAGGGAAAACATATGAAGCGAAAGTAAAGTCATTAGCCCTTGAAAAAATTGGCCTTTCACCAGTCTTCCCATCCTATTTCTATTCGAATTACTCATAGTAAATCACAGAAACTCCGTAAAGAAATTCGAAGAGGAGAAAGATTTCATGATTCTTAAAATTTACTTTTGCTTACATCACACACCTCTTCATACTTGAAGCTAGCGGGAAAAAGTAGGGGAATATCAAGAGTATAGAGAATGGAGAAAGTAAAATGTGAATTCAGTATCACATTGAGAAATTCTCCTAGTTTTCATTCAATCTTGCTGACAGCAAGTACTTTCATAGGACGGCAAGGAGGCTAGGAGGAAAAGAGTGGGGAATCAAATGTGATAAAAATTCCTACAGCTTTCACCACGCATACTTGCAGCCATCATTACAGTTGAAGGTTATGCAAGTTCACATAGAGGTAGATGAAAGAAGTGGAGAAAGCACCTCCGTTTTTCATATTTTCCGTTCCCTTTTTACTCTTCGTCTACACGTTAAAGATGAAATACCGTGGAAGAAAATCCCAAGTTCCATAGGGCGGATGACAATTGAGCTAATTTAACAAAATTAGATATCCTAAATTACAAGTTGTAAATTTAAGGGTTAAGGGAAGAAGACATTCATTCCCCGCATCCAGCCTATCCCTTTGCGCCAAGCTTGAATTCAAAGAGAAAGCACAAGAAACTCAAGAAGAAAGTACGCTTATCCCAATTTTCTTCTCAATGGGAGCTGACAAGACAAATCATTAAAGGATTAAAGATCCTGGAGAAAGTAGGCGTTCAAACACAAGCCTATTTCTCTTCCATCAATTCTTATTCCTTCTCAAGCCGTACGGTACTCCTGCTCACGGGCAGACTTTCACTCATTCTGCCTTCCCTTAATACTTGAGGGTACTAAAGTGAAAGTATTTCCCTCCACCTTTCTTTCATCCTTTCACTCCGCTTCATTTCCCTTCCAGTTTTAGCGTGTTTACTTTTCAGGAAATCTCTAGAATATTTTTGCAAATCCTTCACCCCTGTATACAACCAGCATACGAATGACACGCAATGTGATTACTACGTGCATTGCCTGAGGTGCTTATGGGAAATTAATCGCTGGAGAAAGTGCCCAGCCACCTGAATCACGTTTTTCTAAGTCTCCGTCCCACCTTCACATAGACTTTATTCGAAACATTTAGGCCAACTTTCTCCATCTATATGCAAGCACCATGGAGAAAGCAAGTCACAATTTCTGGAACAGGATCTGAATGCTCATATGCTTATAAATTACTATGACTGCGGAGGAAGAAACTCAGGCAAGGGGAAACTGGGACACTCTAATGTTGTTAAAGAGTGAAGGCACGTGTAAAATGCATAAAAGAAAAATAGAGAAAACTCGGGAAAAAACCCCTCCAACCGGAAAATTCCCTCTCACATAAGTATTCGGGACAGGGGTCATTTCGTATAAGTTTGAAAGGAGAAATTATATATTACTATTGCCGCCATTATGAGGGTTATAAAAATAGAGGAGAGGAGGAAGAGAGATGCAAACAGGAAAAATCCTCCCGGTAAATCCACACTGCCTGCCCATCCCGTCGACCCGTTCCGAAAGCGTTTCTAGGATCGCAAGCACAATCTTTCTCTTCCCACCCCACCCCTGGCCAACCAGGCCAAAGAGCCTGCCAGAGGCTTCTGCACGAATGAAAACGCTTGCCACAAATTTATTGAATCCATTTTTCATTCTACAAACTTATGAGCGTGTGTTATTTGTCTAGGAAATCTTTTCGCAAGCTCTTCACTCCTGGAACCACCCCTTATGTAATGTAATAAGTCCCGTGGAAGGATTGCCAAAAATGAGTACCCTCCTGCCCAGGAACGCTCTTAAAATTCCGCCACAAAATAACAGCAACCCATTACATCAAACCCAATGTGTTTCCGTAAAATACACAGCATCGCTACCAAATGTAGGGGGCGTTACGCTCCTACGTTTGTGTAATCCTTTGTGTCCCTTTAGGCTAGAGCGAGCGGTTTGCGAATATTCGCAGAAATTCGCCAATCTTATAACTACACACTTTTTATATACAAGTTCAACAATTTCATCAAGGTTATGCAATCATTCAGCCGCGTATGCTTTGACCTTTAGCTGCTAACTATTTATTTCAAAAATATCCAAGTATCCTTACACGTTTTGTATAATTACTCATCCATGCCTGTATTTAACTGCCTCGAGTTACAACGTGTTAGCAATCATCAAATATTTTGCACCACATAACGAAATACTCGTCAATCCAGCCCACTTCCAGGATAACAATAGCAGCTAGAATTTTCTCTCTTGCTTCAACTGAAATCCCGTATTCGGAAGCCAGGACGGAGAGATGAAACAGGAATCGAAAATCGTTGGCTTGGTTGGATGAGTGAATGACGGGTGCTTTGAGAAAAAGGGTTCTAGTGTGAGAGATAAAATATTTCGCTCCTGTCAGACCAAGATTGATTAACAGTGATGTTTCCGAGAGGCGTATGAGAATTTAGGTCCAATTGAACAAAAATATCCAACGGCAACAGCAGCATCGGCGGGCGGGCACCGACAAGGGCAAAAGATGGAAGAGCCAGGAAGAGAATCAAGAGTTGGGATGAATGATCAGAAGTCAAAGCCAAAAGTTAACGGATTGCAGACAGAGTAGACTGTAAATACTGGAAGATGCGTCGCAATAAAACCGGATACCCGGCTCAAGAAATCCACCCACCAGGATGATGGCAACAACTACTAGAAAATCCCTAGACATTACCAGGGTGTTAAACCCTTATAGCTCTTTTGCAATTCTCTCGGTCTTCGTCCTACGCTGTCTCGATTCCTCCCACTTTTTCTCCTCTCAGGTTTTCCTCCAGCTTATCAAGAGAAGTAATCAGGAAACAAGTGGGGTCCGATGCCAAGAAAGAGCGCCTTAGTTAACTTGGTGGAACAAACGATGAGGGACATAAAAATGTCTTATATCCCTATGTACGCACCTCTTTTCCACGCTTCCTTGGCAAACATAACTGTGAAAAATTAGGAAATTCAAATAGCGAATATAAGTATGGTCCTTGTAGCAGAGCAACAGCACCAAGAAAAATAAAATCAGTAGTCGGAGGAGAAGTTGACAGATATGAGAATGATTCGTATTTAACCCAAGCAAAAGAGGAAAATAGCGCAACCAACCAGTCAGTCAGTCAATTTAACCAGGATAACAACAAGAAGATGACAAGCTGGTTGGGATGGATTCGGATAAGAGGAACGGGCAGAAAATAAGAAATTACATACTGCGTCGTCCTACCCTTTGGATTCTAAGAAGACTCTTTTGACGCAGTCTTATTTGAGTCTATTTCAAAAAGGCAGGCAGAGCATCAAAATATAGACAGGTTCATACAGTGATTGCTTTTTTGATGGTAAAAGAGATGGTTTTTGAAGTCAATGGCTTCATGTGTACAGCACAGAGTAGCACACGCGGGATGAATGGCAAGCACGAGAATAAGCCAAAGCTTCAAAAGACTACTACATCCGCTCCTGCAAAGTACAGTCTGAGCTCTTCCCGCTACAACCAGCTAACTATGAAGCCGGTTAGTCTGAGCTGTGAAGCTGTGCTGTGAGTCGTGAGCATTTGTTTCAAAAGCCATTTTTTACCATGTTTCAACACTCTTCTAATTCAAATCATCTATTTTTAAATTGCGACATGTATTTTTAAACTTGTTTCCAGTCCAAAGAGCATACAAAACCGCTACAAGACTAATATCAGGTTCAGGGGCGTTTGTCTCTCCCTGTCTCTAATGATAGAGCATCCGCTACACGTCCCTCTCTCTCTTGCCAATACTTACTCTTTGAGGGCCGTGAAGCGTAAAACACCCGGGTTTTTTCAACCGCTACCAACCAACCCATCCATCCTATACTTGCAGATGTAACATCTCTTTCTGATTCGCATCCTCCTATCTTTTATCTCCTCCTCCCCCCTGTCTTCGACGTGTTATTAATGGGCTTGAATATTGATGATTTTGAAAATTGGAGCCAAATTATGAATGAATCACAACACTCATAACTTTTTAATGGACTACAAAATTTTTCACAGTTTATTACATACATCCGCTTATTTTACTTTCCCTGTTAAAGCTACTGTAAACAGAATTAAAAGCCGCGGATTTTGGCATCTTCCATCAGCAAGTGATACGCATCAAATGCGGTGATAAGCAAACATTTATATTTTATATCCCACAGCCTGTGGTGTCGTAATATGAGAGCAAATATCAACAAATATCTCCTCCTTTTTCTCGCAACCTAAAAGATCTAAAACTTGTGAGATCGGGAACCTTGAGATCCGGGCTTTTTAAGTGTACTTGCTATAGCATACTAGGGGCGAGATGATGCTTTATTGCGGAAGATATAGATTTAAGGTAATAAACAGCGAGAGAACCGGAAGGAATACACTGCTGGAAGTGGGTGAATGTTTTCCTCTATGACTCTTACATGTTTTTGAAAAAGGGGAGGATAAGCTTCTTGAAGAAACATTTTAGGAAAACATGGAAAGGAGGAATCAGTGTCGAAACGCGTGTAAATATTTGCAAAGATTTTGAATATGCCCTCGAGTAGTCAAGCAGAGCCGGATGGGCCATCAAAGAGAAAGATGCAAAAAGCTACCTCTGGATGCAAAAACGCTGGAGAAAACACATGTTAACATAGTTTGCCAATTCCAAGTGCTTTCTCTCCTTTCTCCACTTTCTTGGCGCTACAGGATGGGACCCTATCAAGATGGAATGTAGCTTTAGGTAAGTGGTGCGTTGAGAAAGAAACAAATTGCAAATAACTCCGTGCTTTCACCCGGTTTATTCCGGCTCAACAAGTTACATTCTGCTGATTTTGCATATACGCATGAAGGAGGGTTTCGTGACTAGAAAGTCAAGAAGATTGCGATTTCTGCAAGGTGAGGAAAAAGTATATGGATTACATAGTTCTGCTTATGTAGTCTTGTTTATACCAAGCCGAGAGGCTGAGGCAACTTTCTCCGTGTTTTTGGTCCTATTATCAGATACCAGAGCAGGGGTTGCTAAATTGAGCAACGATGGCGATCAATAAGCAAAGAAATTTCCGGTGAAAGCGAAGAAAGTACACCATAGTACACGAGGAATGTTACATCTTGTATTGTCGATGCTTGCATCGGATGCTGTAGCTAAATAAACCTTTTTGGGAAAGTTATAGAGTGAATTATATAAAAAGAAAGTAAACGGGGAGAAAGAGAAAAGTTTGGAAAATGTACCCAACTTTTCACCAAGGCCAGCATATATTTAGTGAACGGAACAGGAGAAAGTTGTTTGCGGATACTAATTGGGGTTAGCATGAGTAAAAGACATGACTTGTAGGGAAGAAAGTAAAAGAAAGCATACACGTATACCCTACCATTGTGGAGGTGGGTGTAAAGAGAAAAGAAAAATGTTTAAATGTAACCACATAATGACCCCTGTCCGGCTAAATCCCCTCACCGCCTACAACTATCCGCCAAATCTTGTTTGTAACGGCCATACGCCAGGAGAGTGATTTGTGAGACTGGATTAAATCCGTGGGCGAATAAAGTGGTTGGATAAATTGGACAGATGCTATAGCACTGGTGCAATACAGTTAATCTTTGATTGGTTCATTGGCTATCGAGAAGAAAAAGTGATAGAACTTTTGGGCCTCATTCTCCTATATACTTATTGTATTAATTGCACAGTTTCAGAGACGCGGGTTTTAGTTTTAGTGACTGGTGAGGTCTCCTTAGCTTCCCTTTCCTACATCGCCGCTGTTTGAGAAGAGAAAGGTGCGGAGAAAGTATAGCGAGATTGAAAAACTTTGGAAAAGAAAAGAACTATAGTTGAAAGTATGAAAAGTATGCAAGAAGGTTGGGAACTTGAAATAAAAAATGTTCTTGCGGTGGAGAAAGTGCGTGATGTTGATGTGAAAGCAGCAAGCAAGTATAAGGATACAGTTTGTGCAGGATTGCACGGCAAAGGGTGAAAGCAAAAGTACGGGAAAACTATGCTTGTAGGCATTGTTAAAAGTTAGGAGAAAATATGCGTGTATCCATTGAAGATACAGTTAGAAACGGATGAAAAGATGTAGTGGATGCGTATGTAAGGCTTGTGTAACAATGAGACACCGTTTCTCATGAAAGAGGGAAGCTGAGAAAATATAGCACACGAAAAGATTTAGCAGAAAGGGTGCCAGGTAAAAAGAAATCTCGGAGAAAGGGCACAAGGAAGCGAATGCTATAGAAGTAGGGCTAAATTTAGGACAAAAAACCCCGAAGCAAGAAAAAAGTTGTAGATGGAGAACGCGATCGCTATAGATTCTTGGCAAAGTAAAAAAAAGAAACAGACTGCAGCATATGCATGGTCCCACTACTTTTCTAATTCTAGAAGGAAATGAAACTGATAAATTTGTTGAAACTTACGGGTTGAGTGGAGGTCGGGCTGGAAGAGGGGAGCCTATTTGGAGTAAAGGATGAGGGTGAAAGTAGAAGGACGAATCGATAAGAAAGCTAACTGAAGCTCTGGAGCCTTTTACTTTCTCCCCATTTCCCTCGCACCTTCTTCCTGTCCGTACTAGACTGCATATCCTGATAGCGTTTTGCCCTGGTGCTTTCACCGAAGAAAAAGCACAAGTTAGCCTCTGCATCACACAGGATGGTGAGCTACTGAGGCTCGTAGATCCCAAGATCCGTGAGGCTGAAAGGATAGTACTACTTGACGGGCTACAATGCAGAAGGGAAGGCCAGCAAGACGGTTTCAAGAAGAAGAGAGATATTTGAAGGTTGACAAAAAATAACAGTTGGCCCCACAAAGCTTGGTGCGAGGGTTTAGAAAGTAAAGTGAAAGTCGGAGAAGCTGGAAGGAAACTTGTGCGTGTATATGGGTTGCTTTAAAAAGGAGGCGAGGAGAGAAAGGTGGGAGTGTGGAAGCGGAGGAGGAGAAAGATCTGTTAAAAATCTGTGTAGGTTGTTGGAAAGAGTTGTGTGCATTAAATTACCCGATACATGGCGGAGGAGCGTCCGAAAGAAGGAAATATGGTGCGGAGGAAGTGTGTAGTGGTGCGAGTGAAAGTAGGAGAAAGTAGATGGTTTTTGGTGGCTGTCCAGTACTTGTAGTATTTTTCAAACCAAATTTTCTCTAAGCAGATAACTTTCTCCGACTTTGTGGAGCATGCATGTAGAATATAGAATTCTCACTTTTCACCCGCAGTCCCTATTCCGTTCATCCCTTTTAAGACTTTCTCCTGGTTCCAACACCGCACGTGTGTCTTCTTAAGATCATGCTAACCGTTTAAAGACTGAAAAAGGTCGATAGTCTCTCGATAGACGTGTGGAGAAAACCCGTGCTTCCAAAGATTATCGATTCCACATTTTCCTCCTCATTCAGAACCATAAGTACATACATGAAGCTGAGTCTGAAGATGCCAAAATTCATAGAAATTTACGGCTGCCCTGCTTTCTTATTCACAAAAGCATATGGTCCTTCTTCAACTCTCCAAGATGTATGTTCTTGATCTTGACCGTGCAGAGCTAAATACTTGGAACTTTCACATACGTACTTGCTTTCTCCTACCACGCTCATGCTTTCTCTTACATATTTTCCTCATTCTTACTTCCCAAAAGGGGTTTCACCTTCACTTATCCTCCTTATTTTCGCAGCATATCATCACATCTACTTTCGAAAATTGCCCCCATCGGTCCAATAAATACTACCAAAGCTTCTAGTATTCTCTTCTGTGAACCAAAAGCCTTGCACACAGTTAAGGCCATGCTGGACTTTCACTCTTCAATTAACCTTAGCCGTACAAGATCAGAAGCAATCAATGTATCAGCTCGCACAGCAGGGCCATGAGGTGGTTAGTGGAATGAATGGAAAAAGTGTCTGTCTGTCAGAAAACTACTGGAACTAGTTTCCACCTATGTTCAGCCTTCACTAGTTTGCGGTGGGAAAAATACGGGAAAGAATCCACTAGTAAGTGGAGAAACGCAGGTGCGTTAATCATGCGAACAGCTAGGGGTAGGGGAGCATCAAGTGTTTCGTGATTTCAAACTAAGTTTGAAAAGGTACCTGCTTTCTCTCAAACTTATTTCCGCAGCACGAACCCACACAAGTTTTCCACGGAATGAACAAAAGCCCGGAGAGAGCGATTCCCAAGTAATATGAATAGTGCTTTCTCCGGAAGGCTCTGGCGGTCAGAGTCTGCCCTCAGGAACATAAGGAGTGGCAGAAGAAGAAGAACGGATTCCAGCTTAGCTTCAGTGTGTTTGGTTTCCCGTCGGCAGCGATGCTAGTCAGTTTCTACCGATGCATCTGATACCCGATTCGGAGCGCATAGAATACGTATGGCTCAAATCCTGCAAGGCAGACAAATGAGTATGGAGCATATTCGGTGGATTATGTGGAAACAGAGTTGGTTTGGATACCGGAAAAACTAATAAGAACCTGGCTAGTAAGTTGAATTAAGGTTGAAAGCGATGGCGGATCTGGATACTAGAGTGGATGGAAATTTGTTTTTAATCTCGATGGAAGCAGTTACCATTTTCCACGTCGTTACAAACTAGTTTCAGGTTTTGGAAGCGAAGCAGAAATTCGTTTCAGAGAAGCATTCGCTTGTGGATGGCGAAAAAGAGTAGTTGCGGAGGATGTTGGTTCTAGAAACGCAGGATTTAGTGCACGTGTGAGGGGAATTTATTCCGGAGCCGTATTGGCCATCATGAGTTGCTAATATGGTGAAAGGTTCACGGCTAAATAGTGGGAGTTTTGAGCGAGAGATGGGGGAGAAAGTAGAGCAGATAGGGTTTTAGAGTAACTCGACTGGATCTGGTTTAGTCGGGTCTGGTGCTTCCAGCCATATCTCGCTATATTGCCTCTTTGACGGAATTGTGTAGCTTGTGTATTAGGTGCTGTAAAGATCAAGAAAAGAGAACATTTTCGGCGAGGGAGTAAAAGAGCTTTCTCCCGGGTAATATCCCCATTTAGCAAGGCTATCAAGGAATAAAATTGTGCGAAACTAAAATTTTAAGCGATCTTTACACTATCCCAGATAAGAGAAATATATATGCTTATGGCTTCTGCCAGCTTTGGCTAGATTTGAAATTCCTATGGATCATCCTGATCCTGCTCGACATTGGTACTTTCTCTTTTACTCTGCTTTGCTCTCTGCTTGCCTCTTGCGTGGAGAAAGTAACCCAACAGTTGCAGACTAGGTTTAAATGCTTAGTATTGTCATGTACTTTTACTTGAGCTCCCGGCGCTACGGCGTACGGATTTTGGTCATAGGAAATCAAGTCGAGGATGGAAATTTTATCTAATTTAAAGGGAAATTATCTTGGCAAACTACATATACCCTCTAGTTGAATGTTAATGAAGAAAATTACAATATTGCATACATTTGGAATGAGCCAAAATTTAAAGCAAAAGTCATTGATGAAAATTTACAAAATTTAGGCAAACTTCCATGCTTTCACCATTACATTTGCTTCTGTTTCAAAGATTACACCGCGCAAATACGGCACGAGGTAACGCACAGAGGAGTTGGTAGAAACTGAATTAAGTACACTAGGATTTCTAGGTACTTTATGTGCTGAATTAGGAAGGGAGAATTTTGTCCATTTCCTTAAATACATGTAAATGTTTCGAGAGAAAGCCATGGAGAAAGCAATGCATGATTTAACCAGCATGGTATAGATTAGATGTTTTAGTTGCGTGAAAGAGGGTGAAAGCGCACATGTTGTTGGAGGAAAGACGTAGGGAGGAAACATGTGGGAGAAAGGTTATACTTTCTCTTTTCGAAAGAAGAAATCCTGGAAGAGCTTACTTTCTCCTCCATCGTGCGTTGCCACATCATGTTAGCATCTTGGAGGTTGGATGGAGAAAATTTACAAATCCCATAGGAAGGGGCTTCATAATAGATGGAAATAACTTTTCTGGGAACTGGTCCACCCGTAGTACATAAAGGCATGTCGTTTAACGGTGGTGAAAATAGCATTCAGGGAGCTTGCTTCCTTGGTGAAAGGATGAGGAAATAAGAACCATGCATGACATAGTTCCCGGGTGTCTGCTCCTGATTTCGAGGGCAACGCTAACGCTTACTGCATTCCACCCATGCCAACTCCTCCTCAATCCTACCCGCCGCACTGCTGTTACCCCTGTCATGACAAGTCCACAGCGGGAAGCGGATAACAAAACTGTAATGCAATTCGTGACGGGAGGTTTCGGAGGAAAGTTCTTGGAGAAAGTTCCCTTCTCAAGCATGGGAAAGATGTGCAAAGGATGAGAGAATAGTGCAAGAATGACTGACGGTTTTGCCCCAAAAAAATTTTATGTATAAAAAAGAGTATAATATTAAACGAAAATGTGGGAATTTTTAAAGAATATTTCGTACACCGAATAAGAAAAGATCAGAAGAAAATGGGGATTTTTATGGGGTTTGCTACACATACTGCTACGCAATATGGAAGATTTTTATGAGCGATGCCAGAGAATATACTGTACAGAAGGAGGAGGGACGGGAACAAGGGAGAATCGCAAGGGAAATTAATGGAAAGAGGATACCGTTTTCAGTCCTCATCCCTCTTCTGTGCCTAGTGGGCCTTATATTGTATGCTGTTGTTGTAGATATTTTATATGATATGATTGCGGCGGGATTGTTTGCTTCTAGAGAAAGAGAAGCTGTTTTGAATTGGGGCTTTGAAATTTCTGAAAAGTAAATTCACTGAATAATTTAACACACATGCATGGGGAAACTTTACAAAAACAAGACAATGGTTCGCCATTCCGTACAATATTACAACCGCTCAGGGAGAACTTGAGTGTAAAAATCCTCCGTATAAAACCGTTGTTAATGTAAAATGCAACACAGAGGCAAATGAAAATAGGCTGAAAAGAGAAAGTTACTTCCAGTTTTCCAAAAAAATCAGAATTTAGAATTTTGCATAGAAATTGAACAAGGGAACATATGAAAACATTTAAACGGTTTCGCGAAAAATTCTATATCAATCGACTGAACAAGTTGATGAAACCAGCTACTGCAAGTCACGATTGCCAAATATCCGGGTGGATAATGTGAAACGGCGAATTTTTCGCAAAACACCCGGGAATATTTCAAGCCTGATACAGTAAGGATGGAATAGGATAAAATACGGTGGGATTGATCCAGAGGAGACAGAAAGTAGAGATGTAGAACGTGGGCCGAGCCCCGTTCTTAATTTGTACAAGGGAGGATGAAACGCTGGAGAAGTGGGAGGATGCGTTGTCTCAAGAAATTTATGGAGAAGATAGAGTCATGGAGCCTAGTGCGGATGTGGACGGCTGTGACAGGGAGAGAGAAAGATCTGGATTGTGATAAACAATGAAGAAATGGCCTAGTAAAACAATGGGGAGGTAGGGAAGACTGGGAGGACTCACTCCTCCGCCCTACTCTCTCTCACTATCTGCATTAACTTAACTGAATCTTATAAGATGGGAATTGGGAGAAGAATAGAATGAAAAGACTGAAAGGAAGTGAATCTACAGAGCCTGACACACACTTACTCAAAGTTTCTTAGGAGGACAAATTAATCAACATCCCCTGAATCCTGCCACTCTTCCGCATGTCCTCAAAAAATCACCTTCGGCTGGTAAAGTTGAGACAAGAGGAGCTGCATTTCCTTGAAAAGGCAACAAAACATTGGTCGGAAACACTACAAGTAAAGCAAAAGCTCATGAGAATGCATAACCTACAGAAAAATAGTAGGAATGAATTCAAGAGAACGCTCTAAAAGACTTTCTTCAGAGAAAATCTGCGTTTTATACAAAAATTGCTTATGTTTAAAGGAAATCAAAGGTGAAAGTAATTTTTAAAAGAGAAAGCAGGAAGAATCGAGCGATTTTAGCTGCTTCCTGCTTTCCACGCGCTATTATGACAGCTCATTCTCAAGACAGGCCTCCAGGCTTCAATTAGTATTTAGCGCGGAGAAAGTTGTACAAGATCAAAGAGACTTGAACTACCGTATGCGCTTTTATCCGGTATTATAAGAGTACTCAAGCTTGAAATATTTTGATTGGATGGAAATACTGAAAATTTCGAGAAAGTATTAACCAGAATATGGAATTTTCAGCAAAGACAATCCGCGTGTAATTACCGTAAAAGCTGCCGAAATAAGGTGAAACACCCTGCGAAGTACATTTTCAAAGAAGAAAAGTTATGAAAACGGAAGATTATTAAATACTCTTTGTCACGTGCTGGCTGCATATTCTCCAAGGTTAATCTTCCAAAACATACAAGAAAAGCGGAAGATGTTATAATGTAAAGCATACTCGGAACACATATCTTCATCTCTGCCTGAGGGAAACCGGGAAGGAAGCGTAAAGCAAGTTAGGAAGAGTGCATTAGTATATCAATGAATTACGCCGGCATAGAGGGAAGAACTACAGAAAGGAAATTACAGAAGAAACAACAAAAGTAAATCCTCTAACGCTCGGAGCAAAAATTTTGAGGAAATGATCAATAAAGTAGGAGCAGCAGCATAAAAGCTTTGCTTCCTCCGGTGAAAGTGAAATAGCTTTGGATTATAATCTAACAGGGATACAAAGTATGGCGGGCTTATATTTAGAAATTGCTACACATTTTTCAACTAAGGCAAGCTAAAGCCTACTCAAATCAAAGTACCGGATGAAACGCCGGCTAAGAAGCAGAACTGGTGAGAGAAATATCTGAGGAGAGGATGAGAAAAAAATCTTCAACGAGAGAAAAGCTGACAAGAATGGTTGAAAAGAGAAAGCAGATCCCTTATTCTTCCTCCATAGCCGTGTAACCCTTAGCTCTCTCCGGATTTTAGCACCCTCCTATCCTTGGATGGAAAGAAGGTTTTACAAGAATTTTACACGATACTCTTTGAGAGGAAGCCATCGTTATTCATTAAGAGGGGTTAAGAAGCTAAGTCTAATTTATAGGACTTGTTGTGGCAGAGATTCGAGACTCTATGTATAGCCTCTAGCTGTGCAGTCACCAAGTAGGCCGAGAATAAAGGGCCAACTTTTACTCTAACAACTTTCTTCACACACACACATAAATAATCATTAGCTGCCACTGCGGAAGCCGGAAGATATATAGATTTCCTATGCACAACTTCCATTCACTACGCAAACCAACCTTGAAAAGATTTAGCGGGTGGGATAAAACTCAAAAGCTTTCTCTATGACCTACTCTGTCTGCCTGTGACCCCCCTTAAGAGTGCTTACTTACAAGGGTTTAACACCACTCTCCAAATTCGCAATTACTCGCGAGAATATCCCAGAAATTCATCACAGGAATCAATGGATTACGTTATAGCTGGCGGCAAGAGACTTTCTCCGCACTTTCACTTCCGTATGACAAGAGGATGTTTTTCAATTTCGTCTGGTTTCCATTTATTTAAAACCAGACCCTTTCACCACGCGTATTACCAGCTAACAGCTAAGAACTTTCTCTACACAAGTTACTTACGTCATTGGACTTCCTTTAGTTGGATTTTTCTCTCACTCTACTCAGTTTGATTCCCATGCTACCAGTCATTGACTTTCACTGCCTTTATTTATATAGATGAAACTGTATGGAGAATCGTAATTGTAAAAGTAGTGAAAGACACTATAACTTACGCAACCTCTTTGCTTTAGAAAACTTTCACTCTGCTGACGGGTACTTTGCAATTATTTTTCTAACACTTGGCACTTGTCTAAGTTTCCTCACTGGTGCGAATTTTCGGATACTACTTTCTCCGCCAAATTTAGCATTCAACTCTCTCACTCCTTTCACCACTATAACCTTGTACATACGAGCGCGAACTGAAATTAAAGCGGAAATTTTAAGCTTCCTTGCCCAAATCCCTTAACAAATACCAGATCCGCATAGATTTCTTTTCTCGATAGCAAACCTTACAGACATAAGACTTGAAACTGGGGTTCCGGAGCTGGAAGAAGCACATGGGAAGGAAATAAATGAGAGGGATTCTTAATAAGATGTGTGGAAGAGAAAGACAAGTCGTTGGGATCCTGGAATAGGGCAGAGGATGCAGAGGATACATTTCTCACTTTCTCCTCCTGCTTTCTCCACTTTACTCTATGCTTCTACTAATATTATTCTGGGTGGTGAAGGAGTGTGGTTAAATCTAGAGAAATTTGGTTCTTGCGGCCTTCGAAGAAATTGAACCAAGTAAAGCAGAGAGGAGATGATTGTGAAAAGAGGGCATTTCGCAAGAGAGTTGAAAAAGAGTTTAGGAGAAGGAGCTGTGTTGGGCGGTGAGGGATAGGTTTGTTAAATACAAGTATAGATTACAGGATGTGTTCCCCCGGTTGGTTGTCGATACCTTTGGGAGGGTTTGCTAGGATAGTTTGAGAGCGTAAAATCAAGGGAATTTCTTGACGCTATTCCCAAGAGTAAAGCTTTTCTTTCTGCATGAATTGTGAATGATGGAGATGGAGAAAGAAACATGGTTGAGTGCTCTGCTTTCTCCTCCAGCCTCCTTGGATCTGCTCAAGCTAAACGGATGGAGAAAACTAAAGGAAAGATGGTCTTGATGGGGAAAGGCTGGTGTTTGGGTATGGTTAGAAGAAGTGATCTGAGTTTGGATTGTGTGGGGAGATGCATGCTTGAAACTTTTACCAGCTACCCTATTCACCAACTCACCCGCCAGCAAACACCACCACCACCTCTACTTTCACCCACCCACCCCCCACTTCCTTTCCCCGTCGTCTTCTCCCTCATTCTGCCCGTTCAGAAGAGTGTAGCGAGAGTCAAGCTGAAGGGGGAGGGGGCCAAAAGAGAAAGCTTGAAAGAGAAAGTGGTGGTGATGGGAGGCAGGGCAGTCAGAGTGTGTGGGTTTAGTAAGAATAAAAAGAATATGGAAGGAATCCCGCTTTCTCCACGTAGTAGTTTCCTTTTCCCTGGCTGCACATTTCTCTTGGAGAAAGCTAAAAAAGGAGGAAAGACGTAGGAAGAGCCCTCTCACTTACTCACTCAAGGCTATGAATGCAACGCCCGTTTTCACAACAATAAAGAAAGTTATCATGACGGAATGGTTTATATGAAATTGGAGAACATTCTTTTAATTCATCCATTGTCCTCCTCCCCACCAAACTTGATTGCTCCATGGAAGGAGAGAGAGAAAGTGAAGACGAGCAGAGAAAAAAAACCGGGAAATGGCCAATACTTAAGAGTAATAGGTATTTTTGCGGTAGAAAATCAATCTCTTGCGGCTTCTTCCGTAATGGAGGGGATAGGAAGAAGTCGGATAGGAAACTATATGTGTACGCTTCAATTGGCTCTCATTATGCCTATTTTCTTCCCTTGAAAATACCCGGGTAGAGTAGAACTAACCGCTTAGGTTACTACGAGAACCACTTTACACTATCACCGTAGACATTTCCCCGTTCCGGGTTTATACCATAGCTATAGACTCAATGTTAGACTTTTGAGCCATTTACAGAGAGTGAGGAAAAGGGGTAAAGAAAGTTTAACGGCGTTGACATCCAACGCATACAAATGGAGGAATAAGTGTACAACTCTCTTGGATATGAGTATGAAAGATTGTCCCTGGGAGTTGATGAGCGTGGAGTTGCGAGGTCCACGTCCAGGTTCACCCTGTCTAAACCCCAAGGTTCGTGTGGCTAGGCGGAGGGGAGAGTGACAATGATAAATTGTCCATTTAAAGAACGTCAGTATTTCTCTCTTTTAGTGAGTATTAGAGCCAAGTAAAGACTTGAGCAGCATAAAATGCTACGACATGTTGCAAAAATATGCAGTTGTGTGCATGCAACATTATTAGCTCTGTCGTACCGCCGTGTGCCTTGGAACTTTCTTGGTTTCCGCCGGAATATCCCCAGACCTTGTCACATCCGTCGTCCCCCTCTTTGGTGACTTTTAGGCTACTTTGAAGGAAAAAAATCCCGGGAAATACATGAGGAAAAAGTACGTCGACGGAATTCATTTAGCGAAACATTGGAACCGTTTCAAGAAACATGTGAAACTTGAAATATGCTACGATTTTTCGCAAGTCCTCACCCTCACACTAAACCCAGCTACCGCCTGGCTTAAGGTAAAGGCGTGATGATATATTATAGCACCCTCCCCCTAGAATATAGAAATATGTCTGGTAGTAGGTGGATAAGTGCTCTACCGCCACTGCAATACACGACACTCATCAACCCTTGAGAAACGGGGGGAGATACGAGTGAGGGGCAACAGTACAGACTTATACTATTGCCTGTGGGGAAATAACCGCTTTTCAAAAGAAGCATGTTGTCGGATTTATTCTTGAGAGCAACATAATGAATAATATATGAAGAGAAAAGAGATGCATCTTTGCACAAAAAAGAAATCAATTTCCCTTTCCTTTCTTCCCTTCTTGTTTGAGCTTAAAAGGGGTATTTTTCAAATACAAAAAGCGTCAAAAGAAATGAAGAAAAACTCGGAGAAAGCATGCATTGTGCAGACATGAGGCTGTATTCGTAGGCTGTACAAGTATTCGCGACTTTCTCTTTGGTGTATATGCTTTCTCCTGAAGCTGGAAGACCCGAATACCCGGAAACGTAAATCGGATGTGAATTCTTATTGTGTTGTTGTTTCAGGAATCGAATATTTGTCGAATAACTGCGAAAACTTATCGGCTATGTTACCGCTTACTGCTGCATCCCTTACCTTCCATTGCATATCTTTGGCGTCGATGGGTATGCATTTTCTTGTTATTCAACTACTCCACAGATCACCCGTTAAACTGACATTTTCGGAAGGGACGGAAAAGTTTTACAAGGAACTTTAGCCTAATAGCTCGCATGAGAATCCCCTTGTTACCGAACCCATCGGCTAACATTTCACGCCGGGGGAATTCTGTCCTTCTAAGATACAAGAATGCAAAAGGAGGGTCGCTTTGCTCCATCCGCATAGTACATGCGTCTGTGCTAGCTTCGTATGTATATTCAAAAGTATAGGTTTCTCAACTATCATACTGCAATTGCAATAAACAGCTTGCAATACCTGAGCAATCCTATCTAACGGTTGTGAAATTGTTGTGTGTGAATTTCGACCTTTTTGTTTACAAGATTGTTGACTACATATGTACCTAAAATTTCAGTCCCACTAGGTTTACTTTACTACAAACAGCGGATGACATTGTTGAGGTAAGATACAAGAAAGGAAAAGGGTAAGATCGGAGGAACATGGGACCTGGGAATTTATTTTCCTAGAAGGTCATCGAGTGAAAGAGAAGAGAACACTTCTTGTAAGAAACAGGAACGTAAAAATGTCAACGTAAATCAAGGCAATCGAATTTCCTCCACTCTACCAGCCAATTAAATTACTGCTACAAGGAAATCCGCCCCAGGAAAATGAATGAGATCATGTGCTCTTAGATTCTAGAGCAATTTGAGCGGAAGAGAAAGCACAAAAAAGGATGGGTAAAGAACAAGGAAGAGAAAGAGACTACAGAAGAAGAAGAAGAGAATGAGCTGGCTGGCTAAGAGGAAAGGTAATGAAAAAATGTTGAAATCAACCAGATGAAACACGAGAGTGGAAAAAGAAATCCAGATTAAAACCAGCTCCCTTGACAACTTTTCAAAGGGAGAAAGCACGTGAACATAGGGGCAGAATAGCAGGTGGAAGCGCAGTGAAGAGCTAATATTGTATCTTCTCCGCTTTCACTTTATCTCTCTTCTCCGTCTTTTGTAGATGCAAAACAAGGTGGATGGATAGATTCAAAAGTAACAGAGCGTTGCCAACACAGCAGCAGCACATCAGCTGAAGCTGGGTGCTCAGTTACAGTTTCATAGGTTTTAATTAATCGGCTCTCCAAAAAGAACCGTCCAAGCACAATAATGAATCAAAAAACTTAAAGAGATGCGGAGATATGAGTATATATACAAGCCAGAGGAATTTAACAAATAGAACCATTGACTATGTATTAACTTTGATAACGGATACTTTCTCATCACTTTCTCCAATGTGTGGCCGAAAAAATTATATGGAAGATGCCCATAATTTCCTCGCAATTCCTTATTAAACTAAAAATATTAAAATAGCTTCCGTTCTTCGCGGGAGAGCAAAGACTTTTCTATTAGTGTACAATAAAAGCGTTGCAAGGAGTTTGGAGCAGCGATCTCTCGGTCTCTGAAGTAGAGAAAGTAATAGAAAGCACAGTAACCTCAGATGCTGACAGCTATGGCTGTGCGTAGGAGGGCTGCTTTTTAATTCCAAGTATTAAAGCTACGTGGGCGAGCACAGCTTGTATCTTCAGAAATTAAGATAAAGCGACCTACTTAAAGCTCAAAGTTGTTTCAAAGTCGTGTAAAGTACCAATTTGTGAAATGTGGTGAAAGTAAATGAATTTAGACGAGAAAAACGTGAAATTGCATATGTTGTTGAATTATCTGGATTTTGAGTACCTCGTGAGTTAATGGAGGATGTGCCACAAAATAAAATTTCCATTGTAGAGAGAGAGAGAGTTACATGAACTTTCACTCATCGACTCATCTTTCAATTATTTTGTTTTATTACAGTCTCAATCTCAAGTACCCCAGAGTTCCAGGAATTAAATTAATTAATTGCAATACCGTAACTGCTTTATTAAAATAGTTGAGGTCATTTTGAAAGTTTCTAACTGCAAATTGATACTTGGAATAACAAACGCCAATAAACAAGTCAACCCAATTTTAAAAGTAAGTCTTTTCTTATGTGTGTTCTTAATCTTTTTGAAGAGACTCTGTTACTATCGCAAGGATAAAACATGTAAACTTTCATGAAAATTACCAATGTCTCCGATCCCGTAATTTTACTATTTTAATTTATCGCTCGCTTGAACGTTGATGAAATAATTAATTTCCAAAACATCCCGCGTAACAACCTTATTAGTTTTACAAGTTTTTTGCTCACAACCTACTTGAATACCAACTGAACCTAGTTATGGTTGCACCGTTGTGAGCTTAAGGAATGCATGTTGCTTCGCAACTATTCCCTATGCTTAGATCTAGGAAATTAGGTTCTCCAAACATCCTTACCAGAGGGCGTTACGAATTACCTGTAAGGCAGGAAATAGCTTTTCTAACAAAACCTTTAGCGGAAACATAAAATAAGAACAAAGGGGGATGGGTGTAGAATGCGAAGCGTCTTGCAAGACAGAAATTGCGGCTCAAGGAGGGTAGGGATACTAAGTTTACACGCTAATCAGGAGTTAATTACTACGCATTACTTCGCTGAGGCTGTTAAAAGTTTCAAGTGCAAACCCACCCCCAAATCAATGCTTTCCTACATCCTCCATTTCTTGAATATTGGAGAGAAAAATCCAAGAATGAGCTGCTTCCTGTACTGCGTAAACCTTAACTGAGTCCCATACTTAACTTGATGTAGTTTTGTTCAAAGTTTACATGATGTTAAATTCCTCGAGTTATATTATAGCTCTTGTGTGAAAAGTTTTTAGTACTTGAGCGAATCTACCTTGAAGAAGAAACTGCGTACTGTAGATTAAAAGGAGTTAAGTCAAGCGAGAGTATCCAATGTTCTGAGGGAAACCCCAGCTTGTGTGCCTACTCATGGTTAATGTATGAAGGGAGGGAGAGGAATAAGAGTGAAGTTGGTGAGAAATCGAAGATTTGTTTAAAAGTTGGTCGAGAGTGAAGAAATGAATAAGATGCGAGGAAGTGAAGAAATGTAGTAAAGAAGAATACGAAACTGCAGGGGCGTGTGGCCCTTAACATCGGAAGAAGACAGAGTAAGAAAGAAGAGGAAGTGAGGGAGGATTGGGAGGAGATGATAGGAAAAGTTTGCAAAATTAAGCCTTTTCCCCTCTTGAAGACATTAAGGAGAAGGGAGGGAGCAAAGAGAGAGATACGGCTATGGATGGATAGTGGTGGTGGTACTATTTAATTACAAATTAGAAAATCACTCTCAAGATTCCTAGGTATTATGAATACATACGTAGCGCTATCCGCTAATGAAGGGGAATTGACTCTTCTTCTTGGCCAAGTAGTTTCAAGTTGCGGACTATCAAATCTACGGGTGCAACTAAGTGTGCGACTATGTCATTAAGTCTCTCATTAAATTCCTCCTCAATTTCTATTATGATTCCAAGACAAAGTTTGATAGACGCACACTCATTTACATGCAACACCTCCAAGGAGAAAACTATTAAACCAAGTTCTCTCCTAACCGTGTAAGTCAGTTCATCACTACCCAACCTAACAGCGCTCCAAGAAACCTGATAGACCCTTATGGCGAATGGTGCCCACAACTGCACGTCCGACTGTGCTTTCTCCAACTTTCACCCGTAGCCAAACCAGCAAGGGTATAGAGCACTACTACAATGACTCCGACTTTCTCTTGTACATCTAATGAAATCGTGCCTTTTCCAAGAAATAGTTTTCAACCCAAATCATTACTACAACTACTATTCCTCTCGCTTGCTGATTTTGATTGTGGCTGCTTTCTCATTTGAGCTTTCTCTGCCAAAGTTTAGGAGGGAAAGAGAAAGGTGATTATGCAAACCTTTAGGTGATAATGCTTTCTCCTAATAATCAGGGAGAAGTGTAATTAATTTCACTTGAATCAATGCTCTTTCACCCCATCTGATATGTGGAGCGAACATAATTCTACAGTTTCTAATACTTTCTCCATATCCCGGCTTTCCACTCCCCTTCCTGTTTGTTAATACAATTCCGATGTAATTCTAGAACCAACAGCCGGAGAGCGGAGAGTTGCGAGAGCAGCTGGAAAAAGCTATGCTAACTTTAGCTAGCTCAATACAGATGTAGAATATGAACAACAAGTGGAAAGCTGTGAAAACAATTATCGATAAACACCTGCCGTTTCATTTTTACAAAAGAAATCATGAAAGGCTCAAGAGAACAAAGTTTTAATGAGCCCAGCCCCATTCTTTTGCTACAAACCATGTGATGTGTATGAGCTTGAAATAAGAAGTTTTGTGTGTGGGACAAAAAAGTGGCGCGTGTGTTGTATTATTTACTTAATTATGTGCCAAATGTGCCGATTCAGCTGTAATAATAATGCCACAAACAAAACCAATTTTGGCTTGGATTTCCAAGAATTTTCATACATAAGATATTTACTGCGTAACTTGTGAACGTGGTTTATCTTGGAAAAACAGAAGAACCCATACCAGTGTTAAAATAAGTATTCCAGGGCCAGGAGGTAATCAGTATTTTAAGTTAGAAAAACCGTTATGGTGACTGGTGACTCGCAACTGTGTAAAATTTTTGCTGATGGGCTTCAGTTACCGAAAAAGTTAGCCTAATAATCCGAGTACCACAAGCTGGTTTCCTTCATGATTGCTCATTCTCCGATAAACTTTTCTGTTTTTCTCTTACTCGTTAGCCCCTCATTCAAATTACTTTTGTTGTCTTACTGCTAAGCAAACACAGCGACAGCAGAGCTTTAAAGCTGTTGTGAACCAGCCGATTAATTAACAGAAATTCCGCCAAAAGCTTACCAAAATGTTTGCTGAACAGTTAAAATTATTTATTCCGAAAATTTCCCTCGTGAGATAAATACACACCCTTCTAGATTTACTTATAACTTCCGGGATACATTTGAATAAATCTAAACAAAACTGCTAACTAACAAACTACTATAAACTGTTTAAATAACGGTCCAAAATACCCGAGAGAGAGAAATAAGTATTATGAATTCGATTTCAAAAACCACAGGAAAGTAAAGTTTTTACTGCCACTGAATATTTTACGATAACCTCCCAAAGATCTTCCTAAATTCAAAGAGTCATATAGCTAACAGCAAGCTCCCTCTGTACCTACAGTGCTGCCACCTACTACCTACTACGCTGATACATATGCTCATTCATGTACTACATTTAACGTAGCTACCAGAAGGAAACTAAATCAGAATTCAAAATTTATCGCGGTTGCTTAAATATACTTCTTTTACTCTACGTGAGTGAGAATATCGCAGACTGTGGAAGGGAGCTGCTGAAGAGAAAACTCTGATACTTTTACTTGCTCGTTGCTCCCTCTCGCTTATCCTCCGCGGAATACATAACCCAACAAAGTGGATATCACTACCACCACTACCACTTTCTCTCTGTCTCTTTCTCTTGTATAACGTTCACTCAAATCTCGTAGCAGCATACGTTTCCTCCCAGAGTTAAACATGATTCCCCCCCTCTCTCCTTACTAACATAATCTTCTTCTTCACACTTGCCACAATGATCCCATTGTCTACTAATAACCATGTTATCTCTAATATTCCCCAATATAACTCAAACAATACTACTCTGTCTTTCTCGATATCCTTATGCAATATTCTCCTAATCAACGTATTTCTATGTTCTTCTCCTTATGAAAAGCTAGCCTTAACACACTAAATACTAGAATATTGTCTACAATAACAGCGGCATATCACGATAATATCCGATACCAAATCCATGAGAGTGACATGATCCATCTTGTTTGTAAATGGTAAATGTAACTGTTCCCAATCCAAGCTGTCATGTTTCCCCGAGCTTTCTCTTGTTCTTCCTCAATTGATATGATAAAATACAAAGTGATGGAAGAATTGTATCGCACTTCCAAATATTAACTCTACGTTGGTTGTAGCCTTGGGAACGGATCAAAATAAGTGAACGTGGGCAGAGTGGCAGAGGGCACTGTGTGCTGTATTTCCTCTCTCGCTCTGCATTTCCAGCTCCAATCTTAATGGAATATTGTGAGATGTCTTGTTGTACAAATATTTATTTATTCTCAGTCACGATATCTTAGAGAGGGCATAACCAGACTTCCCTTCTCTCATGTCTATCTCCCTGTCAATAACGTGGGAATGACACGAAGGATCAATCCTTCCAGACTCCCAGCACTCCAGGGTGAGTATAGTAGGAATAAGGGTGGTTATAAATCCCTAAATCCCAACACCTCCCGGGTGTAAAACGAGAAGAAGCGTCCCTTGGGAAATTGGGGAAAGAAAGATCCTCCAAGAAACCTTACAAGGACGGAAGGCGACCCTTTTACTATTTTCTGCCCTAAAAGATTCATTCCTGGCATTCTTCTCGCAATTCAATCAATATAGAATTGGTAGCAAGTTCTTTTTCTTCTTCCAGTCCAACATGAATGAGCTTGGATGACATTTAACCTTTGGAGGACACAAGAAGCTGTAACTTTTACGAAAAAGGTTTTCGCCTGATTGAGTTACTTTAATTTGTAACCCTTTGGATAGATTTAGTGGTGTTGAGGTAAACTATAATCGGGAGGGATGTGACCTTTTGAAAAGTTGTCATGTTTTTCTTGGATGAAATTCTGGTAAAAACATAAATTATATTACTTACTATCTTAATTGAATTTTGCGATAGTTTTTTAATTAAAATCTAATATAAAATTGCAAACAGCTTTAGTAACATTTATATATAATTCAATCCGGTTTAATAACATGTTTAAGTTTATTTATAAACCGAAACCTTAATTAAGGACGTGAAGGTCAAGATGTGGGGAAAAGTTATTCACAGGAATAAATTAATGCAGCAGATGAAAATATAACCAAGGCCAATAAGCTGTTGAGATGGAGGGTAATTGCCTTGCACTTTGTGGATTTCTTTGAAGTTATTAAAGCCTACTACTACAGGATTAAGTTATATGCAATCTAATAAGAATGCGGAACATTTCACAAGATGCGCAGCAAGGACGGTATTCTTTTGGTATTGCTCTTGAATATATTTCTATTAAAAACTCAAGCACTTATGCGATGCTTTTGTATTGTATTTGAATTGAAGATGGTGCTTGGATAGGTTGGTTAGATTCTTTTGAATCAACTTGTATCCTTAAGGATACTTGAGTATTCTTAGGTACAATCCTCAAGAGTTTCATCATTGATAGGGACCGCAGCTTGAAAAAGATGGGAAATGATGATAAGAGGGAACAATAAAAGAGGAAATGTATTAGACCAGCTGTCTAACCTATTTCGGCCATGTAATTTACAACAATCGATGATGATACGATATCATGCTTGCCGTCTCTATGTTAAATACCTGGATGAATCTTTGATTGACTCGTCTCTCTTCTTAGAAGAGACGGAACCTAAAAAATATGCCAAATATGGTATCCAACGAGTGCAAAAATGCTTTGTAATAAACCAAACAAGTGCTGTGGTCTGTATCAAAGGGGAACTTTTTGTGAGTCATATCATGTAAACTTCTCAAGTTCAATAGATTGACAATTGGACGGAAAGCTGCGTGCCTGCCTGTGTGGAACAAATTTTACATTGTTCGTCGTACACAAATAGATGGGAATTTAAAGATGATGAGAAATTCTAAAGATACCGGCTTGTAAAGATTGATTTAATTCCTATGGCTTTTTCTCGGATGAATAATTGCATCGTCGTAACCTTTCGTAGCGAGTCAATATTATATGAACAATTTTTTAAATCTCCAGCGTAACTTCAGGGTCGTGAAGTAAATATGTATAAAAATCTCAATTACCTGTGGTAAACTTCCGTGAAACTGTAATTGCTGTCACTGCTTGATTTCACTTTTGACACTGCTTTCACTAGTTTTCTTTGTCATTCGACGGTTCACGAATGCAAGTTCTTCAGTTTTTTAACGTTACGGATTTAAAATCGTTTGAATTTTTTGCAAATTGCACTAGTAAGAAAAAAATGTTTATCACTTCATGTGGTCTGGAAACTGACTCACTAACAAATTACCATGTCACTTCCTTTTATTAGTTTCTGCTGGCTTGGAATGAGCAAACGGACTGTTAACACACAATTCTCAAGTTGCTCCGACACGAATATATCCGTCTTCCTCATGAACTGATGACCTTTTTGGGCGATGGCGAATTCCAATTTTCTGCAGACTAGGTCAGTGAAATTACAGGAAGACTGACTGCTCCTGACAATTGTGTAGCTGTTTGTCGTCAATCGGCTAAAGTTTTCAACCGGATGTTGACTCTGAGGGATGTGTCGGTTGGAAGTTGGTGTAAGGAAATCAGGGGATAAATTGGGTGGAAGATAAAAGTTTTTTACGACAGCGTGAAGCTGTGGGGCTAGAATAAAGACAAGGGGGGAAGACAATATGACAAAGTGAACTAAGAGCGGAAAGTGATTGCTAGCTCTGTTTCATGTAAGGATTTAACCGCTTTCTCCTACCTTATTTCCACCAGCTTTCTTTTTGTTCGTACAACAAACTTGCAACCTGTTTTTATTTCATGGACAATTCGATATTGAGCTATTAAAAAAGTTTGCAAAAAAATCCTCTAGCCTCCTCCGTTCACAAACGGTGCGGGAAGAGACATGAAAATAAACCGAGGTTTTTGATACACTTGACAGATGGGACGCTATTGTGTTTTCGGACCATCAAATCCGTTCATTTTGTTCCTTAAACTCAATCCTGGTTCTTTTGTTTATGGGAACAAGTTATCTATGATTTATAGAGGAGAAAGTGTGACAATGTGACATGGACTCACGCACACATCAACCAAATATAAAGACATCACAAACGTTGAGGATGTTATTTTGGCACTCTCACACAAACTGTTTCGTGTTCTCACAATGTTCAATCCGATCATGCGACAGCTTATACTGTTTTCTCCAATAATAAGTCCTCTGGAAGTATTCCCCAGGATCAAGGAAGCCAAATGAGCTTAGGCGACTTTCACTGGAGAAAGTGGAGAAAGTTATTGAAGGATGCAAGTAATAACTATGACGAGGCGGTGCGTATTAGTTTCAAACTTTGAGTCCACACATATACACACACACCAAGTTTTGATGACAATAAGTTAAGTCTTGAAAATGACGTAAAGTGGGTGGGGAAGAAGAGGGAAAGCTGTAATAATGTTTTATGGTTGTTGGCCACTGTGGGAAAGCGGCTGGCTTTCAGTTTTAGTAGAATTTGTCCAAAAGATTTCTCGTCGGGGATTTTAGTGTTTAGGGGAGAGAATATATGATGGAAAGATGGGTGACTGGCTTTGGATGATGGAGAAAGTAGGCCAGAACTAGTTTATCACCAAGATGTCGATATAGTGATAGAAGATGGAAGGAGGACGTGGGTTGAGCGTTCTTCTGGAAATCTTAGATCCGGTGGAAGATACACATACAATGATGGTGGTCTCCTCGCGGTGACAGGGCTTGGACCTTGGAACGTTTCCCTGGTTTATGAAGAGATGATGATTCGGGAAAACTCCTCTCTGTCTCCTTGTTATTGCTCCTGGATGGAGGGAATTTTCTCGTGTTATTCTCTAGCACACAGCTCTTCCTTCACAAACGTCTTATTTTCCTCCTTGGTCTTAAGGGTTTTCCTGGCTTGCTTTTGCTTTTCTTAGGAAGAAACTCCCCTGTTTTGTCCGTCGACCCTTATTCTCCCCGTGTCTAACCGAGATGAAAGGTAAATACTTGTGGAAGGGAAGACGTACTATAGAGATGAGAAGGATGATGAAAATCTTTAGAAACACATGGGACCCAGATGGTTAAAATGAAAGCAGACGCTGCTGGAAGGAAGGGAAAACTCGTAAGAATATCTTCTTTGCCACGAGAAATATATGTGGCAAAGTAAATGCTTTGTCTTGTTCGGCTCAAGATTATTTTCGTAGGTTCCGTCTGGAAAGGTTTAGACACAAGATTTGATGCTCACAAAATCCGAAATTGCTCCTGATGATAAATATGGCTGTTGAGTTTGAAGGAAATTTTCATAAATTTTAAGCTTCCCGCTTTATTAGTTTATGATGGGGGAGCGTGAATATTTAAAATTTTCTAAACGTTGAAAATTCTTTGATGACCACTTCGGTTTAAGAGCGATGGAGTTTGGCGAAATTTCACTACTGAACCAAAGGTCAGTTTCGCAGTTTTCAAGGATAAATTCTACTGAAAGTTATTGAGAAAATACCCGGGTAACTTGCGAGAATCGCAAGTGTGTGGAAGAGCTAACCCTTTTGTAAAACAGTGTAAATGTCTTAACAAGTTGACAATGTAAAGTAGTGTTGTAAAAGTAAAAGCCCGGATCCAAGGGGCAGTAATACTCACTTTGGAGAACAAGGGATGAAAGAGAAACGTTAGGTGATGTTCTCTGTTCGCTTCTTCAAAGCAGACTGACTGAATCCCTAAGGATCCCCAAATTCCTCTTGATCTCCTCTTCTTCTTCTTCTCAAAAACTTCACCCCGCCATGCTTCTCTTCTTTGTAAAAGCTTGCTAGTTTAGTTGCCTCATGCGTTGCGTGTGCTCTGCCGTTCACTTTGCATCCTATCCGGGTAAGGGTTATTCTCTTGCTTGCTGCTGCTGCTGCTGCTGCGGGAGCAGGAAGGAAGAAGGTCTGCGGGTTAAAAGTTAGGGAGCGGGTATTGTAACTTCCCTATCCCTCCTACCTCCGCTTTGCTATTTACTGCTAGCTGCTTCACTCCTCCGAACTCCGGATTGCTAAAGGGTTAAACCAAAAGCTGTTGCAGTTTTATCGTTGGAAATCCCGGGTTTTCTCTCTTCTCCTTCCATTTCCACTGACACACGTCGATGGAAAATTCAAAGAATCATACAGGAATAGCCAGAGAGGTGGTGGGCAGGCAGGCGAAGGTGGCGGTTTGAAAAGTTTTCAAAATTGTTTCGTCCTAGTAGCTCTTGAATTTTCACCCAGGGGTTTTTCAGTATTTTTCTAGCCTCTGTTGTAACGGTTACCGTTTTCAGTTCGATTTCATGCTCATTCTCGTTGGTTTGGAATTTTGGAAATCTTTACTTGGAAACAGAAAAGGATTTTACCCGAGTTCAAATCTCGGTTCTCGATTATTAACATAAGATTTTTGGTTCCGCTGAGAATCGGTAGGTGTCCTAGGTATTTTTGGTAGTTTGTGTTAGAGTTCAACTTAGGATTGGGTTTCCTCATTAAGTTAAAATTCGCTGTAGTGGTATTCAAAACTGTTACACGCTTCGTGCAATCCAGCCAGGACGGAAGTGCAGGCCCAGAAGAGTGATTGAGGGATGGAGGAGGAGGGAAAGGTAAAACTTGTGGAGAAAGTTTCGCGGAAATTCCCGCAACCGCATCAAAGTTTTCCTAGCTTTCACTCTCTTTCATCTCGTTGAAACACTTAATTTATAACGCGGTAAATTAAAGCGCAAAGCTAGACGTACCGACGCTCCTTTCAGCGTTCATTGACGGGTGAACGCATCTAAAACTTTTGTCGGTGTGTATCCGGTTTCAAACGTTAGCGCTTTAGAATTTTAAGGGAAAGCGAATAATTGGAGAGAAAGCGCAGTACACTTGAGGTGTAAAAGGGACGCATCCACTTGAAATTTTGCATAGCCAAGTTGCAAGAGGTGTCAAATAGATTGAAAGATGGAATAAACTGCGTTTAGGAAGAACAGTTTTTTTTTCTCAAAAACGTACAAAAATCCTATCGCACACATCTCCGACAGTTTTACCACAAGTTTACTGCTGCCGCACACACTTTTACTTTAGCCTTTCTCCGACGGACGAGAACAAGATGATTGATTGAACTTTGTCATTGCATTACCTGATTTTTGGGGGTAAATCAACTTAAAGCGGAGCCGCTCTTTGTAATTAATGCTTGTTTGTAGCGGAAACTTTTGACGGGATTCTGATAGAATCAAGTGGTTTCTCACGTACGTTTCAGCCGGATGAGTGCTGCTTCAGCCTCAGAACAAGCCAGATTCAAAAGTTTGACAAAGATACTACGCGCGGCATGTATCTATAACTAGCTCTTCTCCAAGTTAAAGATTGTAGCCTATAGCTAGAAAAATAAGCTACTATAAAACATACACACGCACACGCGAAGCATTTATAGTGAGCTAAGTTTGCGGCAGACGGAGATGAATCAAAAGGAGGGAAGTTGTGAAAGATGATGGAAGAATGCATCTCACATCTCATCTTTTTGTCCGATACTCATTCAAACTCTCACGTTTAAGCTAAACTCTGTCTTTTCTTGGAAGAAGAAGAGGAACGGGAATCAAGAGTAACAGCAAGATAGACTACTCCTTCACGGCAGCGGAAAAGAGGGAGTCTATTCGGGGTTATCGTTTTATCTCAAAAAAGTTACTCTTCCTATAAGCTTACAAAGCCTGGAAGCTGAGATATACGAGGAACAAGTTGTCCTCTCTCTTCCTATCGGGCTGGAGGAACCTGGAAGTTACAATGGGTGTACATAAATAACGGGAATAAGGCGCTCATAATAGGGAAGGTTGGAAATCCCGCATGGCATTGGCATGGAAGGATGTGTAAAAAGTCAGGAGAAGCTTCATCGTTTGGTTTAGCCTGCAAGTCTAAAGAAGTAAGGTTGAATCCTTGTTTGCCTCCACATTCAATCCTATATTCCATGCATTTTTTCTGAATGAATAGCCCCTTAGGAGCTTTTTACATGAATGCCGAAAAATTTCTGGGATGCGCGGATGAAAACGAGGAGAAAAAGAGGAAGAAGAATGCAAAAGAGGGAATAGGATACTTGACTCAGGCAAGAAACTCAGCCGCGTCCTCCAAAGGCAAAAAAGCCCGACAAGTCCTTGTGTGTATTCGTTTCCTCCTTTAAACCCTACCATTCTATAATAATATTCGTAAGAATATATAGAATATTTATAAGCAATGCAATGTGCCTGTAATTGAATGACTTCAGACTTGTGTTCCGTGTCGTACCGCTGCTGCCTTGTGTGTGGATAATGGGTAACGATACTGTACTCTTCGTTCGGAGTACAGAGATTGTGCAGTACGTACATTCTATGTTTTCAATGTCTCATTTTTTCAATGCAAAGGTTTCATATAACCCCGTGTGCGGACACATCCCTCGTGCCCTTTTTCTGTGACTCTATCTCTTGTACGACTCCTGCTCTTTTCTTGTTCGGGTGACAAGGAGGGTGGGATAAGAAGAAGTATTATGAAGAAAAAAGAGGGATCATCCTCCAGGATGAGGGAGGAGGAGAGGATAAGGGAAGCGAGACGCGATGGAGCGAGGGAGCAAGTCGGGGCTAAAAAGAACAACTATATGATGTCATCTTCTGGAAAATTGACTATGTGAAGAGATTAGTGAAGGAAAAGAGATACTCAAGTTGTCATAACTCCCGTGTAACAGGCTCCATGTACACCATCTTTCCTCTTCCCCAGTGGAGAAAAAGAGGGGAAGATGATGAAGAAAGAAGAAGCTGGGAGAAGAGAGGAAGATGGGGAAAAAATGAATGCTCATCTCCTTCAAGAAGAGGGAATATGAAGAGGGAAGAGAGGGTTGAGAGAAGATGGCTAAAAGACGCACTTGATTCTATTACTTGTTCACTCCCGAAATGAGACATGATGATCTTCAAGTACATGGCATTTAGACGTGAAGAGAGTGTCCCCGAAAGCGGGTAACTGGAAGCAAATATGAGGCAACTAGGGATTCATAGACACTGACTCCAGAATGAGGAGACGCCACTCACTCACTCAGAGCTTAAGCTCTCTTGCCCTTGTCTTAATAAATTTTTATGCTGGACTACTAGCTTTTTTAAGCTAAAACTAGGTCCTTATTATACGGGTTTTATGCCTTGTTATATAGTAGACGCGTTTTTCTTTTTTTAGCTTCAGACAAACATTACTTATTGCTCTTGTACTGCAGTACGGAACGTGGAAGCGTAGGCGGGTAATTTATTCTGATGAATCTGCCATGACTTGAATCCCGCAAGGATTTTTTTTGCTGATGCCCTGCTCAGTTCCTATGTACGTTGACCTCTTTTTGTAATGACCTTTGACGACGCCTTTTTCGCACCCGGGTTTTTTCTTGGATTTTCATTGTACTTACAATAGTGCGGAAAATTCCAGTGGTTTCAGCGCCGCAATGATTTGTCCAACTCATTCTCAGATTTATTTGAATGGCTGGACTTACAGGCTGTAATTACTACTGTTGTTGCCATGGCAATCATGAAACTAATACTCGACGAAGAAGAACAAAAACCTTCAAAGGAATATGATATTAACACGTGATGATACACGCGGTTCATTCACAGCTTTGATGGATTTGCTTCTGTAGTCATAGAAACATCCTCTTTGGTCAGATACATACTATGAAGAAGAGGTGCTTAATACAAGGGAATACGCTTACATGATTATGCGCGGTCAGATACAGACTATAGGTAAGAGGAGTTAAGTTTCAGGAAATATGTGTACAACTAGAAATAAAATACAGAGAAATATCTTCACGCGAATCGTGTGACGCGATTATGTATGGACCAAAAGAAATGTCTTAAAGGTAATGTCCAGTAGTAACCAAGAATAAGAAGAGGTTATCCAAAATGGACGTTATTTATAACAAGCAATTGTTTAGGATGGCGATGACTCCTTGAGCAAATATTCCAGGAGGGTTTTAAAAATATAATTGTCATTGTGAATCTCGTGCTGTCTCATTGTATCGCGCCAATAGCTTTCTTGCCTCTTCGCCTACGTTGCTAACGCAGCAGTGTTACGCCAATGGTTTTTTAGCGATTTTTTGCACCTTTCCTAGTCTTGTCTGGCTAGGAGTGAGTTGATTTTCTCTCTATCAAGATATGAAATTGAATAGGTGGACATTGACATTGACAGTGATTGGATTGGTGAGGTATTGTCCTTTTGGTGGATGTTACTTATTTGTGTTTGCTTGAGTGTGTGTACGAGATTCGCTCATCTTTCTTAGTCTTCTCCTGTGCTTGTGCTTGCTTGCTCCCATAGATTCTAAGGTTAGATAAATCCAGGAGCCGAGAGGTGAGTGCCAGTCTGGGCTTTGACAATGATGCAGTTAGAAAAAAAAGTTTTCATCCGTATCAGCAGATCAGACTCGGGTGGATCTAAGGAGACAGTTAAAGAGTCCACAAGAAGGTAACAGCACCGCCACCATCATCATCAAATCAAGTGTATCTTTCCCTTTCCTCTCCTTGGTGCTCAGTATATAGTGCAAGTTTTGTATCAACAAGAGTTTCGTACTTGTGACTTGCCTTAACCTGAGCCGAGGCCTGTCACAAAGTATATTTTTTGTTTCTGAATTTTTTCACAGCCGCCATCCCACCTCCATCTTTCTCAAAAGTTGTACTTGCCTCTGCTAAAAACCAACACAACTCTACAGTAAGACAAGAAGAGGAAGACTAAGAGCCTACTCCTTGAGTCCTTAAGCCGGGGTGTAAAGTTTAGCAAACTATCTCTTCGGATCCATCCAAAACTGTCTGAGGAGACGAAGAAGAGACGAAGATAGGGAAAGAATGAAAGAAAGCAAGAGGCTGCTTATTCTCAGCTATCTCCACTGTAATGTGGTGGGATAGTTTGTAGTGAGGGTTTGGGAGTTAACAAGTCGTAAGAGTTTCGGGAAAGCTTACTCACTGGATTCTCTCTTATTATTATTATGTCTTGCACGCGTTGGGCGCGAGAAAGACGTGAGTCTCATCCCATATCTACTCGTCTTTTCCCTAAGACTCCCGGATGAAGAGGAGGACGAGGGCGAGAGGGAAGGTGAAGGTGGAGAAGAAGACGAGAAAAAGATGAACTAGAAGCGATGAGACGAATAAGAAAAACCCAACAAGAATCAAGAGATACGAGCGTAACGAAAAATACAAGAAAATAAAATCTACAGTATTTGGTACAAGATATGGGGTTTACCGGTAACGGAACATGGGCATTTTCATAGCCTATTACTTTAAAAATATGTTACATGGGAGAAATATGACCTTTTTGCGAATATTTGTCCCTGAAGATTTCGCATTTTCCCTCCTACCTTTGCAACGTTACTCGAACGGCTCTGACGAATCGCCTGCAGTGTGGAACTAATGGTAGAAGGAAGAGAGAAAAACCCCGTGCAGAATTTTCTCCAAAAGATGAAACGCATGTATATTTTACTCGGTATGGGTAAACACTTGAGATGCAGAAAACCTCCAGGGGAAACACTCAGCAAAGTGTGTGTGAGTGTCCATCTTGTACTCAAAACGAAAATAAAGTATGAGAGATACCAAACTATCAAGCGTAGACCACCTACGACTACGACCGAGTTGTTTGCATTTGCTATTTGTTCTATAGATAAGCGCGTGGGCAGATAAGAAAAACGCAGTGGGAAAACAAGGTGGAGAAAGCACGAGAACTATACATGGAATCGAAAGTCTCATCTGGACGCTATATGAATTCTTTATAAACGTTCCTCAAAGAGGTTCTGTATTACCCGCGCTTCGGCTGTTATTATCATCCCTGAAATGGGAATGAACGTCAGAAATTTTAAATGGGAAATATCATAAGCAAAACAGCAAGACTCACTGACCCCGATTCCTAATACCCGGGGAAAGTATAGTTTATCTATCCCATCCGATGGGCCATGTATATGTTGTGTCTCGTAAATTTTTCATACTCAATCCCAGAGAATTTACGAATGATCGTCGCAATAGGGTGCCCTTGTTGTGCCTGGAAATGGTTGGATTTTCGGACCAATGGTCAGATCTATAGGGAAATGGAAGATGAAAGTATTTCATCTTTAATGAAGTTTTTATAAGCACCTGCCTCTCTTTTGAAATACGGAACGGGAATAAACAAGGATAATATGATGTTCTCTATATATCCCTGCTGATGGTACTCTAAATTGTAGCATTAGTCATCACCCAGGCAATGGTCAGTCTGCTATCTCAAAATGTGGGGTAATAGTCCAGGAAGGCGGAGAAAGGGAGGAGGTGAAGCGTGGAGAGAGTAGAAGAGAAAGTGGGATGAGTGAAGGGAGAAGAAATGGAGAGATGGGAACGAGAGGGTAGATGATGATGATAACGATATAAAAATCTCTTGAGATGAGATGAACAATCGAGAAGTTTGTGAGATGGGGGAAATAAAGAGGAGATTATATATAGTTTCTCGGATTCTAAGTTTTGCCACAGAGCTTTCCTGGAGAAAGTACAAAACTACAAGTGAGATACAAGAAGAAAGGGAATGAGTAGGATATTCTCGCAGTGTTTGACCAAAACAAACTTGTTCGGGATTTCACATTGGCAAAGCAAGAGGAGCGCCAGGAGCATTAGAGCCCGGGCCGAAATCGAGGCACTATTGGAGAAAGAGCCCAGCGAAAGCGTGAAAGTAGGCTTTATATTCTCTCGAAACCCGTTTACCCGTATATATCCTGTTAGGAGTTGTTATGAAATTTTTTCCAGATCATATTCAACACAATAACATTTTCATGGAAAGGCTCAAAATGTGTCTAATACGAGGAAAGGAATGAACAAGATAACAAATTCTAGTAGATATGCTCACGCTCACGTGGAGGCGAAAGCACGAGAATGGAGATGCTGTAATATTGAGCGGGTAGTTTTGAGAGGCCTTTAGGTTAGGGATATTTTTAGGTAGGATGTGTTGGTTGGCAATGGAAGTGGAAAGATCCAGGAGAAAAGTGTCTACAAGGCAGAAGACATTGTATATGCTTTCTCTTCCGCTTGGCTATACAGACGGGGTGAAAGCAATAGAGGACGATGATACTGTGCTAGAGGAATCGTAAATAAGATGAGCACTAGAATATTGAGATGTAGCACGTGTAAATGTATTGTAAAATTTTATTTATGATGACAGGAAATGAATTGAGATTTTATTGTTACCTAAATTATAGTTTAAATTTTCGCCCAGAATCTGATACCGGAGGAGAAAGTCGTGAAGAGTCAACTGCGGATGCTTTCTCTTTACCAGCGTGTAGCTTTGGAAGAGTGTAGAAAAAACCTGCCAAATTTTATGATGTATAGAACATTCAAATCAGCCAGGCAAGGGTTCCAGCCTCCAGCACAGAAGAGACATGGAGGGAGTGAGAAAGCTGAGGAAGAACTTGGCTTGTACATGATAAAATATAGTGGCATGGAGAATAAGAAACTAGACAGACTATTATGAGTTAGCCCTAACAGAAAGATGGATTTAAGATTATCAGTTCATGGAAGACTACATTTTGCAATAATTGATTTTGCCCTAAGTATCAGGAAATAGTGAAGGATTTCCATAGTAGTGTGCTAACATTTCTTAAGAAAAAGATGAGGAAAGGAAGCTGTAGTGAAATGAAAAGAAGGTAGGATATAGGATTGCGAATCTTAAAAAGGATAGATATTATTCCTTAGAGACTATTACGCGTGGGATGGCTAAATGGAGAGCTACAAATTTGTACGGGTTGTGTAATTGAAAATCCTATTCCGCTTGCAAAAAAATGTAAAATCTGATTTCGTAAGAGGATTAAATAGATGTTCCTAAGAAGATTTCCTTGGCGAATGCCAGGAAACATTCGTAGCATCTCTCTATCTCTTTAGCATTTTTTATAGATTTATGAGATGATGCTGCTCCTAGTTTTGAATTAACCACATACATGCAGGTGGAGATGGAATGATTTACATTTTTCTCAATACTTTCAAATCAGGGGAAATACCTCAAATCTTTGCGTATATAGTAGTGTAGTGCATGTACGGAACAAATTTTCTCTATCTTATCTAGCTCTAGCAGTATCTTCCAGCCATTAGGCATTCATAGTCCTCCGGAGGGAGCCAACGGCCCGCAGTAATCCGAATCGAAAAATAGCGGCAATAATAGCTTATCCCGATGATTACATAATATTATGCGATTAAATAACAAAATTTCATCGCTAATAAGCGTTACAATATGTTACTAAAAATTGAAGAAAGCCACATATCGTCGGGGCTGAAGCTACTCAGATCTAATCAGTCGTGACCTCCGTCAAGTAAGTCTTTAAATAAGACTACAGAGCTACCGATTGGATGGAATGTACATAATCCTCGTGCACGGTAGAATAATTAAGGAGTAAGATAATTAAAAACAGGTGCAACATGTGTCGAGAATCTTGAGAAGATTGTTATTTGGAATGACAGCTGCAGCGCTTCATGTAATCGATGATGGAAATGAAATGCAGCATAGAGGACTTCTGCAACGCAAAAAATGTTGATCTCTTTTAAGTGACCTTGGTTGGTACACACTTTACAGGCAAGGGTTTCAGATCTCATACCTAGCGTGTTGCGTAATTGGAAAATTCGTCTTCATGTTACATACGTGCATATATGCAACTAGTATTGACAATATACAGATGTGCATTTTTGTGTACTGACCAATCCACTTTTTTAGCATCTACTTGGAAGTGTGTTGACGTGCTTCAGGATGAAGGGTCTGACAAAAAAATTACGCAGCTTCTTCAATGGCTATTTTTTTAAAAAATGAATTGTATAATTTTCTCTTCAAGTTTACAAGTTAAAAAAGAGCAGTTTTGGATCCTCGTCAAACTAAGTATGCATGGTCATTATAATAATCGAATTATGTCTGGATGAAAGGGCCGGGGCTGGGAAGACAAACTACTTCTTGCAGTTGCAGTCTGTAAAATTATCCTATTCTATGTATTTCTGAGATGCTCCTACTTCCCCAAAACATATTTGGTACATCCCGTGGTTTTATAGCAATCGAGTTTCAAAGATGTTTTGCTCATCAAATGCAATTGTAACAACAGTAATTATTTTATTCTACTTTTGCGGCGCTCTGCACAACTTCACAGCAAGTCCGAAAAATCTTTGAAATGACGATGTTTGCGAATACCGTAAATCAAATTTAAATTACGTCTGTTGCAGTAATAGAGGTTATAAAACGAAATTCATTACTCATAGATGAAAGAATTATAGTCTTTTATGTTAAGTTCATTTACGCATTGTGTTTTCCATACTGGCTAAATGCTGATTAGAGAAATCTAAATCATAGCTATAGGAGTGTAATTCTTGTAACCTCCGTACCAAGGAGGCAAGTGGATCTTGGGAATTTTAGCTGCTAAGGTTGCAATGAGCTTGGCTTTGTTGTTGCCAACAACAACGGCCCGTCCAACCAATTTTCCTGCTACTGGGCGAATAAGCTCAATCCATGTATTGACGAGGAAACTTGCTGGAAATTTTCAGAAAAACAAAAATCTACTGCTGGTTTTAGCCTTTCAAGAATTGAGTTTAAAATGAGAACATTAGTGTTTTTCAAAGCGTAAGTCAGTATCAACAACACTTGTTATTGTGCGGCGTAGTTTCAAACTGCATTAGAAAAGTTACGAAGCATTTTCTCAACATGCAGAAGTCTACAAGACTGACAATAATGGTTACCATTGGGCAAGGTAGCAAATGTTATAAACTTGAGAAAAGTTTAAAATCGAGATTTTCTTTCATTACAGTATAAACGCACAGTAAACGCAATTAATGTACGTACGCACCGTTAATAATGTAAAATTCAGCGATAGCGTCTTCCAAGAGCTCTACCAGTCGCATATTCCACAGCTGATAATCCAGGACTAAAATCCAAGAAGACCGAGTTTAAAAGTTATGAGCAAAACATACACTATGCGCAGAAAAATGCGCATGTTAAATTGGAAAAGGGGAACAACTAACCTTCGCGTGAAAGGAGTTGTTCTTCAGAGAATCCAGCGGCGTCCAATATCACAACGCTTCCCTCTTCATCTCCATCCTTTTGATATTTTCGTTGCGTTACATCATACCAGGCTTTTTCGGATCGTTTGTACAACAATTCTTTGTAGGTAGCGTTCTTGTTGTTTAAAAATTTTAAAAAGTCCCATTTCCCCATTTCGTCTGTAAATACTAAAATAACAGTTATATTGGATTCAAAAGTTAGTGCGTGAATAGAGATGTTGCGAAAAATGAACTGTTTAATTTTCTAAAATTTAACTAACCCGGCCGGCCGTCATAGTCGTAGCCCATGTGATAAACTGGAAGTTGTCTGGCCAAATCCTTTGGCACTTCCCATTCGCTAATTCCCGGGGTCCATGTGTAACCTCCAATCTATGTATCGGTAAGAAAATTGTGGGTAGTTTAATTGTGAAAGGAACTTTTTAATAAATAAATAACAAAAATCATGCGCATATCAAAGAAACTAGACGAGTTATTAAACTTCCGTACGTTATTTTCTCCTTGTATCTGATGGACTGCACCCAACATTAGCGTGCACCATGCGATAATCTGGTGCTTCATGTTCGTCATGGTCAAAGACAAATGGTTTTGCCGGTCTTGTTTTATCGTCAGGCAACTCGCAAATACTGGAGATTTCTTGTCCGTAACTCCGGTATTTATACTGCTACGCTTCTGGTTGTTGGACCTATTGGAATAGTGTAGTGAGCAGTTGATGGGCTCTTAATTTTCCGAAGCCCTATTATAATTAGTAACAGCAACATTGACATTGACGCCCATTTAAGATTTCCCTTCGCTGGATTTTTATATTTAATCGTGCTCCAACTCTGATCCGATTGCATAACCGGATCCAATGTAGAAGTCAAGGTTGTTATACTTTCTGCGTTCAGTTAACCTGAATTTTACTCGTTTGCATGAAAAAAAGGGAAATTGCTTTAAAGCATAATATCTTTTATGGAAACACGCCATTGTACCCAAGGTAAATCTTAGGATACAGAATTAATTGAATTCTTAGTAGCGGTTCTGTAGTTTTGAAACAAACACGAAACTTTGGTTTTACAAACAATGCCGACAAGAAATATGGTAATGTTTTCGAAAAGATGTTCATATTTTAAAAATTTGGTTATTTTTTGAATGTGGGGTCATTTTTTTGAAAATGTGATAACTGTTTTAAAATTTGGTTATGTTTTGAGAATTTCACAATCTTTTGAAAGACTCTACTCTCTTTTAATGGTACTTTTGAAAAGCTAAGCTATTTGGTGACACAGACAGACAAAAATTTGGGGACACAGACAGACAAGAATTTGGTGACACAGAAAGACAAAAATTTGGTGACAGACAAACTTTGGGTTTTAAACATAAGAAATATAACAGCTAAAGCCCTTCATTCTGGATCGATGCTGGGAATGAACAACAAGCAAAAACTACTTTGCCGAAAAGTTCATAAATGTTTTTGTAAAGGCGACGTTAGTACGCACTTTACAGGCAAGCGTTTCAGGACTCACAAATAGATTGGTGTTGAACCGAAAAAAATAGCTTCATGTTGCTCTAATTATATTTTGTAATTGACGGTCCTTCGGTAGAAGGTATGATAACGATATGTAGCCCTCTTCCAGTGAGGGCGAAGGTCCATGTATACAAAGAAGATGCTGGAACAGCATCAAAAACTAAAAAGTATACCACCGCGCCTGCCCCAACTGCGTACATTTACTCCTCATCCTCATCTCACTCCTCAGTTCTTTTTTTCATGCGTGCGGCGAAGGTTCTCCGTGTTAGTGCTCCAGTTTAAAGTGCGTACTAGTGTGAATCAAGAAGAAGGCTAGAGAGAGACGTTGCCTCCTCATATACCATGCCTGAAGACAGTATACCAAGGTACGGTTGCTATACATATATCGTATACACGTTGTGCATACGAGCGACAAGAAGGCGCCATATTGCTTTTAGCTAACCACGGCGTGGTAGCTTTGAAAAATATTTAATTACAATTAAAATTTTCATGTAAAATAACGGGAATGATTTCAAACGGGTTAAGAATATTACCGACCTCGTAATTGAACAAATTTAAAAACATTTTAATTACAGTGCCGACCAGGCCAAGCCTCAAAACAAGCATACCAAAGGAAAATCTAAGGATAAATCTATTCCGGTCGCATCTGCTTCAAATGATGAAGATGTGCAAGATATTCAGGGATCGGATGTTAACGTTACTATGGCTAAATTAGCCGATGCGGTTAGTTTGTTAACTGACAAACTAGGAGCCCTGAAATCACCATCAAAAGGAGCTAAACCTATTTTGGAAGAAGTCTCCAGTGGCGAGGAAGATGAAATGATGGATCCATTTTGCGATGCATTGGATCGCGACAATTTGGTACGGGACTTGATGCCATCCGATGACGAAGTGGATTTATTAGAAGAAGCGATTGCAGCGGCGCAACCGACTAATGAATTTGGATTGCCAGTTAACGACAGTGTTGCAAGATTGTTTAATCAAATACCAACTCGCGGCATTCAGAAAACTGAAATGGACGGCTTCAAAGATAAGTATAAAGTGCCATCGAACATGAAGCTTGTTGGAGTTCCGAAGGTCAACTTAGAAGTCTGGAAGAAATTAAGCAAACCGGTACGTTCTAAGGACGTCCGACTCCAACAAACTCAACAATTATTGACTCACGGACTAGTCGGGGATAGCTTCTCTGGTTATTGATGTGAGTGAATTTGCAAAAGTGAATAAGGGCTTCAAAGCTCAATCCCAGACCTGGATATCAACGGCCTTAGATACTGCGACCATGTTGGGAGCGGCCCAAAAGGATTTAAATATTCTTCGCCGGAGCTCAGCCAAAACTTGTTTGTCATCTCCATTTGACGAACTTTGTTCATCAAGCAATCCGGTCACCGAATTTTTATTTGGTGATAATATCCAGGAACAAATTAAAGCGGCAAAAGTGACGGACCAGATTGGGAAAACTATTTCCAAGCCGCAGTCACATCGTTATCATCCGTTCAACAGGCCTGGCAATCAAGCTCGGCCAACCGAGAAATTCACCTTCCGACCTACTGGAAATGCTTTAAACGGATTGGGGGGATCGAAGGGGCGGCGCTCCGGTCCGACCGACAACCAACGCCGCGGGAACGGCAACAAATACCGCAGTTATTGAACAACGTAAGCAAACACGCAGGTGCTTTAAGGTTTTACTACAACCAATGGCTAAAGTTGACCAACGATCCTGTTGTAATTAATTTAGTTCGTGGATACCAGATCGAGTTTACTAATGATCCAGCACAGATACGTGAGCCTAAATTAACTTGCAGTGTCGATGAAAAAATTATCATTACACAATGCATTAGTCGTTTGTTAGAGATCAAAGCTATCGAGACTGCTTTAGAAGAGCCGTCCCAGTATATTTCATCAGTTTTTGCCGTACCTAAATCTAGTGGTGGTCACCGACTGGTCCTAAACTTAAAATCCTTGAATAAGTTTATTGATAATGAAAAGTTCAAGATGGAGGACTATAGGACAGTTTGTAATTTGTTGCAAAAACACAACTATATGTGTGTTGTTGATTTGCAGGATGCATACCATAGTGTTCCTATTCATCCGGTCAGTCGAAAATACTTGAGATTTCGATGGGAGGGAGTTTTGTACCAATACACTTGCCTTCCGTTTGGCTTATCAGTCGCTCCTAGGCTATTTACTAAATTGTTGAAGCCGGTAATCGCTCGACTTCGTCGAGAGGACGTTGTCATGGTACAGTATTTGGATGATGCATTAATAATCGAGTGTACGTATGAGTTGTGCATACAGAAAACGAAAAAAGTGACGACTCTGTTTTCTGATTTAGGTTTTCAGATTAGCTCAAAGTCGGTGTTAACGCCAAATCAAACCTGTAAATACCTTGGGTTTATTTTTGATTCCACTCAAATGAGTATCTCCTTACCGGAAGCTAAACGTATGACTATACGGAAGGAGATTTTAGAAATATTACAAGTAAGTACCTTGACAGTACAGAAATTGTCCGAAATTATAGGTAGGCTGGTTTCAGCGTCTCCAGCCGTACCGTATAGCTTGTTATACACAAGGCAGCTGGAATTAGAAAAGCAATCCGCCCTTGAGTTAGGTAGTCAAGGCTACGATACTCAGGTTAAACTTTCTGAACAAGCTAAACAGGACCTTCAATGGTGGTTAACTCATATTATTTATGCTAAAATGTATTTAAGAATAGATAATTTCAATTGTACGATGTACACGGATTCTAGCCTTACAGGTTGGGGTTGCAAGTTTGGTGAGTTAACGGCAAAAGGTCATTGGGACTTCACGGTGCAGACTTTTAGTATAAACGCACTCGAATTGCTAGCTGTAGAGCTATCGTTAAGGTCGTTTGCAAGTCAGGTAAAAGGTAAATGGGTGTTATTAAGAGTGGATAATACTGTAGCTATTTCGTACATAAATCGGCTAGGGGGTTGTGGCTCCATACGATTATTAGAAATCGCCAAAAGAATATTTAAGTTAGCTGAAGAAAATGACATTTTCTTACATGCTTCCTATATAAAGAGTAGCCAAAATATAGAGGCAGACTTGTTGTCTCGCTCTCTTAACGATGAGACCGATAGGATGTTGAATAGGTCATGTTTCGAACATATTATTACATCCCTTAGTTACACCTCTAACCTCGATTTGTTTGCAACTAGTGTGACTAAACAGTGTGACAGATTCGTATCATTACTTCCTCAACCAGGTGCAGAGGAAGTCGATGCATTTACGTTTAAATGGAGCGGATTAATAATTGATATCAATTGTTCGAAAATTCGCAATTAGTGCGACTATCTACGCAATTGATAATTGATAATTAAAATTAAATTTTCAGGTTAATTATTAAAGTTTTAATCGATTGAGTTTAAACTGTACAATTAAAATTGAATATTAAGTAACCCAACCTTTTAAATTCCAAGGTTATGTTAATTAATAAACTCAATCGATTGAAACATTAATAATTAACCTGAAAATTTAATTTTAATTATTAATTTGAAATTTCTGAGATTCTCGTAATAATTGTTAATTGCAAGATCTAATTGCAGAAAAAATTATATTAGTTATTAATTGCCAGATCTAATTGTCGAAAAACTTGAGATTAATTATTAATTGCAGTTTTTAATTATGCCAACAGTTCAATTAATTGTAGAATTTAATTGTACAATTTAATTGTAGTTGACGACAATTAAAATCGAAAAAAATAGTCAAAAAACAGGGCATTTTAAGCAAAATTAGCACTTTTTTGTCAAACTTTGTTAATTTTGGTCAAAATTAAGTATATTTAAATGTCATTTAATTATCAGCAGGAAACAATTTAGTTTGAATTGTATAGCTTAATTGTCGGAGGACAGGATTTAATTTTAATTGTAAGGTTTTAATTGTAACCGACAAATAATTTAATTGCCAATTTTAATTTTTAATTGCGGCCGAGTTTCAGTTTAGTTGCAAGGGCTTTAATCGATTAGCTTCTACTTAATCGTCTCAAACTTAATTAGCAAGAAGTACACATGTCTGTGATAACAAATTTCTATAAGCAACCCGGATCAGTGATGAGGGGTCTGAGGCGACCTATTATTACTCATATAATTATAGTCAAATTTCACCTTACAGGTAAGGCTCATTTAACAAGTCAATTATATTAGAACTTGTGCATATAGTATTGACAATATACATATATTTGCATTTTTTGCAATGACCAATCCACTTTTTATTATTGACTTGCATTTTGTTCACACCCTTCGGGATGAAGGGTGTGAAAAGAAATTTCAGCTTTTTTTAATGTTGTGGCACGTAGCATCTTGGACTGTCGGACTAAAGGTGAAGCATGCTTGAAATGTAACCCGTCATTCCAAAGTCTTCATAAATGTAACCCGTCATTCCAAAGTCTTCTAGTATTCTTAGTAGCAACAACAGTGCCGTCCATTTTAAATTCTCCTTAACAAGATTTTATATTTATTCGTCTTTAAACTCTGAGCCGTTTGCATAACCGGATTCCTAATTACATTCAAGTTTTTTTGCTTTATTCGTTGATAAAACCTGATTTCAATTTACTGCCATGCAAAAAATTGCAGCAATTTTCTTGAAGCTCATGCTCGCTGCATGAAAAGATGCTACTTTTTCCTAGGTAAATTATAGAATGCAGAATTAATTGCATCCTTAATCAGCTCCTCTTCTATGCCAATGCTGAATTGTGATAAACACATACACAACCCCCAAACAGGGATGGCTGTACGTGAGAAAAATACACGAATAAGTATGCTAACATTGTCCGTTTGAAAATGCTAATTGCATATCTTAATCCCACCTATCTCACATCTCTAGTCTGGAAAATCCCATTAAAAAACTGAAACCCGTCCCACAAGTCATCAACACCATTGCAACAATTTTATTACGTAACTAAATTTGCACTTGATGCCTAAAACTGTATGTTGGCTGACGAAACAAACCCAACTGCTGGGAGCAAGTCTGCATCTTAAAGGGTTCACTCAGGGCAGTCTGGAGCAACGCTCTACGCAATAATCACATGTTATCGAAACCTCTATCAAACATTTCGCATGAACTCATTTCTCGCTACATTCGTTTTAAAGAATTACTAAGGATAAATCATGACAGAATAGGAGCTTTGTGATTGCATTTATCGCTTAAATACTAGACTTGTATCAATAATATATACAGTCGAAGTCGAAATCACTTATTCATAATCCGCATAAACGTATTGCTCCGATAGTGGATAGTGTGCGCGTTAGTTTTGCAGATTAACCGCATGAGGAAAATCCCAATCCTAACAAAACTCTCTCTCTCTCAAAGCTGAATTGAAATCGTACTATGATGGAACGGGGTGAAAGCGGATCCCAAGTAATGTTAATTATTCAGTCCAGGCAAATATAATTCGAAATACGCAATCCCGCGACTTACTAAAAACGAGTAAGTGAAAGGAGGGAAGCGGAGATTTGGTTACATTGATGTATGCCGGATAAATCTTCAAGGACGAAGTGGAAAGAGCAGCGTGAGGTAAACCGTTGCTACTCTTTCCAGCGAAACTAAATTAGCCTGATTGTTGTTATGTGAAAATAATTGGCAGTTTCACATCGCCCAGGGAAAAGAAAAGCGGACGAGGAAAATTAAAGCGTACCGCGTATGCATGAACGCAGCAACATTTCGCGAAACTATTAATACCGCATCTCATTCTTGAGGCGTACAGCACAGAGAGAAGATGAGGGTGCCGGGGTAATGCGCTGGCAATTTTCCTTTCTCTGGAAATATTCAAACTGGATGAATAATGAAAAGGTAACGGGGAAATAAAAGCGGGAAAGCCTGATTAGCGTCCTCTGATGGCATCCTTTTCCCTAATCCTTTTGATTCACAAGTAAATGCATATGATGCTCTCCTATAGTTTCTTGTTACATTTGCGAAATTCATGAAATTACTCTGTAATCAACTCCCACATCAAAGAGCCTAGATTATAAGCATTCATTTGACTTATTTACACCATCGATTTTCTTCCAGCTGTCCGCCATCCCTTCTCGAATAACATGAAGAATCACGGTTGCAATTTTAAATCTTTGGGCGAGTTTTATAATCTTGAAACTGGAATACCTCAAACAAATACTTCCGTAGTGCTCTCTTGTGTTGTCAGGGCCCGTAAGTTCGATGGAATTTAGTTGCATCCGGGTGGAAATGCACATGTTGACCATATTTGAATTGAGTTTTTTCAAGGTGAATTAGTTGGTGAACAACAGGGGCAACTGTACCCAAGCATCTGTGACCTGCTTATTAAGTTGTGACCTTTAGTAAAAGAAGGCGCCTGTATATCTAATCTACTCGCGCACGCCATCGAAGTTTAAAAGGTATTAACAGGTTGAGTCAACCGTGTACTGAAGGGGGAAAATATGGTTGTATAGAATTCGGGTGGAAACGGGAGCTTGGAACCTTTGATGTGGTAGAAAATATCCCCTAGCCCAGCAACAATTTTATTTAATAACCATCTTATCAGTTGAGTCTTATAGGAGTAATTATGCCTGGCAATGTCAGCGATATCGACATATATTGTAATAGAATTAGCTCAAACAAAGCATGTTTCGCTCCTTGGCTCTGCTTGTACCATGCCATAAGAGAGCATAATCTTATCTTGAATGACTTGTGTCGCTGTGTTCGCTGGATAAATATCACTGATATTCAATTGCGGCGGCCTCAAATAGTTTATCTGCTTGTATTAATATTAATTACATGAGTAACGCCATGGATAGGAATTCAACGGTTCATAAGTGTTTAATCCACCTTTTAGTAATGAATTCAGAGTCAAAACGGACGTTACGTCAGACATTTCCAGAAAATGAATTAGAATTGATATAGAGCACAAGCTCTCACGTACCCATAAATCCTGAGCAAGCGCAACTATGAATAGAGCAGCGATGTAGCGTTTGAATTGAAAATGAATCCGATCAGTAGAAGATAGGGATACTATAAAAAGTCCTATAGACCCAGGACTCGTCCTCACATCCACTGATATCATCATTTCCAACACTATCGGCTTATTACTTCTCGTTCGCTAATATGCTAATTACGGTCTTTCCTATTTTTCTTTACCATGCATCACTCATATTGCGAAGATATTTTTTGTGTATATAACCTTTCCATATGATTCCCTTCGCTCAATTCCTCATTTTCGCACATACCTTAGACTTTTTCCTGTGCAAGTCTTTCATTTTTCTTTAGGGAATCTCATGTAAACACACTTTTTAAAAATAAATTAACCTTTGGTAGAAACCATGCCTTTTGAATAAACTCCAATGCGCAAGGACCATACGTATTGGTTTAAAACTTTTAAAACTTTTAAAAATTGGAGCAGGATAGAAACTATCCCTTTCTGCCGGTTTGAAATACATGTTAGCACCTGGAAGACACATAAGTAAAGATATTATGCAAGAAAAAAGCATAAACCTCAGAAGATCAATGCTTTCATATCACCATGGTATCTTGTTCGTTACTTCTATGTACTGAAATGGCGCGCAAATTTGCTTATGCAAACTCATCAGTTTTGCTAACTTTCTCGTTATTCCACCGTAGTGCGAAATGGTTTCGAATTCAAAAATTATTAAAATTGACGCGTAAATTTTGAAATGCATGTAACAAAGACTACAACAGTAAATCTAGTGAGTAGTAATGGTATGTATAGGTATTCGAACCCTAAAAATTGCATGTTGGAAAAAGGTGTATTAATCTATCCGTCTGATTTTCCTGTTACCTTCGCAGTGTTTCCCGCGATAGACACTAGGAATAGACGACACTACAGGAGAGTCGGCGCTGTACATTACAATATTAGATTTAGTTTTTCTGCAATAATGTAAGAAAGTACTAAAATATTGCGATAAGAATCTCCTTTCTAAGTACCCTTTCTAACGAATGTCTTTTTTGAGTATAGCTACGGCAAAACTGGACTATGAAAGACTAATCAACGACCGCAATAGCTCATGTCAAATGTCAAACAAGGTACGGCTTTCACCGATCGCAATAGGGATTTTGCCCCATACTATATAGTATATACATAATTTTGGATATTAGTAGTTTTTAATTGATTCCATTCAATAAATACTGTATAACTCATTGAAAACTACTAGTATATAACTAAAATGTCAAATTGTGGACGGCTTTCACCGATCACAATAGGGATTTCGCCCCATACTATATAGTATATACATAATTTTGGATATTAGTAGTTTTTAATTGATTCTATTCAATACTGTGTATCTCATGTAAAACTACTAGTATATAACCAATGTGTCGAATTGTGGACGGCTTTCACCGATCGCATTAGCCTATTTTTCAAACCGGCAAAAATGGGCTTTGATTATACCAACTACTGGTTAAACTTCTGAGGGCGCCACTATTTTTCTGCCTGTTCAATCAATAAACTCAATCATCAATCTACAGTATATGTACAGTAGATCGCAAATGGTGGCAAGTTAGTCTAATATTTAAGTAACTCGCAGAACTAAAATCAATAAAACAGCTACCACTATTTATATTGTTTTGGCCAACGCTCAAGCGTCAACTCAAAGTCTCTGGAAGCGCCATCTGGATGCCATAAAATACATACTTGAGCTTTCATTGTATAATAGTCCTTGATTGCATTGTTATTGTTATGTTGACCGAAACTGCTGCTCATATCAAACCAAGTTATCATTTGCAAGCCTATTGGTTAATTCTTACTCACTTACAATATCCATATCAAAAGAACAAACAAAGCTGATGAAGTCCAGAAAAATATTAGCAAATCTGCAAATAATGTAAAAATGAATTGCTAGTTTATCTCGTGTAAAGTCCTATCGGGTTTTTAGTTTGGGTTTACAAGGAAAGTTGGCTCAGGATTATTACTAAGCAAAGCCACAGTTTCGGGAATAAACAGCAGTAAAATGTTCTTTTCCAATTTGGTATAGATATCTCTAAACAATTAAAAGGAATGAGAGAAGCGTATAATAGGCTGTTATAAGACAAAAAGAATGTTTGTAGTGGGCCTCTGTTCCTAAAAAACTACCGGTATTCAAATAGACGAGAGCTGCAGGAGTATGTGCGGATAGTTTGGAATTAGCTAAGGCGAAAAAGAGAAGGACCAATAGTTTCTTGGAGAATAAAAATCCAGTTACATCAAAATAATTCTCTTTTTATTGCATGTAAAAGGGCAGGGTTTATTATGTGGAGGATTGGAGGGAGAAGCGCCCTGAATTTAAATAGGGAACGTAATGCAGGTAATATTCATGCTCAATTGAGTGCTCAAGAAAAAAGTAACTTTCTCCTATTCTTTCTCGTGTACTTACTCCAGCTGGAATCCTTGGAAATGAGGGTGAACACGTATCTTGTAATGATATTGCTACTAATGTATGCTGAAACGATGATTTTTTCTTCTAGTTCGTCTAATAGAACAACTGATGGAGATAGAGTTGGTCCCACTTAAATATGCAATAATACACAATGCAGGAGTGTATAGACTAGATAGATGGAATTCTAAAGTCCTCTTTAACTTCTACGTCGGTTTGGCTGGAAGCACTTTCTCCACTTTATTGGAATAGAGTCACAGTGCATGGTATCTGGATGAGAAGCTCTGAATTCGGAGAAAGCAAATCCATACATGTATGATTCTAACTACAAAATTAAGACTATCGATAGTGAAGTCGGCTGTTTTAGAAATGTTTCCGGACAACACAGCAGGTGAAGTTGAGAAAGTTTTAAGTAACTGTCCGTCTATACAAATCTACACTTTTGTTAGAAAATTCATTGAGTAAACGCAATAAGGTTTCGCTTCAAACATGGAAATCCGAGATAGATCCAACCAAAGTAAAATTAACTACAATTACGCCACAGTATTCCCTGTAAAATTCCAATAATTAGCGAATAGTGCGTAGTGAGTCAAGAGAGTCGAGGCTCCATTGTGGAGCGTATGAACTCGTTGACAGCCAGGGCTGATGTGCGTGTGAGAGAAAACCTTGCATATTTGTAGCTAACTTATGTAACGCGACACTACGAACGCGAAGAATCTCCTTTCGTCGCCCATTGTAACTGAAAAAGGCAGAGCAGAATAACTTTTACCCAAATAGCTGGAGAAAGTCAAAGTGAAAGTAGGGATGAGACAAGAGGAAGCGAAGGGATGCTAAAGTTTGTGAGTAGACGAAAAGAGAAGAGTTGCGTAAGCAGGGTTGTGAAAATGTTTTGGACAAAATAATAGCTGAAAGGCTTAAAGGATTTGTGTAAAAGTAGTGTACTCAGAGAGGAAGAGGAGAGTCAAGGCCTAGAGAATGGAGAAAGTAAGAGAAACTTTTCACTGATGGGGGCTGCGTACACAATCTTGGCATCATGATGAATTCTCACTAGATATTTTACCTAAACGACAAGTTATTAGGCTCTAGTTTTCTCCGGCACGTGGAAAATTTAGGTAAGATCGAGGAGAATGCAAAAAGCCAAAGGCTTATGATGATGCTGTAACAGAACCCTCTAAAATAAAATACCTAGTAGTAATATGCGGGAAGCCTCGTGGACACTTTGGCCTGCCTTTAGTTGCGACCAGACTTGTATGTTAGTGCTACAATACTAAATTCATTGTCAGCACAACTTCTACTCTCTGTCGTTTCTATATTAGTTTTGAGTTGGGAAAGGTTTGGAGTGGAAGTATTTTTTTACTCTACGGAACTCTATATATCATTCTGATGGGATTCGAGAAGTAGACGGGAGAGAAAGCTGGTAACTTCCTATCCTATGTACCCTGTTAACTAAAGAAGGCAATAGTTTAGAATGGCAGGCGGAGAGAGAAAGTCAGGGGTAGGAGGACGGTGACATGCGGCGGGTGAAAGTAGACAGTGAAACCAGTCTAAACGCGGACATTGTATGCAGAGCAGCTTTAGTAAGTAGTGAAAGCAGGGGAGAAAGTAAAACTAGGCGAAAGAAAAGTGGAAGACGGAGGCGAGAACTAGGGAAATGAGAGGAGAAAGCCAAGACGGGTAGGCCGTGGAATGAAGGGAGGAGAACGAGGAGTCGAAATTGAGTTTGCTCATATTATTAGGTGGGACTGTGTACTTTAGCTGAGAGACGACTTTTTCCTCATTCTATCCCATAATATTCCGGGCTGACGGAGGTGGCGAGCAGACGTCTAACATAAATGAAAACCAGGCTGTAGCTCAGCCCCAACCGGCTTAGAAAGTCGGCACATAATACAAGCCGATGTAGCTAGGAGTCTGTGAGAAAGTAGTGAAAGCATGAAAGTTTTTATCCCATACCTGAACGGATCATGTCAGGCACTGGCTTTGGAAAAGAGTAGTCAAGCTTGGTGGGAGGAAAAGAATGAACAAGATTTGTATCCCGAGGCCTGTTATTAGTAATAGTAGCGGAGAAAGTAAAGTTTTACACGTGGAACTGGCAGGTAGACGGTATATTATTAGCAGAGTAGAGCTATGAGAAGAAACTCCGAGAAAAAGTTGAAAGGGGATTTCAATTTTCAAAATGATCATGTTTTTAGCTTCAAATGCGTCGCGAGAGAAAATTGTTTTGCACAGAATTTATACATACAGTTTATTTAAAGCGACAGTACTTTCTCCGTCACAGCGCCATTCCAGTTGGGAGGATGGGTAGATACAGAAAGTCGATGTTGACATCGAGGAAGGCTGGAGAAAAGAGCACAGAGAATGCTGTTTTGGTTCTTTGAGAGCATAACTTCTTAATACGGTAAGAAATTTAAATGTGGTTTCTGAAACGGGAGAGAAGATGAAGAGCATTTGTTGAATATTATGTAGGTGTGTCGTGTCGTTTGACTATGAATGGAAAGTATGATTGAATAAGATTAATTTGCATAAGAATCCTTAATTTTTACAGTCCAAAGTCCTTCGTGAATGGCTTAATCAGTTGGAGAAAGTTGAGCAACATTTTGAGACAATGACACATTCTCTGAGAAGAGGCGGAGAGATGCAGCAGGGAGAGAAAATAATAATTCTAGGAGGAAAGCGCGTAAACTTTCACCTTGAATCCGTTCCTTCCAGTTTTCCAAAATTCAAGCAAAACGTAGCATACCGCTACGAGTTACAGCAACCTCTGCAACACTGCACGCATGGAAACCCTATACTTGCAAACAGAACCAAGGGAAAGAAGTGACATAAGCTTACTCTAAAAACTTGAATGGAACAGTAGAAATTACAGGGTGCGAGAAAAAAACTTATAGATTTATTTGTCTTCAGGAAAACTGCGTAAAAAAGGGTTGTGTGAGTGACTGCGTGTAGGAGAAAGCTTAAGCTCGGATATAAGCTTTCTGATGATATTTCTAGAAGAAAAGTAAAATGATTCATTGATTGTTTGGAAAACGCTGACGGTTGCAATATTTTAAATTTGAAATCTTTTGAAAGAGAAAAAATAAGGGAAGGAAAAAAAATTATTAAAGGAATGAGAAAGACTGTGCAGGGGATGTTGAAATGGTTGGCTGAATAAGAAAAAGAGAAAAGTGGATAGGGTGATCAAGGCTGATGGAAAATTCTAAGAGATTGGAGAAAGCTTTAAAAGCGAAAGCGTTGGTGGAGAAAGGAGGGAGGCAATTTTAGAGGACAAAATTAAGGACAGATGCATCTCTCTCCTGTTGCAGGAGCTAAGTAATTTGCTCATAGCCTTGAAACTAGAAAAAGTGGGAAGATGTAATTGAATTTGTAAGCGGTTTACGCGAATTTGTAAGCTCCAGGAGAAAGTTAAGCGTAGCTCGTGATGGCAAAGACATTTCTCCCTGCCCGCTTGCACTCTAGCTTTCTCTGCTTTCACTCTTGGGGTTTGGCAAGAGGAACAAGAAATAAGTACTGCAGTAAGATGCGGTCTCTAATTCTAATACTGCTTTGGGAAAAGATTTTGCAGCAGTCATGAATTTTACTTTACTCCATAGTAACTTTAACCCCTGGACCGAAAAATCCCGGACTGGAAGCCATCGGATAAGGGACAAAGGCCACAGAAGATCTTAGAGGAACAAATGGGGAAGGAGAAGAAGGCTTAGGAAGAGTGCAATGAAATATTAGAGAGTGAAACGACAGGATTTAGGAGAAACATGCAGCTATCAGTTTTGGTTGGGGGGAGTAGAGCTGAGGTTATAAATTATGCTTAGGGTTTTTGCACATTTTTTAAGAGTGAGTGTCTTGGTTTGGTGGGAGATTGGAGAAGGTGTTGGGCGAATCCTTGTTAAAATATACAGGTTTTTAAAAGAGGCTCAAGGGTTTTAAACTGCTCGAGGAAAGATTTGACAATGAGAAAGAGAGTACATCAGTGGGAGTATGGAGGAAACGTAGCTGAGATCTCATAAGAATAAATGCAAGGCAGGACCGCAGGAGAAAGTACCGGGAAGAGCAAACCAAATGAAACCATAGACTCCAGGAGAATACGGATACCGTTCCGGCTTTATGTATCATGATGGAGGTATTTGTGGGACTGGAAACACGCTATTAACGAAATTATAATGCAACTCAGCTTTTCACGTTTTATGCGCTCTATTAATGTACGTGTGGCGTTTAATGTAAAAAGGTTTTGGATGCTCATAAGTATGCATTTAATGTCGCTTGCTCTTCATCCTGCCCGACCAAAGTAGGGCAAGTAACAGAAGAACAAGTCGGTAACCATGCACGAGATGAAGGTTTGAAACAGTTTCAAATAAGACGGAATCCGTAAAAGTATGTAGGAATGGCTGCAGTTTTAGCAGAAATTATGTAAAACATGCAACTGCAAATGAAGTTTTACTGCATTAAAAAACAGCAGAGCTAAGAAAGTACTGCCTGGTTTAGTATTTCCATTTTTAAGTACACACGTCCACATAAACCCTAACAAATATACATGAGTAAAAATATGAGCAAGGCAGGTAATTAGAAACTCACATTAGTTCTGTCATTCTGTTAAGCGGTTGATTCCATCCAATATTAAATATATTAACTTGTGGTACTTTTTAGACGCCGTTTTAAAACATCTGTTTCCTGGATAATTGTGTAATTCCAACTTAAAAACGTTGGAAAGGAACAGAAAGGTTGTAAGAGCGAACTCAAACTTAGCTGGTTATGTACTTTATAATTGAAAAATAAAGATCGACTAAAAGAGGTGAGAAGAAGAAGAAGAGGGGAAACGCTGAACAAGAGAAAAGATATAAGGATCGAGTAGAAAGTAGGCGGAGAAAGTAATAAGATTTTCAGAGAGCTTGCTGCACTGCTTTTAGGCAGCCGTTGGCTGTAAGTGAATTGGTGTTTTAGCTCATGTTGGGGTTTGAGATTGGGAAAGAAAGTATTTATTATTCCATTTCTTCGATGCAATTGCATGCCAAACCGCGCTGTCTGTCCATCCCATGGCCCATTACTAGGAAAAGGTTGGAAGAAACCGAGAAAACAGAGATTTGGAGGGAAAAAGTGTTATCCCTCTTTGAGTTAAGCAGCAAGAAAGAAGGAAAACATGGAAGATATGCAGTATAGGAAGGAAGCAAATGGAGAAAGCGGAGAAAGGTCTGTTTCGTACAAGTTCCAATAACTTTCCATGAAACCAGGCAGTCTATAATTAGACCTAATAGTGTGAAAACCACAAGGGTTTCTGCCTTCAAGGATATGAAAGTAGAAAACAGAAGGTTATTTTTAGAACATGTGTCTCTGGATCTGGCAGAAAATGATGGAACGAACATGCAAGGTTAATATTGTACATAGGCTAGGTTAATTTAAACAAGAGCTTAACCTGGAATAACAAAGAATGGTTTACCACATTGAGTTCCACTCAAACCCAATTTTCCAAGCATATCCATTATCCAAGATTTCAGAACCAGGTTCGTAGGAACATTATACAAGGCTCGGGATTGAATAAAATGATATTTTTTCGGAAACTATGCTTGTGTAAACAGCTTGGCAGTATATATATGCAGGGAGCTGTGAAATGAATATACGGAATGAATACCAACAATCGCTTGAGAAACGAGAGCCAAGTAAGAGAGAAAAGTGTTTGGGGAAGGAAGGAAGTAAGACGGAGGGAGGGAGATGAAGGGATGAATGGATGGAAGAAGACAGAGTGGAGAAAAGTCTGGTTGACACAATAAAATAAAATAAAATGACACCAACGATTTCGTATCCACGTCCTTCCATCTGCATCTGTCAGGCGTTCTTGCCATTATTCATGGGTTTTGTATGAGCATTGTCTCAGCTGGAAATATTATTGAGGAGCTGCGGAGGAGGCTCATAGGAGATTTATATAGTGACAAAGGAGGGAGGAAACGGAAAAAGAGCGGTTCCTCAAGAAAGGAGGACAAACACTATGCTATGGATGGAGCAGGAGAGGCACGGGTGGGAATGGCAGTGCTGCAGATAGGATGGCTGATGAGGGAGAAAGCGAGAGAAAGCAGTGAAAGGATAATATAATGCTTTTGCATGGCTGGGTAGATGGATAAGAGTGGGACATGTGAGTAGACGGTGTCATCCCGGGCTGTGAGACATGTGCAAGATTCACAGCCCAGAAAACTGGAAGACGCATTGATCTGAATGAGACGGATGGAATATGCAAAGGGTTGGAGGAGTAAAGGAATCCCATGTCTCTGACAGGGGCATGGAAGCGACGAAAATAAGAATTATTTACAGTGCAAGTGTGCGAAATTTGTTTGAGCATCACAACAGCCATGTAAATGGTACTGTTTTTCAAGAGTTGATTAAAACAAGATTGACATCAGAATATTACAACTCGCGTCTTCTAAATCTCAATTATTTTCTCCTTGCTTTCTCCACAAATTAAATAAAAACTAAATACAAGTTTCAGTTCGCTTATAATGACGTAATAAAATTAATTTAAACTTAATAATGTTAGTTATGAGAACCAAGCCTCGAGGATAATGCCTCAGTCCTTCTTCATCTCCGATCAGTAAGTGGGAACGAGCAGCCTTGACTTTTCAAATTATCATCATATTCAAGAGTCTACTCCCCTAGTTCCTTGGACTTGCTTTAAAAAAAGAGAAGCATGACATTGAAAATAAATTTCTTAAGCTCAGACAATAGTAAGCCCGAATAATTTTTTTTCATCTGTATAATCCTAAGGTGGAAGTTTTTTTCCCTGCATTCATAAACGAGTTAATCGCATACGGGTAATTTCCTTGTGACAGCCCTTACCTTTTGTTGCCGTGGAGCGGAGAGATGAAGTGAAAAGGGTGGATGATATGGAATGCGTTTGGAGGAGGACGCGTTTAGTTCGTGTAAGCATATAATTCTCATTGTTTAATTCTGGGTAGATTCCAGCTTCCATTTTTTATCGTCGTGTGACAAGGAGGATGAAGGGAGACGAAGGGTTGCTGTGTGTGCTGGTGTTTGCTGAGGTTCCTGCTCGAGTCTCTCAAAAAGTTCCAATGAATCTCCTGTAATCTCCAAGACGGCTCATGGATTAGCCTTGTTATGTTTACTTTGGCTCTCTGGATGAGCTTCCAGGGAACAATGTAACAATTATATGCAACGCTTCTTAGCAGCAAGTGTGAAATAGATGGACGGGGAGGAGGACTTCTTTGATAAGGTTCATTTCATATCCAAATATGAAAAGGTATACAAAAAGATGCACTCGGTTCCTAGAGTGTATGATGTAATCCTTTGTTAGCTTCTTTCGTTCATCATTCTTATCATGGATCATGGTGACAAATTCAATGACTTGCACACACCCTGTAGCTTTGTGGCCAAAATACTGAGTGAGCCGCGCAGCAGGTTCCAGAGGTGCTGTGCTGTTGGCTGGGCTGAGATATTTTGCGAACTGAGGAAACATGGCTAAGCTCGTTTTTAGATTACGGTTCGATATTATGTATGCGATATGCAAAACAAGCTGTTTTGTTAGTGCATGGCTGATAGGCTTCAAGCTGTAGCGGAATTCAATAGCAAACGCAAAAGGGAGGAAAGAGCAAAGGAAGATGCGGAAGGAAGGAGGACGTCACATGATATTCAACAAGCTTAGCTAAAGCTATGGAATCCATAGCAAGCCTGGGTGGCTTTCCGTAGTGGCGTCACCAAGGATGAGTATTTACATGGTAGGGACTTAGATTAGGTCGTTCATCATCGTCACCATGCGCTGTTATTATTCTTTGAATCCATTGGATAAGTGCGAGCGGATAGCATCAACAACAGCAGGAATATCACTGAAGGCATCCAACGTAAACGTGAACCGGGAAAGGCAATTCTACCCTCCCTGTTTTCATCCATGGATGAAAGACCAGATAGTTTCGCATCTTCCAAGTTGTAGTATCGTTCGTAGAGTCTTCTACGAACGATACTACAACGTAGACAGTCCTAGCTAAGACTCCTAGCTTTGTGTAGGGCAAGGCGGATAAAGCCTAAAACTGGGCCTGGATGGTCAAATACACTAGTTTATATGGGCTTCGGATGACTTGAGGAGTTTTTTTACTCCGGAAGAAGAAATATAATACGGAAGGAACTGGAATTGGTCCGAGGAGAAAGTGAATCCTGAGTACTGCATGTGAACTGGTTATGTGACATTATGAAGAATTGCCCTTAGATTCAATAACGCAAATTGCACAACAAGGTGGAAGGCACGAGAGTAAAGAGAATGCGGGTAACAACGCAGTGATGTAGGCATTGCTTCCCGCTTTACCGGGTTCCGTAAAAAAGTGTGCTTCAACAGTCTGGGATCTGGTCTGAAGTACGATGTAGAAAGTTAGGTTTATGAAGCGCAGAGTCTTTTAGCGAGAGACCAACAAACTGTTCTACACTTCAAGGTAGCTTTAGGTAGAAGATTGGGTTGAAGTATGATGGCTGCTGCTTCTCACTGCTTAGTTCTAGAATGTGCTGATGGAGGGAGCGATAACGTGAGAAATTTTAATTATAATTCTGACGCTCCGGAATAATCGCTGATGCGTAAAGGCATAGGACGGCGATAGGAGGGGGGTCCTACCTTCCATGTTTTCTTTTTTACGAAACCGGAGGACCGGAACAAGATCAGTTTTCTGAATGCACATTCATCATTTACGAGCGAATGGAAAGGTGGGAATTTACGCAGTTAGTTCTCATTTCATAACGTCTGAAGACGGATGATTGCAAAATCTGTTTTCAGGAGAAAGTAGAAATAAAACAAGATATACGTCCCCATTTCTCATCTACCTCTTCCCAGACATTCCGTCCCTTGTATTCACGTGAGTGAAAGGAGGCAGTAATTACGTGGATAGGAGGAGTTAAAAAAGTTGTGATGAGGAAATATTAATGAAAATCTTGCTTAACAACTCCAAAGGTAGAGTAATAAACCCTGAGGTTGTGAGCACAACACGCATAAGAAAGAGGGAGTAGAAAAGCTAGAATTTTATTGTTTTTCTCAGAGATTTGTTGGTGAAAGGAGCTGAGAGAAAGTTTGAAGCTTTGAATTCATTTTGGGGTACGAGAGCTTCCAACCCTGAATGTCAACGGGTGTATGTCGTATGACAAATTTAGACTCGTCATTGTCATTTGAATTATTAATGTATGACGTTAGAGAAAGAACTGTATGCAGACTTAAGGCCCATTTCCATAGAATCCGGTTCTGCACCGCAATTCAATTTTGCGGAGAAATCCTCCGTTGCTACGGTAACAACGCGACCGCAACTTGTTTTTAGATTCACATAGCTTGCGGTAAACCTTCCGTAGATTGTTTGATTTTTTACGTTTCATTATTGCGGTTGGTTAGAATTTGGGCCCAGAATCCGTAGCTGTAACTTATAACTGCTTAATTACTTTAATAATAATAATTAATAATAATAATTAATAATTAATAACAATTAATAGTAACAATTAATAGTAGATTTAGCTTTAGGTTCATTGAAGAAAGTGAAATCAGCAATTTCCAGCTTTAATTCAGGATAATTGTTTAATTAACAATTTCTAAATCAGCAAAATATGCTTATTTAATCGCCAAGAGTAAAAGCAGCTTTAATTTAGCACGACGCTGATGGTAAAATTAATGTTCGCTGAGATGTTGATTAATTAGTTTCAAATTTAAAACGAATTAAGCGCTGCTTCTCAACTTCTATTGACTCGTTTCTCCGCAAGCTATGTGAACACCCTGCGGTTCGGAACATTAATGTTTCACCGCAATAATTTTTAAAAACCTGTCGCTATGGGGTTACCGCAAAAATCAAACGTAAAGTGTGAAACCGGATTCTATGGAAATGGGCCTTTAGGGGCAGGAATTTGTGACAAAAGCGGTTGAGATATGACTCAAGGTTTGTCTTTGGATTTCTTTGGAGAAAGTTAAGATCCGGAACTTTGACCACGTTTAAAATTCTCTCTGTCTCAAATGAAAGAAGAATCGATGTGCATGGAGCCCAGGAGAAAACAGACAAGTGTAAGAGAAGCGAGATGAGGGAATTATAAAACAAAAATATGAGGATTTGGTGAAAGTGAGTGTGGTGGTGGTGAAAGTGTGGTGTCGGTATGTAAGGAAGGAGGATGATGAAAGAATGTTGTGTGAGTGGTTTCTTTTGGATTTAACCTGCTTTACAGCGTGAGAGTAAGGCGCAAATACATGGCTTTCCCTCAACTTTCACCCCAACGAAAGATGGACACTGACAGGAAGGAGAAGACAAAGAAAGGAACATCAAGTTTGTTTATCAAATATGAATGAAGAATGTAGGAGCTCCTTTGAAGAATCCTTTATGTGGAGTGTAAAAGTAGATTTCACTGCAACTTCTTCTCGTCTTGGTCTACTTTCTAGAACTTTCTCTCTCTCAGAAATCATATAGCAAAGAGATACGAGTTCGAGGAAGAGAAAGAAGAGAAGAAAAAGAAAGTGTGTAGGGAACAAGTTACATGACAACTTCCTAGAAAAGGAGACCGAACTGCCCTACTGACTTGTAAACTGACTTTGGACAAGTTCCCAAGGCCCGAATCACTCGAGCTACCGACTACTTTACTATTTGCTTCATGGCAGAGTCAAGCAAAGTTTTAGCCTGACTGGGACAAAACATGAGGGCAAAGGTCGCCCTACTCGGGTGACAAATAAAATATAGAGTTAAAAGACAGTTCCAGGATTTAGACCTTCTAATGCCACAGCCTCTGACGTTTCAGTCAACACCACGGGTCACTCTCCTGCGTAAGGTGAGCGTAATATGGGTTGAAATTCAAGGCGATCCTTTAATAGAATTCTACACTCACCTCTTGAAATTTCATGTAGGAGAAAGTAGGAAAGAAAGAAGAGAAAGTAGGCAAACAAGAAATACGTGCTTAGTTTGCGGACATTGTGACACGTCCAGAATTTTAAAATTATTCATCATATGATTCCGTAAACCACGCAGGCTTTGATGCTGTCACCCTAAGAGAAAGTTACTCAAATACTAAAGGCCACGATCTGAGACCTTGAGGACCGTAATCGTGTTTGGCATGGCGTGGGTGGAGATTCTTGTAGGAATTATTAATGCATGATGCCGTGTTAGCCGACCTCTGCGTCACCTACATCTAACACCGTAGGTCTCTTTAACTACCTTCGAGCACTCTAAATCTGCTGATATATTACGCAAAATTCCAAGGCCAAGGGGTGAACAATTGAACACACGCCATTAAGGGTAACCCCAGTTTTCAAGTGCACAGACAACTTGAGCGAGGCGCAGTTAGCACCTAAACAAGCCAGGATTGCCTGCGTAAAGCAAAGAGAGCGTAAAAAAGTGTGACATAACGACATGGACATTTAGATTCCCTCCAGATAAACCATAGTCTCTGGAGACTGGAGACTAGACATGTTTTGAAGCTAGAAAAAAGTCTAAGTCTAGCTCCATCGTCCGCTAGGCTGGTTTGTACAAGGTTTTAGAATATTGAGAGAAAGCATTGCTAAGAAGTTGTGCATACGGGTTGTGGAACGGAAACCAGCTTGACTTTCCTTTCCACCACCATACTTTCCTGCGTAATTGAATCAGTAAAGGAAGGAAATTGACCTAAAAGTTAACAAGTTAAGCGAAGAGAAAACAAGGAAAGCATAAGCAAGTTTTAGAGTTGACGGCAAAATTATATTGGGGAAATCTCTTTGAAATACATGGCAAAATGCAGACAGGAAACTGTATGGTGTTTTCGCTTGGCTAGGACCGGTGCATATTGGAAGGGCATGGAGAAAATTCGGAGGCGTAAGAGAAAGCAGGGAGTGAAAGTTTTCAGTTTTCACCAGGCTGCAAGATTCCTGCCTGACTTCGTCAAAGTGTCTGGCTGACTGGTTTAGGGTAAAATAATTCCAAGCAAGTGCATACATTATGAATGCGCCGACTTTCTCCATCCTTCCTCCCGGCACTGTATGCTCTTTTTAGTTCCGTTTCACACACATAATGCAGTTGCATCCTAAAATAGGAAACGGGGTGGAAGATGAAAGTGTTGATAAGAGGATAAATTTTCAAACAACCTTTCATGTCAGCTATCATCCTCTGTCCAACAGCCAAGCCTGCTTACTTTTCATACGATGAAGCCAAAGGATGATGGGAAGAGAATGTGACTTTTAGGAGGGTTTAAACATGAGAGAAAAGGCTCAAAGAAATATGAAATTTCACAACATAGAAGAACCAAGTGGTCCTCATCGATAAGTTTCTGTCCAAGTAAAAGTTTCTTTCCTGCGTCTTCCTTGCATTTGTTCTCGTACCCTTGAAACAGCGAAGATAATGCATCAGAGGAAAACTGAAACAAGCAGAGGGTCAATACGCGAGAATAAAAGCAAGCACTTAGAAACTAACAAGTAACAGAGACAGTTTTGTAAATGATCCGCGGATGGATTATAAAAGCATTTCACAATGTAACAGAAATGCAGGCGGGTATGTCGCAGACAGAGGGATGGATTTTAGGAATTGAGTGAAAGTATTGCATCCTCCGCCCAGTACGTTGGGGCATCTCCGTCTGAACAAGCCTTTTGTACAAGCTATGAACAGGATAACATGAACATGATGCATCGCAGCGGACATTCAACATTTGATTTTATTGGCTTTTATAACCTTGTTACATCGGCATAGAAGCATCATTTGTCAACTGCTTTGTGAAACGCATAATCTATTGTCCCCGTCCAAAAATGCATTCTCCGTGCTTAGCGGGTGGACTTTACTGGATAAAAGGAGGATAGTGGACGGGCTGGACTGCGGCTGGAAGCTCCAGCCCAACCTGACTGGAACAACTCAAGGACTGAACGAGCTGGAACGTAGAGCAAGTGCCGGTATAAGTCGTCTAGTAGGAGCATGGAATTATGGAGAATAAGCTTGGTTAAGGACAGAGATCCTCCAACCCTACCTAGACCTTGCTGGATGGCCGACTGAGTGATTGTGAACGTGGGGAATGTTGACTGGAGGAGAGAGAGGAAGACGAGACTTATTATTTCCTCTGGAAGGAGGCTACAACAAGGTATTTGAGTAGATGATAAATGCGAGGTCTGGGAGAGCCTACTTGGTCGTTTGCTCCAACACCTATCTATCATCTCCTTTTGTCTGAGAAGAAATAAGTTGATATATTTCACTTTTCCAAAGGGTTTCCATCAGACCGCTCCTCCAAAATTTAAAGTCATCCTCCTCATCCTCATACTTGCACTACCAGACCAAGAGACAGAGTCCACCTTCCTGGAGAATGAGCCTGGAGAATAAGGTATCCAAGCCTGCCTCTTCCTATTCTCTTCAGATGTGCCGTCTATAATCACAAGATCTCCCTGATGGGAGCGCACATTACGGAGCGATACCAGTAAGAATATAAATCCCGGCCTTTGCATCTCCTCTTCTTCAACGGCATACACCAAGCAGAGTCCTCCGTTCAATGCAACAGAGAATGATTTCGAAGTCAGTCCTTTCTCTTCTTCTTCTGGAATGGATAAAAGATGAAAACCGAAGAAGAGGTGTATGTAATGGAGGAAAGTGTATAAAAAATTGATAATAATGGATACGAAACGTGTTGTTATTGTCCTCTTCCTTTAGTTGTATGGTGGTTATTTCAGAGCCGATAATTTTAATAAGATGTGTAAAATATGAAGAATTCATATTGTATTCTAGAGAGGGATAATATGATATATCGGATTATCCTTATCATCATCTTTGTTGGTAATACAAGCATGACGATAGATGATGATTGAGGGAATAATAGGGAAGAGACCCAATCCATAAAGAGCCAAGCCCTTCCTTGGCTTGCGTCAAGCGACTCGCTTCAAGCAAGTCTTTCCTTTGTACCCGATGGAAATATTTCCAATTTTAATTCATAGAGCACTGAAAAACAGCTTGGAATACAACAAGCGCTCTACGAAAAAATACAATCATTGAGTTTATCACAGATATCGAATTTTTAGTTTCCGATCACGTGTAAAGCAACGCCGATAATAGCGGTGATGCGGTGGTGGTAGAGTCAACTCTTGAATTGCCATAAATATACTAGCAAAATTCAGCAAAAGATGCTGTACTAAATTACATGGTTAGCATACAATACGCTAGCTTGCTTTACTATTTTACTGCATCAAGTTTGGGATATACACAGGGAGCGAGATATTTAATATTCTTTGAATATGCATTGAATGCGGAGGACGAATGTTTAAATATTTCATAGAAGATGGTGGGGAATCTTATCGGGAATTCATCCTCTGGGGCGTAGATGATGCTATTATTAATACGTTCCGGATTATATTTCACCGTCTCTCAGTCTCTCAGTCAGTCAGTTGATCCTGTATACTTTCTCCGCTAAGGAGAAACTTGTCGGCTCTGAGGAACGAGACAGGGAAGAAGGCGCGTGTATACTCCCAAAATACTAAGCAGACCCGAGGGACACCTCTACTTTAAGATTTCAAGAGAAAACAGCAAGGAAGAAGACGGGTGAAGAATGCATTTTAAAGACAAGGAGGAAGAAGAACACAGAGAGAGAAGGGGCTTTCTCTTTTACATGATGCTCTTCCTTGAACACGTCTGGACAATTTACATGATATGATGGAGTAGAGGAAACGGGAAGACGGGGACTGGGTGCAGTAATGCGACGGGAATTAAAAGGAGACAGGGACGGAAGAGTTGAGGAAGTGAATCTGAAAGTTGGAAGAGACTATGAGGGGAATGAGTAATCGGGACATATGCTCCTCTTGACAACCATCACAATATGCATATATTCATTCACCTTACTAACTTAAATACAAACCACTCCATTGTACCTTCTTCAAGGTTGCAGAGGGGGGTTCTTAAGATGCTAATGCTCTATTACATGAGAAGCTACAGTTAGTTTCCGCTAGACATGATTCGCATGCCCTCCGCCCTCCTCTCCCGCCTTCCTTCCCCTTAACAAAAACATTAAGACATTATAAACAAACCTTATGAATGAGAAAACAAATGCGCGTATATTAAAGTGAGGCCGAGTGAGGCACGTGGCATGAGAAATACAGACGGAGAAGCTAGCTGTAATACCCGGGTAAGAGCGAGACGACTACGTGGAGGAAGGCGGAGGATGAAGAAATGTACGGGGATTTTTAAAACATTTCAAATGCCTCCCGTGCAGGCCCCTTAAAATATTTAAAATGTAATCCATTATCTCTGTGGCAACATGAAATTTTGATTCAGAGCGTTTCGAAGAAGGGTGAGCGTGATTTGTTCCCCGAACGTGATCCGCAAACCCATTAATCATGCAAAATATTATTACTGATAAGACGATTTGCAAGATTATTGGATGGGAGAGAAGATTCGCGGGATAGTCAAACCAACCAGCTCCGCCTTTGCTTAATTTGCAGCCAAGGAATAGTCGAAAAATTATGGCTGTGAAAAATACAGGGCTTTTGAAACCGCGGAGCTTATTCTGCGTCCATTTTGTTTAAGTTGAATATGCGTTTCTTTTAAAATTTAACCCATCACGAGCGCAAATATTTCTGGCAAAACCGCGTCTTCGTGTCGCGTCGAGTTATTTGCGCTTTGATGTCTGGGAAACAAGAATTTGTCTTCACGGAGTCAGACACCGGATACCCCGCTTTATATAGCAAAACCATGACATTTATAATTAAACCCTAGGATCAAAGCCATTGCAAGCGTGTAGGTTTAAAAGGAGGACAGCCCCGACAGTTTAACCTTTTCAGCTTGAAAGAATTAAGCTTGTGGGTTTTTCCAAGAATTTTCACAATTTAATTCCTAAACGCATCTTGAGTAGAGCTAATTTCTTTTGGTCTAGAAACCCAGAGATACTTGGCATTAATTACATGCGAAGAAATTTTCTGGTATGTGGTATAAAACTGTCATTTAATTCAGGAGCCGCAACTGGTAAAATAATGGTGAAGATGGGTAGCTTGATAGGGAAAACTAGGGTCCCGCGTACCCATCAAACCATCATGCTGAGAGATAATTAGTAGCGATGCGGTGTGGGTAAACGTCGCGGCCGTTTCAAACAGACAGACCAGACAAGGGTTGAGGAGATGCCAAAAAGAATTATGCTCCTGCTAAGATGCGTGTTCAATGGTTTTGCCACAGTCTTACAAACTTTTTGGATTCCACGTGTATCTATACTAATGTGATAAAAGGATAAGATTTCAGATAGCTTGGGAAGAGGCAAGCCTCGCAGTGTGCAACACAGTTTCCTGACACAAGGTTCCGTTGGAAACTTATTGGATCTGTAGCGGGTGATAAACGGAGGAAAACAGGAGGGAGATCTGTTAGGTTCGTAGAGGTTTTCTCGTAGATGGATGTTTGTTAGAGTAGGACAGAGACAGAAGAGAGACGGAGGCGGTGGATTAGATTATACATAATTAGGCTTCCGGAGAAAAAAAATTAAAAGCTCGCTCTTGTTCTCTGATTTGAGTTTGTTGAGATGCGTCAGTTGGGCGGAACGGGAGGAGGGAAAAAAGTTTAGAAAACGGTTCCGGTAGCGTGAATTCGTGAATGTGCATAGATTTACATAAACGTTATGCTAAGCTATCGGAGTGTGTTGACGCACATGGGCTACTGGAGTTTTTCCCTTGAAGGCAAGAGGGAAGTCATGAAGCGATAGCTTGGATGGATATCAAGATAGGGATGAATGCTCCCCCTTCACGGTCAAAGGTTACTATGTAAGGTGGTGGGCGGATAGAGAGAAGAGATACATGGTTTCGTTGTTTGTCTAACGGTGTAGTGGGGATGATTCGGACATTTTCAAATCAGGATACATGCGAGCTGGTATGAATATGCATTGAACAGTACAACCGTGGATAGTAGTTCAGAAAAGCAATATAATAAATTCCAATACGATTGTCTAGAATCTATACTAATGATGGTTAAAAGAGTTTCATGGATGAAGCATTGCATGTTTTATATAATCGATACTGTGTTAAATTAAAATTTCAATGAGAAACCGTCTGCAGTGAAAGCCTTCAGTTCATAAAGATTAAGCAAGCGAGGCCAAGGTGAAAGTTGAACTGCGAGCTGTACAATTACAAATATGCGGAGAAAAACCACAAGGAAGCAAAACCTGGAGGAGCATTTACTCGCACAACCCCGAGTTTGTGGTTTATGCTGACTTTTCAAGCAATTAGTGAGAGAAAAGTTTTTAGGAATTTGTTCAAGTAGTTTTGTTGAGATCACATAATTTTGGCGTGGAGATTTTCCTTGATAATAGAAATTAGTGGCGACGGTTGAAACTTTGCAGATAAGTCTTTAGTTTTTAACGATCCCGTTTTTCCAATCAGCCAAAGCCGCATGGATTATAATAATTATTCGACTGATCTCATATATAAATATAAAAATTCGAAGGAATTAGATATGGAACTTTTCAAAAAATGCAAGGGTTCATGAACAATGCTAGAGTGGATGATATTCATGCGTATAGTACAACTTATGCTGGGTTCGGGAGTGAGTTTTACTTCTAGAACATAGATATGTGGAAAATGACAGGATTTATGACGCTTTTGAGAAAATTTTGTAGCAAAGAAAAAGTTTAGAACAGGGGGAAATGTGGAGTTTTCTATATGTAGTTTGTATGTCTTTCCTCCCAAGCCTCCGCCTCCGACTCTCCTCTTCCTGCTATCTTGTATGAGAGAATCTTTGAAGAAAAGTTTATCAAACTCAAAGGATTTATGACTTTTCCGATAATTTTCTCCCCTCTCTTTCACGTAATTCCTCTTCTAAAATTAATTTTGTTTGTTCCCCGGCTTTCAACAGCGAAGAATCGTGTACTTGTTACCATTTCCTTGTCGAGCCTGCTTTGGAAGTTGGCTGGTTGTGGATGTTAAAAGTATTAAGAATTTCATCACCATTTTAAGAAATAACATTCCTTCTTCAATAGCTTCCGCCATCTTCTTAATTGTCTAAAAGATAATTATGGCGATTCGTGACTAAGTTGCTTTAAATAAGACAACACTATAACTTTGTGTATTACCTAGTTGGTTGTCCACGGTGAGAAGAATATGTCGCCATCTCTCGCTCACTTTTGTGAATTCCCTTGTATGAACATTCAATGATTTCAGGTTAGTTTGTATAATGCTTTATGACATTTTTCAAAGTGGACTCGAAATTAATGCAATAGTTTTGATACTTACGACATCATTATTTTTAGCCACATTCGCAGAGTCGTAGAGTTTGTTCTTACTTGACAATATTCACAATGGCAGTCTCCCAGTAATCCGTAACGCCCTCTTACGGATTAAAGGTATTCAAAACTCGATCGAAACAAAGGATAGTAAAATTATAGTGGTCAGCTGGACAGCAAGTGAAATTACTTTGAAAGATTCCCGCATTTAAAAGAGGATGAATAGGCAAAAAGCCGTAATGGAAAGTAGAGATAAGGAGCATAAAGAAAAGGAGAAAGAAACATTTGGAGAAAGTTTTGTAGAGTAAACGGGAGGCATATTTTCATTAAGAGGGCCTCTTCTGACAATTAATTTGGAAAGGAAGGAAATAAATCTATCGCATCCGAAAACCTTTTCCAGAATCACACAACTGTTTACTCCATTTCTCTCTTCTTGCTAATGTATGATCATATAATGTTTTATATACATATGTTACAACAAACAAGTGTGTGTAGCTTTCTTATTTTCTTCTATAACCATTAACATACAAGCTTTCAGGCTGTTTGGCCCTTTCGGATATCTCCAACATATAAATATCCTTTATGTCCTGAAAGCATTTTAATTTGGCGGATAGGGTTTTTAAGCAAAAGAGGAAATTGTATTTATTCTTATTGTTAAACGGCAATTAAATGAGGTATAATTTATGAGCCCCATTTTACCCTTGAATAGACCATACCACCACTAGCGTAATTATTATTCAGGCAAATAAACGGAAAAGTTTCCGAAAATTTGCAACAATTCAAAATGCAGACAGCTACGATTGTATATATGCCACTGCTCCTTTCTCCCTTGTTCATTTAACTTTCACCGCGGAACCGGACTGGATCCCCCTTCGCTGAAGCTTGGCAGACAGACGCGAGAAGAGAATCCTAGAATAGCAATATTGCAGGTAAGACGACAAAGGGGAAGATGGAGAAGGCCATGAAATGAGATAAGCCGGAAGAGAATGAGTTTTGGGGTTTATCAGCAAGATATTTAGAGCTGTGTAGCGTGATAGTTTAGTATGTGAGATAAATCAATTTGTAGGATATTTAAGGGACCATAAATCTCTGGATTTAAAATGAAATAGCCACATAGTCTCAGCTCTCAAGAAGCCTGAGAATGTGCCTCTCTTCAGCCGAGTATTTACTTCGGAGGAGAGATTTCATTTAATTAATAATGATTGTTGCAGTAAAGGAGCGCGTGCCAGAGTAGCTTGATACATTGCAGCAGAGTGGATGAGGGAGAGGGATAAGCCTAATACCTAACACGACTGCCTTGGGTTTGGGAGGATACTTGTTTCATGGTGAAAGCGGGTAAGCCGCCGTGGTACTGGTTCCTCGGTAGAGTGCTGAAGCGTTCACAGTTGCGGGTAGTAATAATACCCGGGTGCTACTGGCAAGGCTCAGAATGGACACGAGTGAAAATAAATAAGATACTGTATACTTATACTCGAACTTAAGACAAATATATATGGCAAGAGAAAATAGAGTTCATACGTATTGCTTAACTAGAATTTACCGGGCCCTGGACAGACTCTTAGGATGGAAATAGAAGGGGGATGAAATTAGGGTTGCTGCCAGGGGAAAACTGTAAGGATAGGGTTGAATGGATGGACGCAAGGAGTTGGTCATTAATTAGAACTAATTATAATCGTGATGAGGGGAAGTGAGAATCTGTGAGTCCGGAATGTAATCTCGTGGTAGTTTAAAAGAGCCGTTATAGCTAGGTTTATGGTCAATAAGTAGGGGGGGAGTTGGAGAGAAAAGCCATTTCGTTTTCACAGAAGTCTACGCATTATTTAGTATGAGAAGAGAAAGCGGGAATATGAGACAAGTAATAATAATATTATATGTTGTTTCTGCGTTGGATTGGAACGCAGGAATCCTCTTTCATTATTGATTTTTATTTTGGTTAGAATTATATCATAATGAAGTAATTTCGTGTCTGGGATTGCTTGCTTTCAGCTGGGTCATTATTCCTTCTCTCATTTTAGGAGATAGCTTTCACTGTGCACTCTTGAGTATCATGTATATTTCGGGAAAAATTTAAAAACCTGAGAAAATTAATAAACCATTTTTAGAGCCAGAATTCAACAAGGGCTTTCCTAAACAATATTGAAGTTTGTTTTTAGTAATTAAAGTTCTGAAATGCATAAAGTTACATGAAATACATGTTGTCTGAAAATAATTTACTCTTTTTGAATAGGACATGCGTGCACTCAAAACAAATCTTAATTAAAAGATTAAAATGCAGAAATAATTGTAAAAGAAAATGTAGTGGTGAAAGGGGATTAAAATAAAACGCCTTTGAAGAAAGCTTGGAAAGTGAAAGTAATCGTGCACTCCTTTGAATGACACGCCAAAGAATGAGAAGCGAGGCGTACAAGCGTTGAAGTAAAATGAGGAAGAGAGGAGTACGGCGGAAACGGGGCTAAATCCGTAGTGGTGATGACGGTGTGCATACAAAGATGCGGTTGTGTATGTGTGTGGCGATGTGGTGGTGGCGGGTGGAGAAAGTAAGAGCCGCTTCAAGTGAGCTCCGTGGAGAAAGTTGGTAGAAGGCTGTAAATCTCCAGGGATAAACGCTGTCTTGAGTGTTGATGTAGTTGGACTTTCTCCATCCCTCACTTTCTCAAGTGACTATAGATGTGAGAAGGTTGCTCAAACCTCTAGATTGGGGCGCCTAGAATTTAAACCAAGGGCCGTGGGCCACTACTATAGTTATTACACACTACTACCCCTGCAACTACTAGGATAGTGAAAGCCTTGAAAGCTGTGAAGGTTTTGTCAGCCAGCGGCTGGACTTAGGATGCATAAGTTGAAAAGTCTTGGAGAAAGCTTGACACGTGCGCTTGAAGAAAATGAAAGTCAGAGAAAGTAAATATGAATTTTTAAAAGCTAAAAGGCCATCTATCTGCTCCAACCTGGGACTACCATGTTGAGGGCTTCCAAAGCCATGGATTGATGTATAAGATGCTGACGACAATGTTTTCACTTCCTGAAACGTCCCGCATAGTAAGCAGTATGCAGCCTCTACAAGGAAGAGAAAGTAAGACGAGAAGTTTAGGCCTAAAGGCAAAAGAGTTAAGAACCCTAAGCCTCAAGGAGGAAATTAGCGAGAATGAAAAGGTGTGTCCGGAAAGTTTCAAGTGCTCCACTGTGATTAACGTTTGCAAACGGAAAAAGGCACGTTCAAAGAAACAAGTGCGGGGAGGATGTGGGCGACAGTGCGGAACAACTATCGAGAGGAACAAGAGAAAATGGCAACTCAACCTTTCACAAATTCTAAGGCAGTTGAACAAAATTGTTTTAATTTGCATTAATTACCTAATGGTGACAATTCAAGGAGAAGGAGCCAAAGAGAAAAGCTCAAGGACCGCCGAGCTAGCAGAGAAAAGACGACAGCAAAGTCAAATAAGAAGCAAGTAGAAAGACCCAAATTACAAAGAATATTCTCGCTTTCTCTGCTTTCACCAATCCTTTCGCTTCACTGCAGCTCCTGCTTCAACTCCGTCCTTTCTCCACTCTTTTCACCAGCTCTTGACAAAATTCAAAGTTACTAGACCGCCGGCAATTTTGCAAATCTTTCATTCAACCTACTAGACGTGAACAAAGTGATTAGAAATTCATCTCCTCCAACCACCACCAATTCCCCCGTGTCTTTCCTATCACCGCTCGCTTCAAAAAGCACCAGCCAGATTTGTATCCTAAATCCTTGCAGCAGCAGACTTCACCTATCACGGCCTCCTCCTTTACTTCAATCTTCAACCAACCAACTTGGTAGATGCAGCATTAGATTCTCAGGATTAGATCCAAAAGGAATGCAGTCTTATTTCCTCTACCGGAAATGATCAAAGATTAACGCAGGAATTCCTCTCCGAAGAACGCAGACTGCTTTGCGAGCATCAACAGTTTGAAAACTACGAATATCAGCCTGAGATCTGAGAATCAATAAACATTCATGCTTCATACAAGAATTAGACGCAATCGAAATTAAATTATTGAAATCTAATGCAAGGACATGTCTAGCAAGAATGGAGCAGAATGTCTTCTATTTTATGAATATGACTGTTCAAAACAAGCATTCACAAAGTCTACTAACAGGTCAAAGCTGCCATTCCTTGGTACGTACTGCAAAAAATATTTAAAATGAACTGCATTTTAACTAGTGCCTCAGTAATACCAAACGCACAGCACAAGCTGTAGAAAGGAGTCACGTTTTAGAATCACAACTATTACTTTACTACAGCAAAGCTGAAAGCCCTTAGCTCTTAAACATCCCCGTAGCTGAAAATACTACTCCATTTAGAAGAGAATGTTAACCAGAAGCAGATAGTAGTAGCGAAGGAGGGTTTCTACAATTTACAAGGGAAGGAAGAGAGGAAACCCGGAGAAGAAAATATTATACAGAGGCCATCAATTGTACGCGTCCAGGCAGTCACTCAAGGACTGGAATGTATTGACTTAATGAGAAAAAAGAGGGGAAGAAAAGTATTGTTGTTTCCTAGTGGTGCGGTTCTGGGTTGTAGAAGGGCGAAGGATGAGAGAAAAACTTTAGGGAGAAAAGTTTACTAAACTGACAAGAAGAGACGACCAGAGTAGCGTAGATTGCATACATACAAGAATTCTCTCCAACTACTTGAAGGACCAGTAGCTGAATATAAGAAAAACATTATTCCTTCACACTAAAACTTAATGCATAAACGTAACAGATATATACACGTACGTACGTAAGCGTTAAACGAGGCGCGTAGACGTGAAACGCCGTTATATTTCAACGCGTTTTCCTTCCCCCCATCCGCACCTCCCCTTCACTCACTCAGTTTGCATCAAGTTAACCTCTGGAAATCCTTCACACAAGGTCCCAACCAACCGAGGTAAGAATAGCAATGGATCATCTCAAGATTGTGTACACTTGCATCGTCGACAAGGAGGATAACAATGATGGATATTTTCATACGGATGCAGAGGGCTGATATGAGGCTGACAGGATTTTGAAAAGGTGCTGAGAAGATATAAAATATAGAAAAGAGGGTGATAGAGTTCCTCCCAAACGCGATTGAAGAAGGGTTGATATGGTATGTTACAATTGAAAATTTCAAATCCAAACCTTTTACATGCAGTTGAATGTTCAGCTTTTTGGGTAACTTGCTTGCATTTCTGAGGGATCGGAAGGAACTACCCGCGCTCTGATCCCATATCCGGGATCCGGGTAAGCTCAGAGCAGGGTTGTTGTACAATAAGCAAATAAACAGGACACTGGAAGAGGGGAAAGTTTGTATAAGGTGAAGAGAAGAAAGGTATACACACAGCAGAGGCAAAGCAGAGCCATGCTCCTTTGCCATTTACAAATAATCTCTCCTTGGAAATATTCTCCATAATCTGACTGATGCATGTTGTGAATTGTGAAGCGCCTACGCGTAATAGAATTTTCGGGAGACAGGAAGATTGCGGTGAGGGAGGCCGTATGGCTAAGTTGCGAATTGAAACTGTCAATTTAAATTTCCACAACCTTTACATCTTTCAATCTACGGCTAAAGCGTGAGTTCCCGAAACTTCCAACGCTCTGCACGTCTGTGTCGGCCTGATTACTTGGACGAGCCAGACCTACACGGATACGAAATACCAGCAAATTGTCAGAGAATGCTCTTATGGTTCAGAAAGGAATTCATATAATTACAGAGTCTTTTAAGTAAGCTATTGAAGGGCAATTAATCAGCTAGCAGCACCCACCACCATTACGACCCGCTCCTTAAAGAAACAAAGAGACAAAGAGAAGCTTTGGGCTAATTGTCATGATGAGTGACGGGAAGCGTGGCGCCATCTGGTATAAGCTACCAGTACTTTTGTAATGCCGCTGAGAAAACTCCAAACCTTTAGCGTTTACATTTTTCCTCACTTGTAAAAGCAGATCGCAGTAGTTTTAAAGGTTTCCAAGTAAAATATCCAAAGAACGTTCCACAGCTTTCATAACATTCCCTTACGTACATCATAGTTCAAGCTGGTTGGTACTGGACCAGTACTACTGGTACACCATTTGTGAATTTTACTACCCCATGTTACGGATTATTAACAGTATAATGTTAATGTGAAAAAGTTTTGCGAATATGCCCATTCTGAAATTGACACGTGCAAAATCATGAGGTTCTCAGCCGTTACTCTCTTACAAAATTATTGCAGTCTATATCCATTTTACGCGGGCATGTATGTGAACCATTTCGCAAAAAAAAACAACCCAGACCAGATGGTGCAAGATCCAAAGATTATTGCAAAGCTTATAGCCACATTTGACTTGAATTGCGAAACAGATCCTTGGGACTCAGTGTTGGCGAATTTCTGTGGAAGAGAAAATGCTGAGAGGGTAGGAAAAGAACGTTTCAGAGGATCTGCCTGATCCTTGCGATCTGAGAAAGGATTGAAGCAAGGTCGAGAAACGGTTATGATGATGGCATGTTATTATCGAGGGATTCAGAACGAGAGTAGGCACTGAATTTAAATGCATCTATCAATGCACTACTACTACGTTTCTCACGCAAGCTAAAACTAAAAGCTGCAGAGAAATGAGAATTTTCTCTTTAGACAAGCCCAAGACAAGCACAAGCCTGGAGCAAGGGTATTCCAGAAATGCGGCAAAGATACCCCGGTATCGGGAATCACTTGAAAGTAAAGCGAGAAAAGGACCTGTACGTTTCGGTTCTTGGTTCTCACACACAACTTCCTTGGTTTATTCTCATCTTCTAAGGAGAAAAGTGTATGGAAATATAAGAAAACTAGAGAAATGTGAGCCCTTGGTTGGAATAATAAACTGGAAGGGGCTAAGAAAATATAAGCACTATATATTCCCCAGCATGCCACCAATAGCTCTCCCAACCAGCATCAGCTACCCCTGTTTGTGTACATTTGTAATCCAGGAGTTTCATAAATACGAGAGGAGGGAAAGCAAGGATTGACAGCGACCACCATTGTATACAAATCTTTGAATGAGTGAAGGTTTATTCTTTTTTTCTGGAATAAATAATAAACCTTCACCGGACCAGCCAACCAAGAAATATCCACGGAACCACCCTGGAAATTATGGGCAAGACTAGAAATGCAGTGAGGGACAAGTGCGATACTTTACTTTGCATTTTTAGTATGTTACTCCCCGTGCACCAGCTACCAGTTTCATTCAAATCCTCGTCCAGATTTAGTTTGTATACAGGGTAAACTTTGGGAAGAGCGTTTTCCATCCACCTCTTCTTTCTTTCTCCGTTCCTTGTTTCAGCCATTAATGAGGGAGAATAGTGTAGGAGGAGGAAGTTGTGCGTCTTCTTCTTCCTCCCTTCATGAAAAGGATTTGAAGGGGGAGATGATGAACAAGTGTGGAAGCGCTGTGCGTGACGCTTCTGGATGAATAATAAGTGTTATTGTTAGCTTAAGATAGGGGAGTGGTTAAGGTTTGTCGGTAGTCAGTCAATTTACTGTGAGAGAGTGGGTAAACAGTAGCTGCTGATAACCAGTAGCTTAGTGAATTCAAACTGACAAACGCCTCATCCCGCGTCTTATTCTTTCCTTGCTTGACTGCCTTTATTTGTTCATTGCTTCCTTGCAACCGATTAGTTTTCCTTGTCCGCCGTCAGATTGTTTAAGCCACTCCAGTTTGTCTACTTCACCGCTTTCACCGTCCCTCTCCCTTCTTTCCTGCCTTATTCCGACTCTTGCTTTGCATTCTTCCCTTCTTGGGTAATTCCTCTTCTGAACCGGTAAAATTGTGTAAGTATTATTGCCTCAACATTGACTGAACTATAAGATTTAGAGAAACACGGCAGTGGGAGCCAGCCAGCAGGGAGGAGAGACTGAGAAGAAAATTACTTTTGTTTCATTGAGAGAGAGAGAGAAAAAAGTCGTTTATTTATTTTCATGCACGGACAATTTATGCAGGGCACAGTTCCAAATGAGTATTTCATGGAAATTTTATATGCACACATACAAATAATATCTTTTGAATAAAATAATGCAATCCTCCTCTCTGCCTCACCCGGCTAGTCCTCCTCTTTGTCAACCGGAGAAAGTATACGCACATACAGCAAGTTAAGTTTTCCTTGACCATTTTTAGCCTTAACCCGATTTCATTACTTTCTCCCTCCTTGCTCACTACTCTTTAACATAACTTAACCTTATCAACACAAAAATTACTATTGCAATAAACTCTGCTGAGCAAGCCAGAATATTAAGCAAAAGGTAAAGAAGAGAAGTATGAATTTTTACTGGCTGTTTAACGGATTTTTTCTGAGAATGCTGCGCTACGCGCCTCACTAAAATCAGTCACTGAGTTTCCCCCAGCTAATGGAGGGGTTTGAGGAAGGATGTGGAGGAGAAAGCAGGCCGGCGGCGCATTCCTAGTTAATTGCTGGTAAGATATAATTTCGCTTAAATATTGTGTGTAATGTAGGTGAAATGATTGGAAGGGTGCGCAAGAATAGAAGAAAATAAAAGGTAAATTGCCTCTAGTTTTGCAAAGGTCAGCAGCTTCTTTGGATCTTACAGCGCAGATCACTGGATAAAAGACTTTCACTAGCTAACATACTTGACTAAGCAAGAAGATTGAGGCCTGAAAGTTGCGAATTTCCAGAGATGTCTTCCTCCTTTTGTACCTCAAGTAGTTTCTTTGTAGAAATGCAATAAAGAGAAATAAGGGAAGAGGAAATAGAGTAATTCTTCTTGCTTGAGTTAGAGACGGACACATAATTAAAAGATTCTTTGGGTGAGGGGCTGAGAATGAAGCGTTATAGTAATGGAGGAGCATTAGCAAAGTGAAAGTACTGCCGTCAAAATAATGTTGGACATTTTTTCTAGGAATGAGGTTGATTTGGAAATTTTCAAGGGAGGATAAAACCTGGAACGCCAAAAGGATAAGCTAGGCTTAAATTGGATGAGCTATGACATGACATTACTCAATGGTCCAGGAGACAGAGGAAAGATATAGTAAGAAGAAAGCACGGTAAGGTGAAAGTATGTAGCAAGAGAGGAGAAAGTTAGAGGTGGTTCCATAGATAACTTAGTGCAGGTAATAAAGAAATAGGAGAAAGGATTGATGGGAATGGCTGTAAGATGAGTATGTCAAAGAGAGGGAGAGAACCAAAAGCGTATAGAGATAAAGAAATCCGGAGGATTTGGCAAAGAAGACAAGGACAGATACGTTATGACGAGGAAATAAGGGATTGACAAGTGAAAGGTAAGGGAGGATTCTTGGTGAAAGTATATGGTTGCGCTATGATGCTGAACCTCGTTTTAGAGGATAGTGGGAGAAAGTAATAGAAAGTCGAAACCCAACTAGAAGACATTTAGGAAAAGTGGTATGGAAGAAAAATTAGCAAAGAATGAAGGAGAGAGAAATGGGAATATAGGAGAAAGTTGAAGATGAAGGCACAATGAAAGAAAAAGCTTGTAATCATTGGTAATAATTCCTGGAACTATACTATTCGTACATGTGATGACTTTTATTGAGGCTGGATTGCTTTCTAAATGACGAAATAGGTGCGATTTCTCTCTTGCTCTCTTCTCAAACTTGTGAACATTTGTCGCTTGGATGCCCCTTGTCTTCCTCAGTTTTCCATGACTCCCGACTCCTAACTTACAAAGACTAATAGACAGCAGAGTAGAAAAATAAAAAGAGAAAGATGCGGATCAAGATACCAAAGATGATGAAAGTAATGATGGGGGAAGAGAAAGGCAGAGGGAATGAAGAGGGGAGGCTAGGCGATGAGAGAAAGTGGAGAGAGGAAATTCCGTAAAAGAAGATGAAGAGACGAGAGAGTTTGGAAAAAATGTGCAAACAATGTCACGATAATGATAGCAGAAATGTGCGTAGAATTCTCTCATTTTACCGCGCTCTCCTCAAAGCACATCTTCTGGAGAAGTTTTACATTCTATAAGCAAGTTTCTTAACTATTTTTTCATTTTTCTTCCCATAACTTCTCATTGTAAATTCTAAGACTGTCGGAGATGGGAGAAAATATCTTTGCTCGTTAGATCTTTGCTAAGCATGAAAACCAAGGAAAACAATGGATAAATATTTCACGCAGCGGTTTGAACTCAACACTGTCAATTAGAGACTTAAATCTCAACGATTTTACTTTGCAATTTTCACAAAAACTCAATACAATTGAGCACTCCTCGCTTCCTTGACATCCTTCTATAAAACATCACATCATTTGGGTTTAAATGCACCAGCAGCTTTGATAGGCCAAGAGTTTTAAAACAGTCGGTGGATCCATGGATTTCAAATCCATCGCTTGCAAAAGTTCTGAAGCTCGAGGCTTCATGTAATAGAATGCGTTCCAACGGAGAATCTGTAAGAGAAGGCAGCTCCCATAAGCTTTCTGTACGACTGGCGCACCAGCGAAAGATTTCTACTACGCTTGTGCCACAAATGCATGTTTTTTCATAGTCAGTTAGACATTACATCATCCTTATGCTTCAGAGCAGCGATATAAATCTGTAGGACATTCTGGGGTGACATTGCAATCCTTAGAAGTTTTACAACAGCGGATCGAAATCTTTCCATTTTGTAGTAATGTGTGAGGTGGAGAAGATCTAAGGTGCAATTTAAATCAAACTTCATTAGAGTACCATCACAGCAATGCGTTGCTGCTAGACGATGATCACTGTATGGGGAAATCAGTTTAAACTAGAGTCAGTTTACAATAGCTTATTAAAAGACCTTTTACCGATCAAATCGTCGTCCACCGCACCATCAACTGCGTCTGTGCACAAATAGTTGGTGAAGATTTGAAAATGTTTTGCCTTGCATACAGTTACTCGAATAAATCCAAACCTGTGTAAATATATAAAAATCTTCCGTTAGTTAGGCATCTCGTTCGTCGAAAATGGAATTGCAGAAAAGTCCGACAGGTTTTATAATGTGCAAATAAATCCGATTATTGTAACTTACGTTTCAAGTTCATCTTTCCATTCCTCATTCAATTTCTTCTGAAGTGAATAACAGCGTTGTAAATATGTTTTTGGTGCAACAATTATGGAATCTTCGACTTTAAACACAATTTTCTCCAGTTTCTTGAATGAGAAAACGTTATTAAAACAAGCAACGTAGAAAATTCCGTGTCAAATGTCTATATCTCTAACTACCGCTTGAGTGTCGAGGAAAGTAAGTCGATCAGGTTCAGTAACTGCATCCAAACTGCCCGTAGACTCCCACGTCTCTCGCATGTCCAGCTCATAGTAAGCAAGAAATTCGTTTATGCTTTGAAAATCGGTACATATTGGCTTGCTTGAATCAAATATGTCACCCCAAGCATATCTTCCCATCCAACGTTTTGAATACACCACTTCCTGCACCTTTACTACCTTTTGGTACTAAAACTAACAACGTTAGTGATATCGATTTTAATCGGTACACGGACGATTTTACTTTGACCAGAATGACTGTAGTAGCCGCTTGAACCCCACGAAAACAGTGTCCCATCAATGTGTAGGGCCATACAGTGCGATAGACCACACGATATCTGTAGATATGGAATCAATTTCGGTCGCAATAAGTTGTTTGTTTGTTTAAGTTTTAATCCTATTGAAGAGTACTTCCTACAGAGAAAATCAACGTCACCTTTTGCAAAGGTCCCACAGTTGAAAATTCAATCCTGGTAGGAATATTAACCGTTTTCTCCATGAAGCCGATGCCCACTTGCCCGTGTATATTACTGCCCTAGCAAAGAGCTGTAACTCATAGACCAAACCACCTTGGAAACCATGAAAATGGTCATCCGTGCGGATTTCTTGTAATTACGAAGGAACCACCTGCCGAGAAACCTGTTAGAACCATTGGAATATACTGGAATTGATATTAAGAAGCTGCAATTACGTTCCGTTGATACGGATTAATCAGCTAACCGATTATTCCAAGTCCCGATAATTCCTCAATATGTGTTATACTATCCAGGTATTTATGTCTCCCAACACCCAGTTGCCCCACATGATTATCTCCAATAGCGTAAGCCTGATCGTCAAACGTGATCATCAGCGCCCATATATCTAAAATATGAATTAAAAAAAAGTCAACCATGTAAGTAAGATCTAAAAATACATCCCAGAAGAAAGAAATGCCTAAATACACATTGTGAACTCAAAATCTCAATCTAGTTTTGCAAGCTCATTATCAAACTAGTTGCGCCTCTACCGAGAGTATGACTTATTCAAAATAGTCGAAAATAAAAGTTTACATCTTACTTAGCGTTCCTCCACCGCGGAAACGTCGTCTAACTATAGCGTAGCGTACTTGACGCAGAAGCACATCCGGTACGTCTTTCAAAAGTTTCCATTTCTTTAATTCCATGCCAGTGGCCTCTGACTCTTTCGTCGCTCTCGTCGAATCCACCAAAGTTATTCCGTTCATTTGGAGTTCTTCATGCATGAATACTATTAGTTCTATAGTTTTTAATCGCTGGAAATTACGGACAAGTATTACGGCGACGTTAATCTTCTGTAGCCCGACGATTTGTCGAGCCACTGAAGACTACCTCTTATCTTACCTGAACTTTTTGCCGCGATGATAGCAAAAAGCCGAACTACTTATCTTTCAGTACTTATGATTACAGTTCCACTATGACGGTAGAACATGTATTTGATAGCATTTGCAAAAGTACTCTTGGATCTAATCATCTTTTTCTATCCGGTTTGATTAGATGGATATATTAATAATTGTACTTATCTTGTAATTCTATTATCTACTTTCCCCCTTTATCATACTTCTGTTTCTCTTCACAGTGAACATGACTGTAACTTGATAGGGCATGATTGACAAGAAATCCGCAAGGTTTGCCAAGAGTAAATCCTGCGAATACAGTATTTAGTCGGATGCAGCTGATTGAGACAATAAATGCACCCTTGAAGGTGTTTGCGAAGAAAAACAAAAGAGAGAGACAAATGGAAACAGCATCTAAAATGCGAACTGAAAGAGGGTGGAAGCAGATCAAGTTCTTTGGAAACCGAGTGTGAACTGACAGAAGTGCTTGTCGGAACTAAATAATTCCTTGAATGCACTTGCACACCATAAGCTGATTTATTCAAGAGCATGTAGTTGGAGAACAAAAAAAGGATATGCTACAGACCTTAAGATGATGTATAAGGAAAAAAACGAACACACGTGGGTGGAGAAACTCAACAGCTTAAACACATATATATGTGTAGAAGAACACTGGAACCTTGGCAGCTCTTCATCATTATAAGCTTTTCCTTGACGTGTTTCAAAATATAGAATTTCCGTGGATATTGTGATTCCGGTTTTTTTACGTATTTTAGCTAAATGTTTAAAAAACTTCAGAGAAGAGATTCATGATGAGCGGTATCATTTGAATCAGTGTTTTGAAATACTTTGCCAAAATAATCTACTCATCCATCTCTACCGCGCTGTGGGAGGGAGAGCGTTTTGTATTTAAAAATAAATTAAAAATAGCAAAAACCTTGACAGTAGCCGTGACACTGTGCATCCACACGCTTAAATATTTATGCGTGCGCGGAAGAAAAAATCATCCTAAATTCTAATGCACTCCATGCGTCGAGAGGAGAAACACCTTCGGAGGGAACTAACCTCTTGATTGTTTTTATAATGCAAGCTTAATCATCAACAAAAGAAGGAAGTAGGCAGGAAGATAGAAAAGATCTAAATTTAGCATACTTTGTTTGTAAAGCTCCCTCTCCCTCTAAACTCTTAAGCCTTCTGTAAGGGTCTTCAACAAGCGAGGCAGTCCAAGCCAAGTTTCTTCACAATCTTTTCCGCAGATCCTCCTCTTGATACGAAAGTAGCCGCTTTAGGGTCAACCGGTAGCAAGGATTTGAGATTTTTTACATAAAAGTGCTTTCTCGGAAGAGATCTTGAATCAGCTTAAGCTCTGTACAAGTTTGCCGGCCTTTTTTTTCTACAAGTTTCTTCATTACTAAAAATTGGCAGGCACTACTTGAAAGACAATTTTTGGTTATAGTGGCAAAGAATTTATGAAAAATTGAACATTTTATGATTTGTACGAGGTTGATGCGCAGAAAAAGGTGATCACCCAATAGCCTGTTAAAGAAAACTGCTAGAATCGGTGGGTTCTCCCCTAGTATTTAGTAATATGCCGCATTCTTCGTCAGATAATTTCTGGTTCTTGAAAAAAATTAAGTGGAGAAGCTTCATGGATAGTTTATTGGTTGCAACTTGTAGAACAATATTGGGTTGCTTAGTTGGGGTGGAATAAACAAATACATTATTGGATTGTCTGGATTGGGGAAGTGGAATTTCTTTAAAAAGCTAAAATTAAATACCTGAGAAAGGGCAAGTTTGGGAAATGTAACAACAGCAGAGGAAACACGCACAAATGAACAAGGACAAGTAGAAGAAATAAGAAGGAAAATAAAAAAGAAATAGTATCAATAGCGATAGAAAGTAGCTAGACAAGTAGAGAGAGACTACGAGGAACAGGAAGAGAAAGCGCGCGGAGAAAGCAAGAAGAACCGTGAGGAGGAAAAGAAATGGAAAAAGGGATCGGAATGATTGGGGCTAACGTGTAGATGATGATCAAGTTAAGGTCTTTGTAAGTTCTAAAAGATCAGTTTCAGTTAGGCTGGAATTATCGGGAATTGGTCTGAAAAGAGGCTCATGTGGAATTAGGAAGTGGATGCGGCGGAAGGAGGAAAGAGAGAGAGAAAATAGAGCTGGAATGGATGTAAAATAGAGAGAAAATCAACTTTATACAAGTCCGGTTTGTTTTCTTCTACTTTACTACACTTTAGCGGTGGTAACTACAAGTACTTGGGAATCCTCTTCTGCTCCCCATCCATCCGCCCTCTCCTTTTGTGTCTTCCACGCTCTTCTCACTTCTCTGAATATACTTCTCTCCCCCCATCCTTCTTCCACTCTCTCTCTCGATTCTCTCTATCAGGTCTATCTCTTGAGAGTTTTGAATTAGAAAAGCTTGATCGAATCCCTTGGCTTCTGCATACTGCATCCCATATTCTAAAGAATGCTTCAAGGAAAGTAGTAGAAACAAAGAGAAAGCGGGATGAAGCTGGAGCAGACTAGACTGGAAGCGGCTGAAAAAGAGAACGCTGCTAAAGCTTTCCATGTAGACAGAGAGATTCACGAGGGGAAAAGTGTGATTAGATTTACACAGGGCTGTTTCAAATACCAGTGCAGTGTGCCCTGTAGTATTCAGAATCCACTCCCACGGAAGTTAGCATAAGGAGGAAAATCTCTTGAGAACTTTATATTCCTTGTTAAACTAGGGACCTTGTAACCTTGGGGCGAGTGAATGAAGTAGCGTAGGAGAAACAGAACATTGCAATAGATAACCCCAATTAGCCGCTGACCCTTTCCTCCCACTGCCTACTCCAAAGAAACGACGATCATGTCCGCTGGCCGATACTTATAATTGGGGTGCAGTTATACGATCTTTCTGACTTGCAGCAGTAGTCTATTTTTAAGAAACTCGGGCGACTCTTGTGCTACAGAAAAATACCCTTGTTAGTCAAGCTGGGGGTATACAATTTTGGTATTTGAAAAGAGAAAGCTAGCTGCCCACATATATACTGATACTATCACCTCAATCTAACCGGTCGGTAAGCGCAAAAAAATTTGTGACGCGAACGCATGCAAAAACTAGCTCCGTGCATTCTATAAAACCCATCCAAGAAAAGCGCTTCGTAATATAAAAGACCAAAATCGGATAAAATTGATTTATCCTCCACTTGGATTCGATAGGATGAATGCCTTATTTGATATCCTAAAAGTTTTATCGTGTAATTCCCACGCCATACTTGAAAAGCAAGTACCATTTGCAATTTATTCTAAATTCGCCATATATCTCACAAACCGTGCTTTTCCCAAGTTTTCACCTTTTGAAATACTCATGCCCAGGGAAAGATGAAAGATGTACGATGCGTTCCGGACAATCTTTTCAAGGTTTTTGTCTCAACGCAAATAGTACTGGATCATGGGGCAAAAGTAAAGGAACTGTGCGGGAGGGATGGGAATGCTAGCGCCATCTGCGGGATTTTTGAAGAATATTCCTCCGTTGCTCCTTCACTTTTTCATGTAGCCAAATATATTACGGAATACCATGACAACGTGGTCAGTAATTATGGAAATCTTGTACGGGTTACATGCAGAAGAGTTCCCTGGTTCGCTAAAACTCCATTTTGAAACAAATTTACTAAAAGCATTAAAAATTACTCGGCTTTTAGTAGGTAGAGTAGAGGGACTGCGATGCGAAAACCAATACGTCAGTTAGCTGGTCACAATGTACAACTTGGATAGAGTAGAGTGGAACAGATTTCAAGGAAGATCCGAAATTCTCCTTAGCAGGACCGTTTCACAAGTAAGTCGTCCCGGTTCTTTATTGGTCCATTACTCTTTGCGACATTCTTGTAGAGGAAACAAATGACGGGCATTAGAAATCAGTAAGTATTGGCCTGCCTGCAGGAAGGGGAAGAACAAATATACTAGCTGGAGTGCTTCTCTCCTCTGGAGAAGGAAAGAATTGTATCCCAAGTTTCCAGTAAACTCCGGGGTAAAACAAGGAAAGTAAACTACGAATCAGCCGTACATAATGTGCGGCCAAACTGTCCCTGGGATAGTAAAGAGAATTCCCGGGCAACAAAAAACCGAGCGGTTTGGTATAAGTTGTTTGAAACTTATTGCAATCCGTTTTGCGGTCCAATAAAAATGTTTTAAATACTACGTAGCAATATACTACACAGAGGAAGAAACATGTGAGGAACTAAATGACCGAGAGAAAAAGAGTTGCTCTAGAATTAGACATATGCAAGCTGGAGGGAGTCTTCCTGGAGACTGTATTTTTCATTTTTCCTCCTTGCTTCCAAAACCCCATTATCATCTCCCGCCACAGTTAGTTTAGAGATGGAATCCTATATACTTCATTGCTTGAATACTTGAGACAGACCCGATTGATTAATTTCCTTTCCAGTTAGTTATCTCAATTACTCAAACAATATTCTCTCGTGTTGTTTTCTCCCCTGCTAAAGAATAGAATCGTTGAAGAGAGGAGGAGGAGACCCAAGAGCACAAACAAATAACTCCATGCATGCTACAAGCTATTAATGTCATGCTGACAGATTTTTATAGCAAGGACAGCCTACGGGGAATGATTCAAAGGGTTCTTCCTATTCCCCTTATCAATTCTTCCCGAAGCTTCCTTGCAAGTTTTACGAGGTTGCTTCCAAGGAGAAATTTCTCCTTGTAGTAAACAACGTAGGGAAAGTCTGCTCACCGGCCGAACAGGGCAAAAGGGTTATTGATATAGCAAGTCCAGGAAGAAAATATGAAATCCCTATGCATACACACATTATTATATCAGTAACTAAGTTTTAAGACCGATGAAAACGACTCATTTTTTCTTCCCACCCGCAGAGAATTGTCATTACCTATTTTTGATAAGGCTCCAGGCAGGGCGGTTGAAAAAAAAACACGGTAGCAGCAGTTAACGCTGTAACACATCTAGAAAAGATTCATTGGAATTGTGGGGAGAAAGCCTGTGGCGAAAATCCAAGGATGAAGGTAACAACAAAAGAGAACCAGAGTCTCGTAGTAGGGTTGAAGGGAAGCAAGTGGAGAAAATATTTTCCTACACGTCTCAACCTATTGGGATCAAAGGGGTGTTTATGATTGATGAGCCAAAGGTTTTTTATCAAATGACGCCTAGTCATTTATCCTAGGTAGGGAATTGTGTGTAGAAATGTAGAATTTCTACACACAAGGTTCAGATTTCTCTCTAGGGATTTACCAATGACAGATCTTTATCATCCCACAAGAACTTTTATACACACGCACATTCATAGCGGTGCAGTAGTCTGGGATTGTGGAAGACATGAGTGGTTAACTCTTATTAGCGGACATCCAACAAGCTGTATGTAAGCTTCGCTCCCGGCCCTCTGTAGCTGGTAGTTACAGTCCAATAAAAGAGGGAAAGATACGTAGAGAAGCAGCAAAAAGTTATTTGTGGAACGTTTATTGCAGGAAGACAGCAAATGGAATTTATTACCAGAGGTTAAATGTATTGGTTATGCCCTTTGAAGAGAGTTTGTTTAAGGTGAGCGAGGAAATGTTTTTAAATTTATGTGGCGTTACCAACATGCGGACAGGCTTATTGTTGTCATAAGATCAGCCAAAGGAAATATATTGCTGCATCCTAAACAATTTCCAGCATGTGTGGACCAAGGCTATTTTTAAAGAAATAATGTTAAAATAGTTGCTTTTAATACTTCAGTTCAACGTGGAGAATTTACAGTCAATTTTTAAAACGTACGCTTTGGAAGCAATGCAAGCAGCTTCCGGTTTTTCGCATATTTAATACCTGGGTGATGATTTCGGTTTTGCGGTAGTTACAAGAGAAAACTGATTTTTTATTTCACTTCCGGTCTCATCAAACTCCTACCGACCGTAAGTAGAGAAAGGCGGAGGTATTATATACGGCGATACTTTAGGAAATGAACACTGATTTTAGTGCAACTTGCAAAAATAAAAAGTTTTCCCCTTAATAATGCGGTATAGGCAAGAAAACCCGTATTTTTTATTCATTTTAGCTCAATTTTCAGCAGTAGCATTTGAAATTATAGGGTTCAAAGAAGCCATAGAGAGTTATTAGTAGTTTTATTCAGGCATCTAATCTGACTGGACTCATTTGGCTTTTCTGAATGAACGCGTAATCTACAAGTCAGAATCTGTGAGCTAGGAATACTCTGCATCAACCATGGGAATGGGAAAACCTTGGGCTTTCCTTTACTTGCCATTTGTGTTTCACTCTCACAGGATTTGTTCGAGTTTTACTTGTATTCGCACTATAACGTTCCTCTATTAAAGATAATCGTTATTAAATGAATTCCACATTACTAGATATGTTGCTCTACCGTAGCTGTAGCTATTTCGTAAATAACTTTATGTTTACCCACTCTTGTAAGCGACCTTGAATTTCTATTTTTAGGCGTGTTCTAGCTTAAACTTTTAGACGTTTTCGATACGTTTCCCTGTTAATGTGTTGCTAATCAATTGTGGGTGGATGTAGCTCAGGTCCAATCTGTCGCTTTTAGGATACATTATGTATATTAGTTTGATAAATTAGCGAGTTTTATTTCATGCAACAGCTATTTAGAAACCAAAGCTATTTATTATCTGGAATTGTTTCATGAAATCTTACGGATGACTTGTATCATGGTTAAAGTTTACTATGAAAAAAATATAATCTCATTGCTTCCAATATGCCTAGGGGTCTCTACTTGTGAGCGTAAATTTGAGTTTGATGTTTTATTACTTTCAACCAGTATCTGATAACAGTATACACACTTTAACTTTAATCTTAATTACGTCAGTTACTTCAGTTACAGTCATGAAGCCATAAGGCAAACAATCATTCACTGAGATGATAGCGCAGCGTTTAACAAACAGTAGCTGTATTTTTATGGCTGCAATGTCGAATGTCCAGCTGTACAAAGTTCAAGATAAAGATGCGTGTCTTCTGTTACAATTTAGCATCAATGTTTTGAAACGTAATTCACTTTAATATTTACGTTTCCAATGGATGGACGGGAGCCAAAAGCACGTATTATGTGGAGGGACGAAGCCGACTTGTTATTTGAGCCGGGAAGTATTGAAAACTCGCGAAAACGTTCCAAGTTCGTTGAAGAAATTGGCACTTCCCCTAGAAATAGAGGATAGTAGAAGAACATGCAGAAGCGTTGTGAAATCCGAGGGGCGTGGGAGCAGAGAGGCTATCGTAAATGAAACGACTTGCATAGCTAAACTACGAGCTAGCAAGACTAGGAAGTTATAGGGAATAAAAATGTGACACGTAGGAACACCGTTCCGGGGGACAGAGACAGAAGGATAGGAAGAAACTAACTAAAGTAGAATATGGACTGATAAACTTCTGTAATTGCCATGACAGATACTTAGGGAGTGTCCGATATTTTGTTGTGGAGTAATTAGGACACACATTTAGTTTAAAGACTATATTGACAACTAAAGTTGCGAGGGACTGCTCTGAATTTGAACGACAGTATTTAAGCTCCCAGAAGGTTTAGTGATTATTCATAAGGAATTTGTAATTCAAAGGAACAAGTATCTGGAAGAAGAAGTGTTTGAGGCGGTGGAGTTTCAAGATTGATCACCTTTTTAATAAGCCACTGACTTTAAAACAAAATTCATAAAATAGCCATCGAAGTTAAAATTCCAAGTTTGGGAAACATGATGCCGTTACTATTAACAGTGTCCGGGATTTTAGCAGTTTCACTCAGTTTCCTGCTCCCAGTGCCCCGGCAATTTGCTTGGAAAGTTCTTGGTTGGGTTCTTCGTGTGCGGTTCCTGGGGAAAAATCCCGGAAAGAAGATCATCCCGCTATCCGTAAACTACCATTTTACCCGGAAGTGCAACTACGAATGCGGATTCTGCTTTCACACTGCCAAAACTTCTCATGTTGCTAGCCTTGAGGACGCTAAGAAGGCACTCACACTCCTTAGGAACGAGGGAATGAAGAAACTTAATTTGTCTGGGGGTGAACCTTTCCTCTACCCGAAATTTGTTGGAGATATTTGCGAATTCGCGAAAACGGAATTGAAGTTAGAATCCGTTTCAATTGTTTCCAATGGATCCAAGATTCGAGAAAAGTTTTTTCAACAGTATGGTCCTTATGTGGACATCTTGGCCATCTCTGTGGATTCTTTCGATGAAGAAACCAACAAGACAATTGGAAGAGGTAATAATTGTTTTTAATTCTTTTGAAAATTAGCAGTTATTTTTTATTTGTATACATGAAGTAGATTTTCATGTTGATTCAAAGCTATAGTTCTCAGCTAAAAGTTTCCGATTTTTTAAATTTGAAATTTAAAATTCCAAATATTTAACTAGAAGTAGGATCCCCCTTAGGCAGCATCAATACTTGCCAGGGATTAATTTCCTTACAGCTGTTTCAACTGGTTTAGATTCAAGAGGTTTAGTAGTTAAGGTGAAAAACAGCAGCAATGCAAAAGTAAATTCATGAAATATAAATTTATGGATCATACATTTGCTTTCACAGGTCAAGGAAAACACCTGGATCAAATGATGAGGATTTCGGAATGGTGCCGGGAGTATAACGTCCTCTTCAAGCTCAACACCGTAGTCAACAAGTACAACTTCGAGGAGGACTTTACGCAAAACATTGCTACTCTCCAACCCTTTCGCTGGAAGTGCTTCCAGGTCCTTGCTGTTGACACGGAGAACAAGGGCAAAGATGCGGAACGGAATGTTACCGAGTTTCTCATCAGTGATGAGAAGTATGAATATTTCTGCCAACGTCATCGCTCCCTTCCGGGTTTCGTCCCAGAATCCAATTTTCTCATGAAAAGCTCGTACATTATCCTGGATGAATACCTTCGCTTCTTGAGCAAAGGGGACAATTACTGCACGTCCAAGCCGATCATTGATCCAGGTGTGGATGTTCAAGCGGAGCTTGCCAGTAGTGACTATGATCATCAAACGTTTCAGGAACGTGGCGGGGTTTATGACTGGACCAAGGAAACGGGATGTGCTGAACTTCCTGAAAAGCTGAAGTGGTAATTGTGTAGAGATTTATCATCAATGTGATGAAGGTAAAGTGTTCAATATGTTTTACACTAACAAAGATAGAAAAAAATGAAAGATAGATAAATGATAGATAACAACCATAAATGAAGGTTTTAGATTATTCAAGTATTTTTGAATATACCATTGCTATTTTTGTATTTACAAGAGTTATGATAAAAGATTATCATTTCCAGCACGCCAGTTTTGTTGATATAGAATCGTATGAATAGGTAACTGTATACGTCTAAAGTTTGCGGTTATAGGTCAATGCAGCTCGCAAGTCTAATTAAAGGGGAAACTATCATTATTGCTGCAGAGATTATTTAAAATTATCAAAGTATGTTGATCAGGCAGTTAAGCACGTGTAGGTGTGTTGCATTATTTGTACACAATTGCTGAAGAAAATTTAGCGCGAATGGCTACATAAGTATGTTTTCGTATGTGTTTTTGCTTCATTCCGGTTTTGCGGTGCGCAATTAATTAGATTTGATTGCAGCATAAAATAGATGTGCTTCTGATAGGCTTGATATAATGCTAGAAATATGTTTACCTTCATCAAAATTAAAGCTATTTCCTGGTTTTCCGTCATTGTAAATCAAAGGTAATTTATGCATGGAAATATGAATTTGAATAAAAGCTAATGCTGAAATTGTTCCAAATAAAAACTTCCAGGCTACATTTAATTTA